>CM034154.1:700343405-701543405 GCA_019776745.2 Taxus chinensis | reverse complement strand
AAAGTGTGAAATCAAACCATATAACATCATGACACATCCATAATCCATGTAATCAATCATCAAAAAAATAAAGTCCATCATCCCATAACAATTGTGCCACATCAAAATGTCCATATATACAAGTATAAAATGTTTGTCTCAAAGAGGATATACATCATCGATACAAAATGGGCCATCAAAGGGCACAACTCATAAATTCCTTCATCAGAGGCATACATGAAAAATGCTATACATCAATAAAAAAATATTATCCTTCATCAGAGGTGTGCATAAAAAAACTGGTACATCGCATACAACTGTTAAGAATGATAACACCTTCATAAGAGGCATGCATATAATGATACAAGTACAATCAATCGATACAATGAGGGTCATGGCTGACTAGAACCCTCAGATGGACTGGCTGGCATATGCGAGACGAAGGAGGACCCATGACCTATGTACTCACACGCTCCTATAGGCTACCCTCGTGGCTGCTCCACTGATGCCTGAGGCCTCTCTGATCTTGTCGATCCACTTGACTTGTGGCTATAGGTGGGTGCCCGTTGACCAGTTGGAACTACCTCATAATATAATGACTGATAATATGAGGCTCTTCCCTCCGCTGTAGCCAAGTCTCGGTGGGTGTGAGCTATCACCGTTATCCCATCTATGCATCGGAAGGAGGCTACCTCTCTCGATAGTTGCATGCAACCTCGACCTAACCCACTGCTCGCTCTGCACGAAGCTGATCTCTCTCAATTATCACTGATTGTATCTTAGTATGGGTCTGAAATAGTAGGCTTGTCACCTGAGCCATCTGGGTGGCCATCTGTCGTATCTGCTGAAAATGTACAAAGCCATCTCCTCCCTTGCCTGCTTGGGCTCTGGCCTGGTCCCGCTATGTTGTCACAACTTGAATGTGAGCTCAGTCCTGGTCTCTCTCTGTTACCACCTACTGACAACTACTGCCATAAGGTAGCTAGTTGTCCTTGACATCATCCCCCCTGAGCTCAGGGACAACCTCTGAAGGTACTGCAAGAGCCTGTCTGTGCTCCTGTAGTCTAGGCCTATGGCCCTGAACCTATCCCTGCCACTATCCTTGGGCCTGTCCTTGCCATCTCCATCTCGAGTCCTAAGCTTGACCCTTGCCGATCATCCCCACCATTATGTCTCTGACCATCAAAAGGATCATCAACACAACTTACACCTATGTCATCACCCTCATCGCTATTGTATGCGATCTCTGGTGGGGCTTGGACGCCTGTTGCATATGCCCCATCAGGTATAGTCAATCATCATGGCAAGATAGTAACATACCATGCTAGATAATCCAGTGTGGTGCTTGGATCTCTAACTTGTCAGGTACGGGCCCAAACCTGTGGTACCACCTGTAAGAAACTAGCCCTAGCTCAAGTCACATGTAGATGCGGCCCCATGGCCCGCCTCTTTGCATCGCGACGAGCATACCACATATCGGGATGAGGGACGCCTTGAACCCTACCCAGCTGTTGCTGACATCAGTCTACCCTGTATATCTCTTTAATATAGTTGTGGATGTCAAGAAGAAAGTGCTCTACCACACAGACACTAAGCTCAACTCCATCCTCGAGCCACTGTATAGTGCCTATAGGGCCTCCAGATGATATCTCTCTCTAACAGCTCGTCAAACTCTTTTCGGTAATAGTAGATGCTGCCTAGGTGCCCTCGTACATTGTCTCCCACAAAGACCCATGTCATATATGTTGACTCCTCTAGAGCTCGGGTGTGCAATGCACCTATACGCAGTGCCCAATCACTATATGGTCCCAGGACCAGATTTGTAGCAAAGACACCGGCCCCACCGTCTTCTGATGGTGGTAAGTAATCAAGTGCAGATCCCAATATAAATGTGCCAGTATGCACTGGCCACAGTAATATCACTCACCACTGAACAATCCGTGAACTAATGTGATCAATCCCATTAGAAACGATGTCCCTGTCTTATCAGTGAGTAAGAACCCACTGATAAGAGCCATCAAGTAAAGTGGTCCCCGGTGAAGAGTCGGATCAGATATACAATCATGTAAAGACATTGTCATACCCTCGTGGGGTATCTCATCACGGCCAAATATGTTGCTAACTAGTGCAGTGATCCGACTATAATTGCTCGTGTACTCAATCACTGAGAGTATAATGGGAATGCGCATAATCTACATCATGTCCTCTAGTGTGACGGTCATCTCTCCTGTGGGGAGCCTGAAGCACTGGCTCTCACTGTGCCACTGCTCAATCAAAGTGGTTAGTAGGTCATGATCTAGTGTGATCGATGGAATTCGTGCTACATGACCTAAACTGACCACCTCTAGTGATACTACCATATCGTGATGGTCTTGTCGACGCATGCTCCCCTCCATCTCAGCTATTCGAGTGTGTCACTCTCACGTCTTTAGTGTTGGCAACTGTCTTTGTAAAACATTGCATGTATTAGACACTAACAATTCTTCTAAGTTCTTATATTGTTCTTCTATCCTTCGCTAAAATTTATTTTTTTCTTCTAAGTGTCATTTTTTTGGCATTTTCCCCCTCTTATTTGTCTCTTTTTGGTGCTTGCGCTCGCTTTTGGGCATGTACGCACCTTATGGCATATGCGCCCCCTTTTGGCGCGTGTGCGTGCATCCGCCTCAGGGCGCTTACACCGTATTTATGTTGTCTGCGCGTGTGAACAAGTGTGTGTGTTGTGTGTGCGCCAAGGTTTTGGTACTTGTGCATACGCGCAGGTGTTACATGCATGTGCGCGGGTGCACATATGCTTTTTTTTGCGTATGCGCGTGCTCACACATGTTTTTATGTACATGCGCATGCACGCATATGCTTTAGGGGTGCTTATGCCACCATAAGGGTGCATGCACCCCCGCGTATGTGCTATACCCTATGTCTACCCTACTAATCAAAACATTAATTACAATATTAAATGTGTAATTGACAAGGTAGGTCAACCTACTCACGAAGAAGCCATCATCTACATGCCGAGTGTACTCCCGAACTTGGTTGGCGCATCTCCTGCGGGCTCGTCCTCTCACCATCGTCCTCGTCGCTATCGGGGGTCTCGCGGTAAAATTTTGGCAGCGGTCGGTAACAAATGAATTAGTCGTGATGATTTTACCCCCCGGGGTGGGGTATATTAAACCAATTTTGCCAGCCGTGATGCCTAGAGGACTTTTTTGACCGTCGTTGTTGCTGTAACTCTTCTTCTACTCGCCGTGAATAATTATTTTATTTAAATAATTATTTTTCTTTAATTTTTCGTCATGTTGGGGCATTTTTTGCCATCTGGTACTCATTTCTTCTCACTAGGACAATTTTATTGCTCCTAGGTGATATCCCTTCTTCTACACACTCCATCGAATAATTATTTATTATTACATAATTCTTCTGTTAATTTTTCCCGTTGTGCTAGGGCATGATTTGTTGCCTATCGTTTCTTTCTTCTCCCTGAGGCATTTCTTTTGCGTTTGGGAAATTCTTACTGATTCTTCTACCTTCTTTTATGTATCCACACTGTCAAAATCAAAAACAAAAAACAATATATATATATATATATATATCCAAACTCCAAAAAAAATAAAAACTTTTTCAAAAATCCTAAAAATTGTAAAATTTGAAAAACTAGGTAAACCAGCTCATATCGGCTGAAACTTGTGTCTTGTGCATGGTATTCATTCCATATCTTGCTGGGAATTTTCACATGTTCACAAATCAAACAACTCACGGATCATCCGATTTACAACCATTTACAAAGCTAGCCTGCTTTCTTTGTCAGTACTTTGGGGCACATCTAGTTGTTTGGTACTATTTCGTGGTGCACTACGCTTTCTCCTTGGACCTGGTGTCCTTCATCATCTTCCCTTGCATGTATCCTTGCTCAGGGTATCATTTTTAACCCTTGTCATCAATCACGAATATTTTGGGATTTTCAATTTGATAATAAAACATTTGTACAACCATCTTGATCGTTGTTGGTTGGAATATGTGTACTTGTACTTGTTTTCCCTATTAAATGAGCTTGTTTCCTTCTCATATTGCATTGCTTTTTGTATGTTGCATTGAATGGGTGTTTTCAACAATGGACAATTGTTCGTAGTATGGCTTTTCATGTCATCCTACTTTTGCTGTATGCTTATACTTTCGCAATATGATGACAATAAAGTTGTTTCAATACACTGGATGAAAGCTTGCTCTTTTCTTTTCGGCTTCATTCCTCCTCTACATCATTCTCCTATCAACACTATTCTTCCTATTCCCCTACCCATTCTTCTATCCATTTCTCTCACCTTTTTCGATCGTTGATCGCATTCTTTCACCACCTCATCGACACTTGAGGGGGCATCTCTCACTTCTACTAATTTTTCTTCTACGCCTTCAAAATTTATTTGTCTATTATCTTTAAAGTGGTGTTGCTTATGCCACCCCAAAGAGGGGAAAATGTACACACTTATAATTTAACCCGGGCAATTTAAATATTTAAATTGTGCTAATTATCCTCTTTCCCGCAAATTGAGGACATATTGTCAATATTATGCAATGGAAAGTTGTAAAAGCTATGGAATGAGGCTAAAGAACCTCAAAGCTTTGCTAACTCAACTATGCACCATGAGATAAGAGATAAACAAGGGAAACTAACATGAAAGCATTATAACTTTGACAAAAACATCAAAAACTAACATGATAAAGCTACTCTCTACTCTTTTGAAAGCTATAAAACATTGAACCTATGAAGATCCTAGCAATCAAATTGTGTTGTTTACTCCCAAACATAGTGAAGAGATCTCTCCAAGTTGGCTACATGGCCAAGCTTTAGATCTTCCCTTACTAACTATATTTGGAATGGATGGATGCAAGATGGAGGAGCTCTCAACAATGGAGTATGGCCAAGATCCAAATTTTCTATAGCTTAAAGCTATCACAAATGATTTCTAATGCCTTTCCAAAGTGCTTGAGAGAGAAGGACCATTTGAAAGGAAAGCCTTAGGGAGGGGTGCTTGTATTTATAGTTTCTGGTTTGGAAGAGTTTGGAATTTGGGTGCATGTGGGACTAAAGCTCTTTTAGATTAGATTAGGATAAACATGCTTTAGGCTTAGTTAAGCTTGGTTTAGGCTAGTTAACTAGGGTTTAGGCTAGTTAAACTTGATTAGCAAGTGATTAGAGACTCATTGAGAGTTGGGAGGGGTCTGGATAACCAATTGTGACTGATAGATAGCCTACGAAGCCAATAAAAGTGGTCTAGAGAGAACTAGGGAGGTTCTGAATGGTCGAAAGGAGGAATGTTTAGCTAATAAGAGAGATATTAGCCAAATAAGTTGATTATAGGAGGAATACAACCGAGAAGGTGTCATAAATGGGCATCCAAGAGTGGAGCGAAGAATGGGGAATTAATGAAGTGTCGTTAATTGGTTGAATGGGAGGAAATGCTAAGTGTAAGCATATTTTAGGTGTCTACATTTGCCCCTCTTTGAGGTGGCGTAAGTGATGTCACTTCAAAGAAAGTAGACAAGCATAAACAAGTAGAAAATTTTGAAGGGATAGAAGAAAAATGAGTAGAATGGAGGATGCCCCCTCGATTGTCGATGGGGTGATAGAAGAACTCGATTGATGATCGAAAAGATGATAGAAAGAGAATAGAAGAAAGAATAGTGTGAAGAAGAAGAAAGGGGATATAGAAGAAAAGGAGTATGAGGAAGGGGGAATGAGCTAACATCCATCCAGTGCCTTTTAAACAACTTTATTTTTCATCATATTGCTAGTGATCTTCATCATCGGTCCTTATTAAAAAGAATGAACAAAAGTGTAGTATGACATGAAAAGCCATATACGAACAAATGTCCATTGCTAAAAACACCAACTCCATGCAACATACAAAATGCAATGCAATACGAGAAAGTAAAAGATGCCTAACTCCATGCAACATACATAATGCAATGCAATACGAGAAAGTAAACAAGCCAACCTAACAGAGAAACATAATGTAATGTTTTTGTTATCAAGCTTCAGTTCCAACCTATGTGTGAATTAACGACAAGGGTTAACGATGGTGCCCCAAGCAAGGATACATGCAAGGGGAATAATGGAGGACACTTGGGTCCTATGAAAAATAAATGTGCACTACGAAATAGTACCAGGCAACTCATTGTGCCCCAGAGTACAGACAAAGTAAGCATCCTAGCTTTTGTTGATGGAGGTAGATCAAGATGATCCGCGAGTCAGTGCACATGAACAGGTGAGAACCAAAGAGCGACACCTTTTGTAGGATGATTTTCAATTTTTAGAAGTTTTCTCGAAACATATTTGAATGTTTTGATTTTTTTGTAATTTTCTAACATATTTGAATGTTTTTTTTTTCTAACATATTTGAATGTTTATGTTGATTTTGAAAGTTTTCTGAAACTATGTACAGGAAGATGAGGAAGCGTGGATGCCCCTAGCGATAGATGGGATGTACAAGGGCATAAGGCCATGCGTACGAGAAAGGTGAAGATGTAAAAATGCCCCAACGATTAGGTGGGAGTATTCAAAGGAAAACTCTTCACAGGTAGAAGTGGGACCCAAGGCCATTATGGATAGGTTCAACATGATGATGAACATAAACCAATGAAGTGTTAGGAAGAAGCAAGGATGCCCCCAACGTAAGTTGGCCTAAAAGCACATGATAGAAAGGAAGGAGAAGATTGTTTTTGTGAAAGGGGACAAAGGTGTCCGAAAACATGGCAAAAATTAATCTTATACACATGGATGTTCTGAACGAAGTAGAAGAACGATGTGAATGATATGAATGTAGCTTAGAAGCCTCGCGATGAAGAAGTGATTAGCCAAAGGCACAAATCGTGAGACGAGATATGGACTAAAGTAAGAGTCTGAACAAGGTCCAAAAAAAGACACTTGGTAACATACTAATCCTTGTTTACTCATAGAGATCCAGTGTGTGCACGTGGAAATTAATTACCTCTTGAAGGGAATATTTAATAGACAACAAGTGAAGACACCCTAGCCAATGTGTAGGAATGATTTATTTTGATAGGTGATAGGTGATTTGTGAATGAAGGGTGGAAGGATAGCCGTACATTGCTCCACTACCAGCCAGGTGTCCATAGCCCTGACAGAGATGTATTTGATTCTAATCGCAACATTGCTCTACTGCCAGTCAGGCGTCCATAGCCCCGATAGAGATTATTGGAAATACCCCAAGAGAGAGTAATATATCAATTTACTTTTTCTTTGTAGCTTTTAGCTTTTGATTGATTGATTTTGATTTTTTTTTTCTTTCTGAAAACTTATTTCAGCTCTCTTGTTTGACAAGGGGTTAAGAACCACTGATGGCTTGATGGAAGGATATGGAAGTGATTGTGATGACGAGACATTGGCTAGTGTCAACAAATATGTCCAAAAGTTCTTCGCAACAAGTTTATTAGATGTTGAATGTGATAGGATCTCTAAGAGGTCAGTCGTTCTTTAATTTACCAAGGTGATAAAAGACCAGGGTCAAACAGATACCATAGAGATAAATGTCACAAAATGTGTGTGAATAGGCTAACCAAAATATCACCGAAGGGATGAAAATGGTAGGAAGACTTGCAGAGGAATGATAAGAAAGGGAAGAAAGAACATCCATGTGTACGCAATACCTGATTGCAATGTTTGATCTTTGTACCTTTGATTTTTTAATGTTTTCTCATGTTTTTGTATTTTTGCATTATTTTTTGATTTTTATATTTTTGATAGTTTTTGGAAAGTTGGGACCAAAAACGTCACTCCATGTGATAGGATCCAACAACAATGTTTGCGACTTCCTTGATAAGGGAGACTAGGTGCATTTGTTTATCAAGAGTTATGTTATCCCCGATCTCGATGATTGTGGTGAGCTCGTACTCAACAAATGACTGTGATTTATCTTTAAACAAGGATTGTTCGTATGCGGGAGCTTGAGTTCCCTATCCATAGGTTTATGCACTTTGCGCCATACTTGATGGTTGCATTGATGTGCGTTCTTTGAATCAGTGCTTGATTTACAATTTTGAGATTATTCGATTTGTTAGGAGCTTTCAAGCTCTTGGAAGTTTTGACTGAGCTTGATAATGAACCTGTTTGGGTTTCTTATAAGCTGACATGTGACTTTTTTGACCCCAAGAAGGAGAAGAAAGAGAACGTTGACGTTTAGAAATGATGTGAGAAATGACCACGGGCTTGCCACAACCATTGATAGAAGAAAGATGTGATGGATGAAAAGGATATGGTCCAAGAATTGAAGAGGATGGGCTACGAGGAGGTGAGCCACTGATAGAAGATGACAAAGGGTTGCTAGAATATGGCCCTAAGATGGAAGAAGTTGGGCTACGAGGACATGGCCCAAGAATAGAAGAATATGACGAAGGGCTACTAGGGTGTGGCCCAAGTATAGATGAGGAGGGACTACTCGGAGGTATCCCATAGATAGAAGAGGATGAAGGGCTACTAGGACGTGGCCCAAGAATAGAAGGGAATGGGCTACCAAGAGGTGACCCACAAGTAGAAAATGGAGGGCTACTAGGATGTGGCCCCAGGATAGAAGAAGATGATGGGCTACCTCAATGGTGACCCAAGGAGAGATTTTGATTGAGGAATGGTGATAGATAATGAATGATTTGGTAACAAGAAGATAGGCCATGGCTCAATGCTAGACCCCGACATCTCATCATGCTCAGAAGAAGGTGAAGATGGAATAGAAGAAGAATCAAGTTCCATGACCTTAGGATCCTCCTTTATGTTCTGTCAAAAAGGATCAACTTCTTTTCCCCAATACGTGAGCGTATCAAGTTCTAGAAAGAATCCTTGTTTGCAATCCTCTAGAGGGATATCATCGTGTACTCTGATTGTTTCTTCATTCTGAGAGAAATCAATCAGTAGAGGTTGTTTTTCTTTGGCCATAGAAGGTTGAATAGAAGAAACAGGTCCGATAAGCGGGGAATATTGATTGACAGAAGAAGATGACTCAAGAGAGGAAGTAGGATTGGAGGCAAGCGTCTCATGAATGGATGATTTGGATTTGGACCTAGATTGCTTTTCTAGAAGACGATGTAATGTAGGAGAGAAAATAGGATCACATAGCCATCCATTAAGTTGTGACGTAGGAGTCGAATTAGATGATTGACTAGAGGGAATCCAAGTCATGGAACTCTTCGACAGAGGAAGAGGTCATTGAGACGACTGATGAAGGAGGTCCTGCGAAGAAAGGGAGGACTGTGACTCAAGAACCGAATTAGATGTTTGATCGATGGAACTTGGAGTCACACGAGTCTTCAAAGGAGGAAGACATCATTGAGGTGATTTGGAATAAAGGTCCTGTGAAGGAAGGGAGGACCTGTGATTCAAGATTTGATCTAGGGGTATCTGAACAATAGTTGGGATCCAAGTCTTCAGAAGAAGAGTGGGAATCTGAATGGTAGTTTGGATCTGAATCAGAAGAAGAAGAGTGGGGGGAACCTGAATAATAATTTGGATCAAAAGCATCCAAACCATACCACCAACTATGAGCTGAAGGTGGGGAATAGGGTACCCAAATGGGCCTCTAGCACAAAGAACCAAATGAGGTTTAGTTGTAATGGGAATATTTTGATTTGAATTGCTAAACCTAGGTTTCGTATTGTAGTAAGTGTGAGAAACCACACGATAGTCAGTCATTGTTGGCATCGTTTAAGCACAAATGTCTAGACCTAGATAGTGTGATGGAACTCCTTCAAAGGGAAGGAAGTGACATGTCGATTCAGGGAAGCATAATGACATCCAACTAGACATTTTGTAAGTATGGAGATGTGTGCGTGATTTTCTGAAGAAGGTCTAAGGAAAATAGACATTGTGATGATGCAATCTCAATGAGATCAAAAAGGATTGTCCTAGAAAACAATTTTTCTAGATGAATAATCACAAGGAACAATCATGCAAGTGTGAAACACAAAGCCAATCAACAAGGAAATACACCCTATGCAAATGCGTGTGCAAAGTGATAGTTCGATGCAAAGATGATCAACACAATGTCAATATTTATGTCAAGCTCGAAATGAACAAGGCGTAAATTTTAACAAAGGGTAGATGTGACTCCCAATCAAAGGATACCATGACAAGTTCAAAACCAACAAGGCCAAAATGTTAAAGGGTGAGGATTACAAATGTAAGCCACGTAACCACACCAATTGGACATGTTAATCAAGCTTCACGAAGAAGTGAGATATTAGTGCCAACGTGGTATCAAAACAACACAAACAAAGTAAGCGACACTCTTCAAGATTTTGGACAATGTTTGAATTTAAACCAAGTCAAAGTATACTGAGGATGTGTTAAAATGTGTGCAGCGTAACACCACAATGCAGATACTTAGATCACGTTTACAAAAAACATGACATAAGTATCTTAATTGTGTCGAGACAATGCGAACAAGGTAACACGTCAAAGGGAGATCAAATGATGAATCAATCTAACTATGATGATGATCTTGAAATCAAGATCAAGTGGCCATCAAAGATATGAGGATGCATCCACGCACTTTAGACGTTTAACAACTCAGCCTGCAAACATGGATGAGCATAAACAGACAAAAAAGTGGTGAACACTATCTATGACAACACTCCCGAAAGATGCCTTCTCTTTCCCCAAATGGGCAACAAGAATGCAAAGGTGTAGATCAAAAGATGAAAAATAAACTAAGCACCACTTGGGCAGAGTTTCACCTCATCCGAAGGTGAGAAAGAAACTAAGCTAAGTGAACATCATGTAATTTCCGTGATGAGAAACACTTAGATCTAACTTAAGTGGATTCTTTTCCTTGTTCGAAAAACAAGGTTCTGAATCCAAACAAGTTATCACTTCGTGATGGCCAAGACGTGACAAAGGACTAGTAAAGTGGGCCTCAAGACAAAATGGCCTCCTTAATAAGATCTCTCAACTAGGTGTTACAAAGCCATCTAAGAGCGAGCTCGATTTACCCAAAAAGTCACAATGACTAATTTGGGAGTATCTCGGCTTTACCCCCTTCAAGTATAATGGGCAACTAAATGCATCCATCATGTACTCTCCCTGGGGTCACCATACGGACAACTTTGTAATGCTAACTCACAAGGAAAACTAGTCAAGTGGGTAAGCGAGGTGCTTCCTATTTCATCCACGAGGTTACACAGCGGTGGATTACTTTAGGGTTCCTGGAACCACCCCCATTGTTGTAGCTTAAGGCGTTATGCCAAAGGGGTTATGTTCCAGTTGAGCGGATAGGGACATACCCTTTTCCAAACCTTGCAATACAGTGTTTTGAATATGGTGTGTTTTTTATCTTTTTAACTTAAATGTGGTTTTAAGTAGCACACCATTTGGCAACCTGTAAGAAAACATGTAGTAGAAGTTTTTGTTTTGTTTAGCTCCTCCTTTCTTTGACAAGCGTTAGGTCCTATATGCAAGGAGTTAGTATTTTTCCATAAAAGATCATGATATCAAAAGAGAGTTTGCATGTTGCTTTTGATTCCTAAGATCACCAAAAAAGGCGCGAAGGAAGAGCATACACAACGCGAAACCCAACTAAAATAATATATGGAAAATACCTTAAGTGTTTTTACAGAAAGAAACTCGTTTTAGCCAATTTGAACTTTAATCTATTTTAAATCTTAAATTGAAGTGTTTTGGAAGCAAAAATAGAAGGTTTTTGAAACCTTTTTGATTCCCAAGATCACCTAAAAGGTGCGAGGGAAGAGCATACGCGTTTCAAAGGACCCCTACAAATGAAAAACGTGAACACTCAACTAAGTTAGCACAAAAATACAATGGAAAAGCAACCTGCAAATCACTATTAGTGTCACAAAACCTTTCAAAGTGTTAGAATGGTCAAGAAAACAAGTTTTCAGACTTTAAGACACGTTAAAAAATGACTATTTACCTAATAATGTAAAACCATAAATTTTCTATAACTCAAAATCCTAATTTTATGATTCCATTGTGTAGTTCTCTTCAATACCTTTCCAACGCAACAAAAACAGAGTCGTTTTGAGCTTGGGAGAAAAAGTTATGGCCTCTAGAAGATTGGTGGTGAATGTAGTTTGACACAGACGTGCCCCTTTACTGACATGTGCACGTCCTGTTTCAACGCAGACGCGCCTAGAATGACACCTACGTGCACCCCATGTAAAACCTGCAAAAATCACAGAATTTGAAAATTTTCAAAAGCAAACAGGTTAAAGGTTAGTCAAAGAAGCCTATTTTTAGCTCAAACCCACAAAATATACATGATCAAATGATGATTTAGCCTACTTAAAAACTGAAATGATGTAAATAACAAGCTATTTATCCTAAAAAGCATGAAAGTGGTTAGAAAACTGAAAATAAATAGCTTGAAAAGACCTCCATTAATGGAGGATGGACTTCATGTCCCACCAGGCGTGCCAAATGTATGCAATGGAAAGTTGCAAAAGCTATGGAATGAGGCTAAAGAACCTCAAAGCTTTGCTAACTCATCCATGCACCATGAGATAAGAGCTAAACAAGGGAAACTAACATGAAAGCATTATAACTTTGACAAAAACATCAAAAACTAACATGTTAAAGCTACTCTCTACTCTTTTGAAAGCTATAAAACATTGAACCTATGAAGATTCTAAGCAATCAAATTGTGTGTTGTTTACTCCCAAACATAGTGAAGAGATCTCTCCAAGTTGGCTACATGGCCAAGCTTTAGATCTTCCCTTACTAACTATATTTGGAATGGATGGATGCAAGATGGAGGAGCTCTCAATAATGGAGTATGGCCAAGATCCAAATGTTCTATAGCTTAAAGCTATCACAAATGATTTCTAATGCCTTTCCAAAGTGCTTGAGAGAGAAGGACCCTTTGAAAGGAAAGCCTTAGGCTTGTATTTATAGTTTCTGGTTTGGAAGAGTTTGGAATTTGGGTGCATGTGGGACTAAAGCTCTTTTAGATTAGATTAGGATAAACATGCTTTAGGCTTAGTTAAGCTTGGTTTAGGCTAGTTAACTAGGGTTTAGGCTAGTTAAACTTGATTAGCAAGTGATTAGAGACTCATTGAGAGTTGGGAGGGGTCTGGATAACCAATTGTGACTGATAGATAGCCTACGAAGCCAATAGAAGTGGTCTAGAGAGAACTAGGGAGGTTCTAAATGGTCGAAAGGAGGAATGTTTAGCTAATAAGAGAGATATTAGCCAAATAAGCTAATTATAGGAGGAATACGACTGAGAAGGTGTCCTAAATGGGCATCTGAGAATGGAGCAAAGAATAGGGAATTAACAAAGTGTCATTAATCGGTTGAATGGGAGGAAATGCTAAGTGGTTAATTAATAAATCCTCTCAAACCCTATGAGTCACTAAAGGACAAAATAAACTCTCCTAAGGTTGACTCAACCCTTTATAAAATCCCTTTTCCACAACTAACCCAGCCTCTCCATTTATCCCACATGAAGAGGGATGTAGAGATTCTTCTATCCATTCGGCTATATAAGGAGCCCTCCTCCTACCTTTCTTCTTACACCTAAATGAGCATAGAGAATTCACTATAACCATTTTATCATCTTTGAGCATTCTTCCATTAGAAGAGCTAGCCTTATCCAGTTCTTACATTTATCCACCCAAGTTTTTGAAGTCATATGGAGATATGTCAAGTGGTCTTGTAGCCATGATTTGACAAGACTTGATTCTTAGAAACCTTGGGATTTCAAGCACATAATCAACTATTTGATTGCTAGAGATCTACATAGGTTCAATCTCATCTCATTTAGCATTCAATAAGAGATAGGAGTTAATTTGTTTAGCATATTAGCTTGAAATGTTCATTTCATGTTCTAGTGTAGAGATGTTGATAGGTTAGCTTTGATTAAGCTCTTAGCACGATAATGCATAGGTTTAGTTTAGCATTGTATTGAAACTACTTGGTGTTAGTTTCAATTATACTGACATAGCTAACTAACTCTTGCATACAATCATCATCAAAGTGAGGAATTTATATCAATTATTTGCAATCATTGAACATCTCAATTTTGATAAGTCATAACATTAAGAAGATCATAAGGTCAATCCAAAGATCCAAACGTAATCATCATCGTCAAGAATCTAAAACATCAATATATAACAATTAACATCTCTAGATCATCGTCAAATACTGAAATATCTATCCACAATATGAGTCACAACATATCAATAATCAAGATGTCCATACTGGCTATCAACATGCTAACCAAAATACTATATCAATACCCATGTCTCTAATCAACGATAATCAAGATCATAGTAAAATAAGTGTCGAAGAGGAGTGGGCATTACAGAGGTTATATAGAGTTGGCACTCAGTGAGCTATATAGTGGTTCTAGATAGTGGTCGAGGAACTCACATGATTCCATAGATCCTTGATTCCATGTTGTTCTCCATTCGATTGAGGGGATTGGGCACCTTAGTCCTTACCGATATGGATTGAACCCACTGAACACCCTATTCACTCGCATTGGATTGAAACGGAAAAATAACAAAACAAAACAATAGGAGATAAATATATAATTAGCTTTTGAAAGTTGACATCTATACATATTATTAACGAGGTTCCTATAAATTGAAATCCACCTTGGTTCATTTATTTAATTGCAAAAAGAATCCTCATTGAACTAGGTTAAGTTCTTATAAGAGATAATTAAAAATGCTATATTATTCACAAGCATGAAGATCATTATGAGTGATTCTAATGATGTCATGAGGGCCTTGTTCCATCACATTCTCTGCATGTACTAGGCACTTGTGTTCTAAGCTATCATAGATCTATAAGTGGAATCATGTGTGACCTATGGAATTATGTAAATCATCGCTTGATTCATTTTTATGTGATGGATGCATTTAAAAACACTCCATCTTTGTTTGTTGCCCAACTAACTAATTCATCTTTACTAGCATGCAGTCATCCTACAGGTGTCGAGACTTGAAACAAGTTATGGACATACACCCAAACATGATGGAGAAGCGATGTCATCACCAAAATATCCAAGTGTCACCAAGGTCAAAAGCTTTTCCATTCTACAAAAGGAAAAAAACTATTTGAATGTAAACATTTATTTTATCGTTCATTTACCTTTTCATGTTGGGACTAGTCACATTATTACCTTGTTTATATGCATGCTTTACGTTTTTTTTAATTTCCCTTACAAGTGGTTCTATTACAACAATCCTTTAAATACATTTTATGAATTATCATTAAAATCGCATCATGTACATCTTTTCATGTAAAAAAAAACTTGTCAAAGGGTATTGCATGAAAACCCTTACTATTTACAACGTAGAATTATTGTAGAAATATTGATTCCCCATTTGTGCTATAATTTTTAGGATAACAAAACACTTGAATATGTTTATGAATTATTTCTTCTCCCCCTTTTTATTATTTCTCTTTCTTTGTGAACTAGCCTTTCACCTACCCGTTACTTCGAGTTTTTAACAGCTTGAACAATTGCATACACTTTTATCTTGTCCATCGATATCTACATGGCCATTATACTCCTTTTGCTAATTTTAGATATAAAATGGTCTTTTAAATTGCATATAGTTTTCCTATCATAGAGACTTATTTTAAGTCCAATAACAAAGGAACAAACAACTAACTATATTTAAAAGAAAATCCATATGAGGATGTGGACGGATGTTTTTTATATAATAAAAAACAATATAGCCAAATTCTATTTAATGAGGGGAATCTTATAAGGACATCAGTCATCCAAAAGGGAAAAATGAGAGAGATTATAATTGAACCACCTCTCTCCACACTAACCATATGTGAAAACAATATAAATGTTATTATACTAGCAATCGGATGTGTACAATGCAATGTGAACGTCGAATGGTATAAGTGTTTTGATTTTGACCATTGAGATTTCTCCATTTATTGGGCTAGAGTATTCCTCCTGGAATTAATTGTATTAGTCCCCTATCCAGGTGTTCCAAATGTGGATCGTATACCCTAAGCCTTGTCAACAACTGTCATTTTTTGAGAAATTAATCCTTTTTAATATTTCACAAGGTCTAAAATGCAAATACATGTCATAACCTCATAAACTCCTTTTTCTTGTTTACAATCCCCAACTAATGCAATTTATGTTTGGCAAGACTACACAAATACTAACATTTTGCAAGAATACATTCATACATAGGTAATAAGATAAATAGACCATCACACAACATCAAATTTGTCAATTGACCATAAATGACAATTATGTATAAGATACGATGACCATGTAACCTCAATTAAAGGCATATTAGTAATCTTTCCCACTATAAGGTAAGAATGAACTTCATGTTTCATGAGTAAGCATCCAAAAAGTACGATAGAGGTGAGAAATGGTAATGAATTTATTGTGTATCAGGATTCCATGATGTACATATGAGTTTTCACATACTAAAGACATAAAAAACTCAAACTTCAATAAAATAAATATATAGAATATAATAATTTTATTCATTCATTCTATTAAATTATTCAATAGAATGGTTATATGTAATTTGAAGGCATTGTCTAGGTTCCAACACTTGTCATTACAAAGGCTAATGAAATAGAGTCTATCCAACCATCTACAAGGAGTCTTAACTTGAAAGATGGGGTAGAGTAAGAGTGCAATTACCTATGTTGACTTGTAAGATTGTTGATGTGCAAATACCCGATAAAGCAAAGAAAAGCAAGACAAATCAGTTACATCTTGAAAATTGAGCAATAATATAAAATTACCATAATCACTCTATATTCACATGTTATGTAAACATGAAAAATAACCACTAAAATTACCAAAATCATTATATATTAGTGTGATATGTAAACATGCAAAATAACCATTAATTTCATCAACAATTAAATAATGTCCAAGTGAATAGTGGCCTTAACAGTTAAATCCTTCCCCTGTGCATACTCTCAAATACTAGTTCACACATCTTCTTTTCTATACTTAACTTTCAAGTGCAAGAAAAAGAAAAGGCATTCAAAGAAACATGCCATTTCTCCTTTACTTCTACGAGAGCACAAAAAAAAACTAACTATTTCACCTCCTTTTGTATACATTCTTAATGCAAAAAAAGACGAACATTGAAATCAAATATGCTATTAATGTCAATTTCATGGCGGTATACTCTAGTTTCACGCTTGTTATCAGTCTAGTACAATAATTTACTCAGCTTAATTCTAAATTATTCTCTATAAATATGACCAGTTCAATAATAACGCGTGGAAGCTATATGCAATGATTTTATAAAACCCCGGTCAGATTACAAAAGTTTTAGATTTATCCTTGTTTGTGTTTATACTGTCATTCTTTTCGAAAAGAATCCCTTGGAAGGACCTTGTTCTAGTAATCATCTCTTCTAGTGACAATATAAATATATAATATAGGCATGCTCTTATTCATTTGCTCCTATACCATGATTTGAAATGACATCTCCATACTCATACCCGGACTCTAGTGTCTCCAAGTAAATATAGCCTTTCCAATTACTTGCAATGTCAGGCAGGGAAACAAGTCACCAAGAGCGCCAAAGACGCAATTCTATAGAAGGGGTAGAAGTTTTTAGCTCTTCCTCTAAGAATTTGACCATAACACCCATATGATTTGACCATTTTAGAGTTAAACTTGTATCTAAAACAAACAAAACCCTACTTCCTTCTAAATCCATGGAAAGACGAAAATGGCCCCATTTCTCTATGCTTGTTTACAAGACCCAAACCGAGGCAACCATTATAGGATAACATATGAACAAATATATATTACCGTAGCAATGTTGTTTTGTTTGAGCAAAAACATTGGAAACATTCACGCCCCTTGTTCGATTCCTCTCTAATGAATCCTCACTTAGCTGGGTTAATGACAATATATCCTCAAGGAAAATTTATAGATTTTCAATGGACAAAGCGTTTTAGCATGCAGTTGAGGCTGTGGACAAAGCAATTTAGCTTGCAACTGTCGTAGTTTCCATGGAACCGCTAAAAACAGGAAAAACAGGTAAATGCCTGTCAAATTTAACCTCACGAAAAAACGTCAAAACGACTGAAATTTAGGCCAGTGGCGTGAACAATTGGAGAGACCTTTTCCAGAGGGGGAACGCCTTTGGTGTAATAAATTTTTTATTTTATATCTTCATTTTGATTAATAGATTTTTAAGGCGTATGTGATGAATGGGGATTTAGAATTAATAGATTTCTAAGGCGTATGTGAGAAATATGGATCTTAGAACTATATCAAGTTATAAAGAGGAGAATGAAACAAGTAAATATATTTTAATTAAGTAATTTTTAAGAATTATTAAATCATAAATGAAGAAAAGGGGAATGGTAGTCATGATTGTAATGAGGCGTTCATTTTTTTTTCAACATTAAATTTGACGTTTATATGACTGTCACATGACAATTTATCTATATATTTGACTTCTATTGAACTATCATTTTTTTTTTTCCCCTTTTTTTCCAAAAGTCAATAATAATAATAATAATATCTTGGCCATATAGTAATGTTTGAGCCATTTTTTGTTTAGTAAATGTTTGACCATATTGTAAATAAATGTATTTAAGATAAAAATTCTAAAAATCTTTAAGAAAAAGAATCATAATTTTTTTTACCAACAAAGTCTCACAAATATTTATCTATGGATTGAAAGTATTAAATCTCTTATAAACGACTATGTGGGGGATTCCAAATGACCTAATTCATGGTCAACCCCTTGCCATTAAAAAAAATTATGCATGGCATATTAAAGTTTTTATGTTACCAACTAACCAATGGGACCATCTTATCATTAAATGTTGTTTCACTTCCGACACGTAACCCTAAGTGGGATTACACTAATATTCTTTGTCAGCTTTTATAAAAAGTTATTCTCATATATAACTTTTGGACCCCGGTAGAAAGTAAAATTTTTCCTACCTATCTCAAGTTACTCAGAATTTGACTCACAAAATGACAATCGTACTATTCAGAACTCGTTCCACACGATCAAAGCAAAAAAGGACACCGACGACAGGACGCGAAAAAAGAGCAGGAACGGTGTCGATTCGCTCCAACCAGTTTGGAAAACATCTGCTCCGTTCCTCGGCTTCCATTATTTTGTGGAGACACTATAGCGCAATGATTATACGAAATCTTTCTTTCCAAAATTTCCCACTTATGCTCGTCTGTACGGACCACGTTTCCACCGTGGATGCGAGATACTTTTTTATTTTATTTCGAAATGCGTGACGTCAGGGCGGCCGGTTAAAAAAGTTCCAACTCCAAGTGGCCGGCATACTTAACCAACGGCCTGGATTCATTCCAAACCCTAATAAAAAAAAAAATCTCTGCCGTGCAGTGTGGGCCCCGGGGGAATAATAAATAGAGGAATATAAAATGTCAAAGCGGGATGGTTTGTTCCCACATCGACCACGCGGCTCAAGCATAGAAATACTCACCAAATTTGGCGAGGCCGAAAACAGATCAAATATATCCGCCACATTATGCGCCAGTTTTAGAGACTCTTGTCCCTTTTCGATTTTAATTTTTCCAGCCAAACTTTTGTCCGGATCCGCTTTCCTTCCTCACACATTGGAAGCATCGCCAGCTATGAACCCTAGCACGACCCCTTGTTGGCGGGACACGTGTCGTCGCGTCGTGGGGTCGCGGCATAGCATCTTGAGATAGTGGCGGGGCAATAATATTTATTATTTGGTGTCCGCCACTAAAGCAAGCGCTTGTTCATCTTCTTCTTGCTTCTGCGCGGAGCAGCAGTCTTTTACTTAACAGGTGCAGGGTTCGAAACCTGAGGAGGCGAAAGCAACGACGGCTCTTCCACATAAATGAGTCTCCAAGATCCCAGGTACTGTCAGCTCCGTGTGGAGCTTCAGCTCTTTCTTTACTTTCTGCAGACAAAGTTTCACAAGTGTAAGCCTTGCTCCCGCCTTTATGTGGAAACGAATTTAGGGGATTTAAAATTTTAATGGCGGAGGAAAAGGGGGTAGGAAAGATGGATCCTTTGGTTTCAGAGCTCATGAATTTTGAAAATTCCGCATACTGCGAGGGTTTTGCCGCGTCTCCGCTTTCCCGTCAATACACGACGTTTTTCCCACCTCAGATTTTTGATTCGTTGTTTCAAGCTAGTACTCCGCCTTTCTCGGGTGAATGCTTGAATCCGGAGACCCCTGTGAATTTCTCCCCAATTCATGGTTCCCGATGACCTGGTGTTTCCAGAATATTTTTATCCATCCTCTGATTTTGCTAAAAACCCTGTTGATGAGGGTGAGAATTCACCCGTGGAGGAAGTTGTGGACTCATGTTGGGAACAAAAGCCAATCAAAACGGAACATTTTGCAGAGGAAACGGACTCCGTTTCAGCTGTTGTTCAGAAATGCAGTGCGCAGAATTATCAAGACGCGGATGCGGATGGGAACAACAATCATCATGTTAAAAGATTGCGAAACTCCGGAGAAGAAGAAATACATGTTAAGGAGCCTCTGTCGAGATTCACTGTCATCACTCTCAAGCACAGGATACTGCGTGCTCTGTTATATTTAAAGGACTTTTGCGGAGAGAATGCTCTTGTGCAGGTTTGGATGCCTGTGACACGTTCAAACAAATATGTTCTCACTACCTGCGAGCAGCCCTATGTGTTGGACGAAAACAGCACGGGTCTCAATGGCTATCGCAGCGTATCTACTGGGTTTTATTTTTCTGCAGAAGCGGGACCTGGAGCTTTTCCAGGGCTGCCCGGTAGAGTGTTTCTTAGAGGAATGCCAGAATGGACTCCTAATGTTCAGTTTTACAGCAGAAGTGAGTTTTTAAGGATAAATCATGCTCAGGCGCATAATATTCACGGATGCCTTGGCGTGCCTATTTTCGAGCCGGAATCTCGAAATTGTGCTGCAGTAGTTGAATTAGTAAGAACTGCAACTGAAACCAACTTTGGTTTAGAACTGGACCACATATGCCAAGCTTTTCAGGTCTGTTATTTTTTCTGTGTAACTATACATGCACTTACTGTAAAGCAAATACCGTGTGAACGGGTCTACTTGATTGAAAACAAAAGCATGAAGGAAATGCAGTGTAAGAAGGTTTCTTTTATTGATTAAAGAATCACGGCAATTACTTGTATTGAAAATTCGAATAATTTTTAGAATTTAATTTAATTTATTCTGCTACCTTTTAAACTGGAAGAGTATAAGTCTGAAGTACTTGAGAAAAAAAACC
Source organism: Taxus chinensis (assembly GCA_019776745.2). Taxonomy (NCBI): domain Eukaryota; kingdom Viridiplantae; phylum Streptophyta; class Pinopsida; order Cupressales; family Taxaceae; genus Taxus; species Taxus chinensis. The sequence goes on along the minus strand of CM034154.1, from coordinate 701,522,199 downwards.
TATAACTTCTTGAATTCCTTATTTATGATTTATCTACCAAAAATCGGTTCTAAAACAAAGTTTACAGTCCAAAGCATATAGGAAAGAGTTGGATGACAGAAATGTGCAAGATTTTAACAATACGGTTTTAAGATTAGAATCATTAGATTAATAATATTTTTTTGGGATTTTACTCGTCCGTTTAAGTTGTCTGAAGATGACCTCTGAGTAGTCTTTAATCTAAAGTCACTTTTTCTCATGTATTTTTTGAAAATAATCACAAGTCAAGGGTGTCCACTTAGCACACAATCATTTGTTAGTAGCAGAGAGGAATAGTGAACGTATCTTTCAATTTGGAAGAGTATATCTCTGAAGTATATAAGTTGAGAATTTTTAAAAAAATCTTTTGGAACTTCTTATTACTGATGTATCTACCAAAAAGCAGTTCTTGATCAAAGTTTACAGTCCAACGTATGTAGGAAAGAATTGGATGACATGAAAGTGTGAGATTTGACAAAGCAGTTTTTAGATTAGATTAAGCATGCAAGAAAGATTTTGGATGACAGCTATGTGTAAGATTTGACAAAACAGTTTTTAGATTCGATTATTTTTTGGGGATTTTACTCATGTGTGTTAAAGTCATCTCAAAATGACCTCTGTGAGTAGTCTATAGCCTAATGAGACTTTTCCTTGTGTATTTTTGGTAATAATCACATGTCAAGGGGATCTACTTAGCACACAAGCACCACAAGCATTTGTTAGTACTGTGGAGGAATAGTGATTGTATCTCAAGTTTTTAGATATTAGGATGAAATAATTGAACTCCGCAGAAGCCAGATATGTAATTTTTCTATTTTCAAAATCATTCTAAAATTTATATATCCTTCCATTTGCATTGCAGGCTGTGAGTCTAAATACCCGAGAGGTCTGGGATCATCAAAGATCACAGGTATTAGCAATGCTATATTCTCTATTTAATATTTTGCTTCCAGACCTTCTCCAAACCTTTTCTATTACTCTTGTGACCAAATTTGACATTTTGTACACTATTTTATTGAAGCAGAACCATTCTCCATGCCATCTTGCTGCTCAAGCTGAGATACTAGAAGTTTTAAAAACAGTTTGTGAGACTTACAATCTACCATTAGCACAGACATGGGTTCCATGCAAGCATTACAATCTTCCTAATAGTGAGAGTCAGACTAAGAAGACCCGCTGCTCAGATAAGAGCTCAGAAGGAATATTCTTGTCAACTCAGGACATGGCATGTTATGTGAGGGATGACTACATGTTGCCTTACCGAAATGCATGTGCTGAGAACCATTTGGAGATAGGGCAGGGAGTCCCAGGAAAAGCATTTGCCTTGAGACATCTATATTTTTCTAGTGATGTTAAGAGCTTCAGCATTACGGAATATCCTCTTGTTCATTATGCACGTATGTTTGGCCTGAATGCTGCCGTTGCTATTCGTTTACAGAGCACTTACAGTGAAAATGATGACTATGTGCTTGAGTTTTATTTTCCAGTTACTTGCCACAACATTTCAGAACAGCAACTTCTGTTAAAAAAATTGTCTATTACCATACAGTTAGTGTGCAGAAGTTTGAGAACTGTGGCTGTAAAACTGAATGGCCGTGGAAGTAACGATGAGCTTTGCAGAAAAATGGAATGCGAGGATTTTGCATCTGGTGGTAATTCTGATACAGGCTATGAAACTGTTCATTTAGAACCTGGATTGTCTTTTGCTGGGGGCTTGGTTGGGCAGGCACAGTTCATGAGAACTGAAACAATTGGACAAGACTTGCGTCGACAGTCATTACAGGTCAGTTCTTTATATTCTTACCTTAACTATATCTCCTCTGTGTTTTGGTGCTTGTAGTTTGTAGATATGTTTGACTTATTGTGAATGTGACATGGGGATTTATCATAGCTTTTTGAAAGCACATTCTGACATTGGGAAATATGCTGTTCAGCTAGTTGAAATAATCTAGTTGTAAATTGATTTCATTGACAAGTTATATTGGACTGTATTATGACAGATGTCCTTAACTTCATTTAGTGCCGTTTAGATGTTGTAAGGTGGTGGAGGCTGACACTACATGGGCAGGGTTATATACTAGAGCCAACTTGGCTAATGGAACAATGAAAACTTGTATAGATAGAGATAAGGGCAGGACAGATTAACAGTCATACTTGATTAATTCTTCCCGCAAATTTTGTGGGAAAATTAAAGATTTGAGTTTCTTCACTTGATTTATTAATGAGCAAAAGGATAATGTAGTTACATCGGAGCATATGTTCAGATGAACTATTGGAATTAATACTAACAAAGTGGGGTTCGTTTTTGAAGAAACTCTAGGGAAAAAGGAAAAATATATGGAGGTGTGAGAATAAACTCTTCCCTGACAATGCTGTGTCTATTCCCATATGTATCTATTTATTTAAGAGAGGTTTACGAGGAGATGAGAACCAACAATATATATTTATAGATGAATGTAATTCCCATTAATAGTTGTTGCTGCACAAAGAGATTTTGATGCAATGTCACTCATGAAAAGTTTGGAAATGTTTACTTTATTTGTTTAACATGGAACATATCAAAACACATTGAAGATGATCCAATTAATGGTGAATAGTCATTTATAGTATTGTGATGGGAGATTGTTCACACTAAATATCATCCCATTCCTTACTAGTTTGCTCGATAAGAAGTCTGAAGAGGAGTCAAAATAAAAGATCATTGCACTAAGTAAGAGAAATTTTACATTCAAGGTTTCCTTGTATTAATAAAGATGCAAGTATGATATAAATCTCTCACGAAATGAATTTGAGAAAATCACACTAATTTCTACATATAACAAATTCCTTCTATTGATCCACCCCTCCAGGAGCAATCTTAGGGACAACACACTAAATTGCAGCATTCGATGTGTTATAGTGCAAGCAATTTGAATAACAGAAATAACATTCATTCTTTCAAATTTCACACATCGAATGAAAGATACAGAACACAAATCAGATTTCTATGAACCTATAACTTATGTATATAGCAATTTTGAGAAGGGATGAACGAATATTTGTCTAGTCTGAATACATGTGGCAGAGGAAAGATTGTTGCGAAAGATGAAACGGTTCATTTTTCAACTGTTACTAAAGGAGTGGCGACATGTACAGACTGTTGCCATTGGAGCTAAGCAATCATGGTGCTAGGTGGTGCCATGGAAAATGATGATAGGTGTCAATGTATATAGTTGGCTCTGGTGTTGAAGGGTAGTCCTACGAGGGGCTCCGCCCCTGCATGCTGCCTGTAGTGGCACATGGAGGCTGTGAGAGGTGCTGTGCCTTGAACCCACAAGAGAAGGGGACAAGATAGGAATCTGATTCTCCCATGCATTGGTCTACTGAAGTGAGATGGTGCACGGTGACTGTCTGGTCTAGATGAGACCTGATGGTTGGTGCCAAGTGCTGGCCGAATGCTGCTATGTGCTGTGCTGGTGAATGGCATCGGATCATACATGGATCACATACTCTTCATAAACTTAGGGAATGAGATCACCTATAAGTACATGTGCTAAAACTTTGAGGAAGGCGTTTTATATGGTAAGAGATTATTTTTTCTATATGCATAAATGTAGTGAATGAGATCACCTGTAAGTACATGTGCTAAAACTTTGAGGAAGGGGTTACATATGGATCATGTACTCTATGCATAAATGTCGTGAATGCGATTGTCTATAAGCTTAAGTCGCCGCATTTGCCGGAGATTATCTATTAAATCCGGAAATCGGCGAATCTATAGCTGCCGGAATAAAAAACGTTGAGATTCGCCATTAAATTCGTCAGTGTGAAACATGAAGATTTTTTTGTGAAGCTTGGAAGATTTTCGGTGAACCCTGGAAGATATTCGGCGAAGTCGTGAAGCTTTCCATGAAGTCGTAGAAAAATTCTAGGTTGAAATTTCTTATTAATGTTTGTTTTTATATTATTATTTTTATATAAAGTTATATATTTATAACTTTAATAAAACCTTTATTTATAACTTTAATAAAACCTTTATTTTCTGCATTTTATATAATTCATAAATTTTTAATGTATTATAAGTTTATTCTTTTAATAATTTCAAGAAACCTTAAAATAATTTAAGATATAATAATTTTAATGTTTTTATATTCTTATAAATTTAATGACGTGTTGTAATTTATTAAACATTATAAATGTAAATTTATTTTATAGGTTTAAAATATAATTTTTTTAATATATGCTAATTTTTTTTGAATATTTAATTTGGAATTATATTTCTTTTAGTCGAATTTAATCACGAATTTTATTGCCAATTTTTTTAACAGCGAATTTTTAACGAATTTTATCCTCGGTGAATTCGAATGCGGTGACTTAGCTTATAAATACATGTGCTAAAACTTTGAGGAAGGAGTTACATATGGATCATGTACTCTATGCATAAATGTAGTGAATCAGATCACTCATAAGTACATGCGCGAAATCATTGAGGAAGGACTTACATATGGATCGCATACTCTATGCATAAATGTAGTGAATGAGATCAGCTATAAGTACATGTGCTAAAACATTGAGGAAGGAGTTACATATGATAAGAGCTTATTTTTTGTAGGAAGGGCATAATTTTATTCAATGCAGTGGAGGTTTTTTATGTATGGCATTGGATCATACATGGATCGCGTACTCTATGTATATATGTAGTGAATGAGATCACTCATAAGTACATGTGCTAAGACTTTGAGGAAGGAGTTGCATATGTTAAGAGATTGGTTTTCTAGGAATGACATAATTTTATTCAACACAGTGGAGGTTTTCGTCTTTACCAAATATTTTGTAAATTTAGTTCATGGTTCTTATGACAGTTATTCTGTGCATAGCATTTGTGGGAGCTGCTCAATCTTATTATTTAATTGGCTCTCACAATTTTTGTTTTCCCTTTAACTGTATAACTATATTATTTTATAAAACAATATAGAGTTGCATAGAGATATGGCGATCAGGAGATGTTCTCCCCAACAAGCACAGAGAATCGGCAAACAAATGACACCTTTTCTAAGTAGCTCTATCATAATGCCTCCTTCTGCACTTAATTTCTACATTAGTTTCTTGATTTGACTTGTTCTTGTAATCTAGGAATAACAACGGCTTATTTGAATTGTCAAGAGGAGCATATCTAAATAACAAGAAACAGTATGTTATTCTGATCAAGATAAGGAAATAACTTCCAATGTCGCTATTAATAATTTAGCTGGAAAATTGCACCTTCATTCAATATGGAGATCATACAATGTTGAAATCAGTGGTTATATGCATACTTTGAGATTTAAACGACTGATTTGTTTAGCTTAAGTGATTCAAGCTAGAATAAAACCTAGTATGATTTCTATGCAATCATCCTTTGGTTCCATTTGATCTATTTATTGTTACCTTTCTTTTCCCATGCAATTGCTTCTTGGTTCCATCTTTATTCCCTAATCAATTGGTGAATCATCTATTCCTATGTGCCGATTTTTCTTTTGGGATTGCATATCCTGCTTGTGTATACTTTCTTTTTTGGTTCATCATCAGTCTGTCAAAACTCTATCATATTTTGTTTGAGTATGGTACATGATGGATTTTTCATTACATGGTAGCCATGATGGAGACTGACAGGTCTATGAGCACCACCTGTGTCTTTAACCATTCTGAAATCACAAACAAGATTTAGCTGTAATTTATTTGTGTGGTAGCACATCCTGTATGTTGGCTGCAAGAAGGAAGTCATATTCCAATTTCTGAGAAAATGTCACATAACCTACATGTTGCTGTAAGTGAACCCTGCTTGAGTGACCCCTATGATATACGTAGTCCACACAACCATTTCATTGTTTTAATCTTTTTTTTGTTGCATCTAGAAATTTCAATTTTCTTGTAAAATTAACCTACTTTCAGCTTATTTATACAGTTCAAAATTTAAGCTAGAATATATTTGGAAAAACAAATCTTCTGGGTTCTCAAGTTTTTTGTGTGAAAACTGTTGATATATTTTGGCTTTTCTACAGCAGGGCATTTCTGCAAAAAGGCGGTTAGAACGAAAGCGTGGGACAGCCGAGAAAACTATTAGCTATCATCTTCTTCGGCAGTACTTCACTGGAACCCTTAAGGATGCTGCAAAAAGCATTGGAGGTACAGTACTACACAGATTTGTATGAGAAGCAATGCTTATCTCATCTCCTTAGCTAGTAACCTTTTCTCTTTCTTGCCATTTTGCATTCTTAGTTTCTAAATTGCCACCATTGTTTCTAGCGAACTATTATTTAGTAAAGTTGGTCCGTAAACAATTGATAATGCAGGATTTATTGCTAGAAAATGATTCAGGGCCTTTTACCTAGTAAAACCTCAAAATCTGTAGGTTCCCTTACATTCAACAACGGCTTAATTTGATCTTCTATGTATTGCTTGTTTTGGTAATTATGTTATCCTCCGTGGTCTTTCTGGAACTATAGTTTTCTTGCAAATATGAAATGTGCACTCACACATTCCATCTAAAGTCAAAGTCACTGTAAGGTGTTATAGGGTATAAGATTTTAAGTACCTTTAGTGTTTAGAAAGCATATTAGGGGCTAGTTGGATATAGGAAACATTTGACTTAACTTAATCGATTTTCAAGTTTACATTTGATAATCTCGCTTAGTATTGATTTCATCATAGTGGGATAATTATAATCTTAGTGTATGAAAAGTGGGTGGCTTGGTCACCCACCCCTCTTGGTTAGCCTATGCACACTTCCATGGGAGGCAGTCAACAAGAGTTCAAAATTAATGGAACATGAAGAAATCATGAAGCCACTGAGCCGCAAGGGAAAGCAGATCATGAAGGGGATCCAACTAGTAGTGAGAGCAGGAACGTTGTCTAAGGAGGCCTCCCAATTTTCAATTTACTTTTGGAAGATGAATGTTATTGTACAGTTGATCTGCTCTTCATTACTGAAAGTGAATATGCGATATGCATGTTCATTTGCCTGGTTGAGTTTTGCTCCAAGCTACTTGACTATTGAGACATTGTTTCACAAATATTTAGTTACATATATCACCTTAACAAAAATTGTGACTGGTTTAGAACCCAGTCCTATGTCAGCTTCCATGCCTAGAATGCAATTTAAACTTTCCACTTACTTTAATTTGCATGGCTGAGTTCCATCGCAGTCTACTTGATCATCATGCAATCTACGATACATTACATGATATTATTATATTGCTTAATCCTACAATAGAAGTAGAACCCAATTCAATACTAATTCTTGTGTTGGTAATCACCTTGTTACATCAGCTATGCTATTAGTGTAATAAATTCTTACGGAGGTCAACTTGAGATGACTTAAAAACACACGAGTCAAATCCCACAAAAAATTATATCTCTAAATAAAAAATGTCAGTGGAAGGCTTCAACTACTTAACACAAACACATGATTGGGTTGTAATTGGGTTAATCCTACATTGGTAAGAATTGTGAGACAAGGGTGATCTATTTGGTGCTACATGTTCCAAATGTTTTGCTAATGGGTTAAGATGCTAAAGGGTGTAAAGCCCAAAGCAGTGGACTCCATTAATTGTTCATCCCCAACCCCACCAATTAACATATGTGTAGAGGTGCCTGTGTTGCTGAGTCGTTGTCCTCTTGCCCTGTAATTATTACACAAGGAAAATGTCATTAATTTAATGACTACTAATGGAGGCCATCTTTAGATGGCTTAAGAATACACTTGTCAAATCCCACAAAAAATTAAAAACTATAAATAAAATTGCCCACGGAAGCTTTTAATTACTTAAGACAACTATGCGATTGTGTTGGAATTGGGTTAATCCTACCTCGATAAGAATTGTGAGGCAAGGGTGATCTATAAGGTACTACATGCTCTAAAAACTTTTCCAATGGGGAAAGAGGCTAGAGGATGGAAATTCCAAAGTAGTGGCTGTCCCCTTGCCTTACTTCACACGAGGGAAAATGTCATTAGTGTAATGACTATTCATTGAGGTCATCTTGAGATGACCTAAATACACAAGTCAAATCCTTAAAATAAAAATGCCCATGAAAGCCTTCAATTAACACAATACATGATTTGGTTATAATCATAGTTACCATGTTATTACAAATTTAGTGAAAATTCGGTTCAAACCGTACTTTTTGGTCTGACCGAACTTACCAAACAAGTTCGATCAAACATTATTTTTTCTTTTTTTATTTAAAAATTAAAGCGTTTAAATTAAAAGAATTTCAACACAAAACAAAAATGAAACAAGAAACACTAATACCTAAGTACGTAAAGGAAAAAATCCGTAGATTATTTATTTATTATTATATGTATTGGCTTTTCTTTTCAAATATCATCATATATGTACAATATTTATTATTTATGTATATTTTGTATTTGTAAATTTTCTAAACGGAACCAAAGCAAACCTTTTGAAAAATTCCAAACTTCTGAACATTTTTCCGCTTTAAAACTATCTGAACTTTTCGAGCATGGTAAACTATGGTTATAATTGTATCCCACATTGGTAAGAATTGTGAGGCAAGGGTGATCTATAAGTCACTGCATGCTCCAAATTTTTTGCCAATGGGGAAGGAGGCTAAAGGGTGAAAAATCTAAATTAGTGGATGTCATTTATTGTTCTGTCCCCTGCACCCTGCCATCCCCTCACCAACAAATGCTTAAAGGTGCTTGTGTGTTAAGTGTCCCCCCTGCCTTGTAAAAATTACATGAGGAAAAATGTCATTAGGGTAATGATTTCTCATGGAGGCCATCTCTTAAAAACATGCGGGTCAAATCCCAAAGAATTAAAAACTCTAAATGTAATGTAGAGTTTTCTTCATTGAAGATCTCTCGTTACTATGGTCTTGGGGGTTCAGGCCATGACTTGAATCTATGCCAATGTTTGTAAGCTTCCAGGCTTATTGCTAGACCACAGCTTGCAGGCTTAGGCTTTATCAAAAAGGATCTTCATAAGAAGAGAAAAGACAAGTGTCTAAAGTATTGACTTTGGGAGCATAATGGGTCTTGACCCACACATGTACCTGTAGGAAGTATCCCTTAGCGTTCTTATTTCTAAAAAGAAGACCCCTTAGAAAGAAATCCGCTACACCAGTTTTTTGATCTACTTAAAACATATTAGCATCGCTGTTCACTCAATTTTTCTAAACAAATAAGAAAGTGCCTCTTATCAAAAGCTAAAATCACCAGGGCAATTTAATTTAATAAACCAAAAATAAAGAAGAATAAACATTTTGAAAATTATTCGTTCCTCCAACATTTGACAATTAGCTTTCCTTTTTCAAAAAAGAAGACCCCCGCAGAAAGCAATCTTCTACAATAGTATTTTGATCCACTTAAAACATATTAACACTGCTTTTCCCTCGAATTTTCTTAAAAAATAGGAAAAAACCTTTTTACAAAAGAAAAATCACCAGAGCAATTAAATTTAATAAACTAAACATTAAGAAGAATAAGCATTGTGAAACTTATTCCTTAATTTAGCAGTTACTTTGACAGCTGATGATTATCTTCCTCTCATTTTGCTTCAAGTCCTTCCCACCTTCTTCAATTCCCTTCAAAATTTCCCTATTGAGGATAAAGACTGCCAGGCGTTGAATTTCATGGACATTTCCTTGTTTGGCAATTTTTAAAATTATTTTGAATAGATGCTTCATATATTAACAAACAACAATATTTACAAGAAAGGACTGTACAAAAGATTAAGAACCATACAGCATAGTATGCTACAAGAGAGATTACAACTTAGTCCGTAAAGCAATTAGAACAACCATAAAATTCAGAATAACTCCTAGGTTCAAACTGTTTTGCCTCCCTGTTGTAGTAAAAAGCCTTTGGCAAGTAGTTGTGATTGAATTTCACCTTTCCAATCGTGAAAAAATTCATCAAGAGTGCATACCTCATTTCATGAAGACATAATTACATCTAAGCTTCCATATAATAAACAATGTTGAAAGTCGTACACAATTCCAAATACTCTTAAAAGGATGACGAATAAGAGTATTGGAATCTCCTAGCAAGGTTGCCCGCCAATGTAAATGTCCCTTGAAAGAGTGTTGGTAGGCGTGACTGAACTAACTTCAACATGATTTGGCAAAAGAGCAATCCCACAACAGATGTTTAACAGTTTCCAGCTTTGACCAATGGAAACAAAGACCATTTGTAAGCACCACTTTTAGACAATCAAGCTATTGAAGCAAGCCCCTGATATATCACAAGCTAACTAAAACTTGAAAGTTTATAAGAGACCCTTACTGTCCACACACTATGAAGGCTACGATTGTACATTGATTTTGCATCTAAAGAAACCCTCTTGACATTGAGAACAGGTGCAAGGGCTTGTTTATGATGTAAAAAATGAGAAAGACGATGTATGTCATATTGGGAGAACTGGATGTCCATAAAGCCATCTCTAATCACGCCAAATAGGCCCTTGCATTGGTCAAATTCATCTTAAACAAGTCATCTTGGAGGATAAGATCTTGGATTTCCTTAATAGTAGATCTGTCTTTGGAGAGTAAAGTATACTCACAAGCTAAAGATTGCCAATCCTTCCAAGTACGTGAATTGCTGTCCCACAAATCTTTCTAGAAAAAGATGGTTTTTTGCTGAATCAATGAGCTTGGAAACACATGGGATAGAGGCAAGAGACATCTTGTAGCTTCCAAGGCCATATAGCTTCTATTGGCTAGATACCACCAGTTCGGCTACCATGAAACTCTCCATGTGACTAAGCCTGCAATTTTTTGCTACACTGTGTAAATACTTTTCAAAATAAAAGACCCGGCAATCTAAAAATTTGCTAGGATCAACAAGGACATCACAAAGACCAAAAGAACCATTGATCTTGTTCAAATGATTGGGTTGCTAAAAGCTCGACATGCCTCATAAAAATCTGCCATGAAGAAGACCCTCCAAACAACATATCACCCATTTGGCTGCCAAAATACAGCCTTGTATGAAAATATCCCTTAAGTTAAGCCCAATCCCCCCCCTTCCTTCGGGCATTATACAAACAGCCCAAGGCACTAGAGGAAGACCTCGAATACCACCATATTTTTACCAAAGGTGCCTTCACAAAATTTGTTCAAGGAAAAGAAATTGAGTCTTTGATGGCAGCCAACATGAGACATAATAAACATGTTATGCTTGTAAAATTCTACTCACCACATGTTAATCTACTTGCAAAGGAAAGATCCTTGTTCTGCCAATAAAGAAGCTTTGTATGAATTCATTGAAGAACCCACTCCCACATGCTCACCGGAGAAAGATGCATACCAAATGGAATGCCTAGATATTTGACAATAGTACCCGGTGGAACAAATGACCACTTTGAAGAATCCAAGAAGGGACATTATCCCAACCAACAAGCCAATATTCAGATTTATGATGACTCACGACAACCCTAGATGTAATGCTAAAAGTATCAAGACACTCTTGAGCAACAACAATAGAGTTCAGAGTTGTTTGAATAGAGAGGAGAGAGTCATCTTCGAAAATGATTGCTAAGCATTTGGGATTCATCAGGAAAATAAATACCACGAAGCCTTCTCTGGGAACAAGCAGCTTCTAGAAGATAACCCAGAGCATCTGTAGTAAGAACATATTAACATATGGTGCAAGTGGGTAACCCTGTCCTTATAGAGCGATGAAGCATAATGTGGGGCGAAAGTACATTGTTAACAGCCACAAAAGAGGAGGCACAAGAAAATAGAGTGCGCACCATCATAACAAACAGTGAACCAAAACCAAGAGCAATCAGCAGTTCTGAAATGCATGTGCAATCACTTTCCTGATCGTATGCTTTATCAAACTCTAGCTTGAGGAATAGTATCTGTTGTCTAGTTGCACTTAACCTGATCCATCAGCTTCCCAAGTAGACAAGCACTGTGTCCTGGTAATGAAATCTCCTTTGAACAAAACCAGTTTGTTTCTTCCGGACAATATATAGCAATGCTGTGGTCTAAGTGTAAACATGTTGTTAAGGCTGCTATTTGCAACACACAACAATTTTCCGAGTCTGGTATGGTTGTGGAGTTCCATCTTGCATAGTTGGATAAAGTTCTTCTGCCTGCATATTTGATTAACTGAATTAGAGCTTCCTAGATTGGCTCCGAGGAGTTTTGAAAGTTGTACATGGTCATGCCAAATTGCATGCTAAACAATTAACATGGGTACAAGTGGCAAGGAGATTTGATTACTTCTTTGGCATGATTCTTAACAAGCATGTCTCATAAACTAGCTCATGAACAGGCAAAGTGCTAACTGCAGGCATTTTCTTCTTAATATTTTTCATAAACATGCAAATATGCTAATCGTCCTCATTTAGTAATGTAGGCTAAGATGTGTGCAGATTTGTAACAAGTGATTCTAAAAGGTACTTAGGATAGGACAAGGTAACATGAGCTTATGCAAATGTACTGTTACGAATCACAGAATTCAAGAAGTGTGCTACATCAAAAAGATCCCTTGAAAACAGCTCTCAATTACGAAAATTTATGAAGCTAAAGAAAGAATGTGAGACCTACTGTTCAGATTTTTGAGAATCATAACTCAAGCATGGCAGAGGTGTTAGAATGCCTGAGGCCATGATAGACCAGACAGATAGAATGTTAAGAAGACCCTCTGGTCTAATACTGTTAAATAACATTTGCAGCCCATTATTGAGAGACAAATTGCAAATAGGACTTATGAAACAATATTACCAGTGATAATTTTCATGATCATTTATAGCTAGATGCATATAAATCAGACTCCTTACATTAGATAATTTTTATGGATTAATTGCTAGTCATGGAAAAATGTCCTTTAAGTGGTTGCAAAATAAGATCTGGTTGGAAATACAGTTGTTCCTCGTGCACCAATTTCATTTCATTTGCAAAGGAATTATAGTTCAGTGATCTACTGAATGCTCTTGATGGATAATTATACTAGAACCACGATGCTAAATTATTGGAATGTCTGGCAAATAGTACACCAAGAGTGGGTGCAAAATTACTGCATTTGAGATAACACATGTGTCACTATCATATCGATAGGCTATAAGGTTTGGTATGTGGTGTTTTATTTTCCGGAAAAGTGACTCAATTGATCTTTCCTGGAATAGTCATTATGACGTAACTAAAAATCTTCAATTATTCAAGATCTTTGTCGCTGAATGAACCTCAGTCTTGATGTAAAAATTTGATGATGGATTTGGCTCTCTTCTGTTAGTTTTCATCCACTATGTACCATCCTATCAATGGTATGGTCTTGATTTAAGGATTCTCCCATTTTCATGAGACATAGTGGTAAACCTATGGGGTTTGTTACAGTTTTTGCACTGGTAGAAGGGTATGCTCTAATCTAGAAGACATTCTAATTACTAAAAGTGATTTTTACAAAGGGATCAGGAATCTTCCCTTCTTTCGATAGGTAATAAAGCAGATTCTTTTGAAAGCTTAAGTGAAGTTGTAGCAAGAAAAGAACTAGAAATCTAAGTATTAGGATGTAGGCAATGACCAAAAGTAGGTCAATGGGACTGAAGGGTACAACCATTAGCAATAGAAAGTTCTAGGAAGAGAGAATCCTAGAGGTGAACCAAAGAAATAAAGCTACAAAAGACAAAAATAGAGCAATGTGCCACTAACACAAGTGACAAAGAAACCAATACAAATATCAATGAGGGGTGAACGAAAACCCCAAGAGCATGTGTCAATGAAGACTAGAGGTAAAAAATCATTGAATGTCCCTGCACTATTTTGCATGAAGTGGAGGAATCTACTTTGAGTCATTCTTTGATCACCGTGAGGGATCTAATAATGGTGTTTCCACTGTACAAGTATACAGGGTCTAGATAGAGCCAAGTTGGGGGACTATCCTAGGAGGAAGCATTGACACTTCCTCTAGAATCAATCCTAGACATCCAAGGTCGGTGTAACTCCCATAGTAGAAAAGAAGCTTGTTCAATATCAGATTTGCCATTGTGGTCTGCTATCATTGATCTATAGAGCATGCCGACAAGGAGCAAAGTCGATTTCGATAGGCTTGGAGATTCAGAGTCTGAGTAGTAATCATGTGTTGAGAGAAGTGCCAATTGATCTATCAACTCTGATGTGTGATGTATTGGTGTCCAAAGCTTAGTGTTGCTAATCACTTGGATGGGCTGAAAGAAAGAGGCAATCTATATGAGTAGCTCTTGAGCCTCTAGGCTCCTCCTGTAGGGATCTGCGTCTGGAAGGTGACAGCCTCGCGAAGGTAAAACTTCCAGGCACCATTGGTCTAGTATATTTGAAGAAAGTAGCTAGGGTCTTGTCTGACATCTTTGTAGAGGCAATGATATCTTTCCTGTGAATCTCATAATAAATGGGACATTTGAAAATAAAGTGGTCCTTGCCATCTCTCTTCACCTCCTGGAGGGATACAAAGATGATCATATATCCATATCATGATGGAGAATGTGATGGTCTGTTTCAACTTCGTAACTGGTGGGACCAAACTCTCATCTTGGTTGAAGGGGAAACCTCAAGTCGTGAGACCAATGGTGCTGGAGATAGTGAGGGCGATGAATAATACTGTCGATCACCTGTAAGAAATGATCATCATAGAAAGCAAAAGTTTGGGGTTGAAGCGGCTCACGGGAGGGAGATCCAGGTATGTCTGTACATACTGTCGTTCTAGATGTCCTCTTATGGAAAGCCCTAATGAATGACATCTATTAGTGGGAAGGAGCCCGAGAGGGGCATCTGTCAGGGAGTACATGAAAGGGAGTAGCCTGTCAATAGAGATTCCAATAGAAAGGAGCAGATCTTAGTCTCAAAGTACCAACAATGCCGACATCGACGACATCTGGTGGGGACTAGTGATATGCAACCCTCTTTAAAGAGTAATGTGCTAAGTATACCTCTCACAACTAGAAGTTGAGTCCCCTAAGGGATCTGAGTTTGTGGATGTAGAAAGTAAGCCTGAAGATAGTCTTAAGGTGTAGCAGGTGAACGACAAATTTAGCTTGGATGATGCACTAGGAACTGTCTGTTTGCAACATCATGTGCTACAACATGAGAGTATGGACCCTCTCAATACAGGCTTAGTCGACAGCCCCTCAGGCTAGGTCCCCAAACCTCTGAAAACCATACAAGGTTGTAGGTTTGATGATAGTAACAAACATGTGTAACTTTGAGGCAAAGGACTGTCTTGTCAAGTGGATTTGGAAACACCAATGAATTCCAAAACAAAAAGAGAGGCATACGACCCTTTGCAAAGGCGTTCTGTTGAGCTGGCAAATTTCATGTTAAAGCATGGGACCATTCCTTCGTAGCTCCAAATAAGTGTAGGCTGCATGTGATCTCAAGAAGTTCGCCTTAATAGAAAAACTGGAATCTGGAGAGAGAATGTTTTGAGATATTGAAGATCACATGACCTTGGTTTTACTAAGGTTGACCATTAGCTGTGGAGTCTGGAAAAGTGCAAGAAAGGGCATCAAGTTGTTGTTGTAAGCCCTCTGCATAGTGGGAGAGGAGGACAACATCATCAGACAAAAAGGAGGATGGCTCCTAAGCACCTCATGTAGAAGACAACCATCCTCCAAATGGGTATTGCTGAAGAAACTCCTCTTAACTCATCAATGTATATGTTGAAAAGGGTTAGTGAGAGAGGACATCCTTGTTTGAGGCCCATATGGTACTCTTCCAAAGTCAGATAAACCGTGAGGGGTTTTTTAAGTATAGACCCCAATGACTGTCTCATAAAGCTTCTAAGTATTTTCTTATACATATAGAATTGAGAAGTCTAAGGGATGGGGAAATGTAATCAATTTGAGTGGAAGTTGTGAGAGTGTCAGTTGGATTTTATTCAAAGGCTTCCTTGACATGATACAAAACAGGTTCAAAAGTCCATGGCAGCACTTGTGACAAGCTTCTTCAATCCGATAGCCCGGTAGTGTAACAGATGGTGCTCCAGGAGCAGTTGACTGGGAACACGAATTCTGGAGTTCACATAGCCAAAGCAGCTACAGATATTCATTGCTTTCCAATTGTTGCTGATAGCTTCGATGGGATCTAACACAGTGTTCAAAAGAATCCTAGGTTTTGAAAATTATGTCATGGCAAAAATAAAATAACAATCCTGTAGCCATCCCCTGGATAAAGGGGTCTCTTGACTTATGCATAAAGGTTGATAATCAACAGAAATGCAGCCTCAAAATTTTACTCTCAAATATATGTCTGTCTCTAGCTGGATTACCGGTTTTCATATGATGAGTTTTATCTTGTCTGTATCATTTTCTAATCTCTAAAGGCAGCAATGGCCTGTGACCATCCCTATGCAACAAAGTCTATTGATTGCTCAGGCAGAGCTTTAATTTATTTGAATGATTTTATGGGTAGGTCTGTTCATTTTCATTTCATTCAAATTCACTCAATGTAAAAGCTATGTTGGTGAAATCAGTCAATTCATACAGTGTCTTCAGAGTTATGGCATCACATTGAGAATTGGATAACTTCGCAAAAGGAAGTATTGCCATGTATGGCAAGAATACATGAGCTGTTTATTTGTTGTGGAAGCTTTTGACGCAGTATAGTAAGGTTGCTAATCCTTTAGTATTTCTATGTGCCCAAAATCAAATGTTAGTAATTTCATAAGCACAAAGGATCCTTGTAACTCAATATTCTTGTAGAATGTTACCAAATGGCTAGGTATTAGGTGTACTTGTGAGTATTTTGAAGATTCTATCACTTCTAAAGAGTCTAGGACCCAGGCAATGCTTGTGTTATTAGGGGCGTCCTTGCTGAGAGTCATTGTGTACACCATGAGGGCGACTATGATTGGAATCATGTTGAGTTGTCGAGATTCTTCAAATGGAAGCCGGTTGACATATGTAAGAATTTGATACACTCCGTGTATATTTGTCGCAATTCTGTTGTGTGAATACAGTGGCTAAATAGAACAAATTTGGTTCCATATAGTCCATTTGGTATTACATAACCGCTTGGATTAAAATTTTGGTATTCTATGATAATATGAATCATCCAATGTGATGTTTAATTTTAAATATTTAAGGGTTAATGCAGGTTTAATTAAAATCTAGAAGGTTCCTGCTCCACCAGTTTACCACTTGTAATTGTGTGTCCATGGATTTGTTGGAGTTGGAAATTTTGGTCTTTAGTTTATGATTACAATATCCCTCTTTTTCCTCAGGTTATCAGGCTGTATCAAGTTATAAAAGCATTGCTTTTGCATTCATCGTCCTCCTTTTTTTTATATTTTGCATATTTGCAGTTTTTGATATGGTATGGAGCCTGTGATGTTGGTGATTGGTGGACTCGAGGGAGAGAAAAATTCTGCCATGATATAGAAGGATCTATCTCTAATTTGAAAGTTATTTGAGTAAATCTTAATGGAAAAATTAAAGGGGGAATCGAGAACATATGAAAAATATTTAAAATGAATTGCACAGGATAAACAAGATCAGAAAATTAATGAGAAAGTGTGACAAGAAGAAAAAATAAAAAGCAATAAATGTTATCACTGTCATGAAATCACAAGCAAATTTGTAGCACAGCTGATTGGTTCATTGTGCCTGCAAATTGAATGTGGATGCATTTATTTCTTTGATTTATTTGGCAATGTGTCTAAAACAAGGTCATGAAGTGAGAAGATTATAACTAGACGCTAAAGGCACAAAATGGGCTAATGTTTGAGTGGCATGTAACGAAGTTCTGCAGGAATGAAATGGGCCGAGATACTGTAGCTGGACATGTGCTGATGATTTCTGCACATGGAACGGAAATTTAGTGATTTATTGATTTTACTTGATTTTTCAAGTAGATTTCACTGGTTAAGTCATGTTTCTTAGATTCTCCTGTTGGAAGAAATATTTGTCAGTTTTCTTGCATGATGATTGGAATTTCTAGTATTGTTGTGCCTGAAGAAAAGTTTAATTGTCAAAATTAGAAGGATTGGAAGTGTAAAATTGAGTTTAATTTCGCTCTCAAGGTGTATGGGATATAACTGAGGGAGACGAAAAACTTCCTATTGACCACAGGGAGGATGTAAAGAGGTAGCATTCCTTATTTGTTACTGGAGAGGTTTTTCTCCAATTTGGTGATATGACATATCATAGATGCAAATGGGTTTCATGAAGCTCTTTAAATAAAAGTTGTCTGAGATATCTAGTAAAAGTAGGATTTTTCACATCAAAAATCAACTGCATTGCTTCAATGTAAAAGATAACCAGTACATTTAAGCTTGTAGACAGCATCTGATCATTGGATTGGAAGTCAAATAGGGTGAGGATGTTGAGATAATTAATAGTTGTTTTCTGGGATCCTATCAAGGAATCATCACTAGATTGGATGTTGTAGGTAAAATTTAGGGTTTGAATGTTGCTGACTTGATTGGAATGTTGTTATCAACGTACAAGAACAAAATATTTTTAAGAGACCAACTATCTAGTTTCGGTGAGAAGACATGTCTTGCTAAGTGAAAATTCAAGGGCAAGCAATCTTCAAATCAGGCATGTCTCATCCATCTCCTAAACAAGGGTATGGAAAGAACTCCTAGCCTAATGATGATAAGAGGAATTAACAAAGTCCAAAAGGCAATTGTTACAATTGTGGCAAACGAGGTTCTGTGGAAAACATTCAGATAAAGGAAAAGGATATTAAACAATGACCAATAGTAATGCAAATCAGTAGGCGAGACAAAGCAATGGCTTTATCTCTACATTGTTGTAAAAGCTCCACCTGAAGATTTGTGTATTGATTCTGTTGCTAGCCAGCATGTCTTACAATAGATTGATTTAAATATGTGGAAGAAGATGAGGAAATGGAACAAGAAAAAAATATTCTTTGCGATAATACTTCGCTTGCTGTAAAAAGATTTTCTGATGTTTCTCTTAGTGGTGAAGAAAGAATGTCAATTAAATGTATGCACACTATCTTAAGAACTTCCATTTAAGTTCATCAAAGTGTCAAATAGGTTCTATAAGTTTGTTCTTGTTGTACAAATGATAAAACTATGAAATTTAATTACCAGGTTGTGCAATATGGAACTGTTGAAGGTAGTATATAGAGAATTGATGCTGCAAGACACGTAAAACTCTCGTTGCAAATGTTAAATACATGTCACTTATGGCATGAAAGGTTTGGTCATACCAATTTCAATTATCACAACTGGTTAGATTAACTGTGGTTCATGGTTCACCACAAATTAATATAAATAATAAGGGAAGGTTGACAAGATGGCAACCTAGGTGACCGCATTTGAATTCGTGGAAGATTAAAGTCGTTGCTAAAAAAATCAAAGATAAAATTCGACTAAAAGAAATGCACTTTCAATTTCACATTTCAAGGTATAGTGCAATAAATCATACTACCTCCATACCTCCTATGACCCAAAATCCTGAAATATGTCCAAGTCTTAAACCCTGAAATCTGACTAAGTCTGAAATCTGATACGACCCTCCAAAACCGATATTTTGCATTATAGCTCCTAGATGTCTGAAACCACTCTCAAACATCCCGGAAGTATATACACAAAATATAACAAAAAGTGTAATTAAATATTTATTTTTTGTACGTACTGGCTGATTAAATTCGCGAATCAGAATGAACTTTTTCCATCTATTTTGCATTTACCAAAATTTGAATTTTATGGGTAGAATTCAGTGACTAAGATGGCGACCACCATAGAGATGGATTTAAGATGCAAGGAGCTTGGCAAGCTGAGGAGCATATACAGTTGGTGCAAAATGGGCTTGTTTGGCCCAATAATGGTAACCCATAGTAGACAGATTCAATACATGTTTTTACCATTAGTTGAGGACCCACTTGAAGACATAGCCTTTCAAGATAATGTAATGGTAGCTCATGATGAGTGGAGAGCACTACCAGAAGAGGTACGGAACGCCTTTCCCCTCCACCAGTATTGTATGCAGAAAAGGGAGAGCTTGAAAGCTAGGCAAGCAGAGAGGCCTAGGACCCAACAAAATAGAGAATTGAAGCAGGTTACCAATAAGGTGACCCTTTCCACCTTCGATGGCAGTGGAAAGATTAGTGCCAGGGCATGGATTCACAAGCTTGATACATACCTCACTCACAAACCTATGCAGGAACAGGAGGCTATTCAGTTTGCTACTCTTCACTTGGAGGGAGTGGCATATGATTGGTGGCACCATGGGCTTATCACACAGAGACATGACTTACTGCGGTCATATAGGGAGTTTAGTGAGAAGTTGATTGCCAGATTTGACCGCAAAGATGTGGAGCTATATTACAGGGATTTGGCACAGCTACGATAGAGTGGGCACGTTGATTCTTACATCAACGAATTCCAGCGAATTGCAGTAATGGTTCCCGAGATGCCTGAGAGACATGTGGTAATGCTTTTTATTGAAGGCCTGCATGACAGGTTAAGAGGGTTGGTCAAGGCCCTTAGGCCTACTACATTACATGATGCTATACAGACAACATTAGATTTGGAGACCACTCCCACTTCTTACCAGCCTAGTAAGAAGCCCTTCACGAGCCCCAAGCCGATTCAGCGTTCCACTACTTAGTAGAAGAGTGTTTCCCCTCCTAGGATGGATCAGGAGACTCGGAATGGGTTGAGAAGAAGGAAACTTTGTTTCCATTGCAAAGATCACTGGGAGCCTGGACACAACTGCCTTGGGAAAGGCAAGGTGCATCTTATTGAGGTTATCTCGGATGCAGAGGCAGATTCTTCAGCAGATACAGATACAGAGGACAATGGTTAGGGTGCACATGAGGAGCAGCCCCAGGTAGAGCTAGGAGATGGAGATGCATCAGGCTCAGGTGCTATTGCTTCACTCTCTGGAGTCCCTAGGTATCATCCATTTCGTGTGAAAGGAGTACTTAAGGGTCAACAAGTTGTTTGCTTGATTAATAGTGGTGCTACGCACAATTTCCTTGATGAGGGATTTGTGATGAAGCGAGGATTACAGGTTGAAGAATTTGAGGGGTTCAGTGTACGAGTGGCAGATGGCTTTGCTCTAAGCTGCACTAGACGAATTCCACAGCTTAGTATCCAGCTAGGAGACTACACATTGACAGATGATTTTTACATAGTTGGACTGGGGGAGATAGACGTAGTTTTGGGAATTCAGTGGCTTCAGTCTCTGGGGAGATATGTGCAGGACTTCAAACGAATGGAGATAGAGTTTATGTTAGAGGGGAAGAAGATTGTGCTACGAGCTCTTTCAGATGGTGGACCCAGAGTTGTTTCAGCACATAGGATGGAATCTATTATCAGTCATGGAGAGGTTGCATGGGCAGCCCAATGTTTCATTTCATCCAAATCTTCTCCAGAGGGTGGACAACAGTTGCATACAGATATTCAGACCATAATAGATAGGCATGGCCAGATTTTTGGTGATATTCCTCCAGGGAGACCACTAGACAGAGGGTTTGAGCATGTCATAGAGTTGGAGGAGGGTGCCAAGCCTGTGATCACTACACCCTACCGTCATCCTAAGAAATTTAAGGATGAGATAGAGAGGACCATCAAAGAGCTTCTTGACATGGGGCATATCCGTCCTAGTTCTAGCCCATTTGCTTCTTCGGTGGTGTTGGTAAAGAAGAAGGACGGGACGATGAGAACGTGCATCGACTACAGGGCCCTCAACAAGAAGACAATCAAAAACAGGTATCCCATCCCTCGTATTGACGAGCTTTTGGATGAACTGCATGGAGCCATTTAGTTTTCGAAGATTGATCTTCGATCAGGATACCATCAGATTCGGGTTCGAGAGGACATCCTCAAGACAACATTCAGATGTCATTATGGGCATTATGAGTTCTTGGTGATGCCATTTGGTCTCACGAATGCACCTGCCACTTTTCAGTCATGCATGAACCATCTCTTCAACAAGCAATTGAGGAAGTTCGTGCTAGTTTTCTTTGATGATATCTTGATCTACAGCAGGTCATGGGAGGATCATTTGAGGCATTTAGATGAGGTACTTGGCATTATGGAGATTCAGTCTCTATTTGCTAAGATGTCCAAATGCGAGTTTGGACTCACTGAGATACTGTATCTGGGACATGTCATTGGGGCCAATGGGGTCAAGGTCCATCAGGAGAAGATACATGCTATGCAGGATTGGCCTCCACCTAGGAACATATCAGAGTTGCGGGGATTCCTAGGGCTATGTGGATATTATTGGAGATTTGTGAGGGGTTATTCAGATATTGCTGCACCATTGACAGATCTCACAAGGAAAGGGGCATTTAGATGGACAGATGAGGCACAAATAGTATTTGATGAGCTCAAGATGGTGATGAGCACATGTCCAGTCCTTGCTCTTCCGGACTTCTCTAAGCCATTCATCTTAGAGTGTGATGCTTCGGGTTCAGGTATTGGTGCAGTCTTGATGCAGGACCGTCATCCCATTGCCTATGAGAGTAGAAAGTTAAGGGAAAACAAGAGGTTGTATTCCACCTATGACAAGGAGATGCTCGCCATCATGCATGCATTGGCGAAGTTCAGACAATATCTGGTGGGAGGGAAGTTCGTAGTGAGAACCGACCATAACAGCTTGAGGTACTTCTTGGAGCAGAAGGAACTCAATGAGAGGCAGTAGAAATGGGTCAGCAGGATCTAGGCCTATGATTTTGACATCGAGTATGTCAAAGGGAAAAAGAATGTTGTGGCGGATACACTATCGAGGAGACCCCATGTTGCTGTCCTATATTCTATGAGTGAGATTTCTGCAGATTGGAAGTCTCAATTGCTGGTCGAGTATTCAAAGAACACCTTAGCATGTGAGATCATGGACGGCAAAATTCAGGATGGGCGCTACCAGGTAATTTCTGATTTGATTTATTATAAGGGTAGGATTTATTTGGTACCTGAATCTAAAAGCTTAAGGGGAAGATTCTACATGCACTCCATGATGCACCATTAGCAGGACATCCAGGGTATTTCAAGACATATAGGCAGGTTAGAGAGAGATTCTCTTGGAAGGGTCTCAAGGAGGATGTCCTACAGTATATTCGAGAGTGTGTGACTTGTCAGCAAAACAAGTCCGAGCATACTTTCCATGCAGGCTTATTATAGCCCTTACCGATTCCAGAGCAGAGGTGGGAGAGTATATCTATGGATTTCATTACAGGACTACCAGTTGTGCAGGGCTATGATCGCATTTATGCGATAGCTGACAAGTTGACTAAGTATGGACACTTCTTTGCCATCCCCACGAGTTTTAAGGCACCACAGGTGGTGGATTTATTCTTTAGGGAGGTATTCAAGTTACATGGGCTTCCGAAGAATATTGTTAGCGATAGGGACAGCAGGTTTATGAGCACATTTTGGCAAGAACTCTTCAGGTTGGTAGGCATTGAGTTGACTCCGAGCACTAGCTATCATCCGCAGACAGATGGGCAGACAGAGATTGTAAATAAGTGGATTGAGGGGTACCTGTGCAATTATGTTTCAGGGCAGCAGAGAGCATGGGTCAAGCAACTTTATTTGTGCGAGTATTGTTACAATACTACGTACCACATGTCCTTTGGGATGACCCCTTTCCGAGCTTTGTACGGTTATGACACAAGATCCTTCGTGGATATGGCGTTTGGAGATAGCAGAGCTCCTAAGGCTCAAGAGTGTTTACAGGACAGCCAGGATATCCTTAAAACCCTTAAGGACAATATGCAACATGCCCAAAATCAGCAAAAGATGTATGCAGACAGGCACAGGATTGAGCGATCATTGGAGGTAGGGGATATGGTCTTTTTACGACTCCAGCGTTACAGACAAAGTACTCTTAAGAAGAGTGGAGCGGAGAAGCTTAAGCCTCGCTTCTATGGTCCATACAGGGTGGTGAGGAGAGTTGGACAGGTAGCTTATGAGTTGGAGTTACCTTCTGAAAGTAAGATACACAATGTTTTTCATGTATCTTGCTTAAAGAAGGCGTTGGGGCAGCATGTGACCTCTTCAGTAGAGTTACCCCCCTTGGATGATGAGGGAAGACTGGATTTGGTTCCTGAAGGACTTATAGATTGGAGGGAGAGAAGATTGCGGAACAAGGTGATACGAGAGTACCTAGTTCGTTGGAAAGATTTACCCTTGGAGGATGCCACTTGGGAGGGTGAGTCTATTCTTCAGCACCCGGCCTTACTACAGTTGCTTGTGGGCAAACAACTCCGGGGAGGGAGGACTGTAATGTCCCCTCTTTCCGCCTAAGCTTGGACGAGGACCTTTGGCCCTTTATGTCTACCCGACAGCCAAGGGGGAACCTTGAGGGTGACATAACTTTATTGTTTTATTATATTGTGCTATTATTTCTAAAAATAATAATATTATGAAAAGCACATAATAAATAATAAAGTTTATTAATAAATTAAAATACAAATCATTGTATTAGAAAGGAGTGCGACTTGCCTTAGGAGGCATTTTTTGGAAAACACACCATTTGGCCCAAAGAAGGAAAATGCGACCAGCATAGGGGAATGAAACAAATTGATTGGGCGACTTGGAGGTGGTAGTTGGGCTGAGTTCCCTTTAAATAAACAGGTCGACTTGCATGAGGGTATCCAGATTTTTATTATCATATTTTGTATTGCTAAGAGCTTTGAGCTTTTATCAAAAAATTCCAAGGACGAAAACCCTTGTGAATTTATCTCTTGCGGACGAAAACCCCAGGGGATTGAGAGGGGATTTCTCCCAGAAATTTCCAGCAGTACTCATCAGATTTCCAGATTCAGTTCAGCCATATTTATGAGAAGATTTATAGATGTTTTTCAGTGATTTTTAACCAGCAGTTGGGTCAGCCCAGTATAAGCAGTTTTACAGCAAATTCAGAGGTATTTCTTACCCAAAAACAGTTGTTAATGTTTGCCATCATATTGTAATCTGATCGCTGTACCTTTTTATCATTTTTTGAAGTACATTATGAAGATTTTAAATCTAAATAGAATCAGACTTTAGATCTGATTTTCTGGGCATTATCGGACTGTAATAAGTTCAGTTTTTTAATGTAATTCCGACCCCAAATATCTAGGCAGTAACTAGAAATCAGAAGTATTTTATTGGGTGTGATTTGCATTGTTATCTCTCTTAAACCCTAGTCGCACTTTCCAGATCTGCACTAGGAATTTAATATAAAATGCAAGAAATCTGTATTTGCTGTTTTTGTTTGACTGAAAATCAGTAGAGTACAAGGAGGATCCATCTAGGGATCTTTCATGTGGGAAGTATAACTCTTGAAGTTGTGATGCAGTTGCGGATGGGGGGTCCAACAAAGGATTACCTTAGGTCCACAATACTTATGCACCTAATACCCAAAATGGGTGTGCAAAACAATATTGCACACTCAGTGCAAAATGACAATAACAGAACTTTATTCAATGGAGGAATTCAGTTAATTTTCAGAAATTAGCCTTATTATAGTATTGAGATTTAAAGATTACAAAGATCTTGAATGGGATATCCAAAGAAAATGCTTCTATCCTGGACTTGCAGGTCTTGCAAGACTATGCTTGAACCGACAATGGTTTCTTCTTAGGTCGCTACAACTCACAGCGTTCATCTTAGACTTGACTCTGTATATTCTTACTCTTGCTAGACTCTACTTGCACCAACAATGGTTCCTTCTTCACACTTAGGTCACATCAACTTGCAATCTTCTTCTTAGACTTGGCTCTGGATATTCTCTCTAGTTGCCAACCCCTTCAATGACTTCAGCCAAGGTATGTATGGGCATGAGAAGTGGTTACGGAGGTTGAAATTGTGTACCTTCCTTGCCAACCAACCAACTGTAGTGACTCTTTAGCTTCATCCATTTAAGCATCAAGACCATCATGGTGTTCTGTATGTTGACATGTGACATTAAGGTCTATGCAATCTGCATTTTCTTGTGTCCAACAATTTAATCTTGTGTCTATGCAAGTGTGCACAAGTCTTTCTAACCCACTACCCGTGTTGTCTGCAAGCTATCAGGTACTGCGCAAATATGCACAAGATTTTGTAGGCACGTAATACTTTATTCTACGTGCAAATGTATTCTTTGTGCCCGCTTCTATACCTCTAGGTATAGTGCATAATTCCAGCCTTAGTGCAAGCGCAAGTATTACAAATGTGTTGTCATGTAAAATGTCTAGCATGTAAAATTGAATATTTTGGCCATGACAACTAAGCCCCCACTTGAAAACTTCCCTCTCCCAGTCATTGTAAACCTTTCCTCTGGCCAGCCTATCCATCAATTGCATCCTCGTCCTGGCCCAGAGGAACGTGCTAACAAGATTTTCAAATGTGTTTTCATGTGCAGAGATGTTTTCCTAAGGTGATTTGCAAAGTCACTAAGATTCAAGGAAGAATAGCTATCCTTGGAGGCCTAGAAAAGACCAGTTTTGGCCATTTTGCAGCTGGTGACATCCTCCAGAAGCTGACTAGGAAGACTTAAACCATCTGGAAGTTGTGTAGGAGAGCCATGATGTTATCCAAGGCAGTTTAGGGAAGATTGGTGGAAGATAATTGATGTCAAGGAATCAAACAAGTCAAAAACAAGGTCATTTTGGTGCTGCAGAATGCAAGACTCCAACATGAAAGCAAATTGTCCGGATGATTTTGGGAGTTTCGGGAGGAGTTGGGAAACAAATATGTCATGGGCAAAAACCCTCTCAGTGGGAGCACATTTTTGTTTCAAGACTTAAAGAATCTTTCTGATGCTAATAAGACACTCGCTCCTCCAAGTGCTAGCCAAAGGGTGAATAACTTGTTGTCACAATATCAGTGCGAAATTCAAAACTTTTGAAGTCGATGGTGGAACTATTCCTTTGTTTGGTACATGTTTTCCACATCTTTGGCTTAGCCGCAATCCAAGAGTTAGTCAAATTTTGCATGAAATGGGCAAATAACCTTTGCAGGAATAAGAAATGTTCCTCCGTTCCATCTCTGTGAAGGAATCTGCAAACCTGGCCATGGGGGAAGTGTTCTTGTATTCTACACCGAGAAAGGCAAAGGAAAGGTGGCGGGTCGAAGTGAGGTTTCCCATTCGAACATGTCAGACCTCCCAAAGAACTTTTTGCACAATGAATTCCTCGCTTCCGTGAGTGCCCCGCTTGACTCTGCCAGTTCTCTGAGTTCCTTTATGTTCCCCGCGTTCCTCGCAATCACCGACAAAGAGCTAAGGTGAAGATCGGTTAAGTCGGTCGTGGAAGGAACTAAAGAAATTGTTCCACTCGTTCCCTTTCAGTTCCCCACACCGTCATACCCAACATTGCACTGAAAAAGGTTCTACAGGAAGGGGATCTAGAAATTGTTCCTTTGTTCCACTTCAAGTTCCCCAAAACATTTGATGGAACCAAGGGAAAAGATAATTCCGTCATTTCTCCGTGAACGGCCCACATTGGTGTTCCTACATTCCCGACCATCCCGAAATGCCTGCAAAGCCCCGAGAAAGCGAAAAGGTGCATGATCAGTTAAGTCATCCAAATGAGGAACTGAGGGAATTGTTCCTCTGTTCCCTCTATTCCACGATTTACCACCCAGCCCGCAATGCAAAGGAAAAGGTCAAATCGGCTTTTGAAGGCCCACAAGGAACTGTTCCAGAGTTCCTCCTATTCTCCGCTTCACTGCCTGGGCCGACTGTTTTTCTCATTTTCTCATAAAACTTCCAGATTTTCACCAAGAAAGGAATATGAAGGGTTCTAAACTTGGGTGTTCGTGAATGTAATGTCAATGGAATAATGTATTTGTGCCCAAATTGAATGTATTAACTCAAGTTTAGGAGATGAGTGGTCTCAAATGATAAGAAAGTGAAAGGTCATGTGAAGGGAAGATGAAGAGTCATTGTAAATCTATAAATTGTAATGGCTTCTCCATTCCAAAGGGTTGGCAATTGTTGATTGTTGTAAGTTGTTGGATTCCACTACTATTGTCAAGCAATAAAAGCTACATTTCCTCTATCTCTTGGTCTATGCTCCTCTATCCTCTACTCTCCAACTTTGCAAGCATTGTGATCTTGTACAACCAAGAAGGAACGTTGTGTCCTTGATTAATGGATTTGTAGAACTTTGTGTCTCTATTTATTAGTCTTGTTGGATTGATTGCATTGTTGTGTTCTTCTAATTGAATGTGGACCTACTCTAGCTAATGCATGTGAATTTTGTAAGACTGCTCACAACATTCACCCTCTCTCTCTCAATTTCTCCTACTCCCATTTACCTCTCTCCCAAGCAAATTCCTCTCTTGTACATTGTGCAAACACTTTGCCACAGGTTTAGTGGAATATTCTTGTGTAATCCCTGACCTAACGGCCACCCCGCTGTATTTGTTTTTCTGCATTCAACAATGGAAGCCTTCCACATACACAAGAAGGGCTTAGCCCCGTGACCGTTGGTGAAAACCAATAATCTGCACTACAACAAATTATCTTAGCAACACAATGCTTCCGCCCTTCTGCGCTTAGAGTGTTATTCCAATCTTATTCGACACTATACCTATATAGCCTCATTGGGTGATGTGGATTACTTGTGTGCCTGAATACTCCTACATCATACAACTTGGGTAAGAGAAATGAACATGAGCACCTCTTCATGCACATTCTGTGAGGTTTTGAACAAATCTTCCATGCTTAGCAATTTTGGATGTGCTCAACCACGTCGCATCTTCAATTTCACGACCCTTCCACTTGACCAAATATTCCTTATACTCCTTTCTGCGCGTCTTCTTGATTATGGTATCAATCGCCCATGCAATCTCCCCATGCATCTTCTCAAGCAATTGCTATCTCCAATCCAACTCTCTTGAATTTGTTCTGTTATTTTCTGTGCTTATTTTTCCCTTAATGTAATGGTACAACTGCAGCAAAGATAGGTGATATATCTATCCCATCAAACAACTCTATCTCATATGCATTGGTTGCAAATTTTCTCAGGAGCTTACATGGTCCAATTTTCTTGCACTTCAATTTGTCATATGTTCCTCTAGGGAACCTTTCCTTCTGCAAATGTGTCAAGATCATGTCTTCCACTTGATTTTCAACTTCCCTTCTTTTCTTGTTTGTGCGTTGCTTGTATCACGGATTGCTCTTGTCCAATTGTATGCGCACTTGTTTGTGCTTATTGTGCATAAACTCTGTAAAATCATCTGCTTCTGTGGTTTCCTTGGATATTGTGCAATTCTGTGACACCTCGCGGACTTGTTCTCAAATAATTTGGAATGGGGTCTTTCTAGCACTTCCATTGATTGAATTATCGTATGCAGTTTTACTTTCTTTCACTAGGCATTTCAACAGATCATTCGAACTCTGTTCACCACTTCAATTTGACTATTCAGCTGAGGATGATATGCTGAACTGAACTGCAACTTAGTGCTTAGTTTATCCCATAGTGTTCTCCATAAGTGTCCCACAAACTTTGTATCTCTAACATATATAATGCTATGAGACAAACCATGCAGCCTCACAACTACAGCAACAACTGCAATCTCTGCACCTCCTAGCCAACAATCTCTGCATTGGAAGATGTCTTCATTCCTTTCTACTCACACTTCACAAATGTGGAAAATAAAATTCACACATAATATACAACCCTCTCTGATACGAAATGATGTAGTCGCGGGTAAGGGGTCCAATGGAGGACTACCTTAGACCACACAACCCACAATTCTTATGTGCCTGATACCTAGAATGGGTGTGCAAAACATTATTGCATATGCAACGCAAAACAACAACATAATTTTTTTCAATGGAGGAATTGAGTTACAAGAACATAATATGGCCTTTTATTACTGACTTGAGATTTAAAGATCTCGAATGGGATATCCAAACAAAATGCTTCTATCGTAGATTTGCAGGATTTGTAAGATCTGCTTGAACCAACAATGTTTCCTTCTTGAATCTTAACACTTAGGTTGCAGCAACTCATTGTATTCTTCATAGGCTTGGCTCTATATTTTCTTCCTCTGGCTACCAACCCCTTCAATGACTTTGACCAAGGTCTTTCTAGGCATGGGAAGAAGTTGCAAAAGGTGAAACGGTTCACCTTCCTTGCCAACCAACTTTCCATCTGTGACTCTTCAACTTCATTTATTTATGCATTCCAAACTGTCATGGTCTTCTTTGTATGTTGACATGTGACATCAAGATCTAGGCAATCCGCATTCACATGTGTCTGACCTTTCATCTTGTTTCTGTGCAAATGTGTGCAAGTCTTTCCAACCCAATATGTGTGCCATCTGCAAGGTACTAACTATTGCACAGATGCCTGTAAGATTCCACAGGCGCATAAGACTTCCATTTGCATCCCTTTCATTCTGCGTGCATATGTATCCTCTGCGTTTGCATGTACACCTCTGTGCCTAGTGTGCGATTCAGCCTTCATACACGTGCAAGTTTTACCTTTGCAACATGCTTCCACCCTTCTGCGCCTACAGCGCGATTCCAATCTTATTCAACACTACATCTACATAGTCTTTTTGAGTGATGCCAATTACCTGTGCAGCCAGATGCACCTGCATCAAGTTCCTTGGTGTGATTAACAACCCACAGCTGTTTACTATAATGTATTTGGTTTTCATTTTTATGCACATATTCCTGACCAACAAGAAAAGTTTTTGATGGGAAAAGTCTAAACTGCATCATTTTTGCCTATAGTGGAAAGCAAAAGGTTTCAGGTTGTATAATTTTGAAACTAGAAAGAGTTTTGTTAGTAGATATGTAAAATTTGATGAAAGCTACAAAGAAATAGAACAGACAAGCATTGGAATCTTCACCTAAGCCACAACTTGCCACTATTGATAATGTCAACGAGGAAAATTTCCTGGTCATGTCTTTCCTAACAGCTCAAGAAATGTTATATCTAAGCGGGCCAAGGAAAACTACTGAGGATGCCAGAGTTGATGTGAAGCAAAGGGGAAACAAGAACAAAACGTTGCATTTCAAGAGTTCCAACTCCAGATTGAAAAGTTATACTTGGTGATCAATATATTTTCTTCAAGAATACGGATTGGCAATGGGTTTATAATATCATAATCAGATCTGATGTTGAAATGCAAAAATACAAGGCTAGGCTTGTGGTTAAAGTTAGTCACAAAAAGGTTTTGGTTAAAGTTAGACATTGGCTCCTCTTGAAAAAATGAGCACAATTAGGACTATCATTGCACTGACAGTTACTTTAGATGGCAGCTGCAGCATATGGATGTGAAGAATGTGTTGCTTAATTGATACGAATGAGGGGATCTAAATGGAAAAATTATATTTGTTTATAAAAAGTGAGGAACATGTGTTTGTGAGTTGAAGAAGGGGTTGAAGCAAGCACCTAGAGCTGGATTTGCTACCATTGAAGAGCATTTCAAGGAGGAAGGCAGTGGAAGAGGCACATATGATCCAAAGTTATACATAACATTCACTAGTGGTGAAACATTGGTTATGGTTTTGTAGGTTGATGATGTGATTATTATAGATAGCAATAACAGGATGATTGGAGACAACAAAAAGGGATAAGAAAAATATTTTGAAACTGACAGAATTGGATACGCTTTGTTGGTTATTTGGCATGCAGGTGTGTGATAGCAAAGAGAGAAATTTTCCATCTCAATATAGGTATAAACACAATTTTTTGTGTAAATGAGAAATGTAAGTCTGCCCCTACATATTTTGAAAGAACCATGAATTTGACAGCTCATAATGATTTAGAATAAGTGGATGCTATAGTGTTTTTGGAGTCTCGCTTGACAGACTAGATATTGCTAACGCAGTTGGGGTAGTTTGTATTAATGACGAGTCCTCATGGTGAGCATTTGAAGGCAACAAAGTGAATTTTCAGGTACATCAAAGGAAGTTTGAATTATGGAATTGAATGCTCAAGTGGTGAGATTTGTTTAGGATTGGAGACGTAGAGAATGAACCTTTCTACATTACTTAAGAGGTAATAGAATCTGTTAGTATTTTTATGACAGATCTGGCACAGGAAGATAAAATGCTTCTTTGGCTGTCCAAACTTTTTGTATGCAACAATTCATCTCCACTAGAAGCTATTGAGAATAGACACTCGAGTTCTACGGAAAATGTCAACCCATGTCACAAGTATGATGTTAGATAACCTAGGAGCTTGATAGTGCCGTTGAAGATTTAACAGAATTGCTCATCTTAGATGGCCAATGTTGAATTGATATGTCTAGGTTTTAATTTGAACTGATTTAAAATTTAGGGTAAATTTTGTAGCCAATTAATCTTCTTTTATTGTGAGGGCCTTCCAAAGAAAAGTTGGTGGGTAGCAAGCACTCAATGGATATCTTGATGGTCTAGGAGTAAAATCGGGATCTCGTCATAACAACCAACAAACTTGTATCAGTGGAGGCTTTTTGTGGGGAGCAATGCACATGCTTCTCTGTGGAGTGGCATTCAAAGCGAAGTTGGCAGATAGCAAGCACTCAATGGTTATCTAGATGGTCTAGGAGCAAAATGGGGATCTTGTCATAACAACCAACAAACTTCTTGTGTCAGTGGGGGCTTTGTGTAGGAGCAATGTACATGCTTCTTTATGGAGATGGGAAAGTGTTGCCTTATTCCTTTGAATTCTATATTGCATATTTATCCGAAAATGTTCTCTGGAAAAGGAGGGAGGGCCCCAAACTCTGTGAGAACAATACTCCCAAAGGTACTGTCATCTTAGAATGTATACTTCACAATCACAGAAGTGTCTTTTCTTGTGTCCATCCCTCAATAGTATTAGGATCAATTGACTTGATTGGTAGAGGACAATAGACATTACATAGCATGAAAAAATTGTGGTAAGCAAACACTGAAGAGGGTAGTTAAAATTTTACCCTTTATAGGTCTTGGTCTAAAGAAATGAGCTTGTGCTGTTTAT
Organism: Taxus chinensis; assembly: GCA_019776745.2. Taxonomy (NCBI): domain Eukaryota; kingdom Viridiplantae; phylum Streptophyta; class Pinopsida; order Cupressales; family Taxaceae; genus Taxus; species Taxus chinensis. Next base: position 701,489,364 of record CM034154.1, on the reverse strand, counting down.
AATTGCTTGCTACAGCTGAATGGTTATTTTGTACATTTTATTTCAAACCTTATCAAGTTCTGCAGTTTGAAGCTGATTTTTTCTGCTTTTTGTATATTTGTTCTATTAGTGCTAATCATGTATGTACGATGGAGATTATCCATTGAAATACATGAAATGGGAAGGTTGAAAATCTGCATAATTCACATATCCTTTTCATCCACGTGCTGAGATAGAGATTTTCTCCTTAAAAACACTAGTATGTTCAACTGAAAAGCTGGCTCGTAGTGAAATGGGAAGGTTACAATTCCACATAATTCACATATCCTTTTCATCCACGTGCTGAGATAGAGATTTTCTCCTTAAAAACACTATTCGTTTAACTGAAAAGCTGGCTTGTAATGAAATGGGAAGGTTACAAATCCACATAATTTGCATATCATCTTCATCCACGCGATTTTGAGTCTTTTTAAAGAGCAATGGCTCTATCATTATTGCTATGTACACAATTTTGCTTGTGAACTCTTGTTTCTTTCTATTAATTTTTATAGAATAGTAAGTAAAAAGTAGTTATTTTTTTGTTGTTTCTCAGGTGTTATGCAGTTGGGGTTTCTCATGTTAATATTCTGCGCTTCTTGTTGTAAGGACTTAGTTATGACCTCCTGCCTTATCTTGCAACTTATTACATGGATAGCCTCCCTGCCTAAATCCCATGGATATATTTAGAGAATCCTGTTCATGTTTTTCTCTTTGTCAAGCTCATATGGTTAATGCATTGAAGATGCCTCACATTTAGGAAGTGTGTTGTTTAAATGACAGTAGGCCGTATTCTACATTTTCTTAGTTCAGTTGCTTAGATCTGAACACCTTTTCTGTCATTTCCTGTGATATTAATTGTTAGAATGTTGAAACAGTCTTTTGTTTACAATTTTATCGTAAATATATTACATGGAAGCTGTTCTGTTGTAGGATACAAGATGCCACAGTATTTGATGGTATTCTTTGAGGTGGATTTTGTTTGCCAGTGAGATGCCTTTCTTCTAATTCAGCTCCTTAATTATATCAATCTCAGAAAAAATGTTTTGCGAGATCTCTGTTCTTCAACTTTCACTAAGCAATGATTTGATATCCATTACACAGTGCTCATTTTAGCACCAGCAATGATTTGTACCATTTTATGTTATGCATATTCCATTGATAGAACCAAAGATGTTCTTTTGTGACCAAGTTTCTTGTTTGATTCGAATTTCAGTGTGTCCAACTACATTAAAAAGGATATGCCGGCAGCATGGAATCTCAAGGTGGCCATCACGGAAGATCAACAAGGTAAAACGATCTCTGAAAAAGATTGAGAGTGCAATTAACTCTGTACAGGGAGCTGGTGAAGCCTTAAAATTAAATGCAAGTCTAGGGGATATTATGAGTGCAGCTGCTGTGGTTCAGGGGGGACACCTGTGCGGTGAGACCCCATCTATTTATGGACACTGGGCAGTTTCCTTGGCTGGTGCACCACATATTATTAACAAGCATGTGGTGGCAACGGGTAAAACAGATTGCACAATAGAAACTGCATCTTATGGAAAAGAAGTAAATAAAGAACAGTCCTCTGTTCAAGATAAAGTTCCATTATTGCAGACTCCGTTGTTGGCAAGCTTGGCAACAACATTTGGACTTAAAGGAACTTCAAAAGTGCAAGAAAGAAATGGCAGCCTTAGGAAAAATGTTACATCTGAAAAGTATTGTGAAGAGAATGCACAAGCTTCCAGGAGCAGTATATTAGGAAAATTAGAGGTTGATGAGGGTTCATATCACTTAGGGAGTCCAATTCAACATGGAGTGGTAGAAGATTCGATGTTTATTCTTTCATCTCTTGGTCAAAGGCAGCTTGGAAGAAATGTAGGTTATGTCAGTGATAGTGTCTGTTCTGTTCCTGTGGTTGAGGAACCCCATCAGGTTGGTTCTGTTCAAAACGTTAGAGGTAGAGACCCAAAGACAGTTGAGGAACGGTTTCAATTGCTGACATCTAATCTCCATGGAGGTAGAGGTATTCCTGATGTAATGACAGGAAATCAGTGTCTGCCACATCTGAGTTTGGAGAGCAACGATAATCCTGCCACATCAGAAAGCTCTGATTCATTGGAGCTCACTAATGGTTTGGTGCGAGGGCTAGACACTGTAGATGGATCAATTTCTTGGCAGGAAGCATGTCCTTCTAATTCTACGGGGACAGGAAGTTCCTCTCCACGCTACAGTACATCCACAATGCTGTCAAGTGATTCATTGTCACCCACAATGGGTGTTGTTGATAGTTCCGGAAGAGGAAGGTACATGCACGACGAGGGTTCAAGTATACTATTTAAAGCAATGTATAAAGAGGATACAGTTCAATTCAAAATGCATATGGGCTTGGGGTTTGCTGAGTTATGTGAGAAAATTGTGCAACTTTTCAAACTGAACCATGGCACATTTCATCTTAAGTATCTAGATGATGAAGAAGAGTGGGTGGTAATGTCGAGTGATGCTGATTTGGAAGAGTGCATTGACATTATGAATTCATCTCACGAGCATGCCATCAATCTTCTAATTCGTCATGCAGTATCTAATCTTGGAAGCTTTAGTGGATGCTCAGGATGAGTTCGACAGTTTCCTGATTTTAAAATTTCACTTGGATTGACTTGTTCCATGAGATTTGGTTCACAAAACTATAAACCAAGATAGGTGTTCTCATCTGTTGACCAATTTTTCTGTATACTTGTCTTCAATGTGGAACTTTTCTTCATTGTAATGCAGGTACCAACTTATATACCTGTAAATGTAGATAACTACCATTGCTAATGTTTGTATAATTGTTTTTAATAGCAGAAACTTGGCCCCTATGTTGTTCATGGCATTAATATTATCATCATGTATGCATTATCTTCATATTAGAGGAAAATGAAGAAAAATTCTCAGCGAGTTCTAAAAGGTTTCCCAAAGTCGAGAAAATTGATATTAATACCAAGGCAGTGTGCAGCATTTTTATGAAATTCAGGAGTCTGCAGTACAAGGTTAATCTTTCTTTCCTTGGATAATAAAAACTTTGTAGGTATGTGTCACCACCTTTTGACAGCATCTTTGGTCCGAAAGAATGTATAAAGTATTCAATCATCATAAGTTTAGTCTACTTTTTAATGTTTCAATGGACTAATCTTTGCTTTTTACTGCTGATGTTTAGTGGAATGTACAAATTACATGTTTGCCCTAGTCGCTGGTGAGACATGTCAGGGATTTTATCAAAAGGGAAATCTTTGCGATAAAATAAATGAATGTGCAATTTGGTTTCTTTATCTAATTTCTATAAGAAGAGCTAATGTGGTATAACTGGATACACAAGACCTAAGTTTTGGTGCTAAGGATCTATTTTTACAATGATGAACTCATTTGGACAACTACTAATTTTTCCTTGGAGTTTGTGCAAACAAACAAAATCTGATTACCATTTTTGGTAAACCAAAGTGATGTGACTCTTCAAAAAGATGGTTGAGAAACCTTTGGATGATGGGTATGTAACTAGTACTTTTCCATAAATATAATTCTGTGGATAGATAACAGAAATAAGGTCTAGGGAAGTCCTAGTTTTCTTCTTGTTTGTGCACTTTTTGTTGCAACTTAAGGGGAAGCCATTGCATCCTCTGTTTTTCCTTCCGAATCCTTAAGTCAGCTGTAGCAGCTGATGCTCATGTTGGAATTATTCAGCCTTTGGCTTCATCCAGTTTATCACGTGGCTGTTATAGGAATGCTGATGTCTCTCCTAAACTTGAATATCATAATTTTTTCTCTGGCATTTAAGGTACAGACGTTGAATGCATAGGGATTGCTTTTCTCCCTCAAAGAGGATACATGTGCAATTATTTATCTCAATTGAGGATCTCTACGATTCAGATGTCTGGCTTCATTGCGCAGCTGTGTTATGTAAGTATCCTACAGGTTATGGGGCTCCCAACTTGGCTCTTCTCTTACCGAGTGTACCCCATTACGACAGAAGCCTTTGGATGAACTAGTTCAATGCAATTAACTTAATCTCATTTATTCAATTATTTTAATTAATTAACTTAACTTTATCAATTAATTCTTTGCAGTTATTGAAGAAATTTGCCATCTGCTTTATCTATGCTTTGCTCTGGTGTTATGGGTCACAGCTGCAGCTGTTTTATGAGATATAGCAGCAGTAGTAACTTTACTGTTGAACTTTCAGTCCTAAGGACTATATCTCAATGGATTTAAATTTTGATACATTCTCTCTGTAATACAGTAGCAATAGGTCATTTTGAAGTATTTTTTTCTCTCCTTTGGACTAACTAGTTCAATGCAGTCAACTTAATCTCACTTATTTAATTATTTTAATTAATTAACTTGATTAATTAATTTCGTTGCAATTATCTATGAATTTTGCCTTCTCGTTTATCCATGCTTTGCTGTGGTGTATCTCACTGTATTTAAAGTTTTTTTATATTATCTCCATGATACAGTAGCAATAGGTCAGTTTGAAGTATTATTTATCCCCTTTGGATGAACTAGTTCAACACAATTAAATTAATTCATGGAAATAGGCTATTTAGTATGTCACATAATATATGTCATAGCTTTTCGTGCAAGCATGACATGTTATAACAACACACCCCAGTCAAATAATAGTAGTTATGAGTTGTTTGAACAACTCGTATAAGTTTAGCGTGTTAAGGAGTTGTACCTATTAGGAGCCGTCAATTGCATAAGATAGGTTATCGAATTTGGTATAGTGGGGGTTATTCCTTTGATATGCTGTTCTAGTTTGTGTAGGGGCAGCAAAATATTGTAATGCCCCAAATAATGGTAGATTGTTTTTTGTAAGCCATTAATTTATGATTGTTTAGAGTTATGGAAGTTTTGGAGTTTCTAAGTTATTTTTGAGAGACATTAAGATTTTTCGGTACATCGAAGAAGAGTGATTCCATATGTTAGTATGTTCTTTATATGTTGTTATGGCATCGGTCACTTGCCCTGAAGATCCACACGACATTATTTTTGTCATTACCTTTGTCATTCATGAATACACTACAGTTAGCCAATACGCTCCTTACTCTTACAACTCAATGATTTTGTTCATTGGCCTCCATAGTTGCACACACACTTGCACCCATGTCATTATGGACCCCCAAGTACATCTTGGTACTCGATCAAATCCATCCTTTTTATGTTGGGTTATACATCTATCCATTGCATGTTATGTTTTTATCAATTTAATGTGTGTAGTCTAAAGTTGCATTGTGATCCTAAGCCATTTTTCATTTCCATGCATTTGTATCTATGGAGGGTTGGTATCTCATGCCAAATGTTACTCACCATGCAAACATTCTCTACGCTCTATTTCCATTAACTACAGTAGTTCATTAGCAATGTGTTGTAGATTCGTGTCTATGCCATATTAGTGCGATTCAAACTTGTTATGCTTTGTGCATTGTGTGGATCTTCAACACATAATTATGCCTATCTAATCCGGGACAATGCTTGCATCCTCTACAATCGATGGTTTGCTTTCGAGTCATCCATCCATATTATTCTATGGTGCTTACAAAATTTCCCTTATCTTGAGCACCACTCCAACTGTCGATATGCACTTGGCTACTCTAGACTTCAGAGTGTTTTTAAACCGCTTGTTATCACTCATAATAGGATTGCAGAGTATGAAGGTTTTTGATGTGGAAGGAGTGCAAATCAGATCTGAAATATATTTTAAATGAAGTTAGTGATAACCCAAACTTGCCGAGAGTAATTAGCTATTAAACTAGTATACTTGTTAGTGACATTGATGACAAAATATGCATTGTAAAAGTTCAAATAATGAAACCCACGCTTTCTGCTTTGTATAACTAAAATACTTGCAATAAAAATAAAAAAAATAATACAAAAAACATGTCTTTTTGGAAAAATTAGCTTCACTATTGTGTTTTAATTTTTTGTAACAAACAAGCCTAATATAGCCATTATAACAATACTTGTTTATAATTGTTAAAAAATAGAGTTTAAAATATATTCAAGAGAATAAGTATTATCCACTAATAATATATGGTCAATATGCAAAAAGCCATTATTAGTTTAAGTGACACATCATAGTCTATCTTGCACACTAGCTAAACAAGGCGCCCCAAACTCTCTTAAGAATAGAAATAGACTAAAGTAAGACTAAATTCAGTCATCTATACGTAGGAATGACGCCCCATCTCTTAAGAATGAATGATAATGATTTGTCCTTAGTTAAGTACACATCCAGTGAATTGCACTCTAACTAACATTTCTAGTTTAAAAATAGATTTTAAATAATAGTTTTATATTCAATCAATTTTTTTTAAAAACAAAAAACACAGCGAAAACTAATTCTAACAATAACTAATCATGTACCCATATTAACATCATACTCAACACAATATATTATCGATAATTGATTTTACTCATGTCCCCACTAATCCACATGGACCATCTTGTGTCTCACAATTTTTATGTATTTAGAGTCTCCACTATACACTCCCAATGCCAACATCAATATAAACACTAGCAATGCAATGTGAACGCCGAAAGGGATGTGCCATTTGAATGATGTGGAAATGAGAACAAAGTATGATGCAAAAAGAAAAAAGGGAATAAAGAAATGATGTTTTTAAATTAAATATTAAGTAAGACAAGTACAAGTAATGGAGAATACAATTGTTAACCGTAGACAGTAGAAGAGGAGGGTAGACCAAGAAGCTAGAAACGAAGAGAGGAATGGTAGTATGCAAGGGTGGGGAAAGGAAATGCAAAGGGGTTTATGAGAGGGAAAATGTTTAGAGAATGTAGACGTGATTCTTCGTTATTGCGAGACTGCAATATCACGTGAAATGTACGATGGAAATGCCAAAGGGGATCTTTAGAAGAAAGCAAATTGGAAGGAGAGAAACAATGGGAGAGGAAGAGGGGCGTATAGTAAGGGCTTTGAGGGTGGAGAAATATAAGGGAAGGGAAAGCGGAATGAGGGAGGCAATGCAAAACTATAGCTTCCAAGAACCACATTAGGTAATTGCAAGAAATAGTTGATGCACAAATAGACATTGACAATTGATCCTTTACAATGATTGGTCATGTGATTGAAAGGTAGATAAAGACTTTGGATTGCATTACCCACACCTATTCCATGGATATGTTTTTTTTAAACCCAAATAATATCTTCTATTTATACTCCACTTAAGCAATTTAATCTCACAAAGACGACACAAGAAAAATTGAGGAAATTCAGAAAGTTTTAGGGTTTGAAATCTTGCTGGAAAAGCTATATTTATTTAAAAAACAAAACAAATTATTATTAAACACACGCTTCCTCATTCACCCATTTCTTTCCCTCAAATGATGATCAACCCATCGTCATTCTTCAACTGGAGGATCAACCCATCGTACATAATCCTTAATTAGTTGAATTAAGGCATCCGACACTGGCTCCATTGCTATACCTTTTTTTACAACATCCTAGAGTCACAAACATTAGCAATAATGATTACTTTATGTTATACTCATAAGGAACAACACAATGACCTCATATTTATTTTCAAGAGCTACTAAGCTAAAATAGTTTCTATAAATCAATAACCTCAATTATGGATTATATAATTCAAGAATGAAATCCAAATGACATCCACATAATTGCTTATCTCACAAAATTGAAACTACTCAATTACAAAACATTTAGATGTCCCCCATAAACATAATTTTTGGATATAACAAACACTAATAAAAGAATAGAATCAATAAAGAAAATACCTTTCAGACATAGAGATCAATCTTTCTTGGTGCATCAACAACATTTAGTCTTTCAAGGTTTAGTCAGTGCGACTTCCTTGGCAAATCGAGTTCGCAGAGGTATTTTGTGACACCTAGTTGAGAGAACCAATAGGAAGGTATATCGTTTTGGAGCCCACTTTACCGTATCAAGCCAATCGTGTTATATAGAGATTTCACAAAGTAAGAACTTGTTCAGAGTCAAAACCTTGTTTATTGAACAAGGAGAGAGTCCATTCAAGTTTGCACTAAGTGTCATTCATCACGAGATTTACAAAAACCTTACTTCGTCTTAGTTTTTCACTCGCCCTAAGGCGAGGTGAAACTCTACCAAAGTGACACCAAGTATATCTCAACCTCACTTGATCTACACCTTTACTATCTTGTTGTCCATTTTGGGACAAAAGAGAACAACACGTCTGGATACCGCTAGAAATAATAGTGTCCACTACTTTTGTAGTCTACTTGCATGACTAGGTTGCAATTCCAGAATGCAAGTGTTGAAAGTGTGAATGGTACGTCTTCATTTTCAAGTAGGCCCTTTGTCTCAAACACATATTGAGACGAATTATCATCGTAGTTAGGCTTGAGTCATCATTGATCTTCCTTAGAAGTGTTACGTTGTTTGCATCGCCTCACCACAATTACGATACTTACATCTCGTTTCTAGTAAATGTAATCTAAGTGTCTATATTGTGATGTTACATTGACCACATCTTAGCAAATTGTGAATATAATTTGACCTTGTTTTATTTAAAATATTACCTCAATCTTGAAAGAGTGTTGGTTACTTTTTTTTTGCGCCGTATCGATATTATTTTGATACTATTACCTTACTTTCTCGCAAAGCTTGGGTAACGTATCATAGTAGTATTTTTTCATGGCTCACATATGTAACCTCCATTTGTTTTAGGGTTTGGGTCTTGCTTGTCTCTAAACTCATCATAAGTATCCTTTTATTAGAGATCACATCAACCCCTTGCTAATACTTACAACTTGTTCATCTTGAACTTGACATAAGCATTGACATTGATTTGATCATATAGAGTTGAACTTTCTTTGAAAGCATTAACATAGTGTGTAGTTTCTTTATGATTGATTGGTTTACTAGAAAATTGCATGATCGTTCCTTACGTGTTATCAAACTCATAGACTTGATTGATTCATTATTCTTTGATCCATTTATTAACGTAATTTGGGACCGTAAAACAAATAGTTACACATTACACTTAGGTTTGTTATACCCTTGATTACACTAGAAAAAACCTTGTGTAAATAAAACTCAAAATGGTCCATATCACAACAATGGAATCCAATAAACGAGAGTTAAATCCTTTTCCGGGTCATAGTTTAGGTCCCCTCTTCTCCAAAGTAAAGGAAACATATGGGTTATTTGATCATAACGAAGACGAGAGTGATTCATTTCAAGATAACGACAACATGGATGTCACTCACTTTGACGACTTTCTATTCCGAAATAGAGATTGAGCGCTTGCACGAGTTTTAGAGAAAGGTGTCACAGTGCCGCAAGAAAGAGAAGCCCCTAGCCAAGATACAAATAGGAAAGAAGAAGAAACACAAAGACCTCCCCTCACTAACACAGATGTTAGTGTTGAGGGAAGATGCACTTCTACCTCCGGTACCAACATTGAAGGTGAAACATCAAGACAAAAATGTGGTTCTCGACCACTACCCCTTAAAATCCGTTACAAGGTTAGGGTAGAATGTGAACATGAGGAGTTACCTCCTCAAAATGATGATGAAAAGGACCCTCAAAATGAGAAAGTCACTATCCAAAATCAAATACAAACCCTTAGCCAACAAATAACAAACTTAGCTTCTTCTGTAAGTAAGAACCCAATCAAGGGTACACATCATGAGAAACCTAGGAATAAGGTTAGTGAACTTTAAATGGAAACTCGAGAGGACGAGGCCTTCAAGAAAAATTGAGTGCTTAGACTGTATTATCCTACAAAAGAGCAACTCTTTACGCAAAAGTTACAATCAATGAAGAACATTCTTACGACCCTTCAAGAAAGTAACGTAGGCCATCGCAAAAAGTATCAGTATGAGGAGCCATGTCCTTATCCTTTTGAAAGAGACATGTTATGAACACCATTTCCAAAAAAGTTTGATTGTCCAAAATTTGATAAACATAAAGGAAAAGGTGATCCTTGTGATCATACCAAAGAATTTTACATGGCTTGCCAAGAAGTAGCTTATAGTGACATCTACCTCATATGTTTGTTCCCTCGTAGTTTAGGAGGACAAGCGTAGGAATGGTTCCTTCATTTACCAAAAGGGTCAATAATTATATGGCCCACGCTAGTAGAGAAATTCGTGCATCACTTCTCATTCAATATGGAGAATGGCGTAACCATGTTAGATTTATGTAGCGCTAAGCAAAGACCAAATGAAACTTTCGCTGGTTTCTTACAATGATGGCGAGGGCTAGCTAGCTGCTTCCCTTGCATAGTTTCTGAGAAAAAATGGTTAATATATTCGTGCCCAATTTGAATATGGACATTGCATTCAAATTACAAATTCACTACGTTAATAACTTTGAGGAAATTAGCGAGAAAGGAAGCCAAATTGAGAAGGCTTTCATAACAAAGGGAACAATAAAACCCATTTTAAAGGACAAACAAGAGTCAAAACCTACAAAGAAGCCCAAATTATTTAACAAAAACAAGAACGTCGTAGGAGATGAATCACTAACTTTAAACGAGTTCAAACATTTCAAAGTGGTCCTCTTTTAAAACTTACCAAAGGACCTAGTCAAAATCCAATCAAACGACGGGGTGTTCACTCCCCTTACAAACTCATTATCCACGATTTTGAGACAATTAGAGGTGGTGAACATGGTTTAATATCTGACCACGATACCTTATGCAGAGGATGCGTCCAAACCAGGATGGTATAGAGATCACAACTATTGTGATTTTCATTGTGTCAAAGGACACAAAAAAGATAAATGTTTGAAGTTAAGACACTTTATTCAAGACCGCATTGAGGATGGGAAGATTGAAGTAGAATCACTTGAATTCGGGCAAGGAACTAATGGAAAAATGGGAATCTTTAAACAACCCTTTCCTAATCATACTAAACAAGGAATGAAAAAGCTAGATCAAGGTCAGTCATCTGATGACTATAGAGCTACGCATTACATATATACCTCAGCTGATAATCCCTTTTAATTCACTCATAGGCTGTATTCATTCGTCTAATGAACAAGTAAATACCATCAGGATCATTAACAACGATTGCACCGTGGAAACACAACGCACTCATTTGGTGATCCCAGAACCTCCTTTACCTACGCCTTAGAAAATTCAATATGATTTCGTAGATCAAATTTAGAAAACCTTGGATGAGATTTCTATCTTAGACCTTCTCAAGATATCAAACTCTCATAAGGATATCCTTTATAAAACCCTTTAAGGGTCAGGAGTGTCAATGGATGTCGATCTTGCACACCTCCAAGCCATGGTCACAAACCTTGCTCTTAATGATTGCATTTCCTTTGACTTGAGTGAAATTGCACTCAATAATCACTCTCACAATTTACCCCTATACATTGAGGTATTTGTTACTCATAGAAAGATTAAAAGAGTGCTTGTGGATAATGGGTCTGGTTTGAATATTCGTACCTTGAAGCTAGTTAGACAGCTAGGGCACACAAAAGTGGGTCTGGATGCTCACATAATCACAATCACAACTTCTGATAATGACAAGCATGAATCAGATGGTACTATTGTGTTACCTATGGAATTAGAGCTGAAAAATCACGACACGAAGTTCCACATCCTTGATCTGGATCTTCCTTTTAATATGCTCTTGGGATGCTCATGGATCCATGTCATGCAAGCTGTGCTCTTCACTTTTCACCAGTGTATTAAGTTATATCATGGAGAGTAGATGATCACCATCCTATGCGATCCTGAGCCATTTTGTGCATTGTAGAGTGCTACATAGATTTTCTTGAGCAGCATATGAATGTCCTTCAGTAGACGTTGTTATACCATTATAGACAGAAGATTTAAAATCTCGAGTTGATCTTGACATTGTAGGCTGATAATAAAGATCCTTCCTCTTCTCTTTCTCCCTTGCGTTATGGGAGTTAAGGGATATACTGTATGGCCCAACTGAGGATTTCAATCTTCAACAAGCCCTTTTGGTATCTGACCTATCGTTATCACCTAAAAGACGTGGTAGGCCTTCTTTCCAATTCACGAGTTCTCGGGCTAACTATCCTAGTCCCTTTGAAAAATTTGTTCCTCGTGGCCTTTTGTTTGACGAGAAAATGTTGGATACACCTACAAGTTGGACCCTTGAAGGAACAAAAGTTGCATGTCACCAAGCTCCAGAGTACACCAAAGCACATATAATGATGTATGCCATGGGCTATCAGGGATTTGGGTGCAACGTAAATGCACAAGGTAGACTAGAGCCTATCCCAACCCCCCTCGAAAATAAATTAAACATGGCCTTGGCATTAAGCCTCATAGGGCTCCGCCCTCAGAAATTTATGACACTTCTTCGAAACGTGAGGATGATTTGCCTCATTTAGAAAACAATGTAGATTATTATTGTATCATGTACAAAGACCTCGCCTCTACCAACCTTTTTCTGGATCCCGCCGTCTTTACCATTTCCCAGTCCAATTCCCAAGCCAATTTCCAAATTACCCTTGTATATCCCAACCTCATTAAGGCCAACAATGTCACGTACCATTTGATTCCTTTGAAAAAGATGAGGGAATAATAGAATTCATGAGTACTCGGGACACCATTCCAATCAGTGACCATAAGAAGGGTTTCTTCATTAATTTGGACGAATGCACATACTTTGGGGAAGAAGTAGAGTTGTGTGGTCATCTAAGAAAAAAGGTAATAAGCAAGGGAAAAATTCCTACAGAAAAGCCTTGCAAGAATAATAAGTCCAAGTCCCATAGTGCAAACCTATTTGAAGTGCTTATGGACAAACAAACAAAAACATCAACGGAAAAGATAGTTGACCCACGTGAAGATGATACTATTTTTGAGCCACATGTAGAAACATAACTTAATTTCGCTCCTGATCCTATGCGTATGGAAGATACATCTAAAATGTTGGTGGAGGAGACCATAGATGTCAACATCGGGTCAAAAGAGGATCCAAAAATAGTAAAGATAAGAGCTTCATTCTTGGCACAAGAACAAAAAACATTTGTGGCACTGCTAAGAGAATTTGTAGATATATTTGTGTGGTCTTATGCAGATATGCCAGGATTGGACACAACCTTAGTCGTGCATAACCTTGTTGTGCACCCAGATGCCAAACCTATCAAGAAGAAGATGAGAAATATGTACCCAAGTGTTGCACTTTTGGTTAAATAAGAACTAGAGAAGCTATTGGCAGTAGGTTTTATCAGACCTATCAACTATTCAAAATGGATATCAAACATAGTGCCAGTACAAAAGAAACCAGTTGGCATCTGAGTCTGCACAAATTTTAGGGATATTAATAAAGCATGTCATAAAGATGATTTTACTTTCCTAACATCGACATGATTATCAATTCAACAATGGGTTATGAGATGTTGTCCCTCATGGACAACGTTTCGGGCTATAACCAGATTAAGATCGCAAAGGAAGATCAATATAAAGATGCTTTCACCGCCCCTTGGTGGAAATGTTTCGATCAATTGATTCCTTTCAGCCTCAAGAATTCCAGAGACACTTATCAAAGAGCAATGACAGTCATCTTCCATGACATGATGAATGACATCATGGAGGACTATGTGGATGATATCTTGGGAAAGTCCAGAACTAGAGAAGAGCACCTAAAAGTGCCGAGGCCTATCTTTCAACGCCTTTGAGACTACAAAGTCAGATTGAATCCCAGGAAATGGGTCTTCAGCGTATAATCATGAAAGCTATTAGGTTTCATCGTTTCAAGAAGAGGGATTGAGTTAGATCCTACTAAATTTACAGCTATCAATAAGATGCCTGATGGGTCATTGTATTGCTCTAATCATTTAACTGACATAATCTTTTGTCAGTGTCATTCTAAACCAGGGTTGTGTCCTAGGCAGTATGCAATGGAGTTTAATGAAACCAATTATTTTTTGGGTCTGTTGGGGGTTGCTTAGTTTAGTGACTAATCTACGGAAATGCAATACAAATCTATAGAATTGAAATACAGTTCTACATAATTCAAACTATTCACGATGAAAAGGAAACTAACAACTAATTTTCTGCTGGAAAATGAAATGCGCACACACTACTTTTAACAAATGAAATTACAACTATATAAATGAAGCTTAGCAGAAAGCGAGATTACTTGTTAACAAAATTTGCATAATGGAAACATCTATTCTAAATGAAAGTGGTAATGAAGAAAACAAATATAGTCAATCAAAGCATGCATGTAAGATTCTCAAACAACAATTGCAGTAAATCCAATCAAAGAACTGTATGCATAAATGAACTCAAAATAACCTCTTATCTCCTTGGTCGAGTGGGCCCTTGCTCTTCCTTGGGATAGAGGGATTAACAACCTTTGATTCTCAAAATGTCGTGACTTTCATTAACTCAGAATAAGTTTCATAGCATAGACAGTAAATAATAATGCCAAAAAAACCGAATGCAGATAATCTATCTCAGTATATCAAAAGTAGTTCTCCTTATATGTTCTGAAGATGAAGTCTTCATATAGGTACTGTTAGTTACAAGGCTCGCCATAACAGGCGGCATTAATCACCGTCCACCAAATACTAATTAAAACACATAAATTTCTACGGGTAGTTAGGAACAAGCCCCAAACTAATAGGTCAACTTTGGTGGAAACAATCTCCTGCCGCTTGCTTTGAACTCGGGCTCCATAACTACCAGCAACATCCATCATTTCCTGTACACATCATCATGTTTTATCTCACAAAGACAGTTAGTAGGAGGTTCATGTGATAATCAGTTTTCATAAACTATAGCAAGGAAAATGCATCAAACCTACTAAGATATAACTACACAAAACATCCCCATGTATTAATAAGTCATATCAAAAGGGTATTTTCAGCTTGAAGAAATGATATCAATGAGCCAAACAATGCACTCATCATTTTCCCCCTGAATTTACCTATTGCATGTCCCTATGCAACTTATCTTCATCCTTGCCCGCCTACCAAGCTGCTCAGCCATGTCATATTCTTCAAATTGATCAACATATTGTTTTTTGGTGTTCTTACAACCCTGAGTGTTGGAGGTAACCTCTACCCATGCTGTGAAACTGTCATTTGATTGGGCCACATTGTTTTTCCAGGTAGTGAGAGGGCTCAAAAGGAGTGGTGGATGTACTTGGAGGCCTGCCCATTTGTCTTTGTACTGTTGGCTGGTTTGCTCGGTGGTCTGTCTTATAATGGTGATGAGGGCATCACCCCTGCGCATGCTCCAGCTCAAGTTTTGGGGAGAGAGAACCTCCCTGCATTTCAAGGGTAGACTCAGAGTATCCCACCTCCTATCACATGCCTTCCAAGCTGTCCCAAAGTTCTGCTGACTATAATTTTCAAAATCCATGACACATTGAAGTAAAATATGGGAAGTGTTTACCCGACTCCTGCCTGATAGTAAAGTGAGCGAAAGTTTTTTCTCAGAGCTACATCAGTGTGATGAGTTGGATGGATGTGGAACCCAATGGACTGAGCAGTGTGATTGAAAATATCTGTTTGCTGATCCCCAGATGATCTGATTTCGTAGTGCAGACTGAAAGGCCTTGATTTGGAAATCACCCACAAATAAATTGATTAAGAAATCAGGCACATTTGTAACTATCATGTTATGAAGGTAGAATTCACAAAGCAAATTTTGGATCTCAGGAGTACTACACTTATAAACTAATAAGAAACTGGTGCCATTGGGAATTTCATGAGGAGCTTGACGACACAATTGGAACAACTGCCAGGAATAAAATTGTTCTTGAACGAACATGCTATAGACCGGAGAGGGTTTTCTACAGGATAGAAGCTTGAGGGCCAAAGGATAGACAAAGTCTAAAATAGATGTCACTTTTTACTTTTCCTCTTGTATAGATTCCATTTCCCTTTTCAATTTTTGCTTTTCCTTCCTCAATTATCTTTCCTGAAGGGATAACTGATGGAATCTATCCAAGATGTTAAGACTCTTATCACGTTGATGCTTCAAACTACTTACTTCAAGTTGTAGGGCAGTGATTTCCTGAACCTTCTCTACTGTTCGTTGTGTAAATTTAGTTTGCAGTAAAAGGTTTGTTTCTTCCATACCTCACAATTGAGCTTTCAGTAGCGCAATTTCCTCCAAATAGTTGTGAGAAGATGTAGCTGGGTGCTAAGCACTTCGGGAACCACAGGGTGAATTTCTGTAGATGCAGGAATAGTAGGTTTTAGAACGGCCAGATGATCCTCCTCATGTTGTTCTTCTCGAATGGGGGCAGTATCATCAGGAAAAGTCTCTGATCGGGAACTGCCAGACTTCAAGAATGAATTGAGCCGCTCGAAGCTGTAGGTGCATGGAAGAAGACGGAGCCAAGGTGCACTTGCCTTTTGAGCCGGAAATGGAAGGGGATGGACCCTCGGGAGTGCCAAATGTGTCCGCATGCTTGGGAACACCAACTGCCTCTATTTGGTTGCATGAAGGGCAAGGGCCCGGTGAAGGGTAGACCGGGGTGCAGAAAAGAGACTGGATTTCAATTGCTTTGGTCTGGACCCTTCTCCCACAACAAGTCCCTCGAGCCTCCACTTTGGTCTAAAGAAGACCTGATGTGAGCATAACAAATGAATCAACCCCGGGTGTTTAATGAAAGACTTGCCTCCATCGGACCGGTACTTCTGAAAAACTTTAATAATGGAGTCCATGAGGTATTCAGGTAGATTTACCCAGAGGTCCTGGTTGACACGTCCCTTCTTAAGGTGAATTAGCATTTTAAGTGCATCACCACCCAGAATAGAGGCCTGACCATCACATATGAAATACCGGTTGACCCACTTCACTATTTCACTCGAGATTCCAGGTAGACTCACCCGCCTAACGCCCTTCTGGATACCCAAGGGGGTGAGGATGACTTCAGGGAATGCTTCCCCTTCATCGTGAAACAGAGCAAGCAGGCTTTGTAGAGGAGCATTTGTCATGACCTTCAAACCAAAGTCTGGCAGCCCGGATAGGTCAAGAAATGACCTGACTGGTAATCTCAACCATATCTTCGCTGACTTGTGAATAGGTGGACTCAAAATTGTCCAGGAATTCCTCCACAATGCCTTCATCGAAACCCTCAAATTGGCGAATGAAATATAGCCATCACAAAATCATGAAATACTTGTGAAAGTGTGGCATTCCGGAGTAAGGCGTCCAGTGAGTCAGGCTCTAATTTCTTTCGTGGTCCCATGCTGAAGCTGAAGGTGAGTAATACCAGGTAGCAGAAAGAGTCAGAACAAAGCATGCCCCCACTCCCTGTTTAGTGACTGATAGAACTAATCGTGCTTGATGCACATACAACAATGGTAAGAAGTAGTTGTAGAAGCATTAATTTCAAATTACACCATATCCCTTGGATGACGCAAAATCAAGCGAAGGTGGCTGGTGGAAAAATAGTGAATGAGACCGGCCATCCATGTGAATTTAAGATATTTGAGGTGGCGTATATCCCACTGTTGAGGAGCGAGCGCCACCCATCCTGACTTGAAGAATGTGACACATTCAAGGCATGTGGTGATTATGAGACATTACCCCTTTGATGCCATCATCCACAAAACTAGATTTGGAAAGAGATCCAAAATAAATATAGTGATCATTTCATGATGGCGTAATGATGACAAATGCGCACATGGGGAAATGTTTTGCATGGAAATATCATTAGCAAGTTAGGATGCACTTACCCATGCCACGTTTAGTCGGTTGATATCCGTAGATTCCTACACCCTGTAGTTCGAGATGAAGCATGATTAGCGGCTATAGAAATAATGAAAATTCCTGCATTTATTGAAAACAACAACAAGAAAAACTGCTAACTAAGGGAAGAAGATCGAATGCAGGATCATCTTCCTTTATTGAATTTGCAAGATATTGATTACTCCATGTTCAAGGGGCAAAGAGCCTCCTCAGCATGCATGTCTGTGTGTAACAGAATGTCATCAGTGAAAGTCTTCTTATCCAGTGGTTGGTGATAAATCCGAAGCCTATGTCCATTCACCAGAAGAGTCCATTTGTCTCCATCAATAGGTAACAACCGAACAAAGCCATTATCAAACACTTGATTTACCTGATAAGGACCCAACCAACGTGTACGCAGCTTGCCTTTAAACTGCTGATAGCGGGAATCAAAGAGTAAAACCCACTGTCCCTCATGAAATGTCTTTTTTTATATGAGCATCATGCCAAGTTTTTCACTGATGTTGTAGAATTTCTATCTGCTGTTGTGCCTCCATCCGCATTTCATCTAATTCATTCAGCTGCAGCACTCGTTCACATTGTGCTTCATCCAAATCGATCCCAACTTCCAACGCTTGTTCACCAGGTGCACAATTCAAACTCAATAGGAAACAATGGCTTCTTCCCAAATACCAGCTCATAGGGAGAAAAACTAGTAGTTGTTTTCCAGGTCGTGTTGTAGGCCCAGACGGCCTCAGGAAGCTTTGGTACCCAATTCTTTCTATCGGCATTGACCACCTTAGTTAGAATATTCTCGAGTTCTCGATTGGTTACCTCCACTTGCCCATTGGATTGGGGTGATAGGGTGATGATTTCCGGTGCCTAATTCTGTAGATTTCCAAGAAAGCTTCAATCATATTTGAAACAAATTGAGGACCTTGATCAGATACAATGGCCCTTGGTGCTCCAAATCGCAGCAATATCTGATTGTACAAAAAATCAGCAACAACATCCTCGTTGGCAGATGCCAATGCTTGAACTTTAGCCCATTTAGTGACGTAGTCTGTGCATACCAAGAGATACTCCTTCCTGAAAGATGGAGGATCAAATGGTCCAACAAAGTCAATCCCCCATTTCTCAAATGGTCCTAAAACCAGCTAAGGATTAAGAGGCATTTCCGTTGAAAGTGTGGGTTTTCCCATTCGTTGGCATGCATCACACTGCCACACATACTTTTTGACAGCCCTATGGAGGGAAGGCCAATAGTACCCTACTCCAAGGATCTTGTGAATTGTTCATTTTACTGAATAATGTCTGCCTCCTGGCTCATCATGACAAGCTCAGAGTATGTCGTGTACCTCATCCTCCCGAACACACCTACGAAGAACCATGTCAGGAAAATATTTAAATAAGAATCTGTTACACCATTTATATGTTGCACTATTTTTAACCAATCACCTTCTTTCCTTATGAGTAAAATAGGCAGGAAACTTCCCTGTTGTTAAATAATTTGCAAGATCAGCGAACCAAGGAGTCTTAGTCGAGATAGCAAACAAGTGTTCATCGGGAAATTGATCCTGGACTGCTTCATCATCACCTGAAACATTTAATCTAGAAAGGAAATCAGTAACAACGTTAAATTTCCCAGGCTTATCTATAATGGTGAGATTGAATTCCTACAACAAGAGTAACCAGTGAATAAGCCTTCTGCCAACCACTGGTTTATTCATCAAATATCGAATGGCAGAGTGGTCAGTGTAAACAAAATTTTTATATCCAGTGATGTAATGACGAAATTTATTCAAAGCATAGACAACAACCAAGAATTCTTTTTCCGTAGTAGTGTAATTCCTTTCTGTAGGAGTCAGGTTTTTGCTGATAAAATAAATTTCATACATCTGATCTTTTGAGTCTTTTTGCCCAAGGACAATGCCCATGGCTGTATTAGAAGCATCAGTGTGGATATGGAAAGGTTGTCCCCAATCAGGGCCACGTAAGACAGGGGCTGTGGTCAGATTTTCTTTGATAGAATCAAATTCCTGTTGACACTGAGGAGACCATTCAAAAACAAAATCTTTGGTTAGCAGTGAGAACATAGGTGCGACAATTTTGCTAAAATCTTTTATGAATCGATGGTAATAACCTGCATGACCAAGGAAACTTTTGATGTCAGTTTGATTAGCTGGTGTAGGTAATTGGGTGATGACTGATATCTTTTTGGGGTCCACTTGTATACCTTGGGTTGAAACATGGTGACCTAAGACAATTCCTTGATCAACCATCATTAGACATTTTTCATGACTCAGGGATAGTTGGTGTTGTTCACATCGACTGAGTACTTTCTCTAGGTTACTCAAATATTCTTCAAAAGTGGATCCATGGACAGTGAAATCATCCATGTAAACCTCAACACAGTCATTAGCAAGATCTGCAAAAATGGCCAAGACTTCCGCTAAAATGTAGCAGGGGCATTACAAATCCCAAAAGGTAAGACTCGGTAAGTAAATGTACCCCAAGGGCACGTAAAAGTAGTCTTATCTTGATCAACAGGGGCAATACTAATTTGATTATACCCACTAAACCCATCCAAGAAAGAAAAATATTTCTTACCAGCCAAATTGTCCAGAACTTGGTCAATGAAAGGCAGGGGAAAATAATCCTTCTTGGTGGCTTTGTTAAGTTCCCTGTAATCAACACATATTCGCCACTTACCATTTTTCTTGGGAACAATAACTAATGGGGAAACCCACTGACTATCAGATATAGGATAGATGAAACCTACCTTTAGGAGTTTTTCTATCTCACTTTTGACTATGTCTCTCAATGCTGGATTGATTCTTCATTGCGGCTACCTTATAGGTTTGATGTCATTAGTGTAAATATGATGTGTACAAATGCTAGGATGAATTCCCTTCATATCAGTGTAATCCCAAGAAAAAGCATGGGAGTGTTTCTTTAGAACCTCAAGCACCCTAGCTTCTTGATTGACCTCCAAATCATTACCTATGGTCAACTCTCTTCCCATACAGACAAGCACCTGCTTGGTATCATTCACAAGAGCAAGCTCTGTACTAGTGATAAAAGAATTCAATGGGAAAACATGGGGCTGAAGTATGTGCAGGATGGGTATGTTGTCAAAAGACAGAATCTTAGTTAAAGGACAATAGAAATCAGGAACTAAATATTTGGAATTATAAGCATAGAGTTTCCTACCAGACTCAGCAGAGGTAGTGCCTACCAGAGAAATAGTAGAGGATATGTCTAATGCCAGAGTTCCAGATTCCATAGCAATAGTGCTGATTTCCATAGTCATAGGGTCCTTAGAATCAGTCAGTGTATATGACTCCACAGCTTCCGCCATATGGTTGTGTACTACAATAGTGGCTAGAAAAGAAGAACTCAAAGAGTTAGCATCCAAAGAATCCACCCATACCTGGTCACAATTGTTCGCATAAAGCTGGGAAGGAGGGTATAATGAAATGTGTTTGGATTTCTACCCATTTAGAATTGTCATGTTGCTTGACCTACAGTCGATGTATGCAGTAACCATAGCCAACTAGGGCCTTCCCAAGATGACTGGATATCCCAACTTCTAAGCTTTAGGCTGCAAAATCATGAAATCAACTAGGTACTCCCATGATTCAACAGTGACCATTATATCTTCAACCACACCATCAGGTACAACAATGGATTGATCTGCTAATTGCAAAACAGTGTTGGTAGGTTGAAGTCCTGTTAAGGATAGCAGATTAAACATTTCTATTGTGATAACATTAATGGCAACACCAAGATCCACCAAAACGTTAGATATTGATTGGTTGTTTATATAAATAGTAATGACAAGACTCCCAGGATCCCCATATTTTGGTGAGATAAGGGTGCCAACAACTAAATCAGCCAAATTCCCTTCGACCCTGATAGTCTTTGGGTACTTCTTTTTCCTTCCCGGTGTTTTGATACACTTGTTTCTAATGGTTTGGTTTAGTTCAAGGATGTCCCTTATTGCTCATAGAAGTGAGACCTCAATATGTACTTTTTTTAATTCTTGAACTAGCTTTGTTTCATCTATAGTTCAAATGTCCTATAATCACTCAGGAAAAGGGGCTGTAATCTGTTTGAGTATTTGATCATCCGGTGTATCTAGTATTGGTGAAGGACTAGTATTATCCTCAAGGGTTTCTTCTTTATTGGCATCAATAGGCAGTTCTGTGATAAAAACATGAGGATTTAATATTTTTCCAAATCGCAGGCATAAATTACCAATAGTATTAACCTGCATGGTGTTACCTAGGTCTGCATCATCAATTGAAGTTGTCTATTGATTTTTAGGATTGGATACTGGCTGGGCCAGAAGTTGTGTTTGTGTCGCTTGTCCTTGATGTTGGTAGGCTTGAGGTGGAGGCATTAAAGCTTGTTGTGGTTGCTAGAATCTGCGTTGGTGATTACCGTTTTGCGGTGGTGCCCAGGATTAATTTTGGCTAAAATTTGGTTGAGGACCCCACTGTTGGTTGTGCCAAGGATTGGCTGTGGGTGGTGGTGCCCAACCTGGCTGAGTGTAGGGATTTGTCTAGGGTGGTGGATATGGATAAGTCATCCAGTTTGAGTTTGCCCACTCAGGTTGTCCCCAAGAAGACTGAGAGGCTTGATTCGGCCATGACATCCTCCAGGGATTCTGAGCCGGCCTAGATGGGAACCCAACGTGATTGTTTGGTCTTTGGACAAAGTTTAATTCAACACTTGTTTGAGAGATATCATTCAAACCTCCCTTTAACTATGATAAGGATGTGCAATGCTTAGTGTCGTGGTCAGTAACTTCACAAATTAAGCACAAGTCTGTGACATCCAAAGGACATTCTCTCAAGGGGTGTCTATTCTGACACTTAGGGCAATATATGTCCAACGGTTCTTTGGCAGGGCTTGTTTTTGCCTTGAGTCCATCTATGGTTGATGTTAATTGTAACAGAATGTTTGTTTTCATGTTGGCCATTTCTTCTAGAAGTTCAGAGTTACCCATAGAAGACTTGGTTGCTTATTTTTTTCATATTCCTCCGTGTGTTCTAGAGTATCTTCTACATAGCTCAATGATTTAGTCCATGGTGAGTTTATGCACGTCTCCTCCTCCCATGACATGGAGGGAATCCTTGGTTTCCTCATTCAGTCCTTTAAGAAAGACAGTCTTAGTGATGTCTGCATGTAACTCATACCCACTGGGTTTGTGGAGAAAGAGGAATCTGTCTAGATAATCCTCTAGATTTTCATCTTCCTTTTGCCGTATTTGGAAGAACTCTTCCTTCCTATCCCTTCCCCTACAATAGTCTTGGTATTTATCTAGGAAGGCTGTTTCCATGGCTTCCAAGGAATTAATGGAGTTAGATGGTAACCCCATAAACCATCTCATAGTAGAATCTTTGAGAGTGGAAGGAAATAGTTTGAGATTTTGATTGTCAGTTTGGTAATCATATGTCTGGCATAGGATTTTAAATTCAAACAGAAACTGATCAAGGTCTTCTTTGGTCATACCTCGAAAGATGGGGATGATGGATGGTGAGATATTTTTCATAGGTGCATCCTCATCCGCATCGAGGACAATGGGATACGTAAAGGGTTCTCCCTAAAGGTTGGTCTCCAGGATTCCTAAGGTCCCCCATTGTCGAGTGTTGTGAAGAGGATACAAAATTCTTAGAAGCGGTTCTAGGCGTTGAGTTAGAATCTGTATCACTCTCAGTGTTTCTTCTTTGTAAATTGTCTAGAGAGATGTATGAAATATTATGTGCTATAAATCTCCCTTGGTTATCTTGTGACCTATGCATCAAGGTTGGTTGTTTTAAAACGAGGTCCAAGACAACTACTGGTTTCCTATATGAACTCCATTAACACCCATAGCATATGGAATAAAAACGATGGTGCTTATGGTTATTCCCCGGCAACGGCGCCAAAAATGATGGGTCATTGTATTGCTCCAATAATTTAACTGACATAATCTTCCGTCAGTGTCATTCTAAACTAGGGTTGTGTCTTAGGCAGTATGCAATGGAGTTTAATGGAACCAGTTAACTATTGGGTCTGTTGGGGGTTGCTTAGTTTAGTGACTAATCTATGGAAATGCAATACAAAATCTACAAAATTGAAATACAGTTCTACAGAATTCAACTATTCGCGATGAAAGGAAACTAACAACTAATCTTCTGCTATATAGAAAATGAAATGCATCACACACTACTTTTAACAAATGAAATTACAACTGTATAAATGAAGCTTAGCAGAAAGTGAGATTACTTGTTAACCAGATTTACATAATGGAAACATCTATTCTAAATGAAAGCAGTAATGAAGAAAACAAATATAGTCAATCAAAGCATGCATGTAAGATTCTCAAACAACAATTGCCAGTAAATCCAATCAAAGAAATGTATGCGTAAATGAAATCAGAATAACCTCTTATCTCCTTGGTCGAGTGGGCCCTTGTTCTTCCTTGGGATAGAGGGATTAACAACCTTTGATTCTCAAAACGTCGTGACTTTCATTAACTCAGAATAAGTTTCATAGCTATTGGCGAGAAAATTTGTCGGGTGGACAAACTTGTGGATTTCTTGCCAACGTTTTGGGAATCTAATTCCCTCTACTTAACCAGTGTAGCTACCGTATATGCATGCCCATGAAAAGGTGGATTTTTGTGGTGGCCTTTCGACCGGGGATCCAACAGGGGCACTCCACTGACCCTGTGGCAAAGCTAGCAATCTTTTGCTAGGGAAGACTTTGTCTGGAAGTGGGAAATGGAGTGAGAATTGATGTAGGAGAACCAATGTTGCAATTAGAAAATCAGAGGCTTGCGCACACCAGTCAGAAGTTTCATCACATGCACTTGAATTTCAGAAGAAAAAAAAAATGCAAAACAACAACAAGACTAAATAGAGCTTAATGAACACAAAGTACCAATAAAATCCTCAATCAAAGAGGCTAAAATTCCTTCTTCTTTTATTGAAGCTTAAGCAAAATTTGTACATAGTGTGGGAATGGAAGAAATTGAGAAGGGGGGGGGGGGGGAATAGAAGAAAATGGCTATCTCCTTTGTTCTCTCAAGGTGTAATATACTCTTGAGTTTACAAGATCAATCACCAACCCTTTGAAATGGGAATGACTTTACAATTTATAGAATAGAATATGACTCTTCATCTCCCTCATGACCTTTTGAATACCTTAATATGACTTAAGACTGTTCATATTCCACTTTAAAACATTTAAGTCCCTTTTATAATAACAAGGCGACTTAATTTACATTATGTTTCTAAAGTCACTTTTAAGTGACTTAAAGGTATATCAAAAAGTGCAAACCCCAACGAAGAATTAGAAAATTTGAAAGTGAGAGAAAGTTGGGGGGAAGAGGAGAGAGAAAGAGAGAGAGAAGAAGAAGAGGATCTGGCTCCCAATGAAGTCCGTTGATCCTCGTTAATGGAAAGCTCCAAATGCAGCAAAGTTCTGAATGTCCCATTGTGCCAAAACTCGCCCTTTGAGTGTGACTTACTATTTTTAGTAAATGATAATTTCCACTATTTTCTACTCTAGATAATCATTCTAGTCTTTTGGATATTTTCAGTGCACACTGCTCTTTCCATAGTCGCTTTTGATGAAGACTTGCCAAAAATAGCAAGCATGTATATGAAAACTTACTATTTTTAGAAAGTATGTTTCCAGTGCTCGATTTGCGATGGAACATACTTTTTTGGACTCTTCTTGTCGTTACGATCACACCCTCTGAATTTCACATAGTTTTTCCCACTAGAATGCCTGGAAATAAAATTTGAAATTTTGACCTGGCAGTGGCTTTGGGTGCAGAGCTGTCATGGCAGCCATTAATGGAGCTCAAAATTTTCAGGTCTGGTTTTTGTCTCCATTTGCAATGAAAACAAAATCCATCGCTATATATTTTTCATTTGGAACTCATGTGCAAGTTTTTAGCTTGTTTCCATTGCCGGAATGATGGGAAATTTGACGAATGTGAGCCGGTGCACGAGTGAGGGTTTTGTTGGAGAAAATGATTCTGGACACCATTTGACCTCTTGTTTGTTGGATCTTGATCACCTTGAAAAATTAGGAATTCTACAAAATACAACATCTCGATCTGACTTGTATCTTGCAAGATATGAGGATTTTTCGATCGGGTGACTTCACGCTTATCTGGCAAAAAATCTCCATTTTTCTCTTCGTTCTTCGTCATTTCACTCCATTTTTCAACGAGGCCTAAATATTTCTATGCATTCATGGTTTGAATATTTTATGTGGCCATGGCAGAGCTGGTTTAGAGCAACAATGGTGGACCGGGTGTCTGGACAATCATGCACAGAGCCATGGCAAGGTGAGGAGTTGTGAAGGAGAAATGAGAGGAAGAAAATGGCTAAGTGCTGGATTTAAATTTTCAAAACATGCACATGGAGGGGCTAGGAACACTTTTATATCCCTGATGTCCCTGACCTCAGGGATGTGAGGGACATCAATTTCCATGGCGGTCAAGGTGATGCAATGTGTCCTCGATCCGACGGCAGGGGATTTACTTGAAAAATGCACCTGGGGGCTGAAACTCGGTCACGTGGGTGTCCAAATGACTCCCCATAGGGTCTTAGGAAAATTTTTCAATGTCTGATGTCCCCCACCTCAGGTGCATAAGGGACATGCAAATTCCTGGGTGGTCCTGAAGCTGACATGTGGCGCCCAATCTGACGATGGGAAATGCACGCTCCAAATAAGCACTTGGGGGCTGAACTGCGGTCATGTGAGTGTCCAGAAGACTCCCTATGGGGGATGGGTGAATTTTTCAATGTATGATTTCCCCCACCTCAGGTACATAAGGGACATAAGTTTCCACGGTGGTCCTGGAGGCTGACACGTGGCGCCCGATCCAACAACAGGAGATGAATGCTCCAAGAATGCACCTCGGGGTTGAACTGTCAAGTCTGAAGGTCATATGAGGGGCCCCAGAGGTCAGATGGGGGCTGGGGTGCATTTTCCAAGGGCTGATGTACCTGACCTTAGAGATTTCAGGGACATGAAATCCCACCAGGCTCCTGGTGCTGACATGTGTCCTCTCGAAAAAATGATTAAGTCTTGAACTGCGTTTGAGAGGGTAACTTAGAACGAAGATAACTTGAGCTCCCAGTGAAATTTCTTGGTGAAATTTTATATGATACTAACTAGAAATGGCATTTTGAATCCAATTATTTGGGTTTCATGTCTTTATTCTACCATATGATCCCTAAAAATTTGGATTTTTGATCTGGTACTCCACTTGTGCCTGAGAGAAACTACCTGCCAATCATATGCACCCAAGGTGTTGTGAAAATTATTATTTCACCATAATTTAGGTCTTGGAATCCTCTTTCTGACGATATTTTTTTACTTCTAAATCCATCCAGAGCTCCTAGAATCTTCTTCTGAAGCCCAATAACTGTTTTAGGCCTGTGAACTACCTAGGCTTGTGAACCTTGTTTTCACTCAGAATGCTCCAAGTATTTTAAAACTTCCCAAAGCCTTCCAAAATAATTTCCATGATGTTCTAATGTATTCAATTCATGTCCATGTTTAATTTTTTCCCTTCTGTTCTGCTCCAGGGGGTTGAATTCAGTCCTGGGAAGGCCAGGGATAGCCCTTCCCAATACTGCCCAGAAGATAACATCTTTTCAAAACTCCCTAAAATCACCTAGGGGGAATGAATAGACTTTTCTAAATCACCTAGGGGGACCAATTTGACATCAAATAGAGGGTGAACATACTAACGGATTTGGCTTGGGATTCCTGGGGAATGATAAAACATGAAAATTTTGACATCTGGGTATAGTTGTCGTGCTTGGAAATTGTCAATTTCCCTGTTACACATTTTCACGAAAACAATAGCATAGACAGTAAATAATAATGCCAAAAAAAATGAATGCAGATAATCTATCTCAGTATATAAAAAAGTAGTTCTCCCTATATGTTCATATAGGTACTGTTAGTTATAAGGCTCTGTCATCACCAATCTGGCCCTATGATAATTCTTCATTGGGAACTCCTCGTGCTATGATTATTTACTAATGCACAGCCTTTAGTTTGGTGGATGCAATCTGGAAACAAAACAACAACCGAACACAAGAATACCATTGACTATGATAAGACAGAATGACGAAAAATCTGAAATATCAAAATAAATTATAATATTAACATGAAACTGTTACAATCTCACCCATGAGATACTTCAACAAAACTATGGGAGAAACTTTACAATTACACCTCTTGATGGCTTCTTCAACACACCTTTAACTGATGGCTTCCTTTGCACACTTCTTACAATATTTCTCACTACTTCTTTCTATGCTAAATGAGGGGGGTAGCCTCTCTATTTATAGAACTTCTAGGCTTATCCATCTTATCTCTAATATAGGATAAGAAATCCACTCTGACGAATCATATTCCATACCTTAACTCTTATCTGTACATGTAGGCTTATCTGTTAAGATAAGATAAACCTTATCATTTTACATGGGTTCCACATTTTTAGACTTTTTACAAATAAAATACACAAAATATTTATTGACCTCACTCCTTGTCTTTATTACCAATATAATATTTCTAATTCCTAATCATGTAGACCCCTACTTCTCTAATTACCCAAACTTTGACATTTTAATATTACCGGACCACTTACGACAAATATTTACTTTTTACAACATTCCTATTGTACTTTGACTGTTACCGTACTCCACATTATTGGCGGCACCGTACTGACGGCGCCGTTTATCTTCTATCGGACGCTACTACTAATTACACTTAACAACATCCTATTCCTAATACATACATTAATGAAATAGAAATTATGGAGGAAAATTTTAGTGTCGACAACTCGCCATAACAGGTGACATTAATCACCGTCCACCAAATACTAATTAAAACACATAAATTTCTACGGGTAGTTAGGAACAAGCCCCAAACTAATAGGTAAAATTTGGTGGAAAAAGTATCCTTCCACTTGCTCTGAACTCAGGCTCCATAACTACCAACAACATCCATCATTTCCTGAACACATCATCACGTTTTATCTCACAAAGACAGGTTCATGTGATAATTGGTTTTCATAAACTATAGCAAGGAAAATGCATCAAACCTACTAAGATATAACTACACAAAACATCCCCATGTATTAATAAGTCATATCAAAAGAGTATTTTCAGCTTGAAGAAAGGATATCAATGAGCCAAACAATGCACTCATCAATGCCTTCCACCAAAGAACTTTAAGTAGCTGCGTAGCTTACAAAGTAAAATATAGGCAATCTACCTATTCATTTCACAGATTGTGGATGTGTGCCATCCTTTCACACATTTGCTTAAGAAGGATGTTACCTTCAATTGGGGTCCTAAATGTCAAAAAGCATTCAAATTGCTTAAGTAATACCTAACTAGTCCTCCTATTCTCATACCGCCTACCCCAGACGAACCCTTGTTATTATACATTTCCGCCACCCAATACGCTATTGGTGCACTACTTACTCAATACGACCTTAGCCAAAAATAAAGGGCGGTTTATTTCCTTAGCCCGCACTTTGATTGCCTATGAGCTAAATTACCCAAAAATTAAACAGGCGTCCCTAGATGTGGTATTCTCATTTAAAAATCTTTGGCACTATCTACTTAATAACCAAGCTCATTTCCAAATCGAACCTTTGAAATACCTTCTACCTAAACCAACGCTCACTGGAAGGATGGATTATTGGATCATCCTCCTAAGTGAGTTTGATATTGAATTTGTAAACCATAAATCACTCAAAGGATAGATGTTTGTTGATTAGCTAGCTAAATCACCCATACCAAGAACAAAGCCATTGTGTCTGGATCTTTTAGATGCCTCTATGATGTACATTGAGGAAACCATCATGTGGCAGATGCACTTTGATGGATCCTTCAATTACCACGGTTTAGGAGTTGGTGTGGTACTTATCACTCTTACAGTGAACTTCATCCTCACATGCTTTCCAACTGAGTTTTCCATGTAGTAATAATATTGCGGAGTACAAATCACTTATTACTGGTTTGAATACTACTATAAAATGGAATATTAGACAACTACAATTCTTTGGTGATTCATAGTTAATCATCAAGCAGATCAATGACAAATATAAGGTCAAGGATGAAAAGCTCATGCCATACAAAAAAATGGTTGATACCCTCAAGGAATATTTTGTAAGTGTTGATTTTGAATAGATGCCAAGGGCGCAAAAATCGATCAGTAGAAGCCATGGCCATAATCAAAGCTTTGCTTCGCATTCCAGCCCAAGCAAAGAAAAATTCCTTTCTTCATGGAACATTTGTCAGAGCTTGCATATGACATGCCAAAATCATGTCTGGTATGTAAAGTTGTTGGTCCTTTCTCCCTTTGGTAATGAGCCCATTTTCAATTACCTATAAGATAATACCTTTCCTGCAAATATTTCCCACATTGAGAAAAATCCCTTATCCCGCCGTATCACCCGCTATACCCTCCTAAGAGGCACCCTTTATCATCGAGGCTACGATGAGAATCTACTGCACTGTCTTGATTTGGCCAAGTCATTCTAGACAATCAAAGAGATATATGAAGGATTTTACAAAGCACACACAAGCGGCATGATGCTCTCTAAAAAAATGATAAGAGTAGGTTACTATTGGCCTACAATGGAAAGTTAGATTTATGTAATTATGTCAAAAGTGTTAACTTTTTTAGAAGTATGGAAACCTAATTCATGCACCAACACAAAATTTTCATCCAATTACAATACTATGGCCGTTTTCAAAATGGGGATTAGATCTCATAGGGAAGCTCACTCCTACATCCTCATATGGACACACACATATCATAACTACCACCGAGTATTTCAAAAAATGGGTAGAGTTTGTGTCTCTTACATACGTTTCCGGTGCGCAAATTTCAAAATTCATCACAAACCAGGTCTCATATTTTGTTACGACATCCCCCTCTGCCATTGTAGCCAAAAAATGTTAAGTATTTCAAGAACAAGAAAGTTAAAGCGTTATGTCAATGCTTCCAGATCCATTTAAAGTGGTCAACTCCTAATTACCCTTAAGGTAATGGACAAGTAGAAGCCACTAACAAAACATTTGTTCACATAGTGGAAAAGATGGTAAGTAAAATATTCTGTAGTTGGCACTTACAAATCCATCCCGCCCCTCTAGGCTTATATAACCTCCATCCACACTCTTACTGGTGCTACACCCTATTCACTAGTCTTTGGAATTGAGGCCATCATACCATTGGAGATCGAGCTTCCTTCACTAAGAATATCTCTCCGAGACTATCTGGAAAAGGATGAAGATTACTGAGTGGCTCAACTAGTAGAGTTGGAGATCCTCGATGAGAAACAAATGCAATAAACTTATCACTTAAAGGTATACTAGAATTGAGTGTCACGAGGCTACAATAAGCAGATGATTACCTTTCCAGTTTGAGGTAAGAGATCTAGTACTCAAAGAAAATCAGTTCAACACCACCAAGGACCAAGAAAAGAAAGGAAAGTTTGAGCCCAACTAGTTAGGAACCATATGTCATGGTCGCTACGTATGGTTTAAGGGCATACAAATTGGCTCACTCAGATTGTGAGGAGCTAAAGGAACCCACGAACACAATACATATCAAGTAGTTCTATGCTTGAGTATGGAGTTCGTAAAAAAAATGAAGGATAAACAAGCAATAAAAAACAAAAAAACAAGAAAAAATTAAAAAGGAAATAGGTCATCCAACTGTGAAAACCATGTAATTGTGGCACTTTGGGTAAGTCCTTGGGTGAAAACCTATTTTTTCAGCACCTTGGGAGGATATGTTGTTCACAAGCATATCTCATATCAAAAGGAGTACACGTGCTTTAATGTAGGGCTAGGTTTTCCTAAGTTTGGGATACTTTTGAACCTCATACTTCAAGGCATTGATTTGGCTGATCTATTCTTGTATATATGTGAAGGACTCACATTTGTACATTCCCATGTAACGCTGGGGGAACCTTCACATCTTCACCTTCTTGTACATACACGCATGTCATTTTGAATTTGTATATTCCCATCTAATGCTGGGGGAATCCACATTTCTCTGTTTTCTGTACATAGCTTCGGAAAACATTAGAAAATTCGAAAAAAAACATTTGTATAAATTTTTGTAAAACCCTAAACATCTGAATTTTTTTTAGGGATGAAACTAAACAAATAATATAACATTTTCTTGCAAAAATCCCGAAAAAAATGTGAACAATAGCCTGAAAATTGTCTTGAGATGACACCCAAAAAATAATACAAAATGTTTCAAAATTGTCCCACAAAAACAAAGTAGTGGTTGGCTTACTTTTAGTTGTTGGTTTGTAGATTTTTGAATACATTGTTTTTTCGTGTTATGTGCTTTAAATTGAATTCATCTACCTACTTAAATTAAGTGTTACTTTAACCTGTTGTGTATTATATTGAGTTCATTTTATCTTGCATACTTATAGATAGTTGTGTTACTTTAATTAGGTTTTGATTAAGTTGTGCTTGTTGTTTGCTTGTACAATTGTTGTCATCATATTATCTATCATCACATCTATACATCATGCATCATATATCAATAAAAAGATAAGCTACATAATCAAGAACAAGAAAATTAAAAATGTATGCTAAACCTACATCATATAATATCGCCACGAGGGGCAAAAGGGACTGCCTTCTATCCCCCCCTCAAACATATACCATAATAAAAACGTGGACAATCATAAGTGTTACATGCAAAAAAAAATGATATAATCTGACTGCTATCTCATACATAAAATATAATAAAGTAGAACAAGAAGTAGCTCATCAAAACATGCTATGCCATCTACATGTTATCTTATAAATCATGAACATGTAATACAAACATCAACGTCATAAATAAAGTCCATAATCATCATCATAATCATATATATATGTTTGTCAAAATATTAATGTCCATATACAATGTGTCTATGTACATAACCATCTGGATACATGGTATGCCATCATGGGCATCGATAAAAAATGTGCCTTCAAAGTGAGGCATAGCAAAAAATAATGCATATCATCAGTCAAAAATGTGCCTTCATATTGAGGCATGCATAAAAAACTATATACATCTGTATATAAACATGAATAAAGATTAATGTCTGAATCAATCCCTCATGAGGATTTCCTAGCCTCCGAGGTGGTGGAGGACCCATCACTTGTAGCGCTTGCTATGTTGTCGACTACTCCACTGATCTAGCTGATGCTGCTACTCTGTGAGACCACAAAGTGAACCTTCTCATGGAATGTTGACTAAATTCAGGAGTTCTCTGTCCCTCAGGGATGACATCATAATACATGGGTCTATAATATGGATCTTGTTTAGTAGCTACAAATAAATCCATATGTACATGAGGTGTAACAACTACTCTGGCTATCTGACACAAGGACACCACCTCTGGTGAAACTCTAGCCACCTTGGCTTGCACTGATGAATGCTCAACCCAGGGTTGATCTTGATTCACTATGATCACTTATAGCTGCACCTATTGTACTATCAACTGAGCTCTCTCAGTGGCCCATTGTGTCTGTTAAGGGGATAACTGATATCTCTCACCCTAGATATAGGCCCTCTCTATGACTTCTTGATCCATCTCTATGATAACCCGGTCTCTTTCTGAGGTGACCTAGAGTTGAAGAGCTATGACCTGCTGTAATTGCTATCACAACACGACTAGCTCACCTACACACTATGGATCCTGATCCACTCCACCTACTCCTAGACTATGTGTCAGGATAACAATAGGAGGATGCTATGGAGGCTTCTGAAATGGTATCTATGGTGGAACCTGTTGTAAAGGAACATCTACGCCCACTTGCATACCCACATGTGGCATCTGGACCTGTGCATGTACCTGTGACAGTACATGAGCCTATCTCTGTCCTCTCTATCCCTGTCCATCCCCTCTATGACCCTGACCATCATAAGAATATCCATCTGATACATCATCACTTTCACTCCCTTGTTGGCCTCTCTCTCCTACTCTCCCTCTACGAGGCTGATGCTCTGGAGGTGGCCGCACTTCTGCGTCCCATATAACTTGTGGTATAGTCAAACCACTAGGTAGAATCATTACATACTAGACGAGATATGCTGCTGTGGTCCCTGGATGTCTGATTTGCTATAATGGTGCCCATATTGGTGGCACCATCTGCTCAAAAATATCCTAGCCCTGCTGTGTTATGATCAAAGGGCCTATGTAAAAAGTCTCTCTTGCATGGTGCGCATACCACATCTCAGGCCCGAGAACATCATGTACTACCCCAAACTTCCACTTTACACGATCAATCATGTGGTACTCCATAATGTATCCATGATTTCCAATCATAAAATTCTTAACCATAACAACACTGAGCTCAAGTGCATCTGCTAGCCACTGATAATTCCTGTATGGTCTCCAAAATATCATATGTAGCTGTATATCATTGAAGGCATGATGATAGAAATAGGTGTTACCCATATGTATGTGAACATCTTCACCAATGGGTCCCATCCTAGAATTGAGGGCTCATTAGGAGCTTGATTTTGTAGTGTATCTACAGGGCGACCAATGACAATATGGTTCCATGCCCATATATGATATATTGTGGCTGGCCCCACGGTATTTTGACCATGGAAAGTAATCATGTGTAGGTCCTAGTATAGACATACAAGGAGGCACTTAACCTAACAATATATCTCACCTTTGTGCATGCTATGAATCATTCGTATCAAGCCTAAGAGAAACGAAGCACCAGTCTTGTTAGGGTGTAGGATGCTGCTAACAAGAGCCTTAAGGTATACTATAACTTGAGATAGTATCAAATCTCTGAAAAATGGCTGCAACCTAACTGAAATCACCTCTCGGGGTATCTCATCAACACCAAACAAATCAATCAGACAATCAATGATATGGGTTTACCTCCCATTGTACTCTATCCATGATCCCATGATCAACACTCTTAGTATCCACCAAACATCCTCTAATGTCATGAACATCTCATCAGTCGCGAGCTGAAAACATTGACTCTTGATGTGTGCTAAGGATATGAGAAGGATATGGTCTAATGAGCCACATAGGAAATCCTCGTCACATCTAATGTAATCTCCAGAAAGATACTCTCGTGTCATGACAAGGTCACCTCAAAGGCAGCTAATCTAACTTTCCACTCCCAAGTCTGTAGAGCAGGAAAATACCTCTACAAGATCAAACAATGCACTCATTAACCTATCTTCTATTTTTAACACCATCTAACATCAACCCACTAACCCCTGCATTCTTCTAAAAATTTCCTAAATTCTTCTAAGTATGATTTTACCCCTTTTTCAGTGCTCATGCACCCTTGAGGATGCTTGCACACCCTTACCAGCGTATGCACACCTAGATGCATATGCACACCCTTCCTCGCGATGACATGCTCATTCAAACACCCACACATGCAACCATTGACTGCCTCTACCCTTGGTGCTTGTGCACACTTTCTTGCACCCACGCACATCTTCCTATATGTGCACACTCGTGCATGCGCAAAACCATCCCATAGCACCCACACACCCCTAACTATATATGCGCTCATGCGCATATGCCTTAGGATAATGTCCACATGCCCTTATCAATGCATGCACCCATCCACATACGTTCCCCCTCGTTCCTGATGACACATGCGTGCCCCAAGGCACACGCATATGTCAAAACTCCCATTTCTAATCCTAATGAATGAAATTAAATGCAATAAAAATAAAGGAGGGATAGGGTACTCATGTAGGGCCCATAAATGTGCATCTGTACATAATATTAGATAGTTTTTGATTTCCTCCTACATCTCTGAACTCGTGCCATCTTTATTAAACGTCATAGCAAATCTCACGGTAAAACTGTAAGAGCTTGGTAACAAATGAATTAGTCGCGATGATTTACCCCTCCAGGAGGGGTATATGTTGTAATCTTGACCCCTCTGTGGTGCATTATTTCCTGCCGTGATGATTGAGAGGTGTTCTTTAACCGCCGTGATCATTCTACCTTCTTCTGTTACCTGCCAGGATATTTATTTTTAATAAATGATCATTCTTCGCTCATTTTTGAGCCGTCAGGGTATATTTCTGCTACTTGAAAACCATTTCTTCTCCATGCGAAATTTTTCTTGCTTCTAGGAAATCTTCTCTCATCTCATTTCTTCTAAAAAATTAAAAAAATTCATACTTTCAAAAAATTGCAAAAATAATAAAAAATCCAAAAAAATTGTAAAAATTTAAAAATTGGTAAAACACTAGTATGTAGTTGAAGCCTGTGTTAAAAACATTGCATTCAAATTATATATTATGTGTGTTTTCACTTATTTCTATAACAATGACTCACGGATCATTTAGATCTACCCCATTAACAAAGTTGGTTTGCTTGCTTTGTCTGTACTATCTTGGCACAACGAGTTGCCTGTCACTGTTTTCATAGTGCATAAATGTTTTTTCATTAGACCCATACATCCACCATATTTGGTAACACATGTATCCTTTTTTGGGGCACCACTTTTAACCCTTTTTGTTATACACAAACATTTGGGAATTACAACTCGATAACAAAACATTTGTGCAACTATATTCAATGTTGTTGGTTTGAATATGTGTGGTTGTACTTATTTCTATGTTAGGTTGGCTTGTTTACTTTCTCCTATTGAATTACATCTTGTATGTTGGAGGGAGTTAGTATTTTAGCAATGGACAATTATTTGTACTATGGATTTTCATGTCATTCTACACTTCTGTTGTATGCTTACATTTTTAATAAGGAGCGATGATGAAGATCACTAGTAATATGATGAAAATAAATTGTTTAAAAGGAATTGGATGGATGTTAGCTCAATCCCCCTTCCTCATACTTATTTTCTTATGTATCCTCTTTCTCTCTCCATCACACTCGACTTCACCATTCTTCCTCTACATTTATGCACACTGCTCTCAATATAAATATAAAATATTTAGTGTATCACCGTCAAAGAGGGCATATCCTTTTTCAACTTAGTTATTCAGTATGATGTGAAAGATAAAAAAGAAAATAAAAGCTAGAGAATTAGATTTCATGAGTCCTTGGTATTAACTATCAACAGGACTAATGTGACTTTCTTTCTTCTCTTCTCACTATTATGCTCTTCTACTAGAAGCATCTTCCCCCCTTCATCTTTTATCTATTTCCTTCATCTTTTCGATCGTCGATTGACATCTTTCATCACCCCATCGAAACTCGAGGGGGCATCCTTCACTCTATTAATTTTTATTCTACTTCTTTCAATATATATATATATATATATATATATATATATATATATATTATATAATATATTACTTATCTGTACTTGTCTACTATATTTGAAGTGGCGTAGCTTACGCCACCCCAAAGAGGGGTAAATGTAGACACCTATAGTTTTATCAAAGCAATCTTATTACTAACATTACACTAACTATTCTATTCCCCACAAATTGATGACACTTCATAAATTAGGCTCATTTCCCCCTCAACTCCTCTTAATTAACTACTATACGTTGATTAAGCCTCCTAGCTTTAATTTAACCAATAAACCTTCTTATTGACTAACTCCCACTTCTATAACTTCCAAAATCTATCAAAACTTCCTCCAGGTGCTCCCAGAAAGCTTCCTAAGCCTACTTGGGATTATTAATTAATATTAAAAGATTAATTAGCTTCTAATCCTAGTCAAAAAGTGCTTTGACTTGCTAAAAGTGTTTTTGAACTTACCTTTTGTCCCACATGCACCAAAATCATACCATTCTTGGAATGTGAAACCTATAAATATAACCCTCATCCTCATCATTTTTTAGAACACTTTTCCTCCTGTAGCATAAAATATAGGAGATTAGGATCTTGAGAATTTCTCCATTTGTTGAGCTAATATCTTCATAGTGCATCCATTAACTGAAACTTGAGTAATATGGAGAGAACCTTATGGCCTTATAGCCATTAATGGTGAGACTCCATTCTCAAACCTTGAGATCATACTAACAATAAAAAATAATTGCTAAAGAACTTCTTAGGTTCATTTCAAGTTAGCTTTCAAAGGGTAGAGATTGATTTAGGCATGCTATTTTGATTATTTTCAAATTTATATGCATGTTTAAGAAATTAGCATCACTAAGATCTTTATCTTGATGGTTCTTGTTGGGTTAGTTTAAATCTTTGGAACTCTTAAGTGTTTAGTTTCAAGTCTTATAAATTTTCTAATTTATACATGAACACACATATAATGTTGTGGTTGGATTACTTTATCTAAGAAGTCATGTTGTTTAGAGGAGTGCAATTATGTATACCTAAAGGTTCAATGCGCGATAAATTGATAAGATAAAATCATAGTGGAGGCTTAAAATGTCACTTTGGAGGTGAAAAAAACTTTAGTGTAATCAAAAGAGAATTATTATTGGCTGAAAATGAGTGTGGATGTGCAAAAATTAGTGTAAAGGAGTAAATTTTTTAGTTATCCAAGGGGGTGTAAGAAAAATACTAGGTTGTATTAGCCATTCGTTATACCCACGAGGCCATGGGAGAATGTTAGCATGGATTTCATTGTAGGATTTCAATGAAGAAAAAGAGGGAACGACTCCATATTTTTGGTAGTTGATAGATTTTTGAAGATGGCACATTTTATAGCATGCAAGAAGACCAGTGACACAACAAACATATAAAATATATTCTTCAAGGAGATAATGCGGTTCCATGGATTTTCGTTGATTATAGTATCAAATAGGGATATGAAATTCCTTGGTCATTTCTAGAGGACCTTGTGGAAGAAAATGGGAATGGGGAGGAATTTCAGTTCAAAATATCATCCACAAATTGGTGGGAAAATAGAAGTGGTGGATAGGAGTTTAGGAACTTTATTGTGTAACTTGATAACAAGCCAAAGTAGTGGGATATGGTGCTAGCTTAAGCTGAATTCACTTGTAATGACTCAGTGAATAGAAGCATAGAGAAGAATCCATTCCATATTTTCTATGGGAAAATTTCAAGGGGAGTCATGGAATTACATAAATCAGTGGATAATAAGAGATAAGAAGTAGAGGGCTATATGGAATATGTGCATAAGATGCATGAGGAATTACATGAGAGGCTAGAGAAGAGTAACCTTAGTTATAAGGAACATTCAGATGAAAGGAGTAAAAACAAGGAATTTGAGGTTGGATACCAAGTATTGGTGCATTTGTGCAAGGAGAAGTTTCCAAAAGGATCATATGATAAATTGAAGTAAAATAATATTGGACCATGCAAAGTGTTGCAAAAAAATGGGACCTAATGCCTATAAGATAGAGTTTCCAGAAGAATTGGATATCTCACCAATATTCAATATTGTTGATTTTTATGAGTTTCATGAAGGAGAGAGTAGTACACAAGAATAAAGGGATGAGTGTGCAATAAAATCAGATGAAGGTGCACAATAATTAAAGGATACCTTAGAATGGAGAATGTATATACTAGGGAAGAAACTAAGGCCATATTGGACAGAAAGGTAGTCAACAAGACATGCGGGAAGGAATACATGGAGTACTTGGTGAAATGGAAGAATATTATAAAAGAGGATGAAACATGGAGAAGTTTGAAGAAGATTGGTTAGTTGGGCCATACTCTAGAAGGATAAATTGTGAGACAAACCTCTCTTTTATTTAACTTAGATTATTTGATGTAGGAGCATTGCAGAAGAATTTGAGACTACATAAATTTAATTTTGGCTAAGTACAAACATGTGTGAAAGATTTAAAAGGGAAAATGAGGTAAAGAAGGCATAAAAAAATTTGTAGGCTATTGTGTGAGTGTGAAAAAAAGTTTTTTTGCAATGGTTTGTAATGTAAAGTACACAACATAAATTCTACACAACAATATTGCAAGGAGGGTTTGTGAAACAATTAGTGCACATTGTTTTTTTCAAAAGTATAGGTGCATATGAATTATGGTAAGGGGTGAAGGTGATGTGCAAAGATTAGGAAATGGGTAAAGATACTGCACATATATTTCAATATTAGTGCATGAAATTATGCAAAGGAAAGATTACATGATAGTTTGAGGAAAATAGAGGAAAAAGTCATAAAATGACAAGGAAGGTAGGTGGAAGTTGGAAGGAAGAGTGCGTTCCAAATGAAGGGGAAAAATATTAAATAATCATCTAACAAAACCACTTCCATAATATTTTCCCAACTATTAGATCAAGGTAGTTCAATTCCATTAATTGAAAAATCTAACTGGGAAAAGAGGAGAATATGGTGGAAGGGATTTTAGGATGCCTAGAAAAGGCAAGATTCACACCACATTTGGGAGTTGATGAGTTTCCAGGAAGGTTGAGAATTAAGATAAAGAAGGATCAAAGCCAATGTTAGTTCAAGCAAGATGGATTCCTTGAGATTGAACACCACCCTTACATAAGTATTAGAAGTTATTTGAACTTTGTAACAACCCCATTAGAGGGATGAATATTGTAGATGTTGTTAAGTATTTTAAATTTAAGTGAAGCTATGTTGTTAAGATGTCTATTTCCACTATTTTGAACTCTAACAAATGGGCTTGATATTCTAGGTACGACCGGCCTCGTTGTTAGGAACCAAACATGATCCAAAATATAGCTTGTGTATTCAATGCATCAAAAAGTAAATTTACAAGATGTGTATAAATAGGAAGTTGGGAAGTGCACTTCCACCTAAAAAAGTGAATTCTAACTCTAATATATCCCAAATGCACTAAACAAGCTAAATACATGTATAGGAAAAATCATGCAACGGAATAAAAAACCTATAATAACACACATGATCACTCTAGACTTAGAAGATGAACTCTTTTAATCATTTTTGGTATAGGATATTGATTCCTTATTAGAAGATTATGTCTAATAAGTGGTTGTATGGAATATTTAGCACACTGTGTATCTCAATACTTAACAACAATTTTTTAAGAATAACACAATGCTTATATCAAAATAGTGTGCTCTTCTTCATCAATAGGATTAAATATAATTTTCTCAAATCCATATCAAAATATTCATGTTAATTAGGATTAAATTTATCGCAATCATCACAATTGAAAAGTAATGGTAAATCACTGCTATCTATGAAGTTTATTTGTGTTTCCCCCATTTGGTGCTTTTATAAACTCTAAATTCTTTGTAACCATGTGTGATTTCTCTTTGGCCATGTGTATTGTTTCCTTGGAACTTGGAACTTGTATATTTTTATTGTTTTATTTCTTATATTTCCCATTGTATAATAATATGAGATGATTCTTGCACTAAAATTGAATCTGAAAAAGGATGTATGACATTCATATCCACTTTGTGATTATATGGATCTTGTATTATAGATGATTTTTTATCATTTAATATCAAATTATGCTCATCTGATATAGTTATTGTATCTTTAGGTACCCATTGAGATTTAGGGACTCGATATGATTGCATAAGAAATATACCAACAAATTGTGTATCGAAGGAAATAAAACCCTTACACTTAAGTTGTTTTATTGTTCATTATAAATTAAATCATCATCACAATGTCCATTGATGTTGTGATAATTGTAAAATGGTTGGCCTTTGATCTTTTAAAACCTATAAAATGGAGAAGAATGATTAGGAAAAAAATTTATGAATCACTTATCAAGTAACTCATATATAACATCATGTTGTTGAGAATTCTTGTCAAACCAAAGAGGTTTTTTATGATGTGCTTGAATTATTATTCAAGATTGATTTTTAGGAACATACATTTTTCCCCCTCTATTTATGAATTTTATTGCACTTGAATGAGAACATGTATCATGCATATCATGTGTATACCATTTCTTTGCTTTATCCTAAAATGTAGATTGATTGTGATGTGTACAGAAATGATTGACATGGAAATTTAAGGGATAATTTATATGTGATACCTCACCCCTTAGATAATTGATCTTAGTACTCATAGTTCGAATTTGATCTTGAAAAGAGAATTGTAATGCTTGAATAGACTCAAGGATAACCTTATATACATGAGAGATATCATGTCTATTAGCAAGTGGATTTTAAGTCCTCAGTATTGCCTTGAATATAATTAACATGATTAGAATAATAAGTAGAAGTTTTATTAGAAACATGGTCAGGTGTGATAATTTTAGATCTTAATAACATGTTTTAAAAATTATGATCACAATTATCAAGACGATCCTACATATTTTTGGAAATTCTATCGTTACAACATGATAAGTAGACATGCCAATAAGAAAAAGGCACCCATGGTAATCCATTCAAAAAATAATTGACAAGGCACTAAATGGAAGGCAAAAAATGAAGAGATTAGAAATGATAGAACCCAAAATAATAGTAATCCAAAAGTTGGAAAGAATAGGCCAAAAATTGATTTTTAGACAAAAAAGACAATCATCAAAGGAATAAAACATAAATTTCTTACAATATAAAATGAATTTTTGAAAATCAAGACATGTATTTTAGGATTAAAACATTAGGAATAATTTTGTTTAGGGTATTTTCAAATAATTTGTATTCTTCTAATTATGCCTGCACTATAAAAAATAAAAAATAAAAAAACTCTAAAAATTGTACTCAAAATTAGGACAAACAAAAAGAGGCTTTCGTTGAAATTTATCAAAATAATAAAAAACCTCAAGGGGATTGAAAACAATATTTTTTTATGTTAAATATATGTTCCGAATTAAGGGTAGGCCCAAGAGTGATGTTTAAAAAAAGAGAGGAGTTGTGAAATTACTAAAATTCTTATTTATGAAAAATTAGAAAGTGAATTTAACAAATTAAAAAAGAGGTATTATGAAATATAATTATGTGGAATAAAAACCTCCAAGGAATTTTCAAAAAAACTATATATTTTTTATGATTATGTTGCTTATTACTAAAAACTAGTAATTTTTTAGTTTCTCAAAATTATTCCACACAAAAATATGCTTTTCATTTAATATATAACAATTGATAAAAAACTTGTGAGGAATTTTAAAATAGAGTTGTTATTTTGGAAATATGTGACAAAAGGTGGATTTTACAATTAGGAAGCTCTAGGAAAATTATGAAAACCAGTTTTAGGGTATGAAATAGATGTAAATTCAAAGATAATTCCTATGGAAACTAGACATGACCAAATCAAAGTAGATTCTAGTCAAGAGGTCAAGCTCACCAAATTTTAACACCCTAATTAAATTATGTTAAGTAATGTACATAACAATAAATAAGATGTAACGGGATTGTTATAGGATATTATTCTAATCTAATTAATTCATGATTAACCATATATAATTATAATAATGCATTAATACTTACAACAATGATAAACAATGAAATGATAGATAAAATAGATAAACAAAGATAAATACATAGTTTTACAAGGAAGAGCAAAGGAGATTTGGATGTAACATATAGGTGGAAAATGTAGATCAAAAAATTTATATGCTTCATTTGTCAATACTACAATTAGAAACTAGGTTGGTTCATTAACATATGCATTTTGGTATGGCCCATCCATGAAATTATAAAGTCATAACTAGAGATGTATGGTCTTAGACCCTCCTATCGTTAGGATTTGTAAATTCCTATTTGCTTGAATTATTTGGAAATGTGATTCACTGTATGTCACTCTTATTCACACAACCTCATAATGACCTATAATCACTTGCAACAATGTGGAAACCTATACACCTACAATATCCTTCATCAAAGCATTAGATAATAAAAGGATAAACATATGTGTGGTGAGGGTGTACTACCCTTGATAGTTTGACCCTACCAAACCAGTCCAAGTGCATGCAGTACATGCCTTTGAGTGGGATATCAAGCTTGATGTAGTTCTTTTAGATTACATGCACAAGTGTGAGTGTGATTTAAGTCTAACCCCCTATGATTTCTCATCATGTCTCTTGAAACATAAATATTGTGGGTTAACTATAGAATATGATAATGTACCCAACATGGTAATAGCGTGGGGTAGTTCGTACTTTTGTTGCATGGGTTAATCCTTTATCCCTTGAAAACCCTTTGATAATTATTGGAGTGACTTTTCTCTTGCTAATACATTGCTCTATGACACTTTGCATGCTTGGAAATGGAGGAAGACTAAATTATTTGACTTGGTTGAGTGACTTTAGACCTCATGGTAGTGGTTGCCCTATAAATGATGTGCAACTAATTTTACGAAGATCTAGGAAATCCTTGAGTGCTTTTGGATTGATATTTTCAATAGTAGCTTGTAAGAGTAACAAGTGAGTTTTTAAGTGATATTGAATTTATCATATAACCTTCCTATAGGTGAAATATTATGATAATCCATCCTTAAGAAGATGAAACAACACAATAAAGATACTCACATTGAAAATAAAGTTGGAATATAAGAAGAACATGGAACATATAAGTTTTCCAAGGACATTTAACACATCATAAACAAACTGTATGATTTAGGACATAAATTATATGACTTAATT
Organism: Taxus chinensis; assembly: GCA_019776745.2. Classification (NCBI taxonomy): domain Eukaryota; kingdom Viridiplantae; phylum Streptophyta; class Pinopsida; order Cupressales; family Taxaceae; genus Taxus; species Taxus chinensis. The sequence continues at coordinate 701,445,186 of CM034154.1, read as the reverse complement.
TTTTTTTTTTTCAATATGATGTAACAAAGTAGAGTGTGAAGATGAGCAAGTTTGAAACAAAGAGCTATATAGATGTACTAATCAAACTTATAATGTGAGCATTTTTCTTAGTAAGGGAGTATACCCAAACTTGGCATTGAAAAAGGATAATATACTAAATTTGAGTTACTACACTTACAAAAACACTATTGTTCCTAATGACAATAGGAAACATGAGAAAAAATTAGTGAATACTATTAATTATCATGAAAGGATGGATCATATTAGGGATAAGCGATTAAACTCACTATAATTTAAAGGAATGAAAAAAGGATAATTGATGATCATTTGTGATTTGACTTATGTAAGTATTGGGTGTATTGAAACTAAATTAGAGTCAATTTTCACATAAATTTTGCACATGCAAATGGGATCTTAGAAGTTGTACAGGGTGACCTATTTAGATCGGTGAAGGTCCCATCTTCAGGAAAATAAATTTAGTGCATTTATTTCATATATGAATTTTCTAGGATGACCTATATGTACATGCTTGGAAATACATATGAATCTTTAAAATATAAATTCAAGGATTTCAATTCCTTTATATATAATGAGAATGATAAGGAGAATAAGTTACTAAGCATAGACATTATAGGAGAATTGTGTTCAAAAGAATTCAATAGATTCTACAATCTATATGGTATTAAAATAAAAAATAGGACAACCCCATACACACCTCATAAATATATATTTGTAGAGTTTATGAATAAGATACTAATGGATAAGACTTTAGTATGTTAAGGGTTGTGCACTTGGATAAATATTTTTGGCTAAATAATTGATCACAACTTGTTATTTGGTGAATCGTTAACCATCATAAAAGATGGAGGAAAAGACACTACATGATGTTTTGAATGGTAAGAAGCCATCCTCAAAGCACTTGATGTATGTGATGGGTATACACAAATTCCAAAATAAAAAAGGAAAAATATTAACTATAATTATGAGAAGCACATCTTTATTGGATATGGAAATGGTGATAAGTGGTACAAGCCAGAAAGTATTAAAATAGACACTGTGGTCTATAGAGGGAATGTTGTATTCAAGAACTAAAGAGGATTTATGTATAAAAGGTTGTGCCAATGAATATTTGTAGAAATAATAAGAAAAGAAGAAATAGTGAAATGGTGTTAAGGGGAACAAGTCATGAAATATTAAAATAGAAAATTTGGTCTATAGAGGGAATGTGGTCTTTAGGAATTGAATAAGATTCATGCACAAAATTTTGTGCACATCAGTGAAGATGAGTAGGAATGAAAACCAAAGATGAAACTGAAAAAGCTAGAAATTATGTGGGTTGACTTCAAGTTTGAAGAGCTTGTATCTAAGTATGGGGTTTTTGATGTAATTGTGATAGAGAATAAAGAAGAACATAAAACCCCTTCACGAAGGATATTGAAATGGGTACAAAAATTCTTGAAAGGTATAGCCCACCATTTTTTCATTATGTTTTCTTTATTTTAATAACATATCATGATGATCCAAAGACATTTCATGAAGCTCTTGATTCAAAGGAAACAAAGTCTAGGAATAAATCCTTCAAGGATGAGATTAAGTCTTTGGATAAGAATGAGACTTAAGATCTAGTAAAGCTACCTCTTTAAACAAACCTTTATGTTGAAATTGGGTTATTAAGAAGTACAACAAATAAGGCTATATATAATAAAATTTGGTAACTTTTCCTTTTACAATGTGAAGTTTAGCTATGTTCCCTTGCTAAGATAAATTCTCACATTTAAAATCCAATCAATATCTCTCTCTAGTTATTTCATGACTTGCTCATATTTATACTCTGTTCTAACATTAATTCATGAAATATTATTTAATCAAAGTATTAAATTATCCTTGTGAATCAATCTACAAATTTCTATTTTGCATCACATCTCTCTTGTCTAGGACTTTACAATTTGACTAGGATGTGAAATATTGTTCTGGTTGAATTGTACGGTCTTGACCTTTCATATTGTCCTACTCTACTTTCAAGTTTTATATTTATTGGGTTGTTTCATCTTTATGGGGTCATCCTTATTAAAGTAGTTTAACTACAAAATATTATAGAAGTAATTCAATATCACTTTGTAACTCACCTGACATTCTTAGAATATCCTATTGCAAATATCATTCGAAAAGTACTCAAGGTTCTCCAAAATATACTCAAATTAGTTGCATATCAATTAGAGTAGAGATTTGAAGAAATTAACTAGGTCAAATAGTCTAGATTCCACTATTTGAAGCATATAAAGGTCATATAACCATGTATTAACAAGAGCAAAGTCACTCCAAACATTTTAAAAGGGTTAGAGATTAGGTCACAGAACTGAAGCACAATACATCGAACTACTACTACAATATGTGCATTATATACTATGTAATTATCCCACTATATTCGTGTCAAAAGATATGAGGGGTACCCATAGGGGGTTATGCATGCATGCAGATATTAACTATGACAATAACATAAAACTAACACCTAGTAGTTCCACAATATAACTAAATCTATCATAAACATAAAGATGAGAGATTAATGAGGTGAACTTATACAATAATGCATGAATCAAACTAACATTACTACGTTACCTCTAATTCTCTAGATTGCTTAATATAAAGATGAACCTAGTTAGATCTTAAGCAATCAATTTTGTGTTGTTTGCTCTAAGTGGTGAAGAGATCTCTCTAAAATGGCTACAAGACCATGTTTAGATATTCTCCTACTAACCAAGTTTGATGGAGAAGTTACTACAATGAGTAATGGCTCAAAATAAAATTCTTCTAGCTTTAGCTAATGCAAATGAGATGCTTGCCAAAGTATTAAAGTGTGCAAGGTGTAAAGTTGAAAGGGATGCCTTAGGCTTGTATTTATAGGTTTCCATTTGGGAAAGTTTAAAATCCTAGTGCATATGGGACAAAAGGTAAGCCCAAAATAGTTTTTTACAAGTCATTGCACTTTTTGATTAGATTAGGAGCTAATTAATCTTTTAGGATTAATTAAGGATCCTAAATAGGATTAATGAGATTTCTGATAGTATCTAGAAGGGGTTTTGATAGATTTTGGATGTTTTAGATGCGAGATTTAGCCAATAATAAGGTTTATTGGTTATATGCAAGATTAGAGGCTTAATTAACATATAATTATCTAATTAAGATGATTATCACTAATTAAAATGTCATTAATTAACATCCTGAGTGAATTAGAAGTATAATTAGATAAAGAAGTGTCGTTATTTAAACAAAAAAGAGGAAGTAAAGATGGTCAGTGCAATTTAAGCATTAAACTGCGTAAGCGGATTTTAGGTGTCTACATTTGCCCCTTTTTGGGGTGGTGTTGGCTAGATTTTCTGCATAGCACAAAACCTAGGCAGTCATGAGATAAATCTCCCTCATTTAACCGGTGAGGCTCTCATGTCAGATTTGTCAATAAAAATGTGTTATTATCTATCAGGGGTTTTACTTTAACCACTTAGTTCATGAACCATAACTAAAAAGCTCTGCAACAAGTAAGCAGCTATTTAAGAAAGGAAGTATTTTATAGCAGAAAAAAGTAAAGGAAATACAGAGAAGAAATGGGAAGATGTGCATCCCAATTAGTAGATAGTAGAGCTAATTGCATGCACATAGAAGGAAATTAATAGATATGAACACACAAAATTATAAAACAAAGGCAGCTCTAGATCCAAATTTAAAATAACACAAATTTTATTAAGAGATCTAAGATTAAAAGCAAGAAACACAGTACACCGTGACACAAATTTCTTTGGAAACCTGCTCCTTTGTATTCCTTTGCTCCAAGTTGCTCTCAGGGGTTCAACACAAAGTATAGAACACAAGATTGCTGCTTACAAATTCTGATCGATTAACCCGAAGGTTCTTCCTCTACTTATAGAATGTAGAGGGGTAATTACAAGTTGGAAGCTTTTAGTTGAACTGACACATGTGAAAGTGGGAAAGGAAACAATTGGCAATCTCCCTCCTAGAATTCCTCTTTGCATGACATGTATGATTTTGCAACTTGAAAATAGAACCTTCTATTTTGCACATCTGCCACCTATATCCAAGTAATTGACTTCTCCAAGTAATGGCTTTCAACCCAATTACTTAAGTTATATAATTTAATTGATTGCTTAATTAATTTGTCAGAGGAAAGAAGAAGGAAGAGGAAAGCTGACTTTGTCGAAGGAAAGAAGAAGGAAGTGGAAAGTTGCAGTTTTGTCCTTTTTCACATCTGCATGCAGCTGATTCTTTTGCCTTTGATTCTCACCAAACTGGATCTGGGAGTAGCTGGATCTGGAAGCAAGCTGGATCTGGAAATAAATGGATTTTTCCTTCGCCTTGTCTTCTCTTTTATCCTTGAAGATTTTGCAGTTCTTCTCCAGTACATGCATCAATGCAATGTTTTCCGTAGATAACTCATCATCCTTATTTTTAATTGCATATGAGCAATTAAAAATTCTAGAAAGCACTCCAGATGAATGGAAATTCAATGAAGGCTTCAATTGGAAGATGGGAGCATTTGCACAAGATCTTGGAAGGAATTTTCCACACACTGACTTCTTCACGGGCTGCATTTGAAACAAGAGGATGAAGCCTTTGTGCCAGAAGCTTTTGCAACTATGAGATCTAGATCTGGATCTGGATCTGCATATGGATTTACATCTGCATCTGGATATGGATCTACACCTGCATAACAAAATCTGGCAATTGGGTTGTGGATGGAAAAGATGCAACTCGAATAATTCCACTACTTTTAATCTGCACGCATGAGTGAAGTTTTTTCTCTAGGTATGAGTGAAGTCTTTCCTGCTCTGGAACTGTCTATCAATTCAGCAAGAGGTTCTGAGCCTAGATCCGTGTCTCCAATATCTGCAAATTTAGAAGTGATGTATGAATCCGTTGTGCTTTATTTTTCATATTTCTTCGCCATAGCTTTGTCTATCTTTGTGCTGAACAATTCTTTTTCTTCTTATTTGACTAGAATTCTTCAAAACAGGTGCAAAATCTGGATAATCCTTTAGATTCAGAGGAAATATTCAATGTATTGGACATTGATATAAGTTCCTTTTCTTTTGAAAAACACCTGTAATGAATTTCTTAGCACCTGTAATACTTATGCAAACAATTATGTAGACAAAAATCAACCTCCTTCAAAGCATGCGCCAAATTTGGAAGCTTTTAGCCTTGTTGCCACCTTGCATGAGCAAAATCCTTCTTCAAATGGGGCGCACTTTTCCTCTTGGCTGCAATTCTTTACTTGTGAATTAAATAATTCACCCATATGGCAGCCCATGATTATATAACTCTCACAATTCTATAATCAATAATTGCCCTTCCTATTCCTGGCAATTAATTAATTAAAAATCATGCTTCTCTCTTTAAAAATAGCATGTTTAAGGACAACCATCCAATCAATTAAATTAATTCAATTTAATCATCCACACTTCATTTCACTTAAGCTTCACAGTGTGCTTTGACCATAGCCACTGAAAATAGGAATTAATATAATCATTTAATACTTTAAAAAGTATTAATTCCTTCTCAAAAGGGGCTGCATTAAATAAATTAAATTTATTTAATTTTGGAATTCTATTTTTAAATTCCTTATGTCCACTTCCCTTTGTTGACTTTTCCACAAGCCTGGGTGCCAAAATTGGTGTGAATAAATATTAACAAATATTTATTTAATGCATTAATATTCACCCAAGGTGGGTCGCACTTTTTTGCATAATAGAATTCTATTTTTAAGATTTTTTCACAATGGGATTCTTTACCCCACAAGGCAGCCTCGGAAATCCCATGGTCCACTTAAGTGATTTGACTTTGACAATGGGATTATTTACCCTGCAAGGTAGGCAATAAAATCCCATGATTTCGCTTCAGTCACTTTTCTTTTATTTCACCGTGGGAATTTTTACCCTGCAAGGCAGGTAATAAATTCCCCCCTGCATGCTGCCTCTAATTTTCCCACTGCAACTTAAGTGAATTTTCTATCACGGGAAAAAAATACCTTGCAAGGCAAGCAATAAAATCCTACTTGTCTGCTGCTTCTATTTTTCCCATTGTAGCTTAAATCATTTGTTTTCTAAAAATGCGCCCAACCCCGCAGGGGATTTTCTGTGCACGACTTCACCTTTTCCCAGTGAACCAGACCTCCGATGGTGACTTCCTTTCGAGCATAACGTGCGTATATGTTTTCCAGCTTCTCCAGGCCAAAAATAGGGCTTACCTGGTAAAGGAATTGTTCTAGAGAAATTTCACAGAAAACAAAACGGGACAACACAAAAACACAAAAAATTGCCAAAAGTCACAAAAAAAGCCCAAAACTTATTTTTAGTTAAAACCCTTCTGGTACATAGGAATAATGACATGTTTGATCATAACAGAGTTAAAACGGAGTGCAAATAGCCTCATACGGGGCTCAAAATAATTAAATACAAATTTCCCGCAGATAAATCCCGACGACATAATATAACAATTTTGGGCATATGGGTATTTGACGAAAAAGAATAATATGGCTCTTTGGGAATATCTTGACGCAATACAAGAACTTTCAGGCAATAAAAACATAAAACGACCCATTATTTTAAAAGTACGATTTTTTTTTGAATAGTGTAGTCACATATTTCAGGATGAAATTTGGGTACACCAGGTGGCATAAGCGACGCCACTTCAAAAATAGTAGACAAACATAAAAAAGTACATTTGTTGAAGGGATAGAAGAAAAATTAGTAGAATGAAGGATTCCCCCTCGAGTGTCAATGGGGTGATGAAAGAGGTTGATCGAAGATCGAAAAGATGAAGAGGAAAAGCCAAAATGGGGGAAAATTCCATTGCAATGGGAGACCGACGATGATTTATTGATTATCGATATAGAGAGAAGAGATGCTGGAATCGATCCCCGCCTAATACCAGTATGAACTCTGTTGTTGAAAAGTTCATTGGGGTATCGTTGCCAAGCGCAAGATATGCTTTTCTTAGTAGATCTATAGAAATATTTTGTAGCAGGTGATCCCTCTTGCCCCAAGTGAGTTGGAAGAATAATGTTTGATAGAATAAAAATTATAGGGAAGGAAAATGAAGATGAAGAAAATGGGAATAATGATGTGAAAACAACTTTATTGCATCATATTTCTCATGATCTACATCATCGACCCTTTATTATATACAAAAAAAGTGTAAGATGACATGAAAAACCATAATACAAACATTTGTATATTGCTAAAAATGCTTAACTTAATGAAACATACATAATGCAATGCAATATGAGAAACTAAACAAGCTAAATTATCAGGGAAAAAAAGTACACACACACACATACTCAAAAAAACAATGTTCAAGACAGTTGCACCAATGTTTTTGTAATCAAGATTGGATTATGAGTTGTGAGGATTAATGACAAGGGTTAATGATGGTGCCCAAAGAAAGGATACATGCAAGGGGAATATATGGAGGATGCATGGGTCCCATGGATAAACAATCGTGCACTATGATACTACCCCAAACAACGCATTTGTGCAAGGGAAGACAAACACAACAAACAAACCAACTTTTGTTGATGGAAGGTAGATCCAAATGATCCATGATTTGTGCACAAGACCAAGTGAGAATCCAAGAAGATGTTTTCTAGAAATATTTGTCCAAGTTTGAGTAAAATGCATTTGATACAGGCTTCAACTGTGTGCATGTCGTTTACCAATTTTTGAAAGATTTTGAATTTTACATTTTTTTTGTGGATTTTTTTGATTGATTTTTTTGAATGTTTTTGGAAATTTCTGAAAATTTTCCAAAGATATGTATAGAAAACCAAGAAGCATGGATTACCCCACCATTAGATGGGATTTATAAGGGAAAAATGCCATGCACATGTGCAAGAAGGTGAAGATGCAAATTTTCCCCTAGCGTTAGATGGGAATGTATAAAGGAAAATTTTTCATGCACATAAGTTAGATCATGGCCAATATGGACACATCCAACATGGTGATGAACTAAAAAAATGAAGTGCTAGGAAGGAACAAACATGCCCCTAGTGTAAGCTGGAAAAGAAGCACATGATAGAAAGGAAGTAAAAGACTGTTTTTATGAAAGGGGACAAGGTTCCTACAAACATAGCAAAAAAGAAATATTATACACATGGATGTTCTAAACAAAGAAGAATAACAACATGAATGTCATGTAAGGACATGGAAAATTTAGTGAGAAAAGATACAGACTAAAGTAAGATTCTGAATAATGTCCAAAAAAGACACTTGGTAACATACTAATCCTACTTTCTCATAGAGATCCCGTGTGTACACATGGATATTTATTACCTCTTGGAGGGAAGATTTGATAGACAAAAAGTGTTCAAAGAAAACCTGGCCAATGTGTAGGAATGATTTATTTTTCAAATTTGATTCGTGAATGGATGGTAGAAGGAGAGCCATAAATTTCTCTGCTGCTAGCCAAACATCCATAGCCCGGACAGAGATGTATTTGATTCTAATCACAACATTTCTCTATTGCTAGTGAGGTGCCCATAGCCTCGGTAGAGATATTGGAAATACCCCAAGAGATAGTAATATTATTTTTTTCTTACTCTTGATTTTGATTGATTCTTTTGCTTTCTGAAAATTTATTTCAGCTCTCTTGATTGTTTTGACAAGGGGTTAAGAATCACTCATGGCTTGATGGAAGGATGTGGAAGTGATTTTGATGACGACATTGGCTAGTGTCAACAAATATATATAAAATGGCTTCACAACAAGTTGGTTAGATGTAGATAGTGATATGATCTCTATGAGGTTAGTCATTCTTTAATTTACCAAGGTGATGAAAGACCAAGGTCAAATGGATACCCTAGAGATAAATGTTACAAAATCTGTGCGAATAGACTAGCCAAAATATCATCGAAGGGATAAAATGGTAGATGACTTGCAGAGGGATGGAAAGAAAGGGAATAAAGAACATCCATGTGTCTACAATACCTGATTGCAATGTTTGATCTTTGTACCTTTGATTTTTTTGTAATGTTTTTAATGTTTTCTCATTTTTTTTTTTTTTTGATTTTTTTGAAAGTGGGACCAACAAGGTCACTCTGTGTGATAAGATTTAATAAAAATGTTCATGATTTCCTTGATAAGGAATATTAAGCATGTTTTATTATCAAGATTCATGTTATTTCCAATCTCGATGATCGTGGTGAGCTCATACTCAATAAATGATTGTGATTTATCCTAAAACATGGATTTTGCATGTGGGATCTCGAGTTCCCTATCCAGAGGTTTATGTAATTTGCATCATAATTGATGGTTGCATTAGTGTGCATTTTTGAATTGTGTTTTATTCTTAACTTTATGATCATTTGAATTTTTGAGAGCTTTGGATCTCTTTAAATTTTGATCTTAGCTTAATAAAGACATCATTTGGGTTTCATATAAGTTAATGTTTGACTTGTCTGATCTCAAGAAGTGAGAGAATAAAGTGGGTGTTGAGATTTGATGTGAGAAATGAAAGCGAGCTTGCCATAATCATTGATAAAAGGATAATGTGATAGAAGAAAAGGATACAATACAATAATTGAAGATGATGGTCTACCAAGAGGTGTCCAATAAACTAAAGATGAAGGGATACTAGGATGTGGCCCTAAGATGGAAGATGAAGGACTACCTAGAGGTGTCCCATATATAGAAGATGGTGGGCTACTAGGACGTGGCCCAAGAATAGAAGATATGGGGATATTTGGGGAAGACCCACCAATAGAAGATGGTGGGCTACTGGGACGTGGTCACATAATAAAAGGTAACATGCTACAAGGAGGTGATCCCCAAATAGATGATGGACTACTAGGAGGTGGACCACAAATAGATGATGAAGGAATACTAAGAGGTGGCCCACATATAGAAGAAGATGACGGGATAATAGGCGGTGACTCAAGGTGACATTATAAAAGAGGAATCATGATAGATAAAGAATGATTGGGTAATGAGAAGATAAACCATGGATCAATTCCAGACCCAGTTCATCATGCAATGAAGAATATGAAGATGGAAAAACAAGAGGAGGATCACTTTTGATGATTCAAGGATCTTCCATGGTATCCTAAAAAAATAATCAACCTCATCCCCACAATACATGAAGGCATTAAGGTCTAAAGAGAATCCTTGCTCATGGTACTCTAGAGGCATGTCATCGTGTAACCCCATGAATTCTTTGATCGCTTATTCATTCTGAAATAAATTGATCGGTATGGGTTGGTGGTAGACCATAAGAGTTTGATTGGAAGAAAGGGGTCCAACAAGTGTTGAAGATTAATAAGATGTTTGATTACGTAGATGAAGGAAAGGCTTGACCTTATTGTGTCCACAAAGGAATTGAATAGTGCGTCGAAAAGATATCTTAGCACATTGTTTATTGTGAATGGTTCAACGTGGACGTAAACATCGATCTTTAAAAGATGGATGAATATATAATAAGGCATGATCAAAATGAATTAGGGGCAAAAGAGGGATAATATTTTTATTAATAGAAGAAAATGACTCGAGAGATGAACTAAATTTAGATTTGGATGTATTGCGAGTAGTAGAAGATGGGGATTTATAATAACTTGGTATTGGCTTTCTAAGAAGATGCCATAGTGCCGGGAAACAAAGAGGATCACGTATAAATTTAGTAGAGTGCGACATAGGAGTCGACTTGGATGATTGATGAGAAGGACTTTGAGTCGTATGAATCTTCAAAGGAGGAAGACTTCGTTGAGGTGACTGATAAAGCGTGTCCTACAGAGAAAGGGAGGACCTTGAATTAGGATTTGAATTAGAGGAATATGAATAATAGTTTGGATCAAAAGCATCAAAATATTGATAGGAATTAGAACAATAGTTTTGATTGGAAGCATCAAAATACTAAGAGGTATTGGAAGAATAATTTGGATTGGAAACCTCAAAATCATACCCCTGAATATGAGACGAAGGTAGGGAACAAGGTAACCAAATGGTTTTTTTAGCGCAAGGAACCAACCAAGGTTTATTCGTGAAGGGCATATTTTGATGGAAATGCTAAAACCAAGATTGATTATTTTCATAAGTATGAGGACCCATTCGATAATCCATCATCATTGGTGTTGTTGGGTCCAGATGCTTAGACATATATAGTATGATTGAAATCATTTATGTGGAAGGAAGTTCCATGTTGATTTAGACAACATAGCGGTAAAAAATTAGACATTTAACAACACAAAGGATAAAAAGGAAAATTATTCCAATGTTCAATTCGATTCAATGGTTACTTTATAGGAAACATTTTTTCCAAGGTTTTAAAGATGAGTACAAAGACTACAATGAACCTATGTGACAAAAAAGCAGCGTAACAACTGTAAACATCATAAATAATGTCCAACAATGGATAAAGAATAATGAATCAAAGAATCCAAGGATTATCTTAGAAACAAGTCTACAAGGTTGATAATCGTTAGGAACAATCATGCAATTTTTGGTAAACCAATTATTCAACAAGGAACTACTCCCTATGTGAATTTTTTCAATGATAGTTCGATGTAAAATGATCAACACAATGTTAATACTTATGTCAAGTTTAAGATAAACAAGGTGTAAGTAATAATAAGGGGTTGATGTGATTTCCAATCACAATAAACTATAACGAGTTTAGATACAAGAAAGACCTAAATCTTAAAAAGTGAAAGTTACTAATGCAAGCAACACAATAATTCTACTTAGATACGTTAACCAAGATTTGAAAAAGAAAGGTATTAGTATCGAAATAATATTGATACCGTGTTCATGTATAAATTATAAAGCTCTAGAAATGAAACTATAACACTTAAGAAGTTTCAAAGCTTAACTAACCTAACAAGAACCATCAAGATAAGATCTTAGGGAGTATAATTCCTTAAATATGCATATAAAATTGACATTAATCAAATTAACATGCCTAAATCAATCTCTACTCTTTGAATGCTAACTTTAAATGAACCTAAGAAGATCTTTAGCAATTAGTTTCGATTGTGAATATGATCTCAAGGTTTGAGAATGAATTCTCACCATTAATGGCTACAAGGCCATATGGTTCTCCTCCATATATATTCAAGCTTGAGTTAATAGATGCAATGACGAAGATATTAGCTCAATAAATGGAGAAATGTTCAAATGCTAATTGCCTATAGTTTATGCTAGAGGAGGATAAGTGTTCTTAGAAATGATGATGAGGAGGGTTCTATTTATAGATTTACTTATTCCAAGAATGGAATGATTTTGGTGTATGTGGGACAAAAGGTAAGTCCAAAAAGCACTTTTATCAAGTCAAAACAAGATTTGACTAGGATTAGAAGCTAATTAACCTTTTAGGATTAATTAGGAATCCCAACTAAGCTTTAGGAAGTTTTCTGGGAGCATTTGGAGGAAGTTTTGATAGATTTTGGAATCGTTGGAAGCGAGAGTTAGCCAATAAGAAGGTTTATTGGTAAACAACATGGTAGGAGGCTTAATCAACATATATTAGTTAATTAAGAGGAGTTGAGGAGAAAAGAGCCTAATTGATGATGTGTCATCAATTCACGGGGAATAGAATAGCTAGTTGAATGTTAGTGATAACATTGCTTTGATCAAATTATAGGCCACTTCAAAGATAGTAGACAAACACAAAAAAATAATTTTTTTGACGGAGTGGAAGAAAAATTAATAGAGTGAAGGATTCCCCCTTGAGTTTCTATGGGGTTATGAAAGAGGTCGATTAATAATTGAAAATATGAAGGAAATATATAGAAGATGAATGGGGGAAGATGCCTCTAGTAAAGGAGAAGAATAGTGTGAAGAGAAGAAAGGAATACATATTAGTCCTATTGAAATGGAGTACCAAGTACCCATGAAATATAATTCTCTAGCCCGCATTGGTGTTTCTCTTCTTCCACGTCATATTGGATAACTGAGTTGAAATGGGAGCTACCCGCTTCCACGGTGAGACACCAAAAATTGTAGATTTATATTGAGAGTAGTGTGTAGGAATGAAGAGGAAGAATGAGGAAGCTGAATGCGATGGAGAGAGAAAGAAGATATTGAAGAAAAATAAGTATGTGGAAAGGGGGATTGTGCTAACATCCATCCAGTTCCTTTAAAACAATTGTTTTTCATCATATTGCTAATGATCTTCATCATCGGTCCTTATTAAAAATATAAACATACGAAAAAATTGTGTAGGATGAAATGAAAAGCCATAGTACAAAAAAATATCCATTTCTACAACACCAACTCCATGTAACATACAAAATTCAAATAAACAAGCTAACTCAATAGGGAAACAAGTACAAACACACACATTAAACCAAAAACGTCTAAGATAGTTGCACAAATGTTTTGTTATTAAGCTTTAGTTCCCAAATGTTAGTGTATAATGACAAGGGTGAAAAGTGGTTCCCTAAGCATTGATACATGTAAGGGGGAATATGGTTGGTGCAAGGGGTCTAATGAAAAAACATTTGTGCACTACGAAACAGTACCAGGTAACTCGTTGTGCCAAGATAGTACATACGAAGCAGGTAGACCAAATTTGTTATAGATCCAAATGATCTGCGAGTCATTGTTATAGAAACAAATAAAAAACTCAAGCAAGATATAATTTGAATACAATGCGCTTGACACATGATTCAACTGTGTTCTAGTGTTTTACCAATTGTTGCAATTTTTTGATTTTTTGACAATTCTTTTTGGACTTTTGCTTGATTATTTGTGATTTTTTGAAAAATATTGTAATTTTTAAATGTTTAGTGATTTTTTTTGATTTTTTTAGAAGAAATTTGAGATGAGGTAAAATTTCCTGAAAGCAAGAAAAATGCCCTAAGGAGGAAGAAATAGGCGTTACCATGTAGAAAAATATATGCCGCAACAAGGTCGAAAATGGGTGAAAAATGATCATTTATTAAAAATAAACATCACGGTACAGGTGATAGAGGAGGTTAGAATGATCACGGCGGTCAAATATTACGCATCTTGGCCATCACGGCGGGTGAGAAGACATCACGTGATGGGGTCAAAATTACCACATATACCCCTCTCAAGGGGGTAAATCATTGCAACCAATTCATTTGCTACCGAGATCTTGTCCGATTTTACTATGAGATTTGCTTTGACCTTTGAGAGAGATGGGGCGAGTTCAGAGGAGTAGGAGGCAAGAAGACACCAGTCTAAGAGTACGTATGGATGTAGGGAGATGGTCACTACATGAGTACCCTATCCCTCTTATTTTTTCATTGTATTTAATGGACATTTATTAGGGTTAGAAGGGGAGGGGAACATGTGTGTGCACGCCTTAGAGTGCACGCAAACATCATTGGGTACGCTTGCAGGTGTAGGTAATTTGCATATGTGCACAGGTAGCATGTATTAGGAAGGGTGTATGGATGTTGAAATTTGGGCCTAGGGCATATGCATGTGACTGCATATGTTGTTTGGGGCACGGGAGATCATCATTGGGAGGGTTTGGTGTACTAGTCAGTGCACATGACAGCAAAAAGATGCGCGTGGGTGCAAGAAGGGGCATGAAAGCATTCAGGGTAGAGGGGTGGATGGGATTGGTGACATGCAAATGTGTTCAGAGGAGCATGAAGGTGTAAGGAAAGGTGTGTATGCATGGTTGGCCATGTGCATACACCAGTAGGGGTGTGCAAGTGCATCACCAGGGCGAACATGAGTGCTGAAAGGGGGGAAAATTTATACTTAGAAAAAAGTAGGAATTTTTTAGAAGAATTAATATGGAAATAGGATAATGTTAGATGATTAGATAGAAGAAAGGCTAATGAGCACATTATTTGATCCTACAGAGGTAGTTGTCTGGCTCTATAGACACGAGAGTGACATGGTAGATTGGCCACTTTCGAGGAGACCTTCTCATGACCCTGAGTAAATCTTTCTGGAGATCACTTTAGATGTTATAGGGATGTCCTACGTGGTGCATGGATGCCACAAATCACATTAGACCACATCATCCTCACAACCTTAGCTGAGAGGTGGCACAACGAGAGTCAGTGTTTCCGACTCTCGACTGGTGAGATGTTTGTTACTTTGGAGGATGTATGCTGGATACTTAAGAGTACTCGATCATGAGCTCGTGGATAGAGTATGATGGGATGCCAGACCCATATTATTGATTGTTTGACTGAACTATTCAAAATGTATGAGATACCTTGAGAGGAGGATGTCAGTTAGATGTACAACTATGTTTCAGAGATCCGAGACTATCCTGGGTGGTAGTATATCTTATGGACTCTTGTCAGTGGCATCCTACTGTTTGAAAAGACCGGTGCCTCATTTCCATTTAGACCTAATAGGAGTGATTCACGGCCTGCTCATAGGAGAGAGATATTACTGGGGAAAGTGTCTACTTGCTACATTTATACTAGGACTTTACACTTGATTACCTACCCCGGTGAAAGACCGTGGGACCAACGACACTTTTAAAGATATGGGCATGGGACCATATTACCATTGGTCACCCTGTAGGAGCATTGTGAGCCTGGGATATAGATGAGCCTTTAGTCTTTGGATGGGCCCTTGTTGGTGATGATGTGTGTGGGCACATGGGTGGCACCTATTTCTATCGACCCGTGCCTTCGATGATATACAACTACATATGATAGTCTGAAGACCATATAGGCATTATTAGTGGCCAGACGATGTATTTGAGCTCAATGTTATGATGGTTGAGAATTTTATGATTGGCATATGTGGATATTATGGAGTAATACAGGATTGATCGGGTACATCAGACTTTTAGGGAAGTGCAGGATATTCTCAGGCCTAGAGATGTGGTATGGCCATTGCACTAGAGAGACCTTTGACATTGGCACTTTGATTAGGACACAATATGCCCAGATAGTTTTGATCAGATGGTTCCATTACCATGGGCACCGTTATGAAATATTATGGATCCCGGGACTACAGTGTCCTATGGCGTTTGGTATGCTATAGTTTTGTCGAGGATATTGACTATCCCTCAGGTTGCATGGGATGCCATGAGTACGATCCACCACTAGAGTATTCAACCTTGATAGAGGGATAGGATAGAAAGGGCAAGGGAAGTGATGATGAGAGTGATGAGACAACTCTGATAGAGATGGTGGGGATGGATAGGGACATGGATAGGGACAAAGGAAATCCGAGATATTCCTAGATGCCCTAGGTATATGCATATATTCAGATGCCCCATATGTTGGTTGGTGTCATGTGTTCCTTATAGTAGGTACCTCCCCAGGGACATGTACAATAGGCCTTGTTATAGAGGCCAATAGCAAGGGATGCTTATTGTCATTCCACCACATCCTAGGAGGAGGTGGAGGAGATGGATGGGGGACTCCACCATAGAGTCCCGTAGGTGGGGGATGGGATAGAAGTTCCAAAAGGGGTAGGTGAGGTAGCTACATCGGACAAGTACAATAGGTCATAGCTCTTCAACTCTAGTCACCTCAGAGAGAGACCGAATTACACAGAGAGGGATTCATAGCCATTACAGATAGGGTGGAGCTCCAAGGTGAGAGAGATCAGCTAGCCACTCAACAGACACAATGGGTGACTAAGAGAGCTTAGTTGTTAACATAATCAGGTGTAGCTATAGGAATGGTCACAATGGGAGACGAGATCAGCTCCGAGGCTGAGCGGTTACTAGCATAGGCCAAGGTGGCTAGAGTTTGAGCAGAGGTGACATCCATGTGTCAGACAGTATGGAGAAGCCATTACACCTCAGGTACATATGGAATTAGTTGTAGCTACTAGACAAACTTCCTATTATAGGTCTTTGTATTATGATGTCGTCCTATAGGGACAAAGAGCTCCTGATTTAGTTAACATTCTATGACCGAAGGTCCACTTCATGATCTCATAGAGAAACAACATCAGGTAGATCAGTAGAGCAACAGACAACGTGAGTAGGGGCCACAGGTGATGGGACCTCCACCATCTCAGGAGGCTAGGAAGCCCCCATGATGGATCAAGTGTAGACATGACTCTTTATTTCATAATGTATTTACAGATGTATATAATTTTTTATGTATGCCTCGATATGAAGGAACATTTTTTATCAATGGATATGTATTATTTTTGGCTATGCCTCTGCTTAGAAGGCACATTTTTTTTGATCGATTCCCATGATGGCATACTATGTATCCAGATGATTATGTACAGAGACACATGTATATGGACATTGATATTTTGACAGACATATATATATGATTATGATGATGATTATGGACTTTATTTATGATGCTTTATGATTGTATCACATGTGTTTGATTTATGAGATAACATTTAGATGAATTTCACATGTTTTTGATGAGCTATGTTCATGTTCTACTTATCACATTTGTGTATGAGATAGCAGTATATGATATCATGTTGTTTTTTTATGTGATACTTATGATTGTCCATGTTTTTATTATGATCTATGTTTGGGGGGGATAGAAGGAAGATCCCTCTTTCCCCTCGTGGTGATATTATATGATGTTAGCTTAGCATATATGTTTAATTTTCATGTTCATGATGATGTAGCTTAGCTTTTATTGATATATGATGTATAGATGTGATGATAGATGATAAATGATATGATGACAACAAATTGTATAAGAACAACAATAAGTACAATTAATCAAATATAACTAAAACAACACAACTATGTACAAGTATGCAAGATAAAATCAATTAATGCACACAGATCAAAGTAACACTCAATATGAAAGTAAATGAGTCAATTTAAAGCATACGATACAAAAAAGTAATGTAAAAAAAATACAAACCACTACTTTCTTTTTTGTGGGATAGTTTTGAAATCATTTTCTACTATTTTTGGTGTCATCTTTGAGATAATTTTCAAGGCTACTTGTTCACATTGTTTTTTGGAGATTTCCCCAAGACAATTTTATATTGTTTTTGGTATTTTCTAACATATTTGAATGTTTTGTGTTTTTTGAGATGTTTAAGGTTTTTATGTACAACAATAAGTGTGGATTAGTGATAGATGGGATTCTAAGGGCATTTCCGAAGCTATGTATAGAAAACAAAGAAGTGTGAAGGTGCCCCAGTGCTAGATGGGAATATACAAAGGCAAAATTCCACACATGTATGTAAGAAGAAGGTGATCAGGCCATGTGAAGGTTCAAAAGGAGACCCAACATTATATGGGAATATACAAAGGCAAAATCCTTCACATATATACAAGAATAGATCAGGTCCGGATCAAGGCCACGAAGGATAGGTTCAAAAGAAGATCTCAAAATTCAGGAAAACCTAGCCCTAAATTAAAGCAAGTGTACTCCTCCTAGATATGAGATATGCTTGTGAATAATGAATCTTCCCAAGGTGACTGGAAACTAGTTTTCACCCAAGGGACCTGCCCAATGTGCCACAATTGTGTGGTTTTCACAGTTGGATGACCTATTTTCTTTAATTTTTTTACTTTCTTTTTCTTATTTTTTTTGCTTGTTTTTTCTTTGATTTTTTAGGAACTCCATACTCAAGCATAGAACCACTTGAGATGTATTGCATTCATGGGTTCCTTTAGTTCCTCACCATCTGAGTGAGCTAGTTTGTATGCCCTTGAACCATACTTAGCAACCACGACTATATGGTCCTAACTAGTTGGGATCAAACTTTCCTTTCTTTTCCCAGTCCTTGGTGGTGTTGAACTGATTTTATTTGAATACTAGATCTCCTACCTCGAATTGGTGAGGTATCATCCACTTGTTTGTAGCCTCGTGACACTTGATTCAGATATACCTTTAGGTGATTAAGTGCCCACATGCATTTCTCATCTAGTAGCTCTAATTCTGCTAGTCGAGCCACTCGATAACCTTCATCCTTATCCAGATAGTCCTCAGAGAAATATTCTCAGGGAAGGAAGCTCAATCTCCAATGGTATGATGGCCTCAGTGCCAAAGACTAGGGAGTAGGGGTATAGCACCAGTAGGTGTGCGGATGGAGGTTCTATAAGCCTAGGGTGGGATGGATTTGTAAGTGCCAATTACGTCCTGTTTTACTTACCATTTTTTCCATGATGTGAACAAGTGTTTTGTTAGTGGCCTCATGCTTGTCCATTACCTTGAGGGTAATAGGGAGTGGACCACTTTAAATGGATTTGGAAGCATTGACATAACACTTTAATTGTCTTGTTCTTGAAAGACTTACCATTATCTGTTATAATGGTGGAGGGAATGTTGTAATGGCATATGAGGTGGTTCATGATGAATTTGATGATTGTGCACCAGTAACATATGTAAGAGGCACAACCTCTACCCATTTTGTGAAATACTCGGTGGTAGTTATGATATGCATATGGCCATCTGAGGATGTAGGAGTGAGCTTCCCTATGAGATCTAATCCCCATTTTAGAAAATGGCCATGGTTTCGTAATTGGCTAGTAAAGCTTGTGCTGGTGCATGAATCAAGTTTCCATACTTTTGACAAAGTTCACATTTTTGACATAGTTAGAACAATCTACTTCCATGGTGGGCCAATAGTAACCTACTCTTATCAGTTTCTTGGCGAGCACCATGCCACTTGTGTGTGCTCCACAAACTCCTTCATGTACTTCTTTGATTTCTTGGACTGAACTCGACAAAATCAAGACACCATAGTAGATTCCCATCTTAGCCTCTGATGATAAAGGGTGCCTCCTAAAAGGTATAATGAGCTATACGAGAGATAAAGGATTTTTTCTTAGTGTGGGAAATGTTCAAAGGAAAGGTATTTTCTTATAGGTAATTAAATATGGGATCATACCAGGGGGAGAAAGCACCAACAAACTTCACATACCAGACATGATTCTGGTAGGTCATATGCAGGCTCTCGTAGATGTTCCATGAAGAAAGGAATTTTATTTGCTTGAGGTGGAATATGAAGTAAAGGATCTAATTGTGCCCATGGTGTCTGTTGAGCGATTATGCTCCCTTGGCATCTATTCAAAATTTAACTTATAAAATTATTCCTTGAGGGTCTCAAACCATATTTTTATATGGGATGAGCTTGTCATCCTTGACCTTATATTCATCATTGACTTTCTTGATGATAAAAAATGAATCACCCAAGACCTTCAGCTGTCGATATTCCATATAATAGAATTTTCAAGCTAGACAATGAGTGCTTCATACTCCGTAATGTTATTAGTACATGGGAAAATCAGTTGAAAGGCATGTAGGATGAAGTCTCCTGTTGGAGTGATAAGCACCACACCAGACTCCTGAACCATGTGGTAATTGAATGATCCATAAAAGTGCATATGCCATATGAAGTATTCCTCAATGTACATCATAGAAGCATCTGAAAGATCCAAACACAATGGTTCCATTCCCGACAGGGGAGCTTCAGCTAGATGATCCGTGAGCACTTTTCCTTTGAGTGATTTCTGGTTTACAAATTCAATATCAAACTCACTGAGGAGGATGATCCAATTAGCCATCCGTCCTGGTAAGTTCAGGTTTAGATAGGAGGTATTTCAAAGGGTTAAATTTGAAAATGAGCTTGGTTTTTTTGTTGAGCAGATAGTGGAAAAGCTTTTGGAAAGTAAAGACCATCAGCGAAGCATGATTTCTCAATCTGGGGATAATTCAGCTCATAAGTGTCATCAAAGTGTGGCTAAGGTAATAAACTGGTCTCTCTTTTGGCTAAGGTCGTATTGGGAAAGCAGTGCACCAATAGTGTATTGGTAGCTGAAATATACATACATAGAGTTCACCTAGGGTAGGCGATATGAGAACAGGAGGGCCAGTTAGATATTGTTTAAGAAATTTGAAATATTTTTGACACTCAGACCCCAATTGAAGGTAACATCTTTCTTGAGTAGATGTGTGAAAGGGTGGAACTTATCTGCAAGCTGTGAGATGAATTAATGGATTTCCTTGGATTTTACCTTGTAAGCTCCACAACTATTTAAGGTTATGTGGGTGGAGGAATCTTAGTGATAGCTACAAATTTGGAAGGATCTACCTCAATCCCTCTTCTCAAAATGATGAAACCCAATAGTTTCCCTGATTACACGCCGAAGACACATTTCTTAGGTTTCAATATGACCTTATAGTCCTGGAGGTGTTGAAAGATATCCACTTCAACACTTCTGGGTTCTCTTCTCTAGTTATGGACTTACCCAAGATATCATCCACATAGTCCTCCATGATATTATTCATCATGTCATGGAAGATGACTGTCATTACTATTTGATAAGTGACTTTGATATTCTTGAGACCGAAGGGCATCACTTGATAGAAAAATGTCCCCCAAGGGGTGATGAAGGTAGTTTTATGCTGATATTATTCTATGATTTTAATTGGTTATACCTTGAAAAAAATCATTCATGAGGGACAACATGTAGTCATATTTAGGGCATGATTTATTAATATTCCTAAAGTTTGTGCAGAATCATATGCCAAATGGTTTCTTTTGTACTAGCACTATGTTTGATATCTATTCTGAATAGTCAAAAGGTCTGATAAAACCTATTGCAAATAGTTTCTCTAGTTCTTCCTCAACCAGAAGTGCAATTCTTGGGTGCATCTTTCTTAACTTCTACTTGATAGGATTGGCATCTGGGTACACAACAAGGTTATGCACGACTAAGATAAGGTCCAAACCTGGCATATCTGTGAAAAACCATGTAAATATGTCTATAAATTCTTTTAGCAGTGCCACAAATGTTTTCTACTCCTATGCTGAGAGTGAAGCTCCCAGCTGTACCATCTTTGGATCTTCTTCTGACCCAATGTTAACACTAATAGTCTGCTAAATCAACATCTTCAATTCTATACTCCATATGTGTAGGATTAGGGGGTAGAGTGAGATTTGTTTCAATAGGTGGCTCAAAGAGATTTTTATCTTCAAGTGGGTCGACTATCTTATCCATTGATTTTTTCGTTTGTTTGTCCACAAGCACCTCAAAGAGGTTTTCACTATGGGACTTATACTTATTCTTCTTACAAGGATTTTATGTAGGATTTTTTCCATTGCTTATTTTTTTGTTTACATGACCAAACAACTCTACCTCTTCCCAAAAGTATGCACTTGTGTTCAAATTGATGGAGAAGCCCTTTTTTATGGCTGCTGATTGGAATATTATCTCGAGTACCCGTAAAATCTATGATTGCCTCATCATTTTCAAAGAAAAAAACTAGAATATGAAGTTTTTGGCTCCAATCAATGAGGTTGGGATATACAATGGTAATTTGGTAATTGGCTTGGGGATTGGACTTGGAAATGGTAAAGACGACAGAATCCAGGAAAAGGTTGCTAGAGGGAAGGTCCTTGTATATGCTACAATGAGAATCTACATCATTATCTCAATGAGGAAAATCATCCTCACATTCTGAAGAAGTTTCATCTATTTCTGAGGGTGAAGCCCTATGAGGCTTAACGCAAGGGCCATGCTTATTTGATTTGTGAGAGGGAATTGGGAGAGGCTCTAGTATGCCTTATGTGTTTGTGCCACACCTAAATCCTTGATAACCCATGATGTACATCATTTTGTGTGCTTTGGTGTACTTTAAAGCTTGGTGACATGCAACCTTTGTTCCTTCAGGGATCCATCTTGTAGGTGTAACTAGCATTTTCTCATATGATAAAAGGCCACAAGGAACAAACTTCTCAAAGGGACTAGGATAACTATCCCGAGAACTTGTAAACTAAAAATTAGGCCTACCACGTGTTTTAGGTGATAGTGAGAGTTCAGAGACCAAAAAGGCTTGTTAAAGATCAAGATATTCACTTGGGCCATATGCTCCCATCTTCATCTCCCATGAGGCAAAGGGAGAGAGTGATGAGAAGGATCCTTATTACCAACTTGTAATGTATCAGGATCAACTTGATCTTTTAGGGTTTCTGTTTGTAATGGTATAACAATGTCTACTGAAGAAACTTCATATGCTTCCTGAGAGAAACTATGCTATGCCATATAATGTGCAAATGGCTCAAGATCTCCTAAGATGGTGATAATTTTCTCTCCATGATACAACTTGATACACTGGTGAAAAGTGGAGGGCACAACTTGTATGACATGGATCCATGGGTGACCTAAAAGCATATTATAAGGAAGATCTAGATCAAGGAGGTGGAACTTCGTGTCATGATTTTTTTGAAATGCTACTTCCATAGGTAACACAATGGTACTAGCTGATTCATGCTCAACATTTTCATAATCCATGATTGTGATTATTTGAGCATCCAGATATGCTTTTGTGTGACCTAGCTGCTTGACTAGCTTTAAGGTGAAAATATTCAAAACCGGAACCGTTATCCACAAGCACTGTTTTAACATTTTGATGAGTAACAAATACCTCAATATATAGGGGTAAATTGTTCATGTGGTTATTGAGTGGGACTTCACTCTGATAAAAGGAAATGCATTCATTAATAAAAAGGTTCACAACCATGGCCTAGATATGTGAAGGATTGACATCCGTTGACACTCTTGACCCTTGAAGGGTTTTCATAAAGTGATAAATTTATGAAAGCTTGATATCTTGAGAATGTCCAAGATCAGAATCTTACCTAAGAAGTTTCCAATTGTGTTCTGTAAATAACCTAGACAAGCTTACCATTAATGATACTAGAACACTTAGGGAGGCTCAATTTCTTAACTAACATAACATATAAATTTTAAGATTAGATCTTAAGGAGGCAACATGCCTTAAATCAATGCATCTACTCTTTGACAATGCTCAAACTTGAACATGAGCCTAAGAAGATCCTTAGCAATCAGTTTTGATTGTTAATATGATCTCAAGGTTTGAGAATGGAGTCTCACCATTAATGGCTACAAGGCCATATGGTTCTCCTCCATATTACTCAAACTTGAGTTAATGGATGCACTATGGTAATGATATTAGCTCAACAAATGGAGAAATGATCAAGATTTTAATTGCCTACAGTTTATGCTAGAGGAGGAGAAGTGTTCTTAGAAATGATGAGGATGAGGGTTCTATTTATAGGTTTCTCCATTCTAATAATGGTATGATTTTGGTGCATGTGGGACAAAAGGTAAGTCCAAAAAGCACTTTTAGCAAGTCAAAGAAATATTTGACTAGAATTATAAGCTAATTAACCTTTTACGATTAATTAGGAATCCTAAGTAAGATTTTGGAAGCTTTATGGGAGCAGTTGTAGGAAGTTTTGATAGATTTTGGATGCGTTAGAAGTGGGAGTTAGCTAATAAGAAGGTTTATTGGTCAAATACATGGTAGGGTTCCTAATCAACTTATATTAGTTAATTAAGAGGAGCTGAGGAGAAAAATATCCTAATTGATGACGTGTCATCAATTTGTGGGGAATAGGATAGTTAGTGTAATGTTAGTGATTACATTGCTCTAATAAAATTATAGGTGTCTATAGATACGACAATAACAGAGTAACCAAAAACACTTTCCAAGGTTGAGGTAATGTTTGGAAAGAAATAAGGTCAACATATACCAAGGAATTTTTATGATGCGAATAGCGTAACGTTACAATATAGAAAAATAGATCAAGTTTACAAGAAACAAGATGTACGTATTGAAATTGTTTCGAGGTGATATGAGAAACATAACACTTCAAGGGAAGATCAATGATGAATTAAACCTAACTACAATGATAATGTGTCTCTATATGGGTTTCAAACTTTCAACACTTGCATTCTGAAATTGTAACCTAGTCATGTAAGTAGAATACAAAAGTGGTGGACATGATTATTTCTAGTGGTATCCTCGCATGTTGTTTTATTTTATTCCAAATGCATAATAATAAAGCAAAGGGGTAGACCAAGTGGGGGTGAAAAATACTTGGCATCACTTGGGAAAAGTTTCACCTAACCTTATGGCGAGTGAAAAACTAAGACAAAGTAGAACTTCATAAATTTCGTGTTGAATAACGATTAGTGAAAACTTTGATGGACTCTACCCTTGTTCGAACAATAAGGTTTTGAATCCAAGAAAGTTCTTACTTCACAAGAGCTATTTTAAAATATGATTAGTTTTGAGTCGGTCAAGTTGGCCTCAAGATGAAATGGCTTCCTATTTTTTTCTCTCAAATAGGTATCACAGACTATCTCTGTGATCTCGATTTACCAAGGAAGTCACACTGACCAAACCTTGGAGTATTTTGGATTTAATTTTCCCCCTTCAATACAATGAGAACAAATTGAGTTTAGTTGTATTTTCACTAGGGTTGCGAGAAGATAATTTTTGACTCTAATCTCATAAGTGCATACTAATCAAGTAGGTAAGTAAGGTACTTCCCATTTCATCCACAAGGTTCCCTCTTGCATGGACTACTTTGGGGTTCCTAGGAGCATCCCTCTTGTTCTCTTAATGTTTATGCCAAAGGGAGTTTCTCCTAGTTTATATCAGATGAGTTTACCCTTATCCGAACCTGCATATCAAGTGTTTTGAATGTGGTGTGTTTTCTTATATTTTAGCTTAATGAGGTTTGGCACACCGTTGGTAACCTGCAATAAAAGTGTTGGCTTTTATTTAGATCTTTATTCCTTCACGAACGATATGGTCCTTCATGAAAATATTAGTAGCTCTCCAAAGTGATCAAGTCATCATAGAAAGAGGATCAAATGTTGGTTATGATTCCTAATATCATCCTAAGACATAAAGGAGGAGCATACACAATGAGAAGTCCAAATAGTTAGAAAATAATGAAGAAATCCTATAACTCAAATGCAAAACTCATGCTTTTTACTCAAATTGAATTTCATTCTTTTATAAAGCTTTGATGAAGTGTTTTTGAAAGCATGAAAGAGGTGTTGAATCGTTTCTGATTCCCAAGATCACCTAAAAGGTTCAAGGGAAGAGCATACATGATCCTAGCCTCATAAATGAACATGTAACTATGAAAACCATTAATGTAACTCAAGAAGACCCTACAAAGTGTTAGAAAATATAAGGAATTTTTTTTTCCCATTTTAACACAGTGTTCAATTTTATACTACAATGCCTGCGTGCCCCTTAGAAAGTATGCACGCCCATGTCAAAAAAATAGTCAAACTTTAACGTACGCATGGGTAGAGAAGCACCTGCATTCCCTTCTTGGTGTATGCATGCCCCTGTAACCGTATGCAAACTTTTGTAAAAAAGAAAAGATAACATAGAGGGGAGGAAAGCATGTGCGTGTCCAGAGAGACGCATGCATGTCCTTGCAAGTACATGCACACATCTGGTAAATTTTATCACAGAGGGACAAAAATATAGGGAAGTTCATGTGTGGGAAAGGTTGCATATACACACCCCTGGGAATGTATGCATGCCTTGTGCTACAAGTGTGCATGAGTTTGAGTGTATGTGTGCCCCATTCTAGCACCTACATGCATACCTAGAATAATGCAAAAAAAATGACAAAATGACTTCTGAAATTGCAAACAAGGAAAAATGTTTCTCTTTAAACCAATTTCTAACAAAAACCCATTAAATTTGCATGTAAAAGGAATATTTAACACACATAAGGTTAGAAAAATGCTTGAGACAACGCTATTTAATCCTCTAAATGGATGATATTGTTTAGAAAAAAATGAGGTAAATCAAAAAGCTTGAAATCAACTTCTATGGACCATGGAGTAAGGTCCCATTGGGCATGCCAAATGTATGCATGAAAATATTAGCTATGAAAATAACATGAAACTAACACCTAGTAGTTCCACAATATAACTAAATCTATCATAAACATCAAGATAAGAGATTAATGAGGTAAAATTCTACAATAATGCATGAATCAAACTAACATTACTATGTTACCTTTACTTCTCTAGATTGCTTAATATAAAGATGAACCTAGTTAGATCCTAAGTAATCAGTTTTGTGTTGTTTGCTCCAAGTGGTGAAGAGATCTCTCTAAAATGGCTATAAGACCATGTTTAGATATTCTCCTACTAACCAAGTTTGAAGGAATGGATGTAAGATGGAAAAGCTACTACAATGAGGAATGGCTCAAGATCAAATGCTTCTAGATTTAGCTAATGCAAATGAGATGCTTGCTAAAGTCTTCAAGTGTGTGAGGTGTAAATTTGAAAGGTATTCCTTAGGCTTATATTTATAGGTTTACATTTGGGAAAGTTTAAAGTCCTAGTGCATGTGGGACAAAAGGTAAGCCCAAAATAGAATTTTTACGAGTCATTGCACTTTTTGATTAGATTAGGAGCTAATTAATCTTGTAGGATTAATTAAGGATCCTAAGTAGGCTTAGGAAGATTTCTGAGAGTATATGGAAAAGGTTCTGATAGATTTTAGCTGTTTTAGAAGTGAGATTTAGACAATAAGAATATTTATTGGTTAAATGAAAGATTAAAGGCTTAATTAACATATAATTATCTAATTAAGAGGATTATCACTAACCAAAATGTCATTAATTGGCATCCTGAGTGAATTAGAAGCATAGTTAGATAACGAAGTGTCATTATTTAAACAAAATGAAAGGAAGTAAAGATGATTAGTGCAATTTAAACATTAAAATGTGTAAGTGGATTTTAGGTGTCTACAGGTCAGATTAAATCACAACCACACTTTCACCAACACCTAAGAGAACTACTTGAGGCTTGATCATGCACAAGGGCATGTAGTGAAACACTTAAATTGCTTTGGGTGTGTTGACCACCAAGGGTAATCCAACCTCACTACAAATATTATTTATCCTTTTGGGTTGCTAATGATGTGAAGAAGAGTATTGTAGGTTTCTAGGGTTTCCAATTTGTTTTAGGTGATTTTGTGTGAGTAAGAGTAACATACAACAAAGGGAATTTCTAGGAAATAAAAACACACATGAAATTTTAGATGCCGACTATCAAAGGGTT
The DNA here is from genome assembly GCA_019776745.2 of Taxus chinensis. Classification (NCBI taxonomy): domain Eukaryota; kingdom Viridiplantae; phylum Streptophyta; class Pinopsida; order Cupressales; family Taxaceae; genus Taxus; species Taxus chinensis. The sequence goes on along the minus strand of CM034154.1, from coordinate 701,417,379 downwards.
CAAGACTGTATACTTCCACTTAGGACTACATAACTATAGGTATGGACCATGCAAATTTTCTACGGTCCTTCCCCTTCTCAATTTCCAATTCCAAGATTGATATCGAAGCATATAGAGTTTTTGATATGCCTTTTCCACTTGTTTTCACATCCAAATATTATCTATTCTAACCTGTAAAGAAAAAATTCATCTCCTCTTTTTTATTTGAGCTATATTTTATCATTTATCAATCATTTCAAGTATTAATTTATCATCTTAGTTATGAATGGTTGATTGTAAATTGATTAGATCATAATAATATCATGTTACAAACCTTTACATCCTTTTTATTATTTTTCACTTCCATAACATGAATTATTTTTGGAGAAGTACAATGATTTCCTAGTTGTGAAAGAGTCCTCTTAGGTCAAGGGGGTTAAATTTGGTGAGGTATTTTCTCATGTTGAAAAATTAATTCTGTTACATTTCTTTTAGTTATTGATACTACATTTAATTTAGAATTAAATGAAATAAATGTTCAAATAGTGTTCCTATATGGAAATATTGAATAATAAATCTCATTGTCACAAATGGAAAATTTCATAGTCAAGGGGAAAGAGGACTTTGTTTTCCACCTAAAAAAGTCCTTTTATGGATTAAAATTGTCACTAAGGCTGTAAAATCAAAATATTGATAGCTAAATGCTAAAAATTGGCCTTGGGTGAAATAAGGAAAATCCCTCCATGTATTTCTAAGAAGAAGGTGAATTTGTTTTATAAGATTTCTCTATGTGGATGACATGTTACTGATTATAAATTTCACGGAAATTATCAAGTAGGTAAAGTCAAGATTATCTGCATAGTTTTACATAAAAGATATTGATATTGCAAAGTTAATGTTGGGAATGAAAATCAAACAAGATTGTAAAAATAAGACTATCTAGTAATAATATATAAAATAGATTGATACAATGTTGGTGCAGACAATAAAATTTTGTTAGTTGTCCTTTTTTAATTGAGTATGGTCCCTTACTAAGATAAATGCTCACATTTATAATCTAATTAGTTCATCTCTCTAGCTCTTTAATGACTTTCTTATCTATACACTCTTCTTTGTCATTAATTTAAGGAATATTATTAGATCAAATAGATAAAACCTTTATTCTTCCTTTTTTAATTTTCTTCTTCCCTGTCCAAGAGCATACAAAGGGTCAAGATGTGGGATTTGGTCTTGGATGACCTATATGGTCATGTCCCTTTGCATTCTACAATTCTATTTTCAAAACTAATATCTTTATTAGGTTTTTTCACCTACCTAGTGTTAGCCTTATTGAGATATTTTAGGTATGGAATGGTATATAAGAAAATAAATGTCACTTTATAACTCACCTAACACTCTTACAAGATATTATTGCAAATATAATTTCAAAATAACTCAAAGGTTTCATAAATATTCCTAAATAAGTTGCACAATAATTAGAAAATTTCATACTACAATTTTGAAGCACTCGTATAGGTCGAAGATTCTAGCTTCCTTATTTTCCAAAAATGCAAAGGTCATGGATCCATGTGTTAATAAGAGTAAATTCATTGCAAGCATTCTTCAAGGGTTTTTAAAGTATAAAGGGTTAGGTCACATAGTTGAAGCATGCCACATCACACCAATACCATGTTTAGTACATTCTATACTATACAATTATCCCAATATCTTCATGTCAAGAGACATAAGGGAACACAAATGTTTTCTCCTTCTGGTTTGCTAGTTCTCTAATATATTGTTTTGTAAGTTTGTAGGGTTTCCACTTTGTTGCGGGTAATTACAGGTCATCCCAAACTTGTGTGAGAAAAAGTGAAATACAAAAAAGGTTATTTACATAAAAGTGAAGCACATAGAAATTTTCAGACCTAGAATATATAAGATTCTAAGACTGTAGAGATCTAGTTCAGGACCATACACTTTGAGTTTGACCATACAAAATCTGTACAATCCTTCCCTTGCTCAATTTCTAGTTTCAGAAATTACATCGAAACATTCCCAGTCTTTGATCTACCTTTTCTAGCTATTTGCACATCTATATCCTCTTTGTTCTGACCTATATTACTAAGTTTATATTTCCTCTTGTGATATTACTTATTGTTTTATCAATTATTGCAAGTATCAATGTTGTTATTCTAGTTGTGAATGGTTAATGTTGTAAGCTAGTTAATAAGAATAATCCCCTTTAAAAACCTCTAACTCCTCTTTGTTGTTGTGTATTTTATATAACATAGATTTAATGAGGATGCAAACATTTTGTGAGGTTGAATCTTGAATCAAATTCATTTCTCAAACCCTAGTGGCTCTAGGGGTTTTTATTCTGATCTTGGGATACTCTAGGTTATATTATTGTCCATCATCATGCCTATTCCTCTAATATTCTATTATCTTCATTTCAAATCTAATATACCTCTCCCTCATTTTGGTATGGGTTAGTCTCCCTCTCACCAGGTTCATGCACATGTCCCATATGACAGAGAGGGTCTCTATAATGGTTCTAATTATTTCATGATTGATGAAGCTCCTACATATATTGATATACAATATGAATATATTCCTAATGCTCTATAACATCCACCTCATTTTTCTTATTCCTCCATGGATAATGAAGTTAAAATTGTCACAAATTTATGTACTAATTAACCTATTAGGGGAAACACCCTTCCCACTACCACCTATTGCTCCTTCTAAAGCATTTAATCTATTATAGAAATTACATAATACACCTGATAATATCTCTCTTTTTAAATTATTATAGAAGGCCCAAATTTATAGGGATATATTATATGAAACTTTAAAATTTATTACCTTATCTCCCACTACTTATCAAGTCACTTTTGCTTCTATTGTGGACATATTTAAAGTTATGGATAACACCATAACCTTTAGTCTGGTTGATATCCCACTGCCAATTTGTGACGATCCATATACACTTCCTATTACCACACAAATTCAATTTTTACTCATTAAGCACATATCGATTGAAAATGGACCTGGTCTCCATATTTGTCTTTGTTTTTTGCTCAAAAAGATGGGAGTTTCTTTGCACCTAATTGAAAAGACTATAACTACCATAACGGGTTTTGATAATATCACATGATCTACATTAGGAGCCATTACTCTTGATCTCTTTGTTGGCCCTAAGATTTTATCCACTACATTTTAAATCACCGACAAAAATTTACATTATAATCATAGTTTGGGTCATCCTTAAATACATCGATGCCAATTTTCCCATCTACTATGAACATCAATGCATCAAGTTCATACATGATGGATGCAATTATATTGTGTTGTTAACCCAAAACCCTTCAGATATTGAAAAATTGACACCTCTTCTTCTCAAGTAATTATTATTATTCCTCAATAACCCTTGCAATGGATAAATTTCCCACATATTTCATAGGAAAATCTAATCACATCTCTGATACTTCCACATCCACACCACCATTTATTGCACACACTAGATGTTTAGATCATATTTCTTGATTTGCTACTAATTTTCCATCTACCACTCCTAATTTCTCGGCTAATTTAGTAATACATGAAAATGTTTAAGATTACTCATTAGATAGTGGTGTTGATACTATTATAATTACTAATGAAATTTTTTACAAATTAAACTTCAACCCCATTAATGAATACAAAGCCATGGCCCATTCTCTTTTATTTTCTACTAGTCTTGGACATTATTGTATTAAATATTCTACATACAACACTTCTGTCCCTGCTATATTGTGTTGTCATCATACATCTAATATAGATAGATTTGACACATCACAACATGTTATTAATACAATATACCCTATCTTGAATCTTATCTATCTCACTATTCCAACACATCGTGACACCTCACATGACTTACTATCTATATTGTTGGATCTCGAGTTACTTAATTTACCATATTTGTGGCATTAATCTATTAGAAAGATGTCTTGGAAACTAGATCACCACTTTTGTGACTATCACTACATATTTGGACATGACCCTAATAAATTTAAGGATCTCCTTATTAATATTACTATATTAAAATTTTATGGTGTTATCACCATATATCTAGAAGAATCCTCATGATTGAAATTTACACATTCAATTGACATAGATGTCTTTAGAAAATGACAACATCCTGACGTTTCCACTAACATAAATAAATACTATTCATGGATACTACCAAATAATTGAACCAATTAATATGGATACTAAAATAAACAATACTCCTCTTGGGGTCTCCCCCCTTAGATCTCATTGACTTTTACCCTGACATAGAAGATTGCTTGACGAATGCTAGGATATTTTTCTATCCCCTTTCTTGTACATAGATATTTTGTAAACCAATTCAAAAACATTCAAATAATACAAAAAACATGCAAACATGTAAAAAAATATACAAAACCATCATATGTTTACGATTTGATTTTTTAGCTTGTAGCTTTATACATACTATTTTCCACTTTGATTTGATCGATAACATATCTAGTCTTTATGCACATGTATCCACGAGGTATACTGAGCTTGATGCAAGGAATACATAGGTTGATACATGTTGATAGGTGTTATCTTGGTTCCTTATACTACTCATTTAGGGAAATCCCCCACAATAAAAGGTGCTTATGATTCATTATATTCACTTTAAATTTGTAGTCACAAAATCACGCACTTTAGGCATTTTTTAGTCCCAATATCATACTACTATTCATATGGTTTTTGAGTGAAGAAATTAATAATTAACAAATGTCCTTTGGCCATTTTACTTTGATTTCTGTCATCACTCCCAACCTTCAACACATACTTTCCCAATTTTTTTTGTCATTTGACATCATTTTACCTTTGACGCGGGTGTCCAGCCCAATACTGAGGCACCCCAGGTGCCCTAGTTCCATTTGGGGTGCCCTTATCCTTTCTACATTCTCCTTCCACTTTTTAGGCACTTTCTAACCGTTTGAGATTCTCATCTCTTTAGTGGCTGGCATTTTTGGGGTTAATTAATAAATTAGAACAAGAGAACCATATAAATATAAAGTTATGAGACCATAATGAGGGACCAAGAACTAAAAACTACTATCATCACCTAAGGTTGCATCCATCGAAGGCTCCATTTGCATCCATCTAGCTCCATCACAAGGCACCAGATTGATTCATCTGCATCACACTACATAGGAAGGATGTTTATTCTATTCCATCCACCATTTTATTACATTTCTACTCATAGTTAGTGCTTGCTACTTTCACAAAGTGCATCTGGCACAAGAACACCTAGGGTATGATTGGAAAAACAAGTACATAGAGCTAAATTGGGTTTGATATGTAGTGAAACACTCAATTAGTAAGTCCACCATCGTCACAACTGAGGTCGGTCCAACCCCTTCATATGCATCTTTCTTTTTTAGGGGTTTAATGCTTGTCCCCGAGCTTTGTAGGTCTCTTCTTCATCATCAAATACTAGTGACATACATTCGAGTAAACAAAGATAGTGCGAAATCAAGAAAGGGAAGGAAATCATGAAGTGACACCTTAGAGGAAGGTTACAAAGTTTTTTCATAGACCAGGGTTCCCATATCTCAAACTAGGGCACCCACAGGTGTCCCTGTACCTATCCAAGCGTCCCAGTCCACTCAAATTAAACAGATATGCAATTTTTTGGACTTTGGAAAAATCATTTCCTCCAAGTGTTTCTATATCCATCTCTGTAACATAGTCCATCAAGCTCATCGAATCAACTAAGATATTTCTTAACCCCTCTTGCACATTTCTACTTTCTTAGTTGCTTGGGTCATTTTATTTATACATTTATCTGTTATTTACTGTTGTCCTCAATGTTAGATTAACTATAGAATATAAAATATAATTCCACATTTTAGTTAATCAAAATCTTCCTCATCATACTTAATTATATGTATATTTATTATTTATATATTGTGAGATAATAAGACTAACACATGTGTCATGTGCAATACTCACCTATCTTTTCTTTTACAATTGCTATTTTATTTTCTTGCTTTATATACTAGTGCAACTCCTTGCTTATACAAATTACTTCCATGATTGATTACCACATTGTTTGACTTGATTGTCTTATCACACCATGGGTGTCCCATGTTTGTGGCTCTATGCCTATCTTGCATGTATGCACTTGTTTTTATGAATTTGACATATCATGCCTCCTATTTAGATTATTTTGTGACACTGTAGGTATGTCATATTAAAATATCTATGCCTACATAAGCCTATGTTTCTATATAATATTGCCTACTTATCTCTACTTTACTATTTCTGCTACCATAATATTCCTACTCTAGTTTATGACATAATTATTTCTACGATTTTTTAATACTATCAATACAGTGGTTATGACATGCTTGATTTCTACTATGATTACTAATCTTGTTTATGACACGTCTGCCAATTTTATCTATTATTTTTACTACTATACACATGTCTTCTTCCTTGTTCATGCATGTTTTTTTATTTGCATTTTATGGTTTCCACCATGCATAATCAATTTTCTAGGTACAAGTTCCCAATGGTGTCCACCATTCCAAAATTTCATATGATCCTATTCAGATTATCAAACTTACTACACGTGTACACATATATTATTTTGAGCCGCACACTAAAATTCTTGATCACACACACCTCAAAAAGGGGGAAATTCAATGAGATATTTTCTACACCTATAGATATATTACATGATATAGGAACAAAATTTTACATGACATATCCTCAGAAACAATCACAAATACTAACATGTGGCAGAAAAAGGTATGAATCTTGGAGCTTCTTTTGATTTCTCTTTCTTCTTTGGTTGGATAATATTATTTTCTTGTTTAATTGTGCCCTAGTCATAACTATATAATATGTACTATTCATATCTACCAAGCCTCCTTGTAATCATCATCTTCTGATTCATAAGTAAAAAATATAATTTGTGAATATTCAATAGTCTCATTAGTTTCTTCAGTCTTTTCCTCTTCAGCATTTTCAACTTCTTCTACAGTCACTTCATAATTTTCTTCTTGGAATCAACAAGATGCATTGACTCGAGATTTTACAGGAGGAACTTCAATGGTCAGCTTAAGTTGGGCTGTAGGTAAATGATTCCTAGGTGAAAAATTCATCCTAGGAATGTATTTGTATGGGGTATTATGAGAAATTTATTTTTAAATAATAGTTTGGTCATTGGCTAGTTTTTGAATGATCAAAATTAGTTAACCATGAGGTTGAACCTTTGGCTTTAGTGGGATTTTTTTCAAATTTCTTGACATAATAAGATCATCCTCTACACTAATATCTAATTATTGATCATCCCCAAGATTGGGTAATTGATTTAATCTAAATTGAATTAAATATAATTTCAAAGTAAATTATTGTAACAAATGATATTCAAGTGATTACATATAATAATGTGTAAAAACTAAGCATTCAATAATGTAACCCTAAGCAATTGAATGGAAGAAAAATACTCAACTGATTCTATGTGATCTGGGAGTGATCAAGATTGTGTATATGATAGAACAAGTTGGGAACAACATCGTAATTTCTCGATGAAGATTCGTGAGACAAAAATATGTAGGATAGAAGTGCCCACAATAGGACATGAGCGTCCTAGGTGCTAGTGACTGATTTGGGTGCTAGTGTCCACTTAGATGCTCAGGTTCTGAATTGTTTTGGGTTAGAACGTCTTCGTTCCAATATTCACTTTGTCACTCCAATTTTGCTGTTAGGGTTCCAATCCCTCCTGTAACCTATAACATAGATGACTAGATGCACATGCCCATAAACCACATCATATTAATAAAAAGGATACATAATGGGGAGTCATACTAACCCCAGTGGTTGCTTGAAGAGTGAACTTATGATAGAGTGTTGCACTACATCCCGGACTCCATGTATTTCTTTATGTGTGTGTGTGTGTGTATCTGTGTCTCATACCCTAGGTTTCCCTTATGCAAGTTTCATGATGATAGCGGGATAGATTTAGATTATCTGAAATATGTAGAATGTGTATGATGGAATAAAATGAACTCCCATCCTATGTAGGGTATGTAGATAAGTGAAACCCTTTTCCCTTATATGAATGTGCTAGATGTATGCTTTTTAGTGCTCTTGTGCCTTTGTGCAAGCTTATGTGGTGATAGATAATGCTTATAATGATTGGCCGATTATTTCAGAGAAGTAACTAAGTCTATATATGATTCCTAATATCGCAATTTTACCCCCGGGAAAAATTGGTCAAATACGACCCTGCGTAGGAGAAAATTGAAGGGACAGTTCAGTCCTGTGAGCCGACATTTCAAATCTGAATCAAGAGGTAGGTGGGCTCGTCAATGGAGTGATAGGGTCAAATGGAATCCTCCATGTGGTTAGAACTGAATGAGGCAGTGTTCACTCGAGGCCAAAATTGGCTAAGTATGAATAGACTTGCGGAAGGAGCTACGTGTCAGCTCGACGCAACTCTAATGGAAAAATCAAAGCAGGGTCTCCAAATGAGCAGGTAGCCTCCATGTGTCCTAGGTTAGACATAAAGCCTTCATCAGATAGGAAAGTACAACAAGGTTAGCGGAAGCCTCCACACATCTAATTGACTCATCTTCAAAGGTCAAGCCCCAAAGGTAGGACCCAAACAAGAGCGAGCCCCCCACGTGTCTCGAGTCAAACATATTACCCCGTAAAAAAAAGAGACTAAGCCAAACATGGGGAAATGGTGGGGTGGCCCGAAGATGATGCCAAGTGTCCCATTGTCACACTTTTGGGAGCTGGCTACAAAGGTCCCACCCGTAAAGATTTTTTGGGCATTATATGCAGTGGGACCCCCTTACTCACCCAAAGGGACGAGGCAGGCAGTATTGATTTGAGACCCAAATTAGATAAGTAAAGAAGGGCCAGAAGAAGCCTCTACACATCATCTCAAAACATCTTCAAAGGAAAAATATGGAGGCAGGTCCCAGAAGTGTGCCAGTTTGCCACGTAGTCAGGGACTGAGAAAGGCAGCAGGCCTAAATCGGCTAAGTACAACATGTTCAGTGGAAGCCTCCACATGCCTCATCTGCACAACTTCAAAGGAAAAATCTAGAGTGGTTTCCAAAATGAGTTCCAACCCTCTACATGTTCCAGGTCTGAAAAGGAGACACTGGCCATTGAAAATTCCAAGCTTGGGACAGGACGAAGGAAGCCTCCATGCGTCAGTTTACCACAACTTCAGAGTTAAAATATGGAGGTGGTCCCCAAACAAGCGCGGGCTCACTGCGTGGCCAGAAGTCAAAAAAGGGGGAAGAACCAGCCATTGAATCAGGTAAGTAAAGGAAAACCAACAGAAATCTCCACGTGTCCCTTCGACGCTCTTTTAGGGTACGAATCCAAAATAAGGTCCCAAATGTGTGCTAACCCTCCACACCTCTCATGTCAGGCATAATGTCTCCACTGATAGGAGGGGCTTAGGTAGAATACAAAGGAAATGGGACAAGCCAAAGGAAACCACCACGTGTTAGTTTGGTGTAACTTCAAGAGTGAAAGGAGGTAGTAAAATCTTAAGAATACACGGGGCTCCATGTAGATCTCAAAGGGAAGACTCCAAATCCAAAGTATGTTTGGAAAAATATTTGAAAATCATAAGCCTGCCAAGATTTTTAAATGCTTGGATCTTAAAAGATTATGAGATCCCACGTTGGGCACCCGACCCTGATCTTCAAATGACCTCGACTACGAATGGAGTAAATATAGGCCGTCATTCTTGAGACTGTCACATTTCTCACCCACTGCCGTAATGAGGTATTTCTTTCCCAACAAGAAATGGTAATGGAGGCATGGGTTATGTCATGAAACCCATTAATTTTATAGGTGGATTCAATGCTCTTGCAGGGGTGGTTAAAGCAAGGTTCAAAATTTCCCTCTCTCTTTCTCTCATTCTTCTATATATTGTAAAGGAGGGGCATATTTCAAAAGGTTGGTAACCTTTCTCTCCTGCCCCCCTTCTCTCTCTCTTCCTTAGGGTAGAATGTGAAGTATAAGCCTCCTCTCTTAGCTCTGTAATGGCATTTTCTTACCTCTTGTCCACTGATGATGTACCGTGTGAACTCTTGGAGAAATAAAATCTATTTTTTGATGGATTTTATCCATCCTTGCTTATTTTATTGTCTCTTCTCGCCTCTCATCGTTGCAGGGTATACTGTGCATACTTCTGATGTCTATTACAGGTTTTGGGAGCTGTGTTTAATGGGTTGAAGTGGTGTTTCGTGTGAACTTTATCTTTGATTTGTGGTGCATCTTTTCCACCCTCTCCTTTTCTCACATCTCTCCACTTCAGGTAGTTGAATTAGTGACCAACACCTTCTTTTTTTGGTGTATCACTGCTTTAGTGTAGGCTTTGTTTTATGCATTTCTCTCTCTTCCTGGTCCCTTGGAAGGTTAGATTAGCATTAGATATTCTTCCTACAATGGAGTAGCTTGTGGCAGGTAGTTTAGGAAGAAGAAAATAAATTTATATGAAGGGCCATCTGAAGTTCGCAAGTCCCATAGCTTGAGAGATGGTCTAATGTTATGCAATCACATCAAATGCCCCACTCATATCCAAGGCCATTCGGGGGTGCTTTGATTTTGCACCAACAATTCCCTTGTTTGAATTTTGTAATTGAAAACTAAAAGGATAACCCAAAGTGTTAAAAGGTTACCAAGAAATGAAAAGGACCCAAAAGAGTAAGAATAAGGAAGAGAAGGACAAAGGCATTCGGAAGGGACATGAGTGCCTGGGTGCTTTTTTGCTAATTAGGCACTAGTTTCTTAGGACATCAAAAGATAAATCAGCCAAGTGCTGGAAGAGATGTAAGATGTGTAATGCGAAAAAAGTGTAAGAGATAAAGAAACCAAAATGTCAAATGGAGTTATCAACCACTCGTTTTCTTATTAAGGAAGAATGTATACATTAGTATACTTTAGGACCTAGAAATGTACCCAATTTTATAGATTGTGTGTCTACATTTCCCCCACTTTATACTGTTGAGTGACTAATCGATAATATAAAGTAGATAGAAGATGCGTACCTTATAAAACAAAGAGAAGTGTAGCTGATATCATGCTGAGTGGAAAATTAGCCATATGAAGCATGAAGTGAATATAATTTGAAGCATGAAAGCTAGGAAAGGGAGGTAGATGCTAGGGGTGAAGTGTATGCCTAGTAGCGTGCTGATATAGTGGTGCTTGTAGATTTGAGCTACTTCTTATTGCTTGTAAGGATTGACCTAAAAAAGAAGAGTAAAAGAGTAGTTAAATTCATGTATATGAAACATTAGAGTAATGTGTTTATAAGTAAAAAGTGTGTGAAAGTAATAGCTAAGGAAATGGTGCACCTGACGTATGAGAGATTATAAAATAGAAAATTGTCCTATTTTCCTTGGAGATGTTGTTAGATGGGGTTGAGAGTGATCAATTCCCAACCAAGAAAGTATCTAGCCATGGATATGAGTTTCATGCTGCCAAGAATGATATTTTTTGGGAGACCTCATGCCAAGAGCGTGTTTTTTGGGAGACCTTATGACAAGAGTGGGTTTTTCGGGCAATCTTACTCCAAGTATTATATTTTAGGTGATTTCACACCAAGAGAAGAGTTTTGGGGAGAGAGGTATATTTTTATATCCTTCCATGATGTTTCTCAAATGATAAGTGCCATTGCAAATCGACACATCCCGATCTGTTACCGATTTATAACCAAATTATAGCAGATTATAACCAAATTGTAGTTTATTGAATGAATTGTATGACTGAAGGCAAGTTCCTGACATTGTAGATTTGTATTGTAACCTACTAGAAACAATGATGAATTGAGAAACTATCTGATTTTTCCCCCAGGACACAAGTTCCTAGGCGGGACACAAGCACCCACTATTCCTATCTGATACTAGGTGCCAATGTTTGCTCTATGTTTGTGATCCAAGTTTGATTCTAGACCACTTTGTGCCTTTGCCAATTCTGTGTTGTATTGTTTTTTCTGAATCTTTGTGCTATTGGAAGGGTGATTAGTTCACCTAATAGCTTCCCCCTCATTTGGGGTGCATGCGACGAATGTAAGAGGATATAGCCCAAATAAGAGGACTTGAAATTCATGTGTATGTTGTAGATTAGATACCTACAGGGGGTAGGGGTGTGTATGGTAGAAACCAAGAAAAATGCAAATAATATAGGCTAGCAACAAGTGTTAGTGTAAAATAGGTAGCATGCAAAATAATACAGTGTAACAAGTAAATGTGAAGACAAGAGGGACCACAAAAATGGGTTGTATACATGTGACAATACTCATAATGTCACAAGACAACCAGGGACGAGGTGGCCATAAGAACACAATGATCAAGCATGACATAAGGTATAACCCACAAATAATAACAAACAATAGTAAATGAGAAGTAACATATAACCATGGTTGAATAGAATCCTGCAAGGTGGATGCTACACATGAAGCACCCGTTAATATGTTAGAAATATAAGTAGTATGTCAAAGCATGCATAGAGTAGAAAAACCTAAATGACAAGAAGTGGTAGATATTGTAATAATAGAACATGTGTAGTATGAGAATAACAAATTTATATGCCTCCAGGAGCCTCGACAAGAGTGGTAAAGAGTAGTGTCAAGCATCATGCATCGTGTAAGAATATGTAGATGGCCTACATTCACCTCAAGATACCACATGAGTGTACATGTGTATATAGAAAAAATATAATGACATACTAAGAATCCAGCTAGCATAAGAAAAAAATTACATGTAAATAGTATAAGCTAACAAGAATAAATATAACCAAGATGTGTAGATGAGGGGAGATGAATTTCCCCTCAATGAATGTGCATGAAATGAGATTCATTTTAGGAATGATCCCTCAACAATCAAGTATGAACTGTATAATAAGAGTGTGTCATCGGGTGGAAAAGGTATTGCTAGGAAATATTTACCATGAAGCACGGAGCGTGCAGTGTAGTAGATAAGGTATGAGTAGATGATAGAGACAAAAGTGTGCGGGTAAGGTTCATTTAATGGCCTCAACAGTCATGTACGAACCTTGAGAACATGACTGCATCATTGGGTGGAAAATTTATTGCTAGGAAAGACTTTCCATGAAGCATTTATCATGAAGTGTAGTAGATAAGGTATGAGTAGATGATAAATATAGAAGTGTGTGAGTAAGGTTCATTTAATGCCCTCAATAGTCATGTATGAACCTTGAGATCATGAGTGCATCATCGGGTAACGAGGTAGAGTATGTAGTAGAAACACTATGTCATATAGATAGGAAGAAGTAATGGTATAAGGAGCAAAAGAGAAGGGGGGGGAAAGTATGATGCCCCCAAGTGTGTATATGAGAAGATGTTGGAAAAAAGATGTGATCAACATGAGAAAGAATAACCAGAGCATGTATAGTGAATGAAGGGATGTATACCATAGACAGTGGTATGTGTATCATGAATAAAAGGATCCATAAGTAAGCATGATGAGAAAAGCGTGTCTGTAGTGGCATAGGAGTGGAAAGGGAAGTGATAAACATAGATAAATGGAGTAAGGTGTGCTCATTGTAGACACTAGATCATGCACTTGGGTACATTTTTAGGTCCTATTCACATACCAATATTCATATGATTCCTAAGCTAGAAAATTACTAATTGACCACTATCTTTGGCCTCTTTTCTTTCTTTCTGGTTTCTTTCTTGGTTTTACACACCCTATTTCCCAATTTGACTTTTAATATTTTAGATTTTCTGAGTCTAGACACCAACGCCTAGCCAGGACACTAGCGCCTAGGCACCCTTGTCCCCTCTAGGTGCCCCGACCTATTTGTATCTTGCTCACATATTTTGGGTCTTTTCTAGCTATTAGGCATCTTGTTTCCTTCGTGGCCAACCTTTTAGTGGTTAATTACAAAATTTAAACAAGGGAATCATGTAAATAAAAATCTATGTGATCATAATATGGGACCAAGATCTAAGTATTTACTACTATCACCCAAGGTTGCATCCAAAGACATTTCAAGAGCATCAAAGCATCCATCTAGCTATCATTCAAGGGACAATGGACTGTATTACTTTGCATACACTTCATAGGAGGGAAAGTTAATTTTTACATGCACACACATACTTACATTAATACATCTAGCTATTTCTTGCTATCAAGTGCAAGTTGCACAAGAGCCACCTAGGGCACGATTCTACACACACACACACACATAACTACAGGGAGTTTGAAATGTAGTCCATCAACTAGAACATAATTTCAATCAATCCGATGACCATCAGGGTCATTCTGACTCCCCATTTGCATATTTTTCTTTTTAGGATTTGACATGTTTTGGGGTTTTATAGGTGCTCTGTCTCTTTACATATTTTAGGAAAATTCGATGATTAACTAGCGATATGCAAGAAACTAACAATGAGTGAAAGTCTTGCAACACTATAAAATTTAGATTCTGACCAATTTCACAGTCACAGGCACCCAGGAGCAGTCTCTGGAACCCAGGTGCCCATGACCTAGTCCAGGCACCCCAGTCCAGGAAAATCCAGCAGTCACACAATGTTTTGGGCACAATAACAAAAATTTCCTCCTCATATTTATCTATTTTCCAGTTTGGAACAGTCCAAGATTAATTACAAAATCAGATAAGTAATTTATCCCTTCTCTTGCACCTAGGGTTTTATATTTTTCTATCTTATTACTTAGGTCATATCTGTAATTTATTATTTTATCATTTTGTTGTGACTTAGTAATTAGGGTTTAACATATTTCAATATTTTTTAAATCATTTGGTGAACCCATTGCTTGATTCCAAATTTCTTTCTAGGGTTTTCTTCTTATTCACATCACCCGTAGTGGTTGTTTTGTGTCTTTTTAGCATCTCGAGCTTCCCCCATCTTCCCGTAGGGTTTCTAAATCAATGGCTGAAACTGATAATCCCTTCATTAACTCTCAAAAAATTCCTCTCAAAAACATTAAAGCATCTGATAGTGAGCACTCATATGATGAAGACACCAACATTGATCAAGAGGAATTAGACAAGCTCACAAAATTTCATCAAGATTTTCATGATAATCCTGCCCATCTTCCGCATATTCTTAATGCTTTGATTGCTGCTAAATGCTCTTGTGATGTTGTTTCAACACCCCTTGTTAGTTTTTTCTCGGCTGAAATGGCCTCCACCCAACCCCTTCATATTCTTGCTTCCATTCCCACTACTACCACTCCCATCATTAAACCTAATGATTCTAATGCACAACCTCATGATTTTTAAAATAATCCTGATTTAAGTTCTTTATTTCAGGATTTGCAAACTAAAATTAGTCAAATTCAATTGTCCATTTCTTGTGTATCCCCACATCTTGATTCCACTTTGCTCCTTCATACTCCTTTTACACCTGCCATCTCAGCCTATCAAATTCCTCCAAATTTTGTCACCCTTAAGCTTCCCATCTTCAAGGGCCATGGTGACCCTCAAGAGCATCTCTGAGCATTTTAGGTAACATGTCTAGATTATGTGGATGATCATACTTTACTAGCAAAGCTCTTTCCTCATAGTCTTCAAGATTATGCAATGCGTTGGTTCTATGATCTACCTGCCCATTCAGTAAGATCTTTTACACATTTAGCTGATAATTTTCTAACTCATTTTTCTATCAATATCAAATATAAGATATCCTATGCTCAACTACCTAAAATTAAACATGGATCTAATGAGAATCTAGTAGATTATGTCTTGGAGTATAAGAACAACTTAGATAAGATGTATAATGTGCTTGCATACTCTGAAATTCAAGATCTATTCATCTAAAGTCTATTACTATCTCTCTCGGAGAGTGTCATCTTTGAGACATATCCATCATTCGATCTTTTAAGTCATACTCTTAAGCTACAAAAAAGTAAACTATTATCTATGGGCAAGCTTAAGTATCATGAGCAGAATTCATCTTCTATGCACTTTCAAAGTAAATGAACTTTCAAGCCATCTACTAAACCTACTAAAGCTAAAGCTACTGTCAATGTTGTATCTAATCCTAAAAAGTTGCAATGGAAACCGCCTAATAGTACGTTTACTAAATATCCTTGTGATTTGCATATTCTATTTCCGCAACTCATTGAGATAAATATTATTACACTTACTCCTCTACTCAATCTAGACCCATCTTGTCCTAAAGGTCGTAATTATAATGAAAATTTCAGATGAAACTATCATCAATGCATTTAACATTCTATAGATCAATGTTTCAAATTTTGGAATCTTATTTAAAATATTATCTATAATAATTAAATTGAGCTTCCTGAGCCTACGAAATCTACACCAATCAATGAAAGTCACAAGCTCAAGATCTTTAAAAATCCTCTTCCTAAACATGAAAAACAAGCAGATGAATCTTCATCCAATAGTGCATATCGTGTTGTTCCTCCTCCTTCATCGAGGGTTCTTGATTTTCTAGTTGCTCGCACTGATGCATCTCCATCATTCATTGCATTCGATGACTATGACTATCACACCACATTCTCCTCTGACACATTACATATCAATGCTTTTATTGGGCATCATGCTATCAATAATATAATGATTGATCCATAGATTCATATGTGTGTGTGATCTATTGCACTTCTTGTTGCAATCGACTATCTATTATCACATATTTCATATCTAGTTCCTAAATCATATGGTTACGTCAAGCTTCTAGTCATAATTGGTCCTCTTACCATGTTTGTGCCATTCCTTGTGGCACCTTTAGTCAAAGGGTGTGACATGCTCTTAGGTCTTTCCTGGCTCCGTGCAACTCAGGATATCATTTCCATGAATCACTTATGTATAAAGTTAATTCAAAACACACAAGTCATTACAATCAATGGTGTTCTGCCATGCACACCATGGTCGCAGCCTCCTCTTGAGGTTTCCCTTACACTCGCTAGAGTATCTAGGTCCCTGCGAACCCTCAAATATAAAGTGTAATATGTTGCTATCTCATCTATTCGCACACGACCTGATCAGTCTCATAGGTCTACTAGTCCATCTCATCAGTCTAGGTCCACCACTCAGACAGTTCATTCACATAGGTGTTCATGACCTCTGTGCTATCCTTCACATAGGTGTCCATCACCTTTGTGCTCTCCTTCACATAGGTTTCCACTACCTCCACGGTCTCCTTCACATAGGTATACATCACCTCCATTCTCTCTTTCACATAGGTGCACATCACCACATAAGTCTCATGTACATAGGTCTCATTCACTGATACACCATCTGTCTCATACATTGGGTCCCCCTGTAGGGCATTGGTTTTAGATCAACATTCGGTCCTCTCTTTTGGTCGCATAATACTCGTGATGTCAAATGCTCCCAAAATTAGGGTGGCATCATTGGGTGAATCAATCACCCCATACAATAATTCAAACTCACAATACAATATAGTTCAGTACAAAATCAACACAGTCTATAGTATAAGAAACAACCCAAAATATGCTTTGAGTATTTATCACAACACGAATGATAGCGCCTAGACAATGACATGAGCGCTTGGGTGCCCTTGACCCTTCCTATGTGCCTATGACCAGGGGGAAATTACAACATTTTTCTTAGATCAACACAGTTTTCAGTAGTCTACATAGTAATTTTATCAGTACAGGCACAATCCTCCAGTAATCATCATGCATGATTTATCCTAATTTTTATTTTGCATTAGATAAAAATGGATCAAATTTGAACATAGCATGATCACACCATCTGTAGGGGTGTATAAATTTTGGGAAGCAGTCAAAGGGTGGAAAATAACACTAGACCTTTCTCCCTACACTTCTTCTAACGTGGCGTGCGATCTCCCAAAAAACTTGGACTTGGCATGAGATCACCAAAAAAAATCCTACTTGGTGTGAGATCACTTGAAAAAATTGTTCTTGGCATGATATCTCCCAAAAAATGATTCTTCTATAACATTGTTGTCGTGCAAATGTGCAACAGGGAAATTGAAAATTTCTGAGCATGACAACTATACCCCTGTGCCAAAAGTTTCATGTTTTTATCATTCCCAGGCACCCCAAGTAAAATCCGTTAGTCTTGTCACCCCCTATTTGATGTCAAATTTTTCCCCTAGGTGATTTAGTAAATTCTATCCATTCCCCCTAGGTGATTTTAGGGAGTTCTGAAAAGATGCTATCTACAGATAGTTGTGGGAAGGGCTATCACTGGCCTTCCCAGGAATGGATCAACCCCCTTAGAGAAGAAAGGAAGGGAAAAATTCAACATGGAGGTGAATTGAAGACCTTCGAACATCATGGAAATGATTTTGGAAGGTTTGGAGAAGTTTTGAAATATTTGGAGCAGTCTGAGTAAAAACAGGGTTCACAAGCCTAGGTAGTACACATGCCTAAAATATTTGCTGGGCTTCAGAAGAAGATTCCAAGAGCTCTGGAGGTAGTTAGAAGTAAAAAAAAAACATCTATAGAAATAGGATTCAAATAACTAAATGGTGGTGGAATAATGTTTTTCACAACACCTTGGAGCATAGGATTTTTAGGTAATTTTTATCATGCACAAGTGGTGTCTCAAATAAAAAATATGATTTTTAAGGGACTAGATGGATGAATAAAAGACATGAGACCAAAAAAATTGGATGTAAAATTCCATTTCGATTTAGGATTATATAAAATTTCACCAATAAATTGCACCGGGAGCTCAAGTTATCATCGTTCCAAGTTACCCTCTCAAAGGTAGTTTAGGACTTAGTCATTTTTTGGGAGGACATGTGTCAGCACTAGGAGCTTGGCCAGATTTCATGTCCCCAAAGTCCCTGAGGTTAGGTAAGCCAACCCTTGAAAAATTTTCCGAGCCCCCACATGACATTTGGGACCCTTATGTGACCTCTAGACTTGACAGTTCAGCACCCAAGTGCATTTTTGGAGCATCCATTCTCTGTCGTCGAATCAAGTGCCACGTGTCAGCTCCAAGACCACCATGGAAACTGATGTCCCTCATGTCCCTGAGGCCAAGAACATAAAGCATGGAAAAATGTGCCTAGCCCCTATGGGGAGTCTTTTGGTCACCCACGTGACTGAATTTCAGCCCCTAGGTGCATTTTTGGAGCATCCATTCCCTGCCATTGGATCAAACGCCATGTGTAAGCTTCGAGACCACCGTGGAAACTGATGTTCCTTATGTACTTAAGGTGAGGGATATAAGACATGGAAAAATGTGCCCATAACCTATGTGGAGTCTTTTAGACATCCATGTGATTGACTTTCAGCCCCCACGTGTAACTTTCAAGCAAATCCCATGCCGTCAGATCGAGGACACATGACATCACCTTGACCACCATGGAAATTGATGTCCCTCATGCCCCTAAGGTTAGTTACATTAGGGACACAAAAATTCACCCAACCCCTCCATGTTCATTTCTTTGAAAATTTAAATCTAGCACTTAGTCGTTTCTTCCCCCTCATTTATCCTTCACAACTTCATACCTTGTCATGGCTCCGTGCATGATTGTCTAGACACCTGGTCCACCATTGCTGCTCCAAACCAGATTTCCCATGGCAACATAAACACCTAGTACATGAAAATAGATAGATTTTAGGGGAAGGAATAATGAAAAGTGCTGAAAAGATGAAGAACAGGAAGAAAATGTTTTTTTGCTAGATAATCGTGAAGCTAGCCGATCGAAAACTCCTCATATATTGCAAAGTACAAGTTGGATCAAGATGCCATCTTTTTCAGACTTTCAAATTTTGCAAGACAATCAAGATGCAACAAAGAAGAGGTCAAATGATGTTAAGAGTAATTTTCTCCAAAAAAATCCTCACTTCGTGCACCGGTTCACATTCGTCGGATTTCCCATCACTCTGGCAATGGAAACAAACTAAAAACTTGCACATGGGATACAAATAATAAACCTATCACAATGGAGTTGTTTTCACTGCAAACAGAGACAAAAATCGGACCTACAAATTTCAAGCTCCATGAATGGCCGCCATGGTAGCTCTGTGCTCGAAGCCACTGCCAGGTCAAAATTTCAAAATTTATTTCCAATCATTCTAGTCGGAAAAACTACGTGAAATTCAGAGGGTGTGATCGTAATGAAAAGATGGATATAAGAAGTATGTTCCATAATAAATCGAGCACTGGAAACACACTTTCTAAAAATAGTAAGTTTTCTTGTATAAACTTACTATGTTTGGAAAGTCATCATCAAAAATAGGTGAGACAAAGGCAACGTGCATTGAAGATCATGAGCAAGTTATAATGAGCGTTCAGAGTAGAAAATAGTGAAAATGACTAGTTACTAAAAATAGTAAGTCCCCTTATATGGGTGCTTACTAAAAATATTAAGTCACCCCAAAGAATCGGATGGGGCAAGGGTAGGGTGCATAGTATCGAATGAGGGAGTTCACCACTTCATGATGGTCGATAAGAGGAAAAAATCACCTCTCACTAAAAATAGTATATCATACGTAGGCTAGGAGTTGCGGTCATCAGTGGAACGAATTCACTCAACTTGGCAAGCATTCACAAGTTGATTTGAAGGAGATTCACAGTGTGTAAGGGATTCAAAGATTCAAAGTTTCACTGCATTTGGAGCTTTCCATCAATGAGGATAAAAAAATTAATTGGAAATGACATATCTTCTTCTTCTTCTCTCTCTCTTTCTCTATCCTCTTGCCCCCAACTTTCTCTCACTTTCCAATATTCTAATTTCACGTTGGGATTGCACTTTTTCATATGTCCTAATGTTCCTAATGTAATAAGTCACCTTTATGTTATAAAAAGGGACTTAAGAGTTTCCTAGGAAGTTGAAAAGTTTTAAGTTGTGCGAGAACATATGAAAAGGAATTGGGGGGGTAGATGAAGAGTCATATTCTACTCTATAAATTGTAAAGCCATTCCCATTTCAAAGGTTTTGGCGATTGATCTTGTAAACTCAAGAGTGAATTGTACCTAGAGAAAGAAAAGGAGAGCCATTTTCTTCTACTTTCATCCACTCTTAAATATCTTCCATTCCCACACTATGTACAACTTCTTTTTAAGCATCAATACACGAAGAAGGATTTTGTATCCTTTTTGATGAGGATATTTTAGAAACTATGAGTTCATATTCTTATCTTGTCTTGTTGCCATTTGAAGGTTTTTTTCTTCTCATAAATGCATGTGTTGAAGTTTGTAACTAGCATGTGAAGGAATCTGATGTCCTACCTATAACATTAGTTCCCCTATCTCATTTGTCACTCCCCTTTCCCTCTCTACAGATAAATTCCTCTCTTACAGGTATTTGCAAGCTTTGCCGTAGGGTCAGTGGAGTGCCCCTGTTGGATCCCCAGTTAAAAATGCCACCACAAAAATACACATTGTCTTGTGCATGCACATACGACAGATGCACTGGTTAAGTAGAGGGACTTAGATTCCCAAAGTGTTAACAAGAAATCCATAAGTTTGTGTACCTGACAAATTTTCTCGCCAACAAACATTTTCAGGATCCTTTCTATATTTTCACTCATCACAGATCAAGTCCATCATTATGGGAAGTAAAAAATCACATTGTCAAGCATAAAATAACATCAACAACATGTACAATGTGACATATAAACATATAATTTTACCCCTAGGGTCACTTCCTCTTCTCTAGATTCCATGCTTCATTTTTGTCACTCCATGCTTTAATTGTCTCCCTAGCATGCTTTTCACCATCAACCTACATGGTTATCAGGTACGCATCTCTTATCTACTTTATGTTATCGAGTATTTTCTCAATAAAATAAAGTGGGGGGGAAAATATAGAAACTAAATCATGCACTTGGGTACTTTTCTAGGTCTTGATCACATACCACTATTCATATGATTCATAAGCAAGAAAAAGACTAATTGACCACTATCTTTGGCCTATTTTTTATTTCTAGTTTCCTTCTTGGTCTTACACACACTATTGCCTAGTATGAATTTCTATATTTCATATTTTTTGAGTATGGACACTAACGCCTAGCCAGGACCTATTTGTATCTTGCTCACATCTTTTGGGTATTTTCTAGCCACTAGGCATCTTGTTTTCTTGGTGGTCGGCCTTTTAGTGGTTAATTACGAAATTCAAATAAGGTAGTCATATAAATACAAAGCTATGTGATCATAATAAGGGAATGAGCTCTAAACATCTACTACTATCACCGAAGATTGCATCCAAAGACATTTTAAGAGCATCAAAATATCCATCTAGCTATCATTCATGGGACAAGGGGACTACATTATTTTGTATACACTTCATAGGAGGGGAAGTTCATTTTTCCATACTCACATATACTTACATCAATACATCTAGCTATTTCTCGCTATCAAGTGCATCTTGCACAAGATCCACCTAGGGCATGATTCTACCCCACACACACACACACACACAAAACTACATGGATTCTAAAATATAGTTCAATGCCTAGATCATAAGTTCACTCAGTTGGGTGATCACCAGGGTCACTCCGACTCTCCATTTACATATTTTTTATTTTTTAGGATTTAATATCTTTTGGGGTTTTACAATTGCTCTTTCTCTTTACATATTTAAGGTGAATTCAAAGATCACTTAACGACATATATGTGACTAACAATGAGATT
The DNA here is from genome assembly GCA_019776745.2 of Taxus chinensis. Lineage (NCBI taxonomy): Eukaryota > Viridiplantae > Streptophyta > Pinopsida > Cupressales > Taxaceae > Taxus > Taxus chinensis. The sequence goes on along the minus strand of CM034154.1, from coordinate 701,394,783 downwards.
TAGTGAACATCTTGTGACACTGTAAAATTCATATTCTGACCAATTTCATAGTCACAGGTGCCCAGGAGCAGGCTCTACTGCCTAGGCGCCCCTGACCCAGTCCAGGTGCCCCACTCTAGGGAATTTATGACAATTGTACAATTTTTTGGGCACAATAATGATAATTTCCTCCTCTTGTTTATCAGTTTTCCAGTCCAACACAGTTCAGGATTATTTGTTAAATCAACTAAGTAATTTATCCCTTCTCTTGTACCTAGGGTTTCATATTTTTCTAGCTTATTGTTTTAGGTTAAATCTATACTTTATCACCTTATCATTTCGTTTGTGAATTTGTAATTAGGTTTTAGTATATTTCAATATTTTGTTAAATCACTTCATAGTGTAGATTAGAGAAAGTGGTACTTGAAATATTGTCTTGAAGTGCAACGCAAAAGTAAGGTATATGTGTGTATGCGAGTAGTATGGATAGGCAACTACTGATTAGAACATGTGCCTATGGGGGGGGGAGTTCGATGTCCCTAAAGTGTGTGAATGATGGAGATATATTTGCTAATGGGTGAGAGATGTGGAAATGTATCAGGACTATCGATATTGGTGTTAGGATGATCAAATTTTCCAAAGTAAGTTGTAGTTGTGAGAAAATATGGAAAAAACTTGTTGTTATGGTAAGGGGGAAATGGTCATAAGTTTCCATGTGTTCTAATAGAGCATCATTAGTAAGGAATGTATATAATTCAGACCAAGTGGGGAGAAACATGATCACCAATAAGCTTAGGGTATAATAGAGGAAGATTATGAGCATGTGAAGTTGTGTATTGTGGATTGTGTGGGAATAGAAAGAGGCTCTATGAATCTTTGTCCATATTTTTTTAATCCGATGCCAATGAAACCATAACATACCATATATTGATGCACAAGGAAATAATTTATGAAATTAGGAGGTATACATTGCAGAAGTAGGGGTTTTATGTGAATGATCAATAGTGTTGAAAAAGGTAAATGTGTTGGGATATACTAAGGATTCATATACCACACCTTGGTATAGGAATGTAAGAAGCGCATGAAGGGTTGAAGGGACCACATGTATAACACGGATCTAAGGACATATGAGAAGAATTTTATAATTATGACTATTCAACAAAACATGGCATGGGACAAGAAAAGTACATGACCAAAAAGTAATGGAAAATGTGATTGTACCTAAGACCTTTCAAGGAATATTATCAAAGCCATGAATACAAAATAGAAGAGGGATTTAAGGAGGCTTCAGAAAGGCCAATTTGTTGAAGGAATGATAAAGTAAAAATGTTAATACCAGATCCATTATCAACTAAAGCTTGTTTAACACCTATATTATAGATGTGAACTTGAATATAAATGGGTGTATCATTATCTAAAATATATTGAGAATACATTTCATCACATGTAAAGGTAATATGGAAGACTAAGATATACTATTTGAATAATGATTTGAGTGCTTGATCATGAGTTGGGGTTCACCAAATGATTTAATATAAATTGAATTATATCTAATTTCAGAGTAAATTACTGGAACAAATGATATTCAAGTGATTACATACAATAAATGTGCAAGCACTAAGCATTCACTAATGTAAAACCCTAAAAATGTAAAGGGAAGAAGAAGACTCGACTGATTGTGTGTGATTCAGAAGTGATTGAGACTGTGTTTATGTTGGAACATGTTGGGAACAACATTGTAATGGATCAATGATGATTCAGAAGTATAGAAATATGTAATACATAAGTTCCCGCAAGAGGATGGGAGCGTCCCAGGCACTAGTGACTGATTTGGGTGCTAGTGTCTGCTTAGATGCTCCGGTTATGATTTTTTTGGGGTTTGAAGGTCATCGTTCCAATATTCAATTTGTTTCTCTAAATTCATTGTTAGGGTTATGATCGCACATGTAAGATGTAAAATAGATGAATAACCGCACATGCCCACAAAACACATAAAATCTAATAAAAATATGCATAATGGGGAGTCAAAATGATCTTGACGGTCAACCAAAAAGTGAAGTTATGACTGAGTGCTGCACTACATCTTAGACTCCATGTAGTTATTTGTGTGTGTGTGTGTATCTGTGTCCCTGCCCTAGGCTACCGTTTTGTAAGTTGTTCGATGATAGCGTGTTAGATCTAGATTGTCCCAAATATGAAAAATGTGTGTGATGGAATAGAATGAATTTCCCTCCCATGCACCATATGTAGATCAATTTAACCATTATCCCTTGTATGATTATGCTATATGCATGCTTTTTAGTGCTCTTGTGCCTTTGTGCAAGCTTAGGTGGTGATATATAATTCTTATAATTCTTGGCCCCTTATTTCAGAGAAGTAACTAAGTATATATATGATTCCCTTGTTTGAATTTCATAATTGACAGCTAAAAGGCTGACCCAAAGTGTTAAAAGGTGACCAATAAGTGAAAAATACCCAAAATAATAAGAATAAGGAAGAGAGGGAAAATGACACCCAGAAGGGATAGTACCACCTATGCCCTTCTTTCCTCACTAGGCGCTATTGTATGAGGCCATAAAAAGATAATTCATTCAAGTGCCATGGTGCAAGGGTCTATACTTAACTATTGTACTATCTTGATTGTTGGAGTTAAGAACACAATGCTTCCAACTTCTTGTTACTGACTTATACTAACCCCTACTCGAGGATCATTCCTAAGAGGTTCAACAACACCATTTGTATGTTGTTATCACCTTGAGGTCCAATGAGACATAGTACATGCTAATAATTGAAGACAAAAACTATAGAAGATTTCACTTCATATGACAACTTATCAAATGTGATCACTTTGTGATCACCGAGCTATTGTCTAATAGATGTTTAAGACTGCTATTTTCATCTGCAAGACAACTTCAAGCTACAAAAATGCACTCATGATGTTTCTTGGAAAACATACCTCTTGTATACACTTTACCTTTACCTTTAAATATGGAGACCTTATTCTTCTCTCTGGAGTCAAGAGACCCTTTCCACCTTTTCACTATGATCAAGACATTAAGTTAAAGCTCTCACTTGGTTACTAGTACTCTAATATGGATATTTAATGTGAATGTTTGATACTCTACCCTCAAGCTTCTGACAGTCCATGAAATTCTAATTCAAGGCCTTAAATACAATTAGAAGGTTTCCATGGAGTACCTAATTGTTCCACATACCCTTATCATCATGATTAAGGTGTCTAAGACCTTTCATATGCTATTTTAGTAGTAAATTTTCCCATTCACCTTTCCTAGTAGCTTCTAGAGTGTTCTAACAAAGTATTCTCTAATGTACAATAACTTTATACTCAAAATGAAGGAAAGTTCATGACCCTAGAGTCATTGAAAACATCAAACATATATGGATAGTTGGTTTCCAAACTTGCATACATTGGTTTTTTAGCCATACTATGTGCAACTCCCCGTATTGGTCTCCAAATTGGCTTGTTACAGTCCTAAAAGGTTATGTACAGTTTGATTTCCTTGTCTTGATGGAATTTTATTATTGGTAGATGCTCTAAGACACTCAAACCTCAAAAAATTGGTTATAACACTACCTCTAAACCAAGTATAGAATTGTGATTATGAAGCACTTAGCAATAAATCTAGATTTTCCATTACCTAGCTGCACACCGTGTTTCCACATTTTTAGCTTGAACTACTATCATTGAGATATTTTTATATACTAGATCAATCACCATAGAAATTTGAGGGTTTCTAACTCATGTTTAAAAAGAGAATATCTAAAATTTGTATCCATTTTCAACCATGTAATCGAAATATACAAGAAGCCCTATTTCAGGTCCGAGAGCCTAAAAATGTAATAACAATCAAATTGAACATTTTCAAAACTTAGAAAAATCATGTTGAAAATCCTTGATTCCTATAGATGCTTTCCACTTTAATAGTAAGGAGAAATGATGCAAATAAATAAGACTGAGGGTTTAATCGTCACTTTCCAAGCACAATCCTCATGCACAGTCATAGGAAACATGCAAGTTCATGCAAAACAGAGCATAATTCTTCTCCACAATCATATTTCATTCTTTTATTCATCATTATTCAAGATCACGAGCCTCTGTCTATCCTTTATACATTAAAACCATCTATTAATAGGTGTGAATTTGCTAAGTATGAAGTCTAACCAAGTCCTAAACCGACTCAATCAACATTATAATCCTAGAATAGTGATGGATATCACTCTAATACATCTGCCAACTCATGCATAGACTCATAAATATAGTGACATGGAATTTGAAGCCCTTATTTATCCTATATTACCACTTTACTAGGTCAAATTCACTCCTACAAGATTTTACAAACATTTATGAAGTTTTCACAACATATTGAACGAACTCACACCTAGACTAATGGTCATATGACCTTATTATGCCTTGGACCTTGATGCTCTTGCATCAGGTTACCCCACAAGAACAAATTGAGGTCCTACTCAACGTAATACTGTGCTTCCTTCTTTCTTGCCTTCCAATTCTTGATTGCTTCCTTGGTTTGTACTCCAACATTTTCTTATACGTTATGACTTACTTTTACTTTCTCCTTTACTGGTATTTCCATCCTCTTGTCCACCACTATGAACCTTGTATTCAATGTCTTTGTCTCTATGTTTCCTTCCCCTTTCTTCTTCACACACCTGAACTCTGCCTTCCATTCTTCATGTTCACCTACAATCACAATATTTAGCGAAAGATTAGGCATCAAATCATAAGGCTTAAGTGCCTTCTCAACTTGTTCTATCATCCATTTCCTTTGGAGTTCATAATTAGCCTCTTGGTAGATGTTTTTTACTTTTCTAATAAAGTGGAAGTCTCCAAGGATGGCAATCAACTTTGTTGCATTTCTATTTGACCTCTCAACTATCATATCACTCCATTGAGGCTGATTAATTCCTTCTTTATTACTGTATGTAACATTCTTGGATATACAAACACCTTGTGCTACTAGCATCCTTAACCCCCTATCATAATTTATCTCAATTTTTGTTTGATCTACCTCTGGTGCTACCATTGTTACGATTTCTTGATTGTAACTAAGCACTATTTCCATATTTTGATCTCTTGAACAAGCTTTCTTGACTTGGTTTGCATCATCTTCTTTATGTTTTTGATTTGTCACAAGTTTCTTCTTCTTGAATACTTTATATTTGTCACATTCTACCTCAAACTTCTTAAAACTCATGTTCTTTCTCATGATTCCAACCTTTACTTGGTCCCTTGCTTGTTTTTCCTTGCTTGAATTGACTTTTCTTCTAATTTTTAGTTGTATCACCCTATTTCATATTTCTCTTAACCTAAGTTGGATGAGCCTATAGGCCCTTCACCTTTACAAGTTTGAAAACATGTTGTTTCTTCCATAATATTCTCTATTTTGAGACTGTATCAGTCAATAATCTTCTAAATTTGGTCTTCTCCTTTACACTTTATCATCATTCAAGTTGTTTATAGGTTTATTCACTTAAAGCTACGAGTTTTCCATTATTATATCTATCTTAGGCCAATGGTTTCCCATGATAAACTATTATTATTTCTTGAAGAATCAACTCTTGAATCATTCCTTGTCCTTTACTTTGTCTTTTTGTTAACATCAATTTTTCTAGTTGTATGTACAAAAAATTTCAAAATAGGTAGCTGAGTTACCTTCCTGCTCGATTAAATACCTAATTTTGTTCTTCTTACTACTCCATGGCTCTGAGTAATTGATTTTGTTATTCTTACTGCTCCATGGCTCTGAGTACATATTTCATGCTTTTTAACAACCTGTTTTGATTTGCCTTTAACCATGTAGACTGCCTAGTTTATCTAAGCTTTTTCATTATTTCTTAGTATTTTTTCATACTCCATATGAATAATTCATCTGATTCTTCTTCATTCTTAAACTCTTCATGCCTAAACCTGTAACTTGCATATTTCTGTCCTTTGTGAAGGTGTCTCTATGCCTTTAGATGGCTTTAAGAACATTTCCTTTTTCCTTCTTTTGCTAAACTCACTTACTCTTAGTATATTCATGCTCATTCTTGTCAAATGATACCTCTAACCCACATCCACACATTCTAACACAAAATTAGATAAAAAAATGAGAGCTCCACTACCCTTTTTGGCTGTTCCATACTTGATGTCAACTTGCTTTCCACTTGGATCCTTCCCTACACTTATTTATAAGCCCTATGTCTCTATCTTCCTCTGCTGGTCCTCATCTTGGTTTGGTTTTCTTACAAGGACTGATTGTCCTTCATTATCATTTCCTTTGTCTTCAAGATACCTACTTATTTCTTTCATCCTCATGACACTTTCATGTGTCTTCTCTCTTTCCTTTCCTTCATGAAATTTTCATAAGGTCTTCCAATATCTCATTCCATGTCCCCTCATCATCACTCTCCTATAACTTACTACCGTCACCTCCACTTTTGTGACTTACTTTAACTTCTTGGTCATTTCTCTCTCTCTTCAAGAACTCCTTGTTCTTACACAACCTCATTTGGGCTTGTTCATTAGCCTTGACTTGTGATTCTTGGTCCACTGCATTGGAATCTAACTGCTGCACTCTCCTATCCTCCTTGTATTCATCTTTCATGAAGGATAAAACCTGATCCTTGGTCTTCTCAACAAAATCTTTGAAGCCAAATAACATGCTTCTCCTTTCCTTTCCTGTATGCTGGCCCATCAAAGGCACTAAAACATGATCTAATCTATTCTTTTTTAGAAAACATTTATTCAATCTACCATTATAGATTACCTTCCTATCATAGTGCTATGGATTTATTAGGAGTAGATGAAAAACATCCATAGGCATGATGTCACATAACACCTCATCATGCAAAATTCCAATCTTAAATGGTAATTTACACTGATCATTTACAAGAATTTGATGGTTCTTCTGAACCCATGAAACTCTATGTGGAGTAGGATGAACTAACCTATTTAAACCTAATTTACTAACCATCTCTTCAGACACAATATTACCAATACTTCCATTATCAATAATTACCTGACATACCTTGCCTCTTGTTGTGTATCTTGTCCTGAATAGACTCCTCTTGCAGACTAGTTATTGGAGTTTAGCTTGTTGTTGTTGTAGAAGTACTCTTCTTAACAACAATGACTCACCATGTTTCTCACCATTACTTCTCTCTACTACATTTTCCATATCTAAACACAATGTATCCATTTTGTTCATCCTTATTCCCAAATCACTGATCTCATACATCATATTTTCCATCTTCTTCATTACTCCCTCCTAGATTAGATTCATAATGCCCTGTAGTGATGGATTTCCTCCTTTTGCTATGATTTCACAATCACTTTCACATAATCAATCAATTCCAAATGCTATAAATATGAGCAACATATCTAGTTTAATAGAGCAACTAGCTCTGATTCCAAATGTGGTGCATGGGTCTATACTTAACTCTTATACGATCTTGATTGTTGGGATTAAGAACATAATGTTTCCAACTTATTATTTCTGTATACTAAACCCTTGTTGAGGATCATCCCTAAGAGGTTCAACAACATTATTTGTATGTTCTTATCACCTTGAGGTCCAATTAGACCTAGTAAATGCGAATACTTGAAGACAAAAACTAGAGGATATTTCACTTCAAATGACACCTTATCAAAGATGATCACTGAGCTATTGTCCAATAGATGTGTAAGACTGCTATTTTCACTTGCAAGACAACTTCAAGCTACAAAAATGCACTCATGAGATTTATTGGAAAACACATCTCTTGTATATAATTTAGCTTAAAATATGGAGACCTTATTCTTCTATTTGGAGTCATGAGACCCTTTCCACATTTTCCCTATGACCAAGACATTAAGATAAAGCTCTCACTTGGTTACCAATACTCTAATATGGATCTTTAATGTGAATGCTTGATACTCTACCCTCAAGCTTCTCACAATCCATGCAAGCCCAATTCAAGGCCTTAAATGAAATTAGAAGGTTTCCATAGAGTACCTAATTGTTACACATACCCTTCTCATAATGATTAAGGTGTCTAAGAATTTTCATATGTCGTTTTAATACTAAATTTGCCCATTCACCTTTCCTAGTAGCTTCTAGAGTGCTCTAACACAGTCTTCTTTACTGTAAAGTCACTTTATAATAAAAATGAAGGCAAGTTCATGACCCTAGGGTCACTAAACACATCAATCATACCTAGATAGTTGGTTTCCAAACTTGCATACATTAGATTTTTAGCCATACTATTCTCAACTCCCATTATTGGTCTCCAAATTGGCTTGTTACAGTCCTAGAAGGCTTTGTACAGTTTGATTTCCTTGTCTTGATGGAATTTTATTATTGGTATATGCTCTAAGACCATCAAACCTCTAATTTTTTTTCACAACACTACCTCTAAACCGAGTATATACTTGTGATTATGAATCACTTAGCAAGAATTTTGGATTTTCCCTTACCTGGTTGCACACTGTGTTTCCACCTTTTTAGCTCGAACTACTGTCTTTGAGATTTTTTTCTATACTAGATCAATCACCATAGAAATTTGAGGGTTTCTAACTCATGTTCAATTAGAGAATATCTGAGATTTTTAGCCATTTTAAACCATGCAATCAAAAGATACAAGAAGCCCTATTTTAGGCCCGAGAGCAAAACAATTGCAATAACAATCAAATTAAACATTTTCAAAACTTACAAAAATCATGTTGACACTCCTTGATGACTGTAGACACTTTCCACTTTAATAGTAAGGAGAAATGATGCGAAGAAATAAGACTGAGGGTTTAATCCTCACTGTCTAGGCACAATCCTCATGCACAGTCACGGGAAACATGCAAATTCATACAAAAAAGAGCATAATTCTTCTCCACAATCATATTTCATGATTTTATTCCTCATTATTCAAGATCATGAGCCTCTATCTATCCTTTATACATTCAAACCACCTATTAATAGGTGTGAATTTGCTAAGTATGGAGTCCAACCAAGTCCTAAACTAACTCAAAAAAACCCTAACAAGACTCAATCAACATTATAATTCTAGAATAGTGATGGATATCACTCTAATACATATACAAAATCATGCATAGACTCATAAATATAATGACATGGCATTTGAATTCCTTATTTATCATTAATTACCACTTTACTAGGTCAAATTCACTCCCACAAGATTTTACAAGCATATATGCACTTTTCACAACATATTGAACCAACTCACACCTAGACTAATGGTCATATGAAATTATTATACCTTAGACCTTGATGCTCCTGCACCATGCCGAAAAATCTATAAGATGTGTAATGCCAGTAAAGTATAAGATATAAAGCAACCAAAATGTCAAAAGGAGTTTTCAACAACTAGTTTTAATGCTTAGGAATCATGTATACATTAATATGCTTTAGGACCTATAAATGTACCCAAGTGTATAGATTTTTTGTCTACAATAATTTGGACCTTTGTAATTCGAAGTTTACTTTGAGAGTTGTGCATTTAAAAAGAAGCAATTTTAGTTTTTTGCAGTTGGTCAAGCAACAACTGGAATTTTATGTACAAGTCTATTGAAATTTACTATGAACTCCCTCATGGGTTAATAAGGTTCCTTATTAAATTGAGAAAGTTGATCCAAGAGAGCTTGAGAGTATTCTTTTGGCTTGAACCTAGATTCAAACTTAGTATTCAGTGTATTATAGTCAATAATACTATTGGGAGGTAAATGGTAAAACCATTCCGTAGAATTTTATTGCAGACTTTTGACAAAAATCCCGAGTCACACATCTTCATGAGAAACCCTAAGAACCCCATATACAACATAGAATGTTTCCACATGTTTATAAGGGTGAACTTTACTATCTCCTCTAAATTTTGTAAAGTTTTTTTGACTCCCTTTTGGTAAAACATAGAGAGGTTGGGAATGGGCCATGTTATGGAAAAATCACAGCACCCCTGATTGCTTGCAAGTGATTGGTTGAGGTAGTCAGTGTGATTTTTCAAACATGGAGTTATCCCAAAGTGTGGGAATTTTAAATCAGGGTAGCCCTTCGGAGAAGGCCAACTTCCTATCCTATCCTAGTGCTAACTACTCCAATAGTGCAGAGAGTTACATATCTAACCCTTATCTAATATTTATAAGGAGAGAGAGATACAAAATATGCATGAAAATTAAAACCTACTCTAAGGGAAGGTGATACACCAAAAAGGATGTTGAATAACCTACACAAATAACAAAACACTACCAAAACTTTGTAATGAAAACAACAACAATACACAATATCCTTGCATGTAATGAAAGATCAGAAAGTTCCAATATAACACATAAGAGCATTTGAAGCATCCAAAAATATGATTTTATTTCTCTCAAAGTTGATACAATACATCAAATTTAGGGCCTTTTTCATTACAATGTTGAATAGGGAGGTTTGAAATCTCCACAAATCTCTTACAGACAAGTAAGAAGGGAGGGGCACATACAAGTTTTCCAACCTTTTAAAATGAGCACCTCCATACAATAGATAGGAAGAATGAAATAAGGGAGAGAGAGTAATTCTAAATCTTGCTTCAATGAACCAAAAATTTATTAAAATCACCTGCAACAATGATGGGTGCCACTTCAAAAACCATGCCTCCATGAACTTTGCCTTGTTAGGGAAGAAAGGAAGCCCATACCCTCATCATTTTGGTAGGTGAGAAACCTAGAAACATTCCTCTAAAATGGTGGACTGTATTTCCCCATTTTGTGTAGAGGACACTGAGAGATATCCAAAAACTTCTATTTTGTGTAAATCCAAGCTCCCAGTCAAAAGTTATGGCCATTTTAAGATGAGGGTCCCACACTGCAATAAATGTGAGTGGTTAGTTATTAATTTTTGGACTCTGACCATGCATTGAACCCTTCAAAATTTGAAATTTTAGACTTTCGATATTTAGAGCTTTGATTATTTTAACTTTAGAGGTCACTGTTACTATTCATCTGCTTGAGTTCGTGAGACCTCCGAAATCACAAAACCTTGAAGTCTGAAATTCAGACTTTAGGTTTTGAACCTTTTTATTTTTCAGGGGTTTTAGGGGTTTGGGTTTTAGGATTTCAAGGGTTCAGATTTCAGGATTGTTCATCCATCCAGCTATCGTATATCTCTAAAATGCCGAAAGCCCAAAGTCTTAATTTTAGACTTTATATTTTAGACCTTTTCCCCTTTCCCATGTGGCAACATTCAATGCTCGACCTCGCTGATAACTCTGTACTCCCGAATGCTTTGATCTCACCAATTTGGAAATGTTTCCTACTAAATCTGAATGCTTCCATGTCTGGAGTCCAGACTCCTCGAACTCCAAATTGTATCCTACCAAATCCCAATGCCTCACCACTTCAACTCACTCGGTTTGAGCCCAAAATGTGAGATCCCATGGCAGAATCGATCCTCCTATTTTCTCTATGTGGAGTCATGTTTATCTAATTTTTCCTGAGGGAAAAAATTGGATAACAAGCCTAGGGCCCAATATTATTCCCCCATGGAACTATTATTGTAACCATTCTTGGAAAGATAGTTTGTATAGGGAGAGTGGTTCTTGACAACACCAAGGCTTCATTTATACTTAATTGAGAAGGTTTTCCATATTTCCTTTAAGTGGGTGGTCTGCTCACAGAAATTTTACCTTTTCCTTTCTTTTTTGGAGATAACCTAAAAAAATCTTGTTGCTAGAACCAAAAATAAGGATATTAAAATCCTTGTGCTCTGCTATCTCTAGTGTACCTACGCTTAGCCAATTTTGAAATTTCTTTCAAACCCTTTTTTACCTAGTTATGGTGAATCATCATATCTAGTGGGAATTAATAAAAACCATAGGCCAACATAGTGTCAATACATTGAACAGAGGTGGGAAAACGTCCAGCATGGGCTAGGCAAATTTCAAGAATCCTTTGAGCCAATGGAGTTGGATTTTTGTCTCTCATTCTTTTGCAAAAATCAGTCAAATCCATGTGTTTAACATCACTATATCCAATTTATGGTACACATGTTTCCATGAAAGAAATTGGTTCATATCCCATGGATTAGAACTTCATTTTGGTTGGAATAGGAGCCGTGATAAGAGTAAAAATTTCCTTTCAAGGGAATTTGGGAAAAACCAAGGCAAGAGGGCACCACAACAAGAAATAATAATGGAACAAGGGAAAACAATGATGAAAAATATTATTTGTTGAATGAGGATGAAGGTGATTTCTCTCTTTTCCGAATGCACTTGAAATTTTTGAAAATGGTTTATAAATAAAAAAAAAATATTTGATAAAAAATGGTTGGGAGCAGAATGAAAATGACATAGCAGAGCTCAAATCAAGAAATTGAAATGGTGTGAAATGGACGATAACAAGTAAGCAACCCTATTTATATTCAAATTAAAATTCCCTCAAATTACTATTATATCGGTGAATTAATGATTGGGAGGAAAAATGAAATGGTTCCAAGAGTATCTCCGATGTCTGATTTAGCTAATAGTTGGTGAAGAAGATAAATCAGAGAACAATAGGAACCATGTAACAGTTAAAAGGGTTTTTTCTAACTCCACTTTTACTCAATCATTGATTTTTTGATACGGATTTAGATATGGTGGGAAATCAGGGAACACACAGAACTACAAAAATGTTCCCTCAGTTCCCATAAATATTGAATTTTCTAATGTGAATATTTTATGCCAAGTAAAGTAAAAATGGCGAGAACCAATGGAACGATAGAGTTGTTCCAAGTGTTCCCAATTTAATTGACTTATCTGATGCCCTTGTAAAAATTGGTCTTGGTGGAAAAGAGGTGAACATGTGAAACAAGGTAATTATTCCACTATTTCCTCAAACATCCGATTTACTTGATTTGAACCCAAATTTTGCAAAAAATGACTAACTTATTTTTAATAATGACTCAACAAGAGGGGAAGGATGTCCAAAACATGAAGGATTTTTCCATGACTCTAATTTTTTTGAATTTTTTTAATCCATGAAAACAGAGTACAACACTTAGATTGGTTCAATAGCTAGGGTTTAAACACCAAGGGTAGTCTAGCCTGACCACATACACATATTTTATCCATTTGGTTTGTTAATAATATGATTAAGGGTTCTACATGTTTATAGTGTTTTGAATTTTTGATGGGTCATCCAAAAGTTGTGTGAGAAAGAGCGACATATATCAAAGGTCATTTCCAAAAAATTGAAGCACACAAAATGTTTCTGACTCAAAATGTCTAAGGGTCCAAGACACTACAACTATATGTCATGACTGTACAATTCAAGTTTGCTATATATAATTATTGTATGGTCTTACCCCTACTCAATTTCTAGCTCTATAACTTACACTAAAGCACTCCCAGTATCTAATATTCATTTTCCACATGTCTGGACATCTAGATCCTATTTGTTATGAAATATACAACTAAGTCTATTTCTCCTCTAATGGATTTGAGCTATTAATTATCATTTTATCATTCATTGCAAGTATTAATCCATTACTTTAGTCGCGGATGCATAATTTTGGAAGTTAATTAATCTGAATAATCCCTTGTGTAAAACCTTACATAGTATTTATTATTTTTATACTTTCCATAACATATATTTAATTAGGTTATAAATAGCTAGAAAGGTTAACCTGGAAGTTCTAGCTACTCAAAGTTTAAAGGCACAAAAGGAGTTGGAGGATATGACTTAATGGAATTATACGAGTGCAATGGGAAGCATGATGTATGCAATGAATCTTGTAAGACATAGAATTACACATGTAGTGGGAGTATATAATAGTTATATATATAATCTAAGCAAGGAGTATTGGGATATAATGCAAAGGATATTTAAGTACCTACACTTAACTTCTAACTCAGCTATTTGCTATCACAATATTTATGGCATAAGAAAGAACATATACTTATATGGTTATTTGGAATTTTATTGGAATGGATATCTTAAATTTTAAAGGTCCAATAGTGTTTACATTTTCAAATTGTCCACTAGTGTTGTAAGTTAAATGAGAAAGCATCAAGAAAGTGGTTCAATATCCACCAAAGAGGCTAAGTTTATGGTAGTTACTCATGCAAGAAAGGAAGTAATTCAAATTTAGAGATTATGTTACAACATTGGTTTTCCCAAAAGGTTACAAGAATATAATGTGACTCCAAAAGTGTAATCTATCTCACATGGATATAATGTAATATAATGTGCACCAGATAATTAGGATTGATTACCCATAGCCACTAAATAATGGTTTTTTGTTCCATTTATGAATTTTTTTCAAAAATTAGGAGAACATTAAGGATGTCTCAACTTTTCCTAGGACTACAAAAGGTACTTAGGCAGTGGTTAGAGTTGTATAGGCTTGTACAACATTTATACAATATGAAATATCATGTAGGTCATGTGTGTAAGTATATGGGAACATGGGAATTACATGCACATGAATAGTGTGTATATACTATTTACGTGCAAGCTTGGGTTGTGTGTAGGAAGTATGTATTTAGTTAAGCTTACATTATGGTGTGCAATTGGTTTTTGAAACATTAGAGTGTAACATATGATTAATTTTCAACATGTTTTTTAATGGACTAGTCAACTGAAGGTGTATAAAAACATGTTGATAATACTCATACATAGTGTAGAAACTGCTTTTTCACCCCTAGGTGACCTGAAACACATCAATCAAATTTTCATTGCCTATCATTATCACCCCTATCCTATGTATCATACAACTTACCATCGTAAATCCTATTTACATGTGTAAAAAATCCATTTACCCTCCCATAACCACTCAAAACAACCCAAACCTATTTTACCATACTTATCCCAACCCCTTAACCTCTTATAACCCAAATCCCCAACCTCCCACCATTTCCTAACAACCTAATATCTCAGATGGAAAGTGGTTTTAACCATTTTCCATTCTTCCTTTTGTTGGTTTTAACTTCTATGGTAAAATCGATGCCGATCCACAATTGTAGAAGATCATTATGGATGCCATCAATTTTATTTAGAAAATTTTTGTCTCCTTTCTCCATTTAGTCAAAATTTGTGTAAGGACAAACTGCTGTAACTGTGACAACATCTCAATGGTTAGGACTATTAAAACCTTGCTATCAAGACCTTTAGGGACCTTTCAGATCATCAAATAGCCTATTAGAGCTCTATCATCTGCACAAATAATAATAAAGGTTAGTACTCCTTTTTTTTATCATTTGATCTATTCATTTCACATTATTTATAATCTATAGTCTTTCATCATCATCATCCTGCATAGTCTTGTCAATTTCTACTTCCTGTTTATTCTTTAGAAAACATTTTTGAATATTTTGCAATATACACATAGATAGTCATCGATCTATCCCCAAACTTTGATTTCTCCATCATACTCCAAAATAATTTCAAATCTATGTTTTCAAAATCTTATAGGTTTCTAGATTCCCTATAGCTCATCTTCTCATTGTCAAATTTTTGTCTTTAATCACTGTTTGCTTTATCAACCCTTTTGTCAAAGAATTTTTTTCTACCCTGATCGCCATGGATCAACATTCATAACTCTCTTTTTATCATTATATTTACAAATACATATGAATATCTATTTTATGGACTTCATAGCTTCTAGGATTTTCATAATCTTTCCTAGTATTAGTTACTTGTCTATGGACTTCGTTATTGTCAGTTTTATCAAATATTTTACCAAAACAAGTATTTAGTCTCTTATCGCCACTGATTCCTAATCATCGTTGATCCCTGTGTTTTCTTATCATTTCTAAAAACATCGTATTTACATCAGTCTAATTTTGATGTAACAAGTTGTTTGAAAGATGTATGTTTTGTAGATGACTGTTCTAGGTTGTTCTCACACCATCAATGTCATTTATGACCTTCCAATCATCCAGTAGTCGTTCGTGTGGGAAAAAATTGATATCCTCCATGAGCTCACCTTGTGCGCCATTGCATTCACATATAAAATTTAAGATATCAAAGATCATATCAAGGTCCTCCAGGAAGAGAGAGAATCCATTGAAGAGTTCTGGTATGACTTTTTCAAGGACTTCAAGATTGCCACTTAGCCAGGGCCATTTATGAAGCTAAACATGGTCTCACTATTCCCCTTGAATTCTAGCTTTGTTATCATTTATCATCTATCTTATCATTTTCAAATCAACTTAATTGTATCAAATGGGTTGACACCCTTCAAGGAAGTCCCTTTGGATTCCCAGGATCAACTTTTTTGAGTAACTTGTTATCATATTTATCTAATATATTTTGTCTAGTTATCTTTTCCTATAGGTCATTTCACTTGGTGAAAGGAGGAGATCTTCACATTTCTTAAACATCCCATCATTCTGACATTGTGATTATCGGTGTAGGTATCAATAAACCTTGCGTATTTGAGTTTTTGGCATTTTTTACATCTTATAGCACTAATTAAAAAATACCTTAAACATCCTGGCATGCTTGATGGGACCTCTTATTCCCTTTTTTTCATTGAGATTTACTTTTTCTTTAGCTTTCATTTCTTTTGTTTTATATTTCATCTAGCAATTCATCTTGGAACGCGATACTGTTACTTTTTCTTAAAACTTAAAAAGAAAAAAAGAAAAAGCAATTATAGGTATGCTACTTTCTTCTATCATCATATATTTAAACATTTCATTTGTTTTTCAGTCCTCATTGAATTAAAAAATTTCCTTTGGATCTTAAAATGAACAATCATATTTGTTTGATCACGTATCTTAATTAGGGGATTAAATAATTACATTCACATAAATCCCTTCACACAAAAGAAAACCACGTCAAACATAACTTGCATCTAAAAAACTCCTTCCTAGGTGGAGCTACTTGAATTTCATCACTAATATGATAATCTGACTTGGTATTCTGGCCGAGTATAAATAAGCTGGTGGGCGGTGTTGGTGCTCAATCCAGGTCCTTGGATTGAGCTGGTCATTTTCCTAGACTCTCCATAAATATAACTGATCTGTGTGCTTCATATTGTTCCAAGTGCTTTGAATATCCGTTTGAGTAAGGGAAAATTGTCAATTTGTAATGATTTTTGTGCCTTGATGAAAGGATTCAACGATACTGGTTAATGGATGGGTTGATCGAGGTATAAAAGCTTCAAATTTACATGTGATCGAGATACATTTACATCTTTCACAAAGAACCAACAATAAACATTGAATGATTCATTTTCTCTAATAATACGTAGCTCTGAAGGCCCAAAAACATGTAACCTAACCACAAATTATAAAGCTGCATGATTGAATAACTCAGTTAGAATGGACTTAGCCCTTTTTAGGGCTAAAAACGTTCATACGGACATCAGATTCCACGTCTCAAAAGAACCGTCCCTTGGCATTCAAAAAACATGTGGGAGACCAAGGATAATTCATTACTGGGTTATGTTTTAAAATAAACTTAACGTGCATTTAGCCGTCAATTTAAATGCCAAAATTCAGCAGGGCCATGCGGCAGAAGATCAATGGTAAAAGACATGGCATGTGTTGGCATTTTGACAGTCTCCAAGCCATTCGAATTTTGTAGACCTCAGGTCCATGGAATAAACTAAGCTTAATAAAAATATCAGATCTAGGTGCTCGGGGTGATCGAGGTAGGATACGTGGTAGCATTCTATAAAGTAAATTTTTTAAAGTCCAACCAAGATGGAAATTGTGACAAAAAGGTGCAATCAATGAAAGGTGAACGCTTGTCATACATGGAGATTTTATATTGGCTCATGTTTCATGGTAGTCAGAAGGGTCTACCAAACAGACTGACATGTGAATTATTGCAGAGATTACTTATTGGCTCATGCTTCATAAAGGTCAGTCAAGATTCTCAACAGGTTTGACATAACTTGAAATTTACAAGGAACATAAATATTCCTCATTGGATGAAACTTTGCACTCTGTCAGAAGAGGTAAAAGAGAGTTTGACAAGGTAAAGGAGTGTGGCATTGTCTTATTGGCTCACTTTTCATTAAGGAATAGACCTGGTCACAAGGAAAAAGAAATGTAGAAAATTGAAAGGAAGAAAAGTATGACCCCAAAAACCAATGAAAGGTAGAAACATGGAAAAAAGAAAAATAAATGCACACGTTGGTAGAGGAAATATCCAAACTAATCAAGGGCTTCCACTTGTCATTTTCTTGTTCATCCCAACACGTAAAACTTCAAAAGCCCATATCTTTCTATCCCTTGCTCTAAATCTTGTAAATTTTATATCGTTAGAAAGGTCTCTTTGAGCCCTTCACTTTGAATTCACCTAATTTATAAATCAAAAGAATTTCGTGGGATAAAAATAAGAAAACATCCTTAGCATTAAAGATGCAGTTCCAATATTGTTCAAACCACCCATTTTAATGAAGTGTGGTGCTTATTTATTCTCCAACAAGTAAGACGAAAAGAATGAATGACCTTGGTAGGATCCCCATGTTTTTTTCAATATTCTAATACATCTTGATGGTGGTTGAAGAGGAAAATTATATTATTATCTTTTCTCTCTCTCTCTCTGTCATCTGCTATATATTTAAAAAGTCTTTCATTTTGAGAGGGAGGTGGAATGGGGGTAGTTGTAGAATTTTATTGATCAATTTCAATTTTAAGCTCTAGTATCTAGTCAGTTTTTTGCAAAGCATTTGGTATGTATCCATTAATGTGAGTAAGTGCTAAGGTGGTTGTGTTGTATGACCATTAATAGGTTTTAAAGGAATTTTTTTATGTCTCCCTTTCCAAAACTTACATGAATAGATTCTCTCTGTTTTGATAAAACTATACTTTCGTGTTTCCCAAGTTTAAAAGAATAAATGAGGCAATATAATATCTATTGCAATATTTCACTAGATTTACTTTTGTTAAGTACACAAGGGCCCTTCTTCATTGCTGCATTCTTCTAGTGACTGTGAGAATTTTTTAGAGTAGTGCATACTTTACAACAGTTCATTCTGGTTGTAAAATCCTAAGGGCAACATCACTATTGAAAGGCTATTGTTATCCCTTAAGGGTATTTTGGGTGTATGAAACAAATATAGAAAGTTCTTTATCTCAACTCTAACTCCATGATTTATAGTTAAGATTATGAATACTGTTGATAACATTTGTGTCAATTTTAGTATCAATGAATACAAATGTTATTTCACAAATTATGTTAAATTGATTGTTCTTTTCAAGCATCACCGTTAAGGATGGATTATTTCCATGGGAAAATCAACATACCAAATTCATAAAAGTAACTACCCCCCATTCAAATATCAATTAAAAACATTCCAATTATCTTCATACTTACTAAGCATATCATACTTGCATACCATACATTTGTTTATTCTACAAAGATGTGTTTGAATTTTTTTCATTACCAGTAAGCTTTGTTGAGAATCCCACCAAGTATATAATCCAATATCACTTAAAGCACCCTTGGTTAATACTATTATGTAAAATTAATATTTGAAGTTGTTCATTATTTTTCTATTTGATGTGTCAAATGCATACAATAATCAAGTGAAAACTCTTATGAGTGAGTATTGTATATGTGGCTGCACTTGATTCAAATTAAGTTACACCAATCATAAAGGAAACCAAGCTAGTATAGATTTTCCTTTATTATATCCTCGAAATAGGTCCACTCACCTTGGCCCAGATAGAGCTAGAAGTAGCAGGGTTGGGGCCATCCCCTTTGTTAAGTTGTCTCCCTGATTGCCTCCCATATTTGAGTTAGTAGGTTGAGTGTTGAATAAATCCCTTGATATAAATGAAAAATAAATTCTCATTGTTCATCACTCCCTCGAAGCCAACCAACTCTAGTTAGCTGCTCATTTCCTTGGGGTGCAAATTCAGGAGCTAACAAGTAATATATTGGCTAAGCACCCAATACCCTTATTTCTTTAGGACTGTGAAGTGATGGGGTAGGTACTAATACCACTCATCATACTGACATTAACATAGATTTATGCCTCACATAACTTCAGGTATATTGAGGACTCCATACTTTAACATTACCTAAAATCAACCTTAGATTGGGCACTTCCTAGTACCTTTTCATTTTTTTTCATTTTAAAAAATCTAATCAACATAAAAAAAAATTCTTATGTGACTTGTTTACGCTTGTTATAATAAAAATATTTTACGATTTCTTTTTCAGTGATTGTTTTCTAACCCATGGTTTTAACTAGACAACATTTTCACCACCTAAACTGCAACAATATGACTGATCTCCTTTAACAATCTTTAGATAATATCTAGACTCATGTTTAAGAAATATGAGGTGTGATTGATAAATTTTGATCAACCTTCACGACTAATCAAGAACCTCCTCATTCTCCTAGCACTGCATCAACCACATCATAAATCCCCAGTCTACCCATTCCTCATTTTTTTAATAGTGGTGATCCAGTCTTCATAGAGATTTTGGATTTAAACCCCGTGACTCTTAATTCCTATCTCACTTCTTGAATTCAACTACTCCAAAAACCCTGCACCTGAAAAATGACCTCCTGTCACTATCATCACTTTTTATCTTTCTCATCTTGTTGACCCTAATAAAGAGTTGGTTATCTAACAACTTCATCCTTATTCCACTACTGGTTGGTCAGGAACATCAATCCCTGGTCATTGGTCCCTATCATTACTTTTGATCTTAACATTGTCTCGTCACAAGAAACAACCAATTAAAAATAATCCTTGTCATTAAACCCCTCATGAGGCTTGTTGCCTTCGCAAAACAACACTAACTCATCTCATTCCACCTTTAGTCTCGTATCCTCTAGGGCTTCCCAAGCACCGCATGTAATCTCGATAGCCATCCCACTTAGTATGTCTCAATCCGCCCCTTTACAACAACCCAAGTCCTCTATTTAGAATGTGGTCATGTCCATCCCAGTATAAATACCCCTTATCAATACAAATTCTATTACTAGCACTCACCCTTCTTCACAATAGACATCAACCACCCCTATCTCACAAATTCATACTCACTGTATACCTCAACCATCCCAACCACTCATCAAAACCTCTATTCCATCTCAACACACCCCACAACTATCTCAAACATATTATCCATACTTCCATCCCCTCTTAATATGTATCTCATCCATCACAACCTCTTATCAACACGTATATTCCTATCCAATATCAATACATTCAACCATCACAACACTTAGTTTCGTAGCCTACCTACCTATAATATCCCCCACAAGCATTCCCTTCTGGTATACAATCCCTTTACCCTATCAATCATATTAGCAACCAAATTGAAATATATATAATCAGCTAGGCCCATCATCATTCAATCCCAAAAAACAATCCTCACAAAACGATCCTTTGCAAGCATTGAGGAATACCTCCATGGGTCCTAAAAACACCCTATCATATGAATAGATCTATAACAAACCTATTAATCCCTCTGTACCATACAAAGCTTATCCTCCACACTAGGAAATCCTTAAATTCATTAAATTATATAGTAAAGAGGACCCTCAACAAGACATTTGAGATTTCCATCATGTATGTTATCTTATCGCACATGATCAAGACCTCATGTTGAGAGAATTTCCTATGTATTTAGTAGGTCTTACATTGTATTGGTACAATAAAATCCAATAGTACTCACTATTTTCCTTCACAAATCTTGCACATATATTTTTTAGAACACTTATTGATTAACATTTCCCATAAAGTTAGCATTACCAACCTTTACACCATAAAACAATTCAAAAATGAATATATTGTAGAATTCATCATCCGGAGGGGTATCATTAATCAATTATCCTTATCCCTTCCAAAAACCAAATTGATCAATGTTTTCTCATTCTTGCCTAAACATATATCATCAACATTACAAATCCAATAATTTCAAAACATTTGATGAAGCCTTCACCATGGCTCGCAAACTATATTTGCGTGCCCTAAAAGATGGTAGGGTCAAACTTTGATCAAAGAAAATTAAAATTGGGTCCTCATTCAAACCCACTTCCAATAAATGATAAATCTAAAATCTTAGCCAATGTCGTTGTTGTAAAATCTACATTTAAAGTAAGTTCACACTCCGAACATGCTCAAACCCAACGTAACTATACACCGATAAGATAATCCTATAGTGTGTTGTTTGAAAAGCTCCTTGCCACATGTATGATCATGCTTCCTCCCATCCATATCATTAAAAACATCCATTTCAAAACCCTTTTCCTATGGGGAAAATGACTATTGTAAATACCATTAGGTTCGAGGCAATGACATCGAAAGGTGTTTCTCATTTAAAAAAATCCTCCAAGACCTTATTGACAAGGGGGATTTATAACTCTGACACTCCCAAATGCATCACCAAATCAAAATCTTGATCTGTTTAAACGACCCTTTCCTAATCACAATCCATCGACCATTCAACCCCAATCAAATTTTAAACAATTCTCATCAAACCATTAATACTATCAAGGACCTTTCATCCATACCCTTAATACCGAGTGCCTCTGCTATTGAGACACTAACTAAGTCATCTAGCTCCCTTATTATTATCACCAGAAAGACTATAAATCCTTCGACATCTACCACGTCCACTTAGAAACCATCTGTTACCTCTTCAAAAGTGTTAGAAAAGAAACCCGTCATCATAGTTGCCAAAATCTCTTTCGATGAACATGTCACCTGATATCATTTGTAAAATCTTAACAAAGCCACCATATCACATACAAACAATCCATCTAGGAAAGTAAAAAACTATATCACAAAAAATTCAAACCACACTATCACAACATACAAAGCCCTTGCCTTCCATCCTAGAGCCCTATCCTTTATCCAAATTTACAATTACTATCACATAATCTAAATTCGACCCTCGATTGGCACCCAGATGTATCAAACATAATAAAACCTCATCCATATCATTTCTAAAACTATCAGTTGAAACACAATCCCCCTCGACATCAGCTCCAACATGATACTATACAAAAACCCTATAAGGCTCATCTAAATATCCATCATAATCTTACCTCTGCCAAAATCACGTATCCCTTGAGTGTGGAAAACCTCTTGGTATAATTTCAAAGCATTATGTAAGTATCACCGTACTTCACGACACTTTACTAAGGATTATAAATCCCTCCACACTACCATTCAGAGTCTCACTAACAAAGGGGAGTCTCCTTACAGACATAGGATATCTAAAACAACACAAACAAGCTCATCTAACCCATAAACCTATAATCTCTAAGAAACCATCCAATGTGACATCCACATCTAAAAAATGTGAGTCCTCTTCTAGTAGGATCCACTCCATCAAATTAATGTAGTCCACATAACTACCAGATCCCATGCACAAGACTCTAACTCTTAGAATAAAATTAGGCCCAAGGTATCCATCTCTCTCACACCCAAATCACCTAATCCACCACCCTATGTTAAGGAAAGGGTATCTATCCTTGACGCTCTACACACACAATCCACCTCATCTGTAAAAAACACAATAATCAAACAATTCCATCAAGTGCCGGTAAAAATGCCCCTTTACGAACTTTTTCAAACTTCACCTCAACATTGACAAGCAATGATCAAGGTTCTTCAATCCATATCAGTACCATCTAATGATTTAAAACCATTCACAAACCTAGTTAACACCCTTAAAATGTTAGTCGTCATTCATTTAATGATTACGAGATCTCATCTTTGTATCCTAGATCACGACCTTCATCTATTCATCACATCCCAAATCAATGATGCCATTATAAAGAGATTTATGATTGAAAAAGATACAAACATCAATATCATATAATCACATGATTTGAATTAGCTACAGTTACTTAACACCATTGTCACTAAATCACCTGTAATATTGCGAGCCTTTAACGACACCGTTGCCCCTACGTTAGGCACAATTATTCTACCTATTAAATTAGGTGTCAAATGTCTAAATGAAATATTCTACCTTGTGGAGGGGGATTTTCAATATAATATGTTGTTAGGATGACATTGGATACATAGTATGCATTATATCCATTCCAATCTACATCACTATATCAAATATGAACAAGAGGGTAATACCTTCACTATTCCAGCTGAACCTAATAATTTCTAGGCGTGTCACATGACCTATCAACCAAATGAGGTGCTCATTCCTAAAATGAATTTGATTTCCTCTAATCAAGCCTCTACTAGCTTGTCTATCTCCACATCAAAATTATCAGATGAAACCTCCTTTGAGGATGTCATGCAACAAATCTAGCTGGGTGAGTATCGTCTCCTTAATATTAATTTATTCCTTACACCAAACTCACATGGGAGGCCTGATAAACAACTTGTTGGAGCTCAAAATTGTACCCATCCTAAATCAGGATGATTTAGGAATTTGAGGTAATATGGGACTGTCTCCAAGTTGTGAGACCTTACTCTTGAGATATACCTCCGAAGAAGGCCGGATTCCCATTTTTATTTCTACTACTAAAACTACTCCTAATAAGGGAAATGCAACTATCTATCTCTAATTTATAATTCCAAGGGACCAGGGTGAGAAGGAGATGTATAAATGAAATCCTAATCTAAAAGGAGGTGATATCACGAGAAAGAAGGGGATGGACACTATCATATGAGTGAAAATGAAGGTAAATGTGCATAGGAAGGGTAGGCATACATACCATAACTAAAAACAACATTTGAGAGCTCATTTTCATGGATCACAATAGACAAAAACCTTGGAAGAGATATAAGACATGCACAATATATCAATAATGAAAAAGAAGGTAAGTAGATGTAATAAAATATGAACCAGGGAAAAGAATAACCACAAAATACGATTTCTATGGCTTATAATGAATTTAAAGTCTATTAAAATGGTGGAAAGATGCAAGAATCCACATGCAATTTCTCAAATATGAGGCCTACAACTCAAAATTTAAAGGAACAGTACTATGAATAATGCTCTTTCAATCCAAGAGGGTCACCCTTTACAAATGAGCATTACTCAACAATATATAAAAGAATGGGGAAGAAGGCAAGGAAAAAAGAGGGAAAAATCAATTTCCAATCACAACCATCAAAATCAAGCAATAAATACACAATAGACATTCTACTATATGGACGAGAAATTATAAGTGGAAATCACATCTACATAGTATCACTACCATCAAAGGGATTGCATTTTTGGGCTACATACATTGCATAGGAAGGGGAAGTGCTGAATTCTATCTCACACATTTGCATTTTATCTATCTATAGCCCATTATCTTGGCGTCATTAGCATGAGAGAAACCTAAGGACACTATTTCACACACAAACAAAAAGAAATACATGGAGTATGGAATGTAGTGCAACGCTAGGTCATAAGTTCACTCTTCGGGTGACCGCTAGGGTCAGTCCGAATTCACATATTGTATATTTCATTTTAATTTGATGTTTTTGTGAGATTATGCAGGTAGCTACGGTTTTTTCTATAGGTTACATGTACCCTTGGTGATAAAATTGTGCCATACAGGTGACCAATAGTGAATAACTGTGGAACCCTAGTGACAAAGGAAAAAGAAGATTGCGATAATTTGAGCAGTCACCAGCACCCAGGAGTGGTCTCTGGCACCTAAGCATCCTCAACCTAGCCCAGGAGCTCATGTCCAATTCTATCTCCGAGTCCTAAAATTAATATGGAGCAATCCTGAAACTCTACCCAACATGTTTATTAGTCATTCCACTTTAGATCTACATGAGGATATGCATAAATTAGATAATTCTGTTAGCTCTCCTATTTTATTACAAGTTTGAATCATTAGAATGCTTAGTATTTGTATTATATTGTATTATATCATATTAGCGACTCTAAAATTAGAGTTAATAAATCTATTTTTGCTCAATCATATGGTGAACCCCTCTCTTGTTTGAACTCCTTGCATTAGGATCCCCAAAACCCTCATGGATAAAAATAGATACTCTTCTTCCAAGCAGGATATAGAACATATTAGTGTGCAACCTATCCTTGATGATGCTGTATAAGCTGAACTTAGTGATATTTATCGTTATGCTCATTGTGATTCCCAAATTCTCCAATAACTTCTTGCTCATGAATGCACCATTCCCACTAGTTTTCACTACTTTAGCATTTCCATAGTCTCACCTAACCAAAAATTCACTTCATGTTTCCCTTGTTCTTCCATAATCACTAATGCTACTCCACCTTCTTCTACTCCTATTATACCACATGAAAATATGATTATAGAATGTATGCTTGGTCTTACTTGTGACATTGTAGATACAAATAGTGTTACTTCTAATGTTGAAAATGTCCATATGCATGATGTTATTTATGCTACTTATCAAGATGAATGCAAAATTGTATATCCTACTCTTCCTACTTCTGATAATGTTTCCAATGAATGCAATGCTAAATCCCATGATAGTTCTCCTACCACTTATATATATGTTGATGAATCTTTTGATGAATTACTAGCATGTGAAAATATGTCTGATAGTGATGTAGGCTATGCTTCTAATCATGAACTTGTTAGTAATGATGTTCTTTCTCTTTTGACTATTCAATGTGAATTTAGTAATCCTCTTTCTTCACTTTTTGAATTTGTTACACATAATCATACACCTTTTATCATATCTTATGATTCTACTTCTAGTTGTTCCATTGAAATTCCATGGTCTTCTCCTCCTCTTCAACCTCTTTCTTCTTCTTCTTCTACAAATGCTACTCATACTGATTTTAATTTTCCTACTAGTAAACCTCCTATCATATCTTTGGATTCTACTTCTAGCATCTCCATTGATATTCCATGTTATTCTCCTCTTCCACCTCTTTCTTCTTCCTCTACAGTTGTTATTCATGATGTTTCTATTATTCCTACTAGCACTTCTTATGCACCTACATCTAGCGTTCCCCTAAAGCCTCCATGTTCTTCTCCTCCTTCCACATCCGCTTCTTCTTCTCAAATTCCCATGATCAATTACAATGGAAAGATTCAACCTCTAAATGTGCCTCTCAATTCTTGTAACATCCCCTCAAGAGATATTCTATATCTCATGCATGTTGTCAGTAATTTGAAAAATTAAGTTCATATTCTCACTCTCGAAAGAAAAGCCTACTATGAATCCATTGATCATAATTCTTTGCACGACAATCCAATAAATAAAAAATTAATTTTTGATTTCCCTAGGGATTTCATCATGCCTACAATCACATGTTTTGATGGCACTGACAACCCCTATTTGCATCTCAAGCATTATTGTTCAATAATGGCCTCTTATAATAATGACCGCTTACTCCTTGTTGGCGAGAAAATTTGTCGGGTGGACAAACTTGTGGATTTCTTGCCAACGCTCTAGGAATCCAAGTTTCTCTACTTAACTGGTGCAACTACCATATATGCACGCACATGTAAAGGTGGATTTCTATGGCGGCCTTTTGACCAGGGATCCAACAGGGGCACTCCACTAACCCTGCGACAAAAGCTAGCAATTTATTGCTAGAGAGGACTTTGTTCTGTAGAGAGTGGGAAAGGGAGTGAGAAAAGGAGATAGGAGAACTAATGTTGCAGGTTAGAAAATTAGATTCCTGCACACATTAGTTAGAAATTTCAACACATGCATTTATGAGAAGAAACAACTCTTCAAATGGAAACAAGAACTGATTAGAATTTATGAACACAAAGTATCTATAAATCCCTTAGTCAAAAAAGGCATATAAACTCCTTCTTCTTCTATTGATTTCTTGAACAAAAGTTGTACATAGTGGAGAAATGGAGGAAATTTGAGAATGGGGCGAATGGAAGAATTTGGCTATCTCCTTTGTTCTCTCACAATGCACTCTTGAGTATACAAAATCAATCACCAACCCTTTGAAATGGGAATGGATTTATGATTTATAGGAAGAGAAATGAATTTTCACATACTCCCCAATGACTCTTCATATGTCTCGACATGAATTAAGACTCTTCACCTTTCTAAGAAAACATTAAGTCCCTTTTTATAACATAAAGGTGACTTATTACATTAGAAACATTAAGACATATGAAAAAGTGCAACCCCAATGCAAGATTAGAATATTGAGGAGAGAGAAAGTTGGGGGGAGAGAAGAGAGAGAGAGAGAAGAAAGGAGAATAAGGAAGAATGATGTTAATGATGACAGATTCTGCCTTTGATAAATTGATGTTGATCCTTCCAGATGACCCTTGATGAAGCCGTCCAATGTGATGAACTCCGAATCTCCGGAAAATCTTTGCACACTGAGAAACTTCCTTTGGATGACATGTGAACATCGAGAACTAAGTGTTTAAAAACATTGTTGAATGACTCATTCGGTGGCCATGAGTATCACTCATGAAGATCCTCCTCTGAAAGGGACTGGAGCCTTGGAACAAATCTTGTCTAGACTCCCTATAATGTTGCCGCACTGCTCGACTGCTTTAGAAATGATCCTGATGAAGCATCTTATGAATGATTGATGGTGTCGACTGTGAATTCCACCTCCCGCATACCAATTGAAGCATGAAATGAGTGTCAAAAGACACTATTGACATCCTTATTGTCACTTACTCTGCATAGTATGATGATAGAGACTGCACTTTTTTCTATCTCTTACTTAGAAGTGAAAGGCTACGTCAGCTTCTCCCTTTTCCATTTATGCTTCATGATTTCTTCAGAAAAAACAACTTACTATTTTTAGTAAGTATGAAAAATCAGATACCTCTAACCTCAACTGGATGTTGCAACTTAGATTTCCCTTTCTCCCTGCATTCATCTCACTTTCTGGATCAATTTTCTATTTTTGGCAGGTGCTCATGGGACCACTTACTATTTTTAGTAAGTGTTAAAATTGGACCAAGATGCCCATTTTGATGAATTTTATCCTTGTAATACATCTTCTGTGTTTAACGTCCCTTTCACAGGTTTCTTTAATTGATGACTTTCCCAAAATAGACAATCCCCTATGTAGAAGACCTACTATTTTTAGAAAGTGGGCTCCAGAGGTTGGATTGATGCAAAATGAAGTTTTCCAATATGGTTTTTTCCCCAATATTTCCCCTCTGAAATCTTAGACCTACCCGCTCAATAGTTTAGGATATTTTAAAGTTTTAAATTTCTGACTTGACACTTCTTGAACATGCAACAACCATTAATGGACCTCAAAAATTACAGGTTTGGTTTTTTTCTCCTATGATTTTTGATGGAAATCACATTTTTGATATGGGTTTTTACTTCTTATTCTTCTGGTGAAATTTTTCTTTTGATTCGAGTTGTCGATTTGACGGGAAATCAAGCTTTTTTCTCCCTTGGGCAAGGAAAGAGGATTTCTTCACTGTGAATGTTTTATGCTACAAAAGGAGGGTCTGAAGGTGTGGTTTTTATGGTTTTTACATAGAGGAATGAGCAGAAAAAAATGGTTTGTCAATCCGTGCATCTAGTTTGCAAGATCTCTTTGAAATTTCGATTTTATGGCAATGGAGATTTTCAGGCTTTCTTCTTCTTTGTTCTTCATTCTTCTTCTTCGTTTGGTCAAATATTCCTTTTAAGACCTACATATCACCATGGGGTAGAGGATTTCATTTCTATATGGTGGATATTGGTTTGAGCTTTCATAAATGGTGGAGTGGTGGTAAGAAGTTACAGAGGAAGTTTGCAGAGGAAGCTGTGCACGGGAAGGTTAGATGTTAGATGTTAGAAGCAGGAGGGATTTTTAAAATTTGAAAATTTTCAAAGGCATGGAGAGAGGAAAATTTTCATGTCCTTGATGTTCCTTCACCTCAAAGGGATGTGAGGGACATCAAATTTCATAGCGCGACATGTGACAGAGATCCGACGATAGGGGATTAAAGCCAAAAAAAGTAGCGAAAGCACTGTGGGGCGGAAGCTGGTCACATGACCTTGAGGAATCATGGAGGGGATAGGAAGATGCTCACCTGAAAGGGACATGAGGTACATCAGTTTTCATGCGCTAGGTGATGACACGTGGCAAATCTCATTGAGAATGAAGGCTTGACAAACACCTGGGGCTGGAAATTCTCTCTTGAAGAGGTCACATGAGTGAACCAAGAGCTATCCTTAGGGGCTAGGTGAAAATTTTTTCATGTTTGATGTCCCTCACCTCAAAGGGACATGAGGGACATCAATTTTACACAGTGTGCCAGGTGATGACCATGTGGCAGCGATCCAACGATGAAGGCTTTGAGCTCCCGTAAACACCTGGGGGCTGAAATTGGTGATCCTAAGAGGTCATATGAGGGTCCAGAGGGCTTATAGGGGTTAGGGAATTTTTTCTAACCTTGATGTCCCTTTTACCTTGAGGGATGTAAGGGACATGAAAAAATGTGTAGGCTCCTGGTGCTGACACGTGTCATACTTCCAAAATTTGACTAACTCTTGAACTCGCTCTTAAGAGGGCAACTTGAAACGACAATATCTTGAGCTCCCAATGGAATTTTTTGATGAAATTTTATATGATATTGACTGGAAATGGCCTTTTGAATCCAATGGTGGGGGTATTAGGTCTTGATTCCTCCATTTTATCCCTTGAAAAATGATTGTAGATTTTTGATCTGGTACTCCACTTATACATGAGAAAAACTGCTTGCAAACCCATTGAGCAAAAGTGTTGTGAAAAAAATAATTTCACCATATTGTAGGTATTATAATTCCCTTTTTGAATATGTCTTTTTTTCTCCTAAATCCATCTGGAGCTCCCAAATCACCTTCAGAAGCTCAACAACTGTTTTGGCTTGTGCAGGCCTGTGCACTGCCTAGGCCTGTGAACCCTGATTTTGGTGAAACTACCCCAACTTCTCTGAATCCTTCCTGAATCTTCCTAAATAAATTCCATGATGTTCCAAGGAATTTGATTCACCTCTATGTGTCTAATTTGGATTCTTCTCTATTCCACTCCATGGGGTTTCTCCAGTCCCTAGGAAGGCCAGTGATAACCCTTCCCACAACTGACTGAAGTTGTAATTTTTCAATGAACTCCTAAAATCACATAGGGGTTGAATTTACTTTCCTAAATCACCTAGGGGGATGAATTAACATCAATTGGGAGGTCACTTGGACTGATTGGGTAGACCCGGGGTGTCTTGGAAGGGTAAAAATTGAAAATTTTGACACAGGGGTATAATTGTCATGCTTGGAAATTGTCAATTTCCTTGTTGCACATTTGCATGACAACAACTAGCTCTAGCTTGGGGACATGACATGGACCGAGGAAGTAAAGAAATGATGTGGAGAATCCATAATATCAACCTTAGACCATATAATCTATTGACCAGTGCCTTATCCATTGGGCCCTGTGGAGTCATGTACAACTTACGAAGAGAGATAACAAAAGAAGGAAACACACTAACACCAAAATAAGGAAAAGGAAACACACAAAACACACGGGAAGGGAAAGACACATACAGAAAGGGAAATTACCTAATTATATACCTAGGTGAAGGGAGGGAACACACTTTCTATAGAAGTCACTTTTCTCTTCATACCCGAGAATGGGTTATAAAATGAGCCATGGGAAAAGTGAGTGATGTATTTTCCCTTGGAGCCATTACCAGCTGTTATTTGAAAGTAACCTCCTGATTAACTATGTGAAAAGGAATGCTTTCATGATTGTCTGTGAGACTTGGAAGGAGTGAGTCTGATCATGAGCTTCCATATGCTCAAGCTCTTACTTAGAAATTCCATTGCCTTCATCCATTTGAAATCAATTTCATAGTCACCAGTTTCCTTCCATGACTTTATGCACAATTGAATATTCCTCATTGAGCATCCATCATGACCATGAGAAGCTGATTTTCATTCAAATTTCTTGAATAATCTGAGTTAATTTCGATTTTGTAATCTATGCTCATTGACATATTCTCCATGTAGAAACTTTAGATTCATATTTATCTCTACTCCATTGAGCAAGAGTACTTTTAGGAGGAGTAGAGGACAAACTCATACTTCCTTCTTGTATGAAGCCATGACTTGAAGAGATCAACGAGTTAAGAGATAAAGAATCTCTGGGGTCTTCTGGGAAAGAGATTCTACTGCATCCAAAACATAGTTCTTATCATTGAGAGGGAAGCTCCTTTGTTACTTCTGTAGCTCATATTTGTATGCCTTCATGGGATCTTTATTTTTCAGGCACAAGGAAACTATTTTGAGGGATTGGGTCATCATCTGAATTTGCATTCTATCACTCCTTCATCAAGAGGAGCTTCACTTCAAAGTCCTCAAGAAATCCTGCTTTCGATTTCTTCATCATGTTCGAATCTCATCTTCAAATTGAAAATCTCTAAATTGCATCCTTATCATTTCTTCATAGAGGCATCATCTTTACCCTTGAGTGTATTTTTTTGAATGAACTCTTGTTCTACACTGGTTGAGGATTCTAAATCAGATTAATGCTTTTCTTGTAGAGTCATGGCTTTTTGAGCATTACCCCCAGGGTCTTCTGTTTCTTCACTTTGTTCTTGTACAGACTTTATTTCCCTTTCAAGGTGAGTCAGCTCAAGCATTTGTCCCTCTTATTGCTCCATGAAAATGGCTCAGATCATATTTTCCTTAAAACTGACCATATCTCTAAATGATTGATTCATAACTTTCCTCTCCATTTTTCGTCATGAATCATTTCTCTCTTCATGTGTTTGCAAAAGACATGAAATTCATGTTTACCCTCTTGTCAACTCAAAGCATCGGGGAAGACATTAGATTCATCCATACCTCTCTAGGATCAAACACATGTCTAGGCCCTATCAAAATGAGAATCATGTCTCTTGATCCATAGATTTTCATCAAAGTATTCATATAGCCTGAGTATCTTGGTACAAGATGTTAGTTGAGGATCTTCTAGTTTTTCTACAACCTGTACCTCATGTTCTTGTCTAGAAGTAATTTTTTCATGTCTCCCTTAACTGGAATGGTTACTGAAACCAATTCATTTATGTTGTGCCCCCCAAGATACTGACAAAAACCTGATCTTAGTAACATTCCAAATGAAGCATTTGAATGTCTCCTACGTTCAAAATCATCGCATGAAACTTTCTTGTCTGAAATTCCTTGCAAGAGCCACAGTGCACACTTGACCTCACAAGTGGGACCTTTTGACTCTAGGGAGTAACAAGAGCCATGGTGGAGTCATGGTGAGTTTGAGAGCTCCTTGGAAACCTTTAAGGTCCATGTTTTGTGGGAACATCCTTCACAAAATTCCTTTGAGGCACCATGAATCTGATTATGTAACATGTCGGAATACATAATTCTACAAGAAGGGAGATCATATAAAGGTTCAACCTTATCAGTCTTATGCACTCAAAGAAATACATGTTCTGTGAGGGAGGTGTAGGTGGGTTTGATATTATTCCGAGAACTAGGAGCTGACAAGGGATTGGGTGTTAAACTACCACTCCTCATGTATTGAACAAATACCTTGGCAAATTGTTCAGGAAGTCCGTAGATATTAGTTTCAGTAATCTCACCTTGGCTTTGTTCACATATTCTAGGAAGTCAAAGGGAGTAGATGTGGAAAAGGGGAATGAATGGACTGATTTTGGATGTCGGAATCAGGTTTGGAATCATCTCTATATCACTTGAAGGAAAAATAAGAGGGATTTTGAAAGGCACACTAGGAACTTTCAAAGTACAGATTTTACAGGAGCATCATTTAGACTTAGAATTAGAAGAGGCATTGAGAAGATTTACTTTCAATTTTTGGAAATTCTTATTTGCTACAGGATCAGGTTTTTCAAAAATGTGAAATCCATGAAGGGTGATTATTGGATGCTTCCTTCAAATTGATTTTTTTTATGTGGAGTCATTGGAGGATCTTCAGAAAACATTTTCTTTCATCCAGTGGAGGCAAAAAGAACCTTTCTCAGACTGAGAATGAGTGAATATTACATGATAAATTAGGTGCATATTCTTCTTGATCCAATCACCTCTAAAGTACTCATGAATCTAATTTGTGTATCCATCTCCATGTTCTCCTTCTATTATCATCACCTTCACTTTCTTGTTCAAGCTCTTCTTCATTGGAAGGTTCAAGGATGATCTTCTTTAGGAGACATCCAAGAATGGGGCCTCCAAGATGAAAGCCTTCGTGTGGTGCTCCATCAATTTCTTTTGAGTTGTCTTCATTGTGGAAGATGAAGTGATTCAAATATTCCCTCTTCAATGATGCCATTCATTTGCCTTTTTTTTTCAGTAATGGATTAGTTCTTTCATCTTGTAAAGCTAGGAACTCCAAATTGAGATTTACCCTTTGAAGGATTCTTGATCTTTCCAGATAGGATGAGTCATCATCCAGTTCAATGGCTAATCTTTGTGCTTCAGCAATATCCCTCAGTTGAACTCTTCGTAGGAAAAATCCCACTTCTAGTGAATGAAGTCATTGATGAAGAATATCTTGACGTTGAAAAAAATGGTGAATCTTCTTCCAATATCATACAAGTGACCGGTTGCGAGGTTGCATGAAGTATTATTCATAGTTTACACTTTCCTGCCTTTCTTCATTTCTTGAATGCTGATTTGATCTTCAGGAGGTCTTGATAGTCCTTAGGAATTTGAATCTTTAGCTGTTCAAGAACCTTTTGGATGAAAACTCATTCCAACGAATGATGGGATCTTCCTCCAGGAAGGAGGTAGAACCATTCCTCTTCTTTTTCCTGGAGGGACTCCATGGGCCACTTGGCAACATGCTTCATGTTTGATCTCCAAGGATTCTGCAAGAATGTTGGAAAGTATTCTTGTGTTCTTCAAGAATTATCTTGTGTCATCACCTTTGAATCCATTTGGAAAGTTCATTGCGGTAGGATTTTGGTAGGTCCTGAAGTGAGGGTTCCTTTGCAAACCTTTATTTCTAAAACCATGACTGATCAACGATTTTAGTTCTTTCTACTTCATCTTCCATTGTTCTTTCTTCTTCTTCTTCATCGTTGTCAATCATTGGTACTTCACTCCAATCTGTAAATTTCTTCATGGCATGGGAAACAAATGTGCCAATTTGATTTTTTCCTTGAAATTGGAGTCACCAACACCTTGAAACTAATGGATTTTCTGTTGAAATATGATATATATTTTTTCTATTTTTGAATATTTGGTTTATTTTTGGATTTTTTTTGGACCTTGTGGTTGTATTTTGGGTGTAGGTTCTACTAAATCTACCCCACGGTGGGTGCCAAAAATTGTTGGCAAGAAAATTTTTTGGGTGGACAAACTTGGTGGATTTCTTGCCAACACTATGGGTAAGTAAGTCCCTCTACTTAACCAGTGCAACTGTCGTATATGCATGCGTGAGTGAAAAGGTGGATTTTCCTGGTGGCCTTGTCGACCCAGGATTCAACATGGGCACTCCACTAACCCTGTGGACAAAGCTAGTAATTTATTGCTAGAGAGGAATTTGTCAAGAGAAGTGGGAAAGGGGAGTGAGAAATGAGATAAGAGAATTAATGTTGCAGGTAGAAAATTAGATTCCTGCACACCCATTAGTTAGAAATTTCACACACATGAATTAAAGCTGAGAAGAAACAACCCTACAAATGGCAACAAGACCGAGTTATAGATTGAGGGAACACAAAGTTTCTAATAAATCCCTCAGTAAAAAATGGATAGAAAATCCTCCTTCTTGTATTAATTACTTGAGAACAAAAGTTGTACATAATGGAGAAATGGAGGAAATTTGAGAATGGGGGAATGGAAGAATTTGGCTATTTCCTTTGTTCTCTCAATGCACTCTTGAGTATACAAAATCAATCACCAACCCTTTGAAATGGGAATGGCTTTACAATTTATAGGAAGAGAAATGAATTTTCACATACTCCCCAATGACTCTTCGTATGTCTTGACATGACTTAAGACTCTTCGCCTTCTTAGGAAAACATTAAGTCCCTTTTTATAAAAAAAAGGTGACTTATTACATTAGAAACATTAAGACATATGAAAAAAATGCAACCCCAACGAGAGATTAGAATATTGAGGAGAGCGAAAGATGGGGGGAGAGAAGAGAGAAGAGAGAAGAGAGAGAGAGAGAGAGAGAGAGAGAGAGAGAGAGAGAGAGAGGAGAAGGAAGAATGATGTCAATGATGAAAGATTCCCCCTGGTAATGCCTGCTGATCCTTTCAGATGACTCGATGAAGCACTCCAATGTGATGAAATCTGAATCTTGTGAACTCTTACACACAGTGAGAAACTTCCTTTGGATGAAATGTGAACATCATGAACTAAGTGTTTAAAAACACTGTCAAATGACTCATTCGGTGGCCATGAGTATCACTCATGAAGATCCTCCTCTGAAAGGACTAGAGCCTTGGAACAAATCTTGTCTAGACTCTCTATAATACTGTCACACTATTCAACTGATTTGGACATGATCCTAATGAAGCGTCTTATGAATGATTTGACGGTTTTGACTGCAAATTCCACCTCTCAACACACCAATTGAAGCATGAAATGAGTGTCGAAAGAAACTGTTGACATCCTCATTATCACCTAGTCTGCATAGTATGATGATAGAGACTGCACTTTTTACTATCTATTACTAAAAGTGAAATGTTATGTCGACTTCTGCCCTGTCCACTTATGCTTCATGATTTATTCAAAAAAAAAAACTTACTATTTTTAGTAAGTATGAAAAATCAGTTGCCTCTAACCTCAATTGGATGTTGCAACTTAGATTTCCCTTTCTCCCTACATGTTCATCTCACCTTTTGGATCAATTTTCTATTTTTGGTAGGTGCTCGTCGGACTCACTTACTATTTTTAGTAAGTGTCAATTTTGGACCAAGATGTCGAGCATTTTGATGAACTTCTTTTCTTGCAATACATCTTCTATGTTTAATTCCTCCCTCACACAGTTTCATTAATTGATGACTTTCCCGAAATTGCAGTCCTCCATGTAAAAGACTTGCTATTTTTAGAAAGTGAACCTCCGATGGTCGGATTGATACTACGACACAAAGTTTTTCGATATGGGTTATTTCCCAATATCACCCCTCTTGAATTCTTGGAGCTATCCGCTTGAATAGTTTGGGAGATTTTAAACTTTTAAATTTTTTGACCTGAAAATGCTTCTGAATGTCGCAACCATTAATGGACCTCAAAAATTTCAAGTCTGTGTTTTTTTTCTGTTTGCAACAAAATTTAAAATTTTTTTGTGGGTTTTTCCTTCTTATTCCATTGGTGAAATTTTGCTTTGATTCGGGCTACCGGTTTGATGGCAAATCAAGATTTTTCCCTCGTTGTGCAAAGAGATGGATTTCTTCGCTGTGAATGTTCTATGCTGTAAAAGGAGGGTTTTTAAGGTGAGGTTTTTATTGTTTTTGTGAGAGGAATGAGTAGTAAAAAATATTTTTTCATTCCATGTATTGGTTTGCAAGATCTCTTTGATTCTTCGTTCTATGGCAATGGAGTTTTCAGGCTTTCTTCTTCTTTGTTCTTTGTTCTTATTTTTCATTTGATCAATATTCCTTCTGAGATCAGCGTATTACCATGGGTTAGGGGATTTAATTTCTATAGAAAATCTGGTTTAGAGTTCATCAATGGTGGAGTGATGGTAAGAAGTTACAAAGGAAGTTGTAGAGGAAGTTGTGCACGGGAAGGTTAGATGTTAGATGTTAGAAGCAGGAGGGATTTTTAATATTTGAAAATTTTAAAGGCATGGAGTGAGGTGAAATTTCATGTCCTTGATTTACCTTAAGCATTAAGGGATGTTAGGGACATAAAATTACACGTGGTTCCTGGTCACGACATGTGGTGGAGATCCGACAACAGGGGATGAAGGCTAAAAAAACAACTTTAAAGCATTAGGGGGGGGGGGGGCTGAGAAGCAGTTGCATGAGGAACCGTGAAGCTTCCTAGAGGGGATAGGAACATTTTTTAGACCTTTATGTCCCTCAGCACAATGTGACATGAGGGACATCAAATTACACGATGCTCTAGAAGCCACCATGTGTCGCTTGATCCGACGGTAGGGTATGAAGGCTCCACTAGCTCCCAGGAGCTGAAACTGGTAGTCCAAGAGGTCATATGAGGGTTTGGAGGACTTATAGGGGTTGGGTGCATTTTTTTTTACCTTGATGTCATTT
Organism: Taxus chinensis; assembly: GCA_019776745.2. NCBI lineage: Eukaryota > Viridiplantae > Streptophyta > Pinopsida > Cupressales > Taxaceae > Taxus > Taxus chinensis. The sequence continues at coordinate 701,356,780 of CM034154.1, read as the reverse complement.
TTATTGAGAGACATAAGGGACATGAAATTATGTAGGCTCCTGGTGCTGACACGTGTCCTGCTAAAAAATAGGCTAACTCCCGAACTCGCTCCTAGAGGGTAACTTGAAATGACAATATCTCGAGCTCTTGATGGAAGGTTTTGATGAAAAATTTATATTCTCTTGACTGAAAATGGCATTTTGAATCCAATGGTTGGGGTATCATGTCTTGATTCCTCCATTTGATCCCTGAAAAAGCAATATTTTTGATTTGGTACTCCACATGTACACGATAAAAACTGCTTACAGACCCATTTCTCCAAAGTGTTGTGAAAAGAATACTTTCACCTTATTATAGGTCTTGGAGTTACCTTTATGACGATGTCTTTTTTTGCTCCTAGCTCCATCTGGAGCTCTTGGAATCACCTCTCGAAGCTTAGCAGTTTTTTTTGGCCTGTGCACTGCCTAGGCCTATAAACCCTAATTTTGGTGAAACTACCCCAAATTATTTGAATCCTTCATGAATATTCCTAAATAACTTCCATGATGTTCCAAGGACTTTGATTCAATTCTATGTCTAGTTTGGCTTATCTATTCCGCTCCATGGGGTCGCTCCAATCCTAGGAAGGCCAGTGATAACCCTTCCCACAACTACCTGAAGTTTTATTTTTTCAATGAACTCCTAAAATCACCTAGGGGTTTTTAATTGAGTCTCATAAATGACCTAGGGGGATGGGTTAACATAAATTTGTAGGTCACTTAGACTGATTGGGTAGACCTGGGGTGTCTTGGAAGGGTAAAACTTGAAATTTTTGATACAGGGGTATACTTGTCATGTTTGGAAATCATCAATTTCCCTATTTCACATTTGCATGTTGATCATTATCTTCAATGGTATACTAATTTTCCTTACGGATCTATTAACAATTATTGTGATATAGAGGATGATTCTCTTATGCGGTTTATGGTTAACAATGGTCCTAAAGTTACATACGATCTTTTACTTACTTTTCATCAAGGAAAGAAATAATCCATTATAGATTACTATTTACACTTGAATTATTATATGAATCAATTATTGTTTGAGCCAATTGATTTATAAAAGCAATTTTTCTTTTTTCATGGTTTAATTCCTTCATTACAAGAAAAATTATTATATGATACATGTGAATATTTTACACTTCTGTGCTATAAATTTATAGATCTAGAACAAGATTTAATTGAAAAACATGTTATTCCATCTCCTCCCACTTCTAATTCTTCTAGTACTTCATCTCCTCTTCCATCCATTGAGCATTCTCTACAGTCACCATCTCCTCCTCAATGTAAGCATCTCCATTTCCCTCCACCCCATCGGTCTACACCTAAGTATTCTACATCTCCTCCTCAGGAACCATTACAATTTCCATATGATAATAAGACTCATGATGTCTTGTGTACTTTTCTCGGTAAACATCTAATCCACTTTCCTTCTAATCAGCATCATCCTCCTCATCGTCTGTATCGCTAGTGCAATCACTCTTTTTGTAATTTTTACCAGATCAATGGCCATCATGACAATGATTGTTGTGCTATACATGATAAATTGCAAATATTAGAAGACAAATGTGTCATTGACTTTAGATCTTTCTCTCCATATTGGTCTCTTTCTCCCATTCAGTGTAAGCGTGCTTCCACAATTGTTCACTTGTTGCCTCCACCCACTTCTAAGGTTGTCTTTCGTGCACCTCCTAAGATCATTATCCATCCATGTCCTCCACCATCTCATTTTCATCACAATGCTATTACATCCCATTGGCTTCCTAAGCCATTGGCATCCATTCTTCCCACCACTACACCTCCCACTATCGACATCATTTCATCTAACATTCAATTTGGCTCTTATACTCATGCTACTAGTGCTTCACATGTTTCCACCATTCCTTGTATGCCTCTCCATATTTGGTAGGTGACCTCCGTATGATCACCTCATTACCCAATGATGCACTCATGTTCTTAAGGTTCTTACATGATTTTTGAGGGATCTGTTACAAAAATGAACCTAATACTACACTGGGGCATCACTCTTCTCTCCCCCTTTATCTTCCTCATTCATCACATGCTATTATCAACATGATCTCATCATATAATTAGAAACATATCATTATTCTAATCTCTTATACTATCTACATCACATTACCATTTCCAATACTCTATCACATTCCATCCGATACATTCATGCTTTTAGTCATATCATTATACTAATCATTCACATAAAAATCATTTTCAATTCACTACTTACCTATAATATCTACATCAAGATATATTTCAAATATTCAACAATCAAAAAACCATTTCAACAATGCATACAACATCTAGCAAAATAAAAGTGTAATGACAATCATCAAATCACAAACCACTGCAAGTGCTCAACACATACAATCCAATGTATGTTTATATATATATATATATATATATATCATTAAAAATAATAGCTAAAAAAATAAAATTGCTGGGGGGAAAGCCCCCATGAATTGCTACATCCATATATGTCATACACCATCCTCACTATCACTATATACAATTGCGAGAGCTCTAGAACTAGCTTCTTCACCATTGGTTGCGACCTCTATATCTCTTTACATGTCTCCCTAGTATAGGAACCTCAGGTGACTACTTCGTGAATCATCCCTGTAGCTACACATATCTTGCGAATACATTCTGAGCTAGGGACCCTCCTCTTACGACCTGTATAGCTCGCTCCCTCTCTCCATGATCCTCATCATGCTCACTCAATAGCACAATGCATGTGGTTGTTGCTATCGCCACCAGCTAGAACAAATGGGTATGCTCACCCGCAATTGTATCCACTTACTCTATCATGCCACATCCCACGAGCACATCTGGAGGTACATTCCATGTAAGTGTGCATATCTATGAATCAATAATCAATGACCAATATGTATCACCTATAAGCATACACCATCACATTAATCCCTACACATACAACAATCAAACAACAATTAAAAAATTACAACAAACAATACTTACACTCCGCTAGTGCTGCTACTAGGCCATCTCTATCGAGGGCATGTGCCTATTCTTCCAAACCTCCTATTGTCAGATCTCCCACTGCATCTATGAAAACAAGAAATAATAACATCCATAGGTGTGCTTCCCACCACTCGCGATAGGCATGGGTGCACCCCGCATCATTAACCTATATCATCCCCATGGAAACATCTAGCTCATCTAGACTAGAAGGCACTAGCTGTTCTCCTATCAGACCTAGCCTCACTCTTGGCTACCTCAGTGCTCTAGTAGTTCTCACCCATATATATGGATTTGGGGGCACATCTTGAGACATACCAAAATGTATAGATATATGATTTTCCTGGAATAACTTTGTCACCCCTAGAAATCGGTCCCCTAACCACATGGTGCATTAAATGCACCATAACTCTACTCCATTATCCAACCAACCACTATAATCTCTATATAATATCATGCATCTTATACAATATACAGACTCCACCACCCTCTATTGCAACCGACGAGGCTAGAATCACCTCAATGAACTTCCACAAGTGTGGAACACCAAATCCCAACATAACATCTAGAATGAAATGGGTCTCTTTCTGTACTCAAATCCTAGTAAAATACAACCTCCCTATCCTCATCTCTCTCTAGGCATCCACTATACTCATAACCTACACTCTCTCTGCTACGGCGGACAATTGTAATGTTTGATAAACATTAACTAGGGTCACTTTCGTCTCACTAGTATGAAACCAAAAGGTACATGTATCGACACACCATCTCTCACACAGTTCAGTCAACATAGGCATATTATGGGGAAGCTCCTCTAACATAACTATGTGCCACATGCTGACATGGTCTGGTATATCCTACTTGGCATCAAATAACCCTAAAGTAAGAAACATGCTCAAATGACGACCCCCAAAGAATTCTCTTGAGTCTATATCCCTCTACAATGTAATAAAAAAAATAAAATTCGTACATTAGTACGTCATATATGCTGTAAAACAGATCATAATAGTACTCAAACTAATCAAAATACAAATATTTCACATCATATTGCCCAAGCCCTGTCATGGGATGCCAGTGCCCAGGAGCAGGTCACGGGCACCCCAAAATAGGTCACTAGCACCTGGAAATGGGCGCTAGTGTCCTAAGGGATGATAATGCCCTAGCCACTCCCCCCAAGTCAAAAATGCCAAAAAATATAATAGTTCAAATTTTTCAAAAAATTGACAAAAAATAGGCATATTTCCAACAATTTTCTAAAAACATTCATACTTACTGATCGATCGTCTGTAAAGCCACGATCGCCACTACTCTCTCAAATCTTGTCAAATTCATTTCCCTAACACACGACATCCTCACATCTCAGAGCTCTAATTTTCACTCGAACACAGTACAAATGAAATAACTATTCACTTTTCACTATTACTATATATAACAATATTCTATTTTCTATATACTATAATTATTATTTACAATCATTTTTTCAACTGATACACGACAATTTTTTTCTCATATCTTGAGCCTCGCCACTCCGTTTTCCTCCCAATATGCACCATTTGGATCATGATATCCTCTAGCAATGTATTATACACATTTATACATTCCATATTCAAATCAAGCACATGTAAATCAATACATATGCATACTTTGTCAATACTACTACCTTTCTTATGTTATCTCACATTTACTATTACAACTTTCTATAGTCTTACTTTTGGCTCGGTGCTCCTTTCTCCACCCTTCACCCTTTTGCCGAAAGGGGGACAAACAATTGGGATCATCTTATGATCCCTCTCAGGATATAACACGGTTAATCAACACTTCTAATACATTGTTACAATTTACTTTGAACTCATTTGAACAAAGGAAGAATCATTCTATACTAAAATCAATGCTTTCCACTATTTCAAATATATTCCCCCCAAATGACGTAATTTGGGGGAAAATTACAAAAACCTCTCCATGAGTAATTTACTAAATATAACAATTTCAAAGAATTATTCTATTTTTCAAATAAAATTAATCAATCGGTATAACAAGCATACATTACTATCTCTCCCAGAAGACCTAACTTGGGAGCTATATCATAGCTAATATCACTCCCAAATGACCTAATTTGGGAGTCACATTACATGTCTATCGCTTCCAAATGAGCTAAAAAGGAATCTATTTAGCACTATATAAATCAGGACACCCGTGGGAGTGGGGGTAGGGAAACATCATTGCCTTTCCTATACTTATGCTAAATGGGATCTTCAATACAAAACAATATGGTATAACACGGAACTAAACAAAAATCTAAATTTGGTCTTTATCCATCTACAGTGGTTGGACCTTTTGGGGATGTAGTCATGGATGGAGAATAAAACTAAACCTATCTCCCAAACAATCTTCCTCAGGCGACAGGATGCCAAAATCCTCCCATTTTCAAATATACAAAATTGGGTTGGGAATTGATGACTCCTTACCACTTCAATCTCCATTGGAAAAAATCACAATATCCAAAATCTACAAGTCATCTCAATGTTTCTCTAAGTCCTCCTTACAACAGTTTTTCTATCTCTATTTTTTCCACATGGGTCAACACACTGATCCATAGTTCACCACACTATAAGTTCTTACATTCTATGCGTACCTTTGCAATTTAGATTCTCTGGACTTCTCATAGATATGTTCCTTTACTTCCTTTACACTACTTGAATTTCATTCAAATAGCATAAATGGGGAAAAATGTAGAAAAAATCACAAACATATTACTATTTTACTATATTGATAAGTATGTTGTTATATGCATGGATCTTAAGAAAGAAAATTATTCACTAGTGACACACTCCCTAATCCATCCGCTTGTTTGACTTGATTTCTATTGTCTTTTTCTCACACATTTGTCGCTTCTCTACTTGATTCAGGTCAATTCACATGAATATTTTTTTGTCAGTATTTTTACATATGTCTTCATTTATCCCAGGACACCAACACCTATTCTATACATTAGTGTCCAGGTGATCCTATCCATTCGGGGCACTCTTGGCCTCTTTGTTCTTTTCAATTATTTTGACATTTGTGGTTAGAATTTTTGGTTTTCTTATCCTTATTCTAAGGTCATAGTCAACATGTCGTGTAACTAATGCCAAAATCCAAATAAGATATCCATATATATACACAACATACACTCTGTTATATAGGAAGACAATTCTAAGGGGCAATCACATCTACATACTATTACTACCATCAAAGGAATTACATTTTTGGGTTGCATACAATACATAAGAAAACGAAGTGTTGAATTCCATCTCACACAATTTCATTTTATCTACCTATATCCCATTATCTTGGCGTCATTGGCGCAAGGGAAACCTAAGGACGTTATTTCACACACAAGCACACAGAACTACATGGAGTCTGAAATGTAATGTAGCACTCGGTACTAAGTTCACTCATCAAGTGGTCGTTGGGGTCATTCTGACTTCACATATCACATATTTTATTTAGATCTAATGTGTTTGTGAGCTTGTACAGGTAGGTAGGGTTTATTTTGCAGGTTACACATGTGATCAAAACCCTAATAGTGAAGTCAGAGCGATAAAGCAAATATTGGAATGAAGACCCTTAGACCTAGAAAAAAAGTAGATCCCGAATATTCACACAGACACTAGCGCCCAGAACGGACACTAACGCCCAGGCGCTCAACTTCTCTCTTGCCCAAGCACTTCTGTCATCAGCACAATACATGAGTCTCATAACTCTTTTTTCGAGCCATCTATGACACTCTTCCTAACCTATATATCAGTTGTTCCATTTTAGATTTGTACTAGGATAAATGTAAGTCAGTTAAGTCTCCTATCTCTTCTCATTTTCTTATAAGGTTACATCATTAGATTGCTTAGTATTGGTATTCTATTGCATTGTATCATATTAGTGAATCTGAAATTAGATTTAATAACTCTATTTTTTTTAAATCACTAGCTACATGCACCAGGATTTACATATTGTTCAACTTCAACACGTAGAAGCTCCTCATCCAAGAAAAATGAAGTGTCTTGATCATTCTACATGTCCTCATCAATTTTCTTATAGAGCGCGTTGCCTCTAACTAACTGTGTGGCTTTGACAGTCACATCATACTCCATGATGTTGGTTACCCATCTAGCTCTTTTCTCACTAATTTCTTCTCTCATGATGAAGTCTCTCACACTAGAGTGTGAAATAAGAACTTTTTCATGATTAGTGGTGAGCATAATATTGAATTTCTGTAGTGTGCACATGAAAGTGAAGACTTGTTTCTCCATGTGACTTTATTTTAATTCATAATCCTTTAGTGTTTAACTGAAGAAAGCCAATGGATACTCCAATCCTTGTTCATTTTCTCGTGTTAAGACAAAAAAACTAGCATCAATTCCATGTGCATAAAGGATGAAATACATAGAGTAATATGGATTAATAAGTGTTGGGGAATGATAAATTTCTTGATTGATTTTTTTGAAGATTTCTTTTCCTTCTGCTGTCCACTTGAAGATTATATCTTTCTTGAGAATTAGGGCGATGGGACTAACCAGACCTACAAATTTAGGAATGAATCTCCTAACAAAGTTGATTTTGAATAGGAATGATTGGAAGGCCTTCTTGTGCACCAAAAGAGAGAGAGAGGATGGATGAGATACGTTCAGGATCAAGGGAAATGCCATCCTTTGAGACCACATGGCCCAAGATATTGCCTTATACAATAAAAAAGATGCATTTATTGGGATTAATAGATACCCTAAAATGTATGCATCTCTCAAAGATTTTCTCCACATGCGTGATGTGATCTGGGCTATGATTTTAGAGGAAAATTATGGCATCCAAGTAAACTAGGATGAACTCACTGATGTATCCTTTTAAGGAAATTTCTATTGCTCTTTATAAGGTTGCTCCTGTATTTGAAAAACCAAAATGAATATTCTAATAGGCATATGTTCCCCCGGTTGTAAATGTAGTTTTGAATTGATCCTCTTCCTTGACCATGATCTGATTGAAGCCAAAATAGCTATCCAACATAGAGAACATTTACGTGCCAGTCAGAGTATATAAAATCTTCTTCATAGAAGGAAAATGATAGTTATCCTTTAGAGACGCCTCATTCAAATATATGAAATCAACACAAAGTCTGATTTCACCATTCTTCTTTCTTACAAGAACAAGATACGTCACCCAAGTAGAGTACTTGATAAGAAAAATAATCTTTGCCTCAATGATTTTGGATAACTCCTTCCTCATAAGGGGCTCTATCTTAGGATTGACAGGCCTTTTTTTTGTCTGATGGGCTTGAAACTAGGATCAAGGTCAATGGAGTGTTGAGAAACACTTGGATCAAATCCTTTGAGGTATTTATTGTCCCATGAGAAGAGATCATTGAATTTTTGACATAGAAAAATGACGGCCTATTTTTCTCCTTACGTGCAAATCTTACCAAGTAGCAACTATTTTCCACGTGCAATAATGTTTGGTTGGAAGTCTTCTTGCGCTACACGCATGTACTTTTATTCACCCTTGAACTCATCATTAAGACTAAAATTTTTCTCTAAGGTGACAAACCTTTTAGGTAGTTTTTTTTTTAGTTGAATCACTTGGTAACCTTAGTTGTCATGCAAATCATCTTACATATTTTGAAGAGAACTCGACTTATTTCTCAATGAATTACACAATCTTTGCATCACTATCAAACACTTGCCAACTAGTTTCATTATCTGGAATGGATGGAATAACCACTATCTTGATGTACTGCATATTTCCTTGAACAAAATCCTCATTTGGTGAGAATTTTGAACCAAGGGATGTCATTTGATTTGTTTCTTTGTTGAATTTTCTTGGCATTACCTGCAAATTAAGAGATTCAAAGCTCTCCAAGAGATCCCAAAATCTATATTTGTAATCTTATTATTCATTGCACACTTGTTTTTTTACTTGATGGATGAAAAATTTAGTATCCCCAAATATCTTAAATGCCTTAATATGTCTCTTTTTGGAAATAAGAAGAACATGCACCAACGCTTCATATTCTGCTATGTTGTTGGAACGTGTAAACTACAACCTATGCGTGAAGAATAACTTCTCATCCTTAGGAGAGATGAGAACAACACCTGTAACTGTGCCATTTCTGCTTCTTGAACCATCAACAAAAAATATTCCATAGTCTATAAGTATCATCTTATTGCTTGAGTGGGGTAGGCAAGATGGATTATTCTTCTAGGGTACAATAAGTACCAAGTCCAATTTCAATATATGTATCATAAGGGTCAAATTCATAATGCTCTTTAGCCCATTCATATAATAATAGATACGATATTGAATGAGGAATAGGATGTTCCTTTGAAATTGACTCTTATTCTTCTCCTTCTTGGATTAGACAATTGGATCGTAGAGGAGAGGGGTCATATGACTCAACATGTGTTGGTGAGAAAATTTTTTGGGTGGAAAAATATGTGGGTTTCTTGCCAACACTCTTGGAATTGAAGTCCCTCTACTTAGACAATGCAAATTCCGTATTTGCATGCATGTAAAGAGGTGGAATTTTCTGGTGGCATTACGATGGGGGATCCAAAATGAGAAATCCACTGACCCTGCGGAAAAGCTATCAATTTCTTGCTAGATAATACTTTTTCTAGAGAGCGGGAAAGGGGAGTGAGAAAAGAGATAGGAGAACTAATACTGCAAGTAGAAACTCAAATTCCTGCACACACTAGTTAGGAATTTCCACACAAACATTTATGAGAAAAAAAACCAAAAATTCCATGCTACTGGCTAGAGGAAACCATGCATATAAAGATGCACACATTCATATTCCTTGGAAAACAAAAACTTCTTCCTTACATTGCATTTGAATTAAAGTTGTACAAAGTAGGGAAATGAGGAAACATATGCAAGAGGAGGATAGAAGAAAATGACTATCTCCTTTGTTCTCTCTAAGCACAATGTACTCTTGAGTTTACAAAATCGATTACCAACTAAGAAGAAGCCCAAATGAGGGGCTCATTACAATTTATAGAAGAGAGATGCCTCTACATCTTCCTAATGATACTTCATATGCCTTTTCTAGACTCTTGAAATTCCTAAGAAAATATTAAGTCCCTTTTATATAATCAAGGTCACTTAATTTACATTATGTTTCTAAAGTTGTTTTTTCGAATAACTTAAAGGCATATAAAAAAGTGTGAACCCCAATGAAGGATTAGAACATTTGAAGAGAGAGAAATTTGGGGGGAGGAAGATAGGAGAGAGAGAAAGGAGGGGAGAAGAATGATGTTGATGACAAAAGACCCGCCTTTGATGAAGTGCACAGTTCTTTCTTGATGGTTAGATGGAATGTCTTAATGTGATGATCTTTGAATCCCTAAAGTATATGCAGCTTGAGAAGCTCCTTTGGATAGTTCAAGGACTCCTTGAGTTAAGTGTTCAAAAAAACTTGTTAAATAAATTCACTGATGACCATGAAAATTGACTCATACAAAATCCTTTTCAAAGAGATAGGAGCTCATAACCGATCTTGTCAAATTGAATGAACTTGTTTTGCCAATGACTGCAACTTCCACCCTACACATGCTATACATGTGCCCTGAACTATGAAGTGAGTATTGAAATACACTGTCGAGCTCCCTGAGATGGATCTCAAATGCCCTGTGAGAAATTCCTATGATGATCCCAAATGATGATGTTGACCTAAATGATCATCCCTCTATGTCCCATTGTGCCAAAACTACCCTTTGAGTGTGAATTACCATTAATAGCAAGTGCCCAAATGGAAGACTTACTATTTTTGGTAAGAGGTGATTTTTTCCTCTTTTATGTCCATCATGATGTGATGAAGTTCTTCATTCAATCCTGTGTACACTGCCTTCACCTCGACCACTTCTTGGGGTGACTTACTATTTTTAGTAAGTACCCATATAGGGAACTTACTATTTTTAGTAAAAATTCATTTTTCGTTATTTTCTACTTTGGACAATCATTTTGAATTCTAGGTTATATTGGATGCACACTGTCTTCGCCACAACCATGTTTGATGATGACTTTAAAAACATAGCATGTATAGGAAAACTTACTATATTTGGAAAGTGGATTTCTAGTGCTCGATTTGTGATAGAACACATATTTTCAGACTTGGCTATCATCGTGATCTTATCCTCTGAATTTCAATTGATTTTTCTTGGTAGAAAACTTGAAAATAAAAAATGAAATTTTCACCTGGTAGTGAATTCAGGCACAAAGTTGTCATTATGACCATAATTGGACCAAAAAATTTACAAATATATTTGTTTCCTTCGATCGTGATGAAATTAACTCTATTACGATATGTTTTTCATTTGGAGTCTGTGTGCAAGTTTTTAGCTTGAACTAACCATCAGATTGGTGAAAAGTATGACGAATGAGAGCTAGGGCACCAAAATAAGTTTTCATTCTAGAAATTAATATGGAGCATCATTTGAACCTCCACCTTTTGCTTCGTGATGACCTTCGAAAATGAGGAGGTCTGAAAAAACTTTAATCTCAATCCATTGAACGGTTTGAAACATATGAATGAATCTTTGTCTGGTGACTTCGGGGGTTTCTTCGAAAAAACTTCATTTCTTCACCATTTTTCATTCTTTCTTCTAAGTCATCTTTCTAATCATCTTCTCTTCTAATATCCCTATGTTTTCAGTGTAAGGAAGGTTTTGTGGAGTTGATTGAGTGTAGAAATGGATGTTGGGATGTCTGAAGAAAATTTTCCAGAGTTCTGGCAGGGTTTGAAGGTGTGGGGGGATGAACTGGACTAAAAAATGGCTAAGTCCTGGATTTTATTCATCCAAAGGAGCAAGCATAGGAGATGGGCACATTTTTTTTCCCTTATGTCCCTTTTCTAAAGGTATGAACTGGGATAATTTTAGTGGCGAATATTCGTAATATGGCGAATATTTTATTTTAGGAAAATTTGAAAAGGAGAATTTTTTGGAGCAGATCAATGTCCTATTCACCTAAAATTTACAGTATATTTTTTTAGGGTCTAGCTTCGCCTACATTTGAAAAAATCTCCTATAAAAACCTAGGTTATTCACTGGGTAGTATATTATCACTACTACCTTACCAATATCATGAACTTATATACTCTAAGCACCAGAGCACAGTGCAGATTTGTTTATTGTTTAGTAGTTTGCAGTCGAGAAACATGCACTATTTGTTGATGCACAACTAGTAATATTTGCTGACACATGACAAAGGTTTTATGTGGATGGGTGATAAGTAGATCTTGTTGACGTGCGACAAGGATTTGGTTGTTGACACACGACATTGATCTTGTTGACGCACGACTATACTGTTGTTGACACACGACAAAGTTTTTCTTTGATGCGTGACAACGATACTTGCAGACGTGTGACTTATTAAATTTACTCACACACAAAAAAGGTTTTTAATTGGACATGTGATAAGGAGATATAACTAACGTGCGGTAAGGGTTTTTTTCTTGATGCCCAACACTACACTTGTTGACGCATAACTGTACTTTTGTTGACGCATGATAAATTTTTCTCTAACACGCGAAAACAATATTTATTGATGTGTGACTTATTGTATTTTCTGATGTGTGACTCATTTGACACCCAAAAAGGAGAATCAGGTCTCAACTGATGCCCGACCCAACTATTTTTGACAAAAAATAGTTATCTTGTTGAAGCACGACACAATCCTTCTCTGATGCATGACACAATCCTTATTTTTTGATGCGTAACAAAGTTATTGTTGACACATGATGCTATTTCTGTTGACACATGACTCAGAGCTGCTGATGAACGATAAAGTTTCAACTTATCCATTCAAAATAATGGAAGGTGCTAGTGCTGAGAATGAGAAGACCCAAAAAGTAACTAAGAAATATCAGAAGTCCATGTTCAAGTATTTTGGAAACTCTACTGCTACAGATACCGCAACCACCAAAACTTGTTAGGAAATAAGAGATAAAATATGCGGAATAATCCCTCACAGAATCGCAACAGTAGAAACTAATATGCAGAAATTATTACAGATCTCAAATAAAAGTGCAGAATAAATAACACAACACAGAGAGACAATATTTAACGTGGTTCACCCAATTTGGGCTACGTCCACCAAGAATCACTTGCTCAGATTTTATTACAAGCCTTCACTCTCTCAATACAATATCCAGATCTGTTTGGAGCTATGCTCAACAAACTCTACAGAATTCAAACCCGAATTCAAAACACATCTGTAATACATTTGCTTGTACATCTATCATATGCATAAGACCATATAAATAGAAAACTGCTTAAGCAGTTTGATACAAAACCGTGGGTATCAAAACCAAGGGAAAAAAAACCGTGGGTATCAACACAATGGGCAAAAGACCAAAAACACCATGGGCCCAAAAAACAGCCCATAACGGTTACCCATTACCCATGGGTTAATGAACCACCCATGAAAATTTGCTTCAGGGGCTTCGCCCCCGAACCCCCTTTCATCGGGACCGCCGTAAAAATACCCGAGTGTAACACATGGAAGGTGTACCATACTCTAACATGAAAATAGGCTCCAAAAACATAACAAAACTCATATAGCTACCAATGGAATGAATCAGAGTACATACTATGTGGAAAGTAATATTAAGGTGGACATGCATTCTACACAGTATCAACAAAATGACACCTATGATGATACCATGCAAGATCTTGAAGATATACATGTTGAGATGCCAGATCCTAAAGATATTCTTCTTGTTGGGGTGTAACCATGAGGGTATCAAGATATCGCACATAAAAATACTCAGTAAAATGGAACAAAAAATTCTAATTCAAATTCTAGTTCATGAAAGAGGAAACCAAGTGATTGTGATAATGCTCAAAATTCTACTAAAAAAAGTAAAACTTTGAAAACGAACAAGAATATGTGGACAATTGGGAGGAAATACAAGTTTGATTGGGCTGCCAAATTTTGTTTATCAAACCTACACAACCATATAATTCAGAAGAGATCTCATCTGAATGTACATGTACAATATGCATGTGGAAATTGGGAAAGCAACAAAAATCCAATTGAAGTTGGACATTATAGAAAAAACATTGTGGAAAACAATATTTGACTGTAACGGGGGAGGATGGCCAGAAAATCAAAACACATAGGTGGAAAATTGAAAAAGAATGTATGCATGTTAAATACGCAGCAGAGTATGAAGCAGAGTAAAAAAACACATACATCTCGTGGAAAAGGGAGGAATGATCACATCAAAAATTGGTAAGATGAATCAATCAAATCTGCATGAAAAAATCATACAATTCTCTACTTTATTTCGCATACTAAAGAAAGGAAGAACTAATTTTCGATTTCCTTGATTTCAAAGTTTTGTATCCATATAATGGAATGCACAACATTCATTAGTCTCATTGGTCTGATAATAGTGCATGGGAAATGGCAAAATGCCTTTCAATGATAGAGAAGGAAGATTTGAAAGAGAATGGAAAAAAATCAAAGTTTATCTCTCTTTCAATTGATGAAGTGATAGTAGTCAAAAACACTGCATGGGTATGTATCCACACCTATACTTTAGGAAATCATATAAGGACACCTCATCTGCTGGGTGTTATGAAAAGGTTGAAAACTGTAATGCCGAAAACCTACATAAAATAGTTTTTTCTCATTTGAAAGATATTGCTAGAATGACTAATTATGAAATTGCTATGAAGTTGGTATGCATTGGAGCAGATGGTGCATTAGTCATATAGGGTCACCGAACAAGGTTGTGTTAGATTGCAAACAACAGTGGCCCCTTATATGCTAGAAATTTAGTGTATGGCTCATAGAATGAATTTAGCATATAAAATGGTAAACAACTATGAAAATGTTACTGTTGATTGTGAATCACAACACCCCTAAATGTATACAACTCGATGGGTTGAGACTCTCAGTGTGATTGCATAACATGGAGCTTTTCCCAAGTGTGGAAGCTTGTGAATCGGGAAAGCTCTCCGGATGAAGGCCGGTTCCTATTCCTCTGTTCAGATGCACACATAAAAATGCAGAGGGTTTACTTAAAAACCTAATCTAACTTGCCAAGGAGAGAGGGTAATAAAATGCATAAAAATAAACCTAAAATAACAAAGGTGATGCACCGAGGAATGAAGAACACCTATCTTGCCAATAAACACAAACCATTAAAATGCAATGCAAGATCATGCACATATAACAAAAATTGTAGTGAAAGATCAGGAGGATGCAAATAAACACATAGAGGGTTGAGAATCATCCACAGACATGCATTATCTACTCCAAAGATTGATGCAATACACTACAAAATGTGAAGAGGCAAAGTTGCATTACAGTTTTAAATGGGAGGTTTGAACTCCACAAACTCACCTGCCAAAGAGAAGAAGGGAGGGACAAAACAAGAATGTCCAACCTTTAGAAAGAAGCCCCTCCTTAAAATTTATAGGAAGAATGAGAGAGGGAAGAGAGAGGAAATCCAAATCTACCCCAACCACTTCTAGGTTGCATTTAATTCATCTCATTATGGTGGTAGGTGAGAACCCTAGCAAACCCAAAAGGGATGAACTGTATTTTGCATTTTAAAGATTTTTTTCCCACCCAATTAAATATATCTAGTCGTAGTTGGACAGAGGACCTTGTAAGCTTTCCGAAAATTCCAACCTTGCATGAATATGAGCTCCCTGTGAAAAGTTATGGCCATACGAATATCAGGGTCAGGGTTTGCTTCCTGTCAGCGCTCAAAATGTTGCGCCTCCTGAAGGTGCACCTTGGCACATCCATTTGTGTGTCATCATACTCTTAAGTGCACCATAGGCGCATCCATGTTCATGTCGACACTCTTTGACGTGCACCTTCTACTTGCGCCTTGGTGCGAAATTTTTCGTGTCGACACTTTTCTACCTGTGCCAGGGCGCATCCATGTTCATGTTGACACTCTTTAACGTGTGCCTTCTACCTGCACCTTGTGAAAATTTTTTCATGTCGACACTTTTCTACCTACGCTAGGGCACATCCATGTTCATGTTGATACTCTTTGACATGTGCCTTTTACCTGCGCCTTGTACATGCGCCTTAGCGCGAAATTTTTCGTGTCGACACTTTTCTACCTGCACCAAGGCACATCCATGTTCATGTCGACACTCTTTGATGTGCGCCTTGGTGCAAAATTTTTCATGTCAACAATTTTCTACCTATGCTAGGGCACATCCATGTTCATGTCGACACTCTTTGACGTGCACCTTCTACCTGCGCCTTGGTGCGAACTTTTCTACCTGTGCCAGGGTGCATCCAAGTTCATGTCGACACTCTTTGACGTGCGCCTTCTACCTACATCTTGTACATGCACCTTAGCGTGAAATTTTTTGTGTTGAAAATTTTCTACCTGCACCAGGGCACATCCATGTTCATGTTGACACTCTTTGACGTGCGCCTTCTACCTGCGCCTTGTACATGTGCCTTAGGCTGTTGGTGACACAATAAATATCAGGCTCTGAATTTATTTGATTTCCATATTCTTCTGCTTGTCTATATCTACCCGGGGGGAAGATATTTACAATAATTTGGTGACTCAACAGGATCACCTACCTGCTAGGTAGAAGATTAGTGGCCTTTTAGCAATCCATTGGGCATGGAGTCATAAGCAATAACTTGAAACCATCCCGATATCTAATCTCGAGCTTGATACTGCAACTCCTTTTCTGAGAGCACGTTGGAATGTAGAAATTCAACCTAAGAGCAACAAAACCTGTGCTGAAGCACTTAGGGAAATTGAAACCTAACTACAACAAGACAATGTGCATACGCACTTAGAGGAATTTGAAATCTAGGCTAATATTTACAAGGGTAAACCTTTTCCTTTTAGTAGCAATGTTTAAGGTAGATTCCGTTAACCGGAATCAGGAGTTATTCTCCATCCAATGTAGACAATTGGAAGGCATTACTACTTTTACATCCCGTGACCATGTAGGGGCCACTCTAAATGGCATCAAACTTGGAATGCCTTCCTGGGTTTTCCCAATCTGCATCTCATTTCAGAACTAGGTCCCCTTCCTGGAAGGTCCGTGCTCTTGCTTTCTTATCAAACCATCTTTTTACTAAGGCTTGATCCTTTTCAATCATCAGAACTACATGTTCTCTTATTTCTTCCAATTCCATCAACTCTGTATACCTGGCCTCCATTGGTTCGAGCTCAGACAACTCCAACTACTTCATGAGCTCCAATGCTGGCAATTCTAATGATATAGGCAATACTGCCTCTTTCCCATAGACCAACTTGTAGGGAGAATTACCTGTAGATCTCTTTGGCATTATCCTATCAGCCCATAATGCTGATTTTAGCTTGGTATGCCATGTCCTTTGGTTTTCATCCAGAGTCCTTATGATGATTCTTAGCAAATTCTTGTTCGTGGACTTTGCCTGTCCATTACCCTGTGGGTAATAATTTGAAGAGGTGCTCAAATAGATTCCATTCTTGACAGCCCATTCTGTAGTCTTGGAACCTATGAATGCCAATGCATTGTCTGATATGATAGTGGCTGGCACACCGAACCTGGTCACTATTCCTTTATAAAAGTCTAGTATGTTAGACTCATTTGCTTCTTTGAGCGCTACTGCTTCGGTCCACTTGGTGAAATAGTCCGTTGCTGTGAGAATCCACTTATGGCCTTGGCTTGAGTTTGGATTTATGACCCCAATGAAGTCCAATCCCCATTGCATAAATGGTTGGTCAACCAAAATTGGGTGCAATGGAAGCACTGTTAGTCTTTCTTTTCTCATGAAGAGTGCACATTTCTTGCACTTTATTATCCATGTATAACAGTCATTGAACACTGTGGGCCAATAATACCCTGCCTTCATTATCTTGAAAGCTGTTACTCATGGGGTGAAATTTCCTCCAGAATCTCCATCATGAAAATCTCGTAACACCCTCTCAATTTGACCTATCCCAATGCACCTCAATAGAACTCCATTGATGTCTTTCTTGAACAAAACATCATCAACGAGCACATATGGGATGGTTTGTAATCTAAAGTATCTCCTCTTTGCTTTGCTCATTTCTGGAGGGCATAGGCCTGCTTATAGGAAGTGTATCATATTTTGAGTCCAAAAAAGAGTGGGCACATCATCATTTTCCTATTCTTTACCATCATGTAGTACCAAGACAATCTCTTTTTCATCACCTACTTCAACTTGCCGACTCAAAGCTAGTTCACATAATCCTTTTCCACGTACTAGTTTAGTGACCTTAATTTCGATGTCATATTCCATGACACAAGTGATCCATCTTGCATGTTTCTCATTCAGATCCTTTTTTAGAAGGAAGTCCTTGACTCCCGCATGAGAGACCAATAATTGGATCTTATTGTTTGAGACTAGGTGCTTGAATTTCTTTAACCTCCTGATCACTACAAGGACATGCTTTTCAATGAAAGAGTACCTAGTTTCGTATTCCTCCAAGCCTTGACTGAAGAAAGCAACTGGTTGTTCTAATCCCTCTTTGTTTTGCTGTACCAGGATTGCAAAAATTGTGTCTCCACCACCAAAGGCATATAGCATGAAATCCTTGGAGAAGTCTGGATTGACGAGAGTCAGAGCTTGAGATATAGCCTCTTTTATTGCCTCAAAACTTGCCTTGCCTTCAGATGTCCACTTAAATGTCATGCTCTTTTTCAACATCAACATTATTGGCTTTACAAGAGCTACAAAGTTTGGAACAAACCTGCGGACAAAATTGATCCTTCCCAAGAAGCTTTGAAGAGCCTTCTTATGACTTGGTGATGGCAACGCTCGAATTGCTTCAACTCTTTCTGGGTCAATCATCAATCCCTCCTTTGAAACAATATGGCCTAGAAGTTTTCCTTTGTGAGCCAAGAATATGTATTTTTTGGGATTCAATGATACCCCAAATCTTCTACACCTCTGAAATACTTTCCTCAGATGAAAGAGGTGATCCGCTGCATTTTTGGAGAATATAGTGATGTCATCAAGATATATTAGAACTATTTTATTGATCAACCCCTTGAATGCCATATCCATTGCCCTTTGGAAAGTGGCTCCAACATTTGATAGCCCAAATGGCATCTTCTTGTAGGCATAGGTGCCCCATTTGGTGGTGAAAGCCGTCTTGAACTGGTCATCTTCTTTCACCATTACCTGATTATACCCTGAGTAGCCATCTAGGAGAGAGAATCTCTCCGAACCGGATACCACTTGCAATATTTGTTCCATTGAAGGAAGCGGGTAATGGTCTTTGAGAGATGCCCTGTTGAGGTCTCGAAAGTCTACACACAACCTGATTTCTCCACTCTTCTTCCTGACCGGAACCAAGTTTGCAACCCAGCTTGAGTGCTTGATCGGGAATATAATGCTTGCCTCTATTAGCTTGTTTAACTCTTTCTTCATTAGAGGCTCAATGTGGGGGTTGACTGGTCTCTGTTTCTTCCTGATGGGCTTAGCATCTGGATCTAATTCTATGGTATGTTGTGCCAATTTCGGATTGAATCCTCTCAAGTCTTCATAGCTCCAAGCGAAGACATCTGGAAATTCTTGGCAAAGCTGTATGAAATCTGATTTCTCCTGCTCAGTGGCCACTTTACCAATTTGAAGTGTTCTGCCTTCCCCAACCGGAATTGGCTCTGAATCTTCTCTCTTAACTTGCATGTTAGCCTTTTCCTTACGAAACTGGTTGTTAGGGTTGAAGATAGAATCCAATGTTACTAAACCCTTGGGAAGCTTGTTTGTCTGCAGCTGCACTACTTGATCACTGTATTGTTGCTCTAGTCTATCCTGATTCCTAGCTGAGAATTCAGCCTCTTATTGTAAGAAATTGATGATCTGTTGATCATTCTCAAACACCTACCAACTTGTGTTATTATCTGGAACTGCTGGCCTCACAATCACATGGATATGTGGTTGTGTTTTTTCCCTTCTGATGTTGTCAACCACATCAAACGTTGCTCCAACTGCTGCGAGCCTATCCGCGGCTTCATTTTTCTTCCTAGGTATGGACACGATGTTGAAAGCTTCAAAATCCTCAATGAGGTCCCATACCCTGTTCTTGTAGTTCTTCAACAGGTCATTCTTTGTAGCATGTTGTCCCCTGACTTGGTTGACGATTAACTTGCTATCTCCTGAACACCTGCAAGTTCTTTATGCCCTTTTTCCTAGCCCAATGAAGTCCATGAATCAAGGCCTCATATTCAGCTGTGTTGTTTGAACAGGAAAACTGGAAACGGAAAGCTGAATAATATTTGATGCCTTGAGGTGAAACAAGCATAGCTCCTCCTCCTGCGCCTTGCCTACTCCTTGATCCATCGAAAAATAATTGCCATACCTCATTGTCATCCTTATGGTCTGGTTTGGTGATGCTAGGAATAGGCTGGTTTTCTTCATGTATGCAATAGACTCCTAGCTCAGATTCTTCTACTTCTTGGTAGGGATCAAAAGCATGTACCTTGCTTTCCCATTCATCAATAGTCAAATCTGGGATGCTTCCAACTTTGGTGTCAGCTTCATCTGTGCTTGGATAATCTTCTTGATCAAATGCTGAACAGTTGGCATTGATTTGGCTTGGAGTATGAGGCTCAATATGAAAGTTTGCAATTGGTTCAGATCTGATTGTGACCTTAGTACCATATCTTGTTCTGAACAACATGTGTGACCAGTCAGCAGATAAGTAGCCTCCAATTCTAGCTGTGAAATCCCTTGATAAGCATAGGGCAAAGAGTGGTGGCAAATCTATCACTGACACATCTTGCAAAATGGTAACATTGGGGCATGCATGCAAGATAAGATTCAAACCTTTAATCACTCCCACCATTGCTACTGCTGTCCCATCCAATTGCACTACCCCTTTGATATGACTTCATATTGGAGACCCAGCTGATCAGCTATTTGCTTGGGCATGATAGAACTACTTGCCCCAGAATCAATCATGCAATTGTGTACTAGTTTATCCCCAATGATTAATGAAACATAGAATGGAGGGGGCTTAAAAACTTTACCTTGTTGTCCTCCATGATTCCCTTCAGGCTGAGCAGCATTTGTGAGGACCTTCTCTTGCATATGGACCTGCTGGTTTGAAGTTGACCAATTCTTCATGGCAGCTTGTAGAAGATCTCTTTGGCCTGGGATGGATAAAGATTCCCACATTGATATATTCACATTTGTCTTCTTCATTTGATCAATGATGCTAAATGGGGATGAAACATCTCTTTGCTGTCCTTTAGGTTACACATTCCTTTCTTGCACATGGGCAGCAACAACTGGCATTTGAGTTGGTTTAGAAGGTGGTTTGGGCTGTCCTTGCATGTTTGGAACTGTATTTTTCTTACCAACACCTTGTGGAGTGATGGAAGGTTGTAGATCACTTGGAGCCAATGACTGCCCTTCACCAATATTCCTCTTCTTTGATCTTGTGTTAGCTGCTACACTCTGAGAAATTGTTTGATTCATGCCACAAAAATCCTCAGCTTGCCAATTCGCAAGTGCGGTATCATTTGGAGCTGTGTTTTGCTGAGATGTCCCTTGTTGCTGATTTGTTTCTTGACTCACTTCACCCTCTACGCTAGTAGTTTTCACCATCAAGGCTTGGTTCAAAGCACCATTGAAGCACATAGATTGGTTGTGAGGTTCATTGCATGGGAAACACCAATCATACTCTTGAGCTATGTTGTTTTGCACTGGCACTAATGCTTTAGAAGTAGATGCAACATTGGGGTTATAGGGCTGAAATGGTCTATTGGCGGGAGGCCTTACTTGGCTTTGATTTGTAGTTGGATTGGGTGGCCTATTGGGCTGGTATGGTTACCTATTAGGTTGAGCTTGAGGCTGAATAAGAAGGTCTAAATCTTTGGGCTTGCTACCTCTTGAGTGTAACCAGCTCATTTCCCAAATTTTGCAATTGTTTCATGACCTCTTGGAGTTCATTTGAAGCACTAGAGGATGAAGTAGAAGTTTCATTTGAACTTTGATTTCTAGGAGTGGGAATAGGAGCCAAAGTGGGTGCTTGACTAGTGCTTGGATTTTCTAAGTTTGGATACAAGGGCATGGGAGGCCTAGGAGCCAGCTTACCAGCTTGAATAAGACAGTTTTCAGCCCTAATGGCAATGCTATAAGCAGCAGGTAAGGTTGTGCCTCCCATAGATTGAATTAACATAGAAATATCAAAATTCAAAGCCTTAAGATAATATAGAAAAGCACCTTCAGCTGTTGGCCTAACGGCCACTGGAATCCTATCCCAAGACCTTTGAAATCTGAAGTTGAAGTCAGTCATTTGCTCATTGGGAGCTCTCTTGATAGTTGTCAATTGTTCTAGTAGAGACAAATTGTCTCCCTTTTCTCCAAACTGCTCATGGAGAACTATGCATAACTGATTCCAATTTTGGATAGAACCAGCTCCAAGGCTCCTAAACCATTGCAATGCCTTCCCTTTGAATGAAGATGCCAGCAATTTAACAGCAACATCCATTTCATTTATCTCATGGATTGCACAAACGTTAGCAATGTCTTTGACATGATCACCAGGAGTGGTATGATTTTCTCCAGTGAAAAATGGAATGTTCTTCAATGCTGCAATTGGAACTAGATTCTGTGCATTGAGGGCAAGTGGGCTGCTACCAGTGAAATTGAAAAAGGGATTCAGTGGTAGATGTGCCATTATGATTGGCCTAAGAACTCTGGTTGATGTGAGAAAAGGTCTACCAGGTGGAGGTGTAGACAAATTCTGGTTAGGTGGAGATGGTGATCTTCGTGGTCTCCTTCCTCTCCTTCCTCTACCTGGTGATAGTTGCAAGTGGAAAAATAACCCCTCTTCTCGAGTATCAGACCTGGTTCGAATTCTTCTCATGGGCCTGGGAAACTTGTGCTATATACCACTGAATTCTATCCCTTTGGAGTCGCCAGATGTGTTAGAGAATGAGCCTCAAAAGGCTGGATTCTGCCAAGTTACACACCAAACCTGACAATAATAAAAAAGAATTTAAAACTTTGAAGGACCCGAAAGATACAGATCTTGAATTCAGTTATCAGGTCCTGTTGTGCAGCTACTAATCCCTGAAAGGTATAGGTGAAACTCAGATCATGTAAGGAAACTTACAAAACCTGAAATACATCGTGTCGGAAACATGCTCGATACCTGGGAAATACAAAAAACCATGAAATTTTTAAAGTCAAAATATCAAAAATCTAAGAATACCCTTTTGAAGATTATCCCCCAATCTATCAACTGGTGAAATTTTGACTTTTTTGAGCAAGTTAAGCCCTTGAAAATCGATTTCAAAGTTCAGCCTGGAAGGTGAAAAAAATATGAAATTGTAAAACCTGCAATTTCTAAGTCCAAATTTCTTGAAAATTCCTTCAAATCTTGTGGAATGACCTCTTGGTCCCACCGGGCATGCCAAAACTATTGATGGTGAATCACAGCACCCCTGAATGTCTGCAACTCGATGGGTTGAGACTCTCAGTGCGATTGCATAACATGGAGCTTTTCCCAAGTGTGGGACCTTGCGAAATCGGGAAAGCTCTCCGGATGAAGGCCGGTTCCTATTCCTCTATTCAGATGCACACATAAAAATGCAGAGGGTTTACTCAAAAACCTAATCTAACTTGCCAAGGAGACAGGGTAAGAAGATGCATAAAAATAAACCTAAACTAACAAAGGTGATGCACCGAGGAATGAAGAACACCTGTCTTGCCAATAAACACAAACCATTAAAATGCAATGCAAGATCATGCACAGATAACCAAATTTGTAGTGAAAGATCAGGAGGATGAAAATGAACACAGAGAGGGTTGAGAATCATCCACAGACATGCATTATTTTCTCCAAAGATTGACACAATACACTACAAAATGCCAAGAGGCAAAGTTGCATTACAATTTTAGATGGGAGGTTTGAACTCCACAAATTCACCTGCCAAAGAGAAGAAGGGAGGGGAAAAACAAGAATGTCCAACCTTTAGAAAGAAGCCCCTCCTTACAATTTATAGGAAGAATGAGAGAGGGAAGAGAGAGGAATTCCAAATCTACCCCAACCACCTCTAGGTTACATTTAATTCATCTCATTATGGTGGTAGGTGAGAACCCTAGCAAACCCAAAAAGTGGTGAATTGTATTTTGCATTTTTAAGAACTTGTTCTCACCCAATTAAATATATCTAGTCGTAGTTGGATAGAGGACCTTGTAAGCTTTCTGAAAAGTCCAACCTTGCGTGAATCTGAGCTCCCTATGAAAATTTATGGCCATCTGAATATCTGGGTCAGGGTTTGCTTCTTCAGTGCTCAAAATGTTGCACCTCCTGAAGATGCACCTTGGCGCATCCATCCATTTGCATGTCGATCATACTCTTAAGTGTGTCATAGGTGCATCCATGTTCAAACACTCTTTGACATGTGCATCTTCTTACCTGCACCTTGGTGCGAACTTTTTCATGTCGACACTTTTCTACCTAAGCCAGGGCGCATCCATTTCATGTCGACACTCTTTGATACTTGCACCTTAAATTTTTCATGTGACACTTTTCACCTATGCCAGGGTGCATCCATGTTCATGTCGACACTCTTTGACCTGTGCCTTCTACCTGTGCCTTGGCGCGAACTTTTTCATGTCGACATTTTTACTACCTGCGCCAGGGCGCATCCATGTTCATGTCGACACTCTTTGACGTGTGCCTTCTACCTGCGCCTTGGCGTGAACTTTTTCATGTCGAAACTTTTCTACCTGCACCAGGGCGCATCCATGTTCATGTCGACACTCTTTGACGTGTGCCTTTACCTACACCTTGGGCATGTTGGTGATGCAATAAATATCAGGCTCTAAGTTGCTTTGATTTCCATCATGTTCTGACTCATCTATATCTACCCGGGGGGAATATATTTACCTACAGCCTTGAATGTGCCAGCATCCATTTTCTTCATGTCAACATTTTCCACTTTACACCTCTAACATGTGCCTTAGGCAGTTAGTGAATTCGCAATAAATGTCAGGTTTTCGACCATGTAATGCACTTTCAAAACCTGAAATGAAGGATGTTCATTTTTTCTGTATTCCATATTCTCCTATTTGTCTATATTTCCCCAGGGGGAGATATATACAACAGTATCCTTTGTTGGTTGGTTTCATGCACAAATATCGACATGAAGTTGACAAGGCGAGAGGGACTTGCATATCTGTTTAAAGCTGATTTGGATAAATTGCTTATGTTGGTTGGTATTATTCCATTGTTACTCAGGAGATCAATACATTGATGAAGCATGCACAGGGGAGATTAATCTATATTGTGGATTTTATACGGATGATAAAAATGGTATAACAATCAAAGTCTTGATGTCTTCTACTGTTCGCAAGATAGTTTTGGTGCACCTATTTTTGAGAATTAGAGAGCTTTATTAGATCTTAAAAATCTCAATTAACTATTTGAGATTTAATATCCATGATCAACTCTACATCAATGTTAATGGAAGGGACATACCACTGCACATTTTACAAAAACGTCAAGATATTATAGGATCGGAAAGAGAAGATGTTCTTGTGACACATAATCTCTTTGATTATGTTACATTTGAAAATTAAGAAAAAAAGCTTAGGGAAAAAAGGATCATAATCCTTATCATCAGGAAATTAGAGAGCATGTTTCTCCAAAGATGAAATTTTTGAAGCAATGGTTGTGATGAATCCTAATTTTTGGAATACTGAAGATGCTTGTGTAGACTTTGTAAGAAATCATTTCCATAAATCCATGGGTAAAATAATGGAACATTTCACAAAGACTTCAAAGGTCAAGGGTATGGAAATCAAAGGTATACTGAATGTTGATTTATTAAAGTCTCAATTAATAAATTTTATAACAACAATGAGGAACTAATATAAAAATTTAGACAAACCTTATGAGATTGGTGCTATTACAAGGCTCTGAGGAAGAATTTATCAAATTAATGTCTTACAAGAAGACATCAGTGGATATTTTAGATTATATGAGTTATACCAAACAACGATTTTGGGGTATTTAGAGGAAAAAATGGTTTTCAATGCTTTATCATTTATAAAATCAAAATTGAGAAATATGTTAGATATAAATATGGAAATTTGTTAACCATGAGGTGTTATGTTTCTCACTACTCCATGGAAACCTTTCCTTTCGACAAAGCAATTGCACATTGGAATTCCCTTTCCAAAAGAACAAGTGTAAATAATATTAATCAGTTCCCTTTAATGATGAGAGTGGAATTGGTGCATCGTCACATTCTACAGAAGAGAACATCGACTTTGAAGAAGTTATTGAGAATGGATTGTTTCAACTTTAAATAGGTATCTCCTTGACCTTACTTTTATTGTTCATCACATTACATTTTAACTGTGGTTTTTTATTCAATTTCATATTAACTCTATGACATGCATGGATTGGATATTGAACTGACAATTGTAACTCTAGTATTTTTATCACTATTTTGTTTCAGCTCTTGTTATCATTAAAGATGTTACAGGTATATATATTTACATTTATTTAAATACAATTATTTATAAACAATTTGTTTTATATAATTACTATTTTGGATTTTTCGAATACCAATTTTTGTTTTAAAAGATTTGTTTATTATTCGACTGTTATAATCTTCCAGACTTTCAGGCTTCTATTTTCCAGACGGAGTTCAAAGGTAATCTCGATGAGTATTTGGAGGCATGGGATGAGATCAGAGGTGAGCATGTGATGAGCTTTACATAAGCTCGTAGGCTAGTGTAGTATGAGATTGGATACAAGCATTGGAAAGATCTCGAAATGAGCTTGGAGGAGAGAAAACCATGACCATGTAGGTGAGTTCAGTACAAACTTGTATGTGAATCTTGGTGTGAGCTCAAAGGTAATTTCTTGAAGTGAGTTGAGATGCACGATCTCAGGAGATGAGCTTGTTATGAGCTCAGTATGAGTTGGGAGGAAAGCTACAATGTGAGCTCAGAGGTGAGATCATCATGAACTTGAAGTTGAGATCTCAATAGGAGCTCGGAGGTGACCATAAAGTGAGCTCAGTGCGAGTACGATGGTGATCTATTTATTCTTCCACTGTTATACTCTTCTAGACTTCCAGACTTCTACTGTCCAGACATGTATAGGTTATCATTATGCATTTTATTTAATCTTTATGTTTCTTCATTAATCCATTCAATCATTATTTCTTCTTTTTTTCTTGAAAATGTGGGTTGGCATACCATTTGAGGAAGCTCTCACTTCTCAGTATTGATAATGTCAGACAACTCACCCATCTTACATAGCCCTAATACTCCATTTCTCAGTGTTGAGTTGTCTTGATTTCATCATTTTCTTAAAACAATTATCCATGTCATTATCAGCCATGCTAAAAGCTAAATCTACGTCAACTTACAACCCTATCATCATCCATATTATTTTAATGTCATCATCCACATCTACTGTCATCATATCATTTATTCATGTATTTGTAGAGAATAACATTTGAGAAAGTTTCAAATGTGAAGATAACTTGATCACACAGTTCAAATTTTACAAGTAGAGAGAAGAATATTTTTCTATATTAAGATGCCTCTGTCCTAATACATTCCAAATTTTCTTAAAACAATTACCCATTATCATTATCCATGATCATGCTTGAAGCTGAATATATGTCCACACAACTCGTAATCATCCATATCTATTTTAATTTCATCATCTGCATCTAATGTCATGATATCATTTATTCATTACAAGTAGAGAGAAGAAGATTTTGATAAGGTTTAAATGTGTAGAAAACTTGATACAAAGTTTGAATTATACAAGTAAAGAGAAGATAGATCTTTCCTAGAAGGTCCTAACACACTGCAATTTTTCTTGATACAGAGTATCAATCATTTTAATCAATGATAGAGCTTGAAGATGTCTCTATGTCCTATACACCTGATCATCACTCCATATCTATTCTTAATGTCATCATATCATTTATCCATTATCAAGTAGATCGATGACCATGCTTGAGAAGTCTTAAATCTGTAGATTCCTGACACAAAGTTTGAATTATCATCCATGATCGTTCTTGAAGATAATATGTCTAAGTCCACATAATTCATCATCATCCATATCTATTTCCTAATATCACCATCCATCATCACAATGTCATCATCATCATTGATTCATCCACATATAATGTCGTCATATCATTATAAGTAGAGAGAATAAGATTTTGATAAGGTTTAAATGTCTTTGTCATACCACATTCCAAATTTTATTAAAACAATTATCCATTATCATCATCCATATTCCATGATTGTGCTTGAAGCTAAATATACATACACATACAATTCATCAAAACCCATATCTATTATAACGTCATCATCCACATCTAATGCAATCATGATTCTAAGTAGAGAGAAGATTTTGAGAAGGTTTAAATGTGAAGAAACCATTATCATAGAGTTTGACATTTTACAAATAGAGAGATGAAGATTTAACTCTATTAAGATGTCTCTGTCATACCACATTCTAGAATTTTCTTAAAACATATAATTAACCATTATACTAACGCCATGACATTCATGATCAAACATCAACACTCATAGTAAATTCTAGAAATTCTATATAAGAAGATATAAAAATCCACATTATAAAGTATTTCAAATTTTCAAATGCCATCACAGTTTCAATTTTTCATACCCTCAATATATGAAGTATTTCAAAATTTCAACCCTCAAGTTTCAATTTTGTCAACCCTCAATCATGAAATTTATCCCCAAATGGCTTGACACTCCTATAGTCCTTTCCCCAATGGCTTCCCCTCTTGTACCCCTTTCCCCAATGGCTTGAATAATCCCAAAACTAGTAATATCTTCCGTTGCATTGTCGAGATTTTTTACAATTCTTTTTTCTTCGTTTGTCGCATCTCCATGGGATAGAAAACTAGGATCTGCAGTTACCTTAGTTTTGAATAAAAATCTCAGGTTTGTAGCCATTCTCTTTAATAATCCACTTTAGTGTATTGTTTTGTTTGTTAACTAAAACAATATTTTCTTTCATCTTCATTGATGCGAATAAAATGTTCTTTGTGGTTTCCAAGTGAACTTGGAACACCTTTGCTTCGATTCTTCAAATTTTCATATTTCAATTACAAAGAATATAGTGAGCTCCAATTAAACATATTACTAAAATAAGAAAAATTCAAACTAACAAAAAATATTGTTTCAAAATGATAATACTTACGAGCTACTCTATCTCTCTCGGCATTTGAAATTGCCACCAGATCCTTGTCCTTAGAACATTTGTTAAAAATATGCTTGGGATTCAACACTTATATTTTCCAAAAATGTTTAATGCTTTATCTAAAATATCATCTTTATAATTGTTGTTATACGTGATAGTCCCACTTCTTACTTGGGTAAGTAAGGAATCCATCTTCGCAGGTGGATTCTAGATTGCAGAGTATAAACTGTCCCTTTGCCAAGTAATTTTCAAAATGGCTTATTATCTCATTAATTAGTAATTTTTCCCTTCTCTCCCATTCTATGAGCTAAATGATATGAGGTAAAATAAATTCATCGACATGGGATTGAAAATCATAACCAATCAAGTTCTCTACAAGGAAATGGTAGCAACTATTCACCATCTGTATCTGAATAAGATGATGTCACTGGAGAGGTATGGGGGCTTTTAGGTTGATCATCGACTGTTACCTCTTTTTTCCTTTGGGTGGCCTGATTCTATTTGTGATCAAATAAATCAATATTCAAAGATTGAAATCGAAAATGAAATGTAATGAAAGTTGAATAAATTACATTAAAATAGAAGTACACCTACTAGCCTTGAATCATTTCACGTGTATTGAAAAATCATGTTAGGTCATTGCTATCAATGCCCAAGAAATCTTCATCTAAAGTTATATTAATTAAAACTGATACGCCATGTTTGCGTTGGGAAAGCCATTGAGAGAGTGGGTTGGAACTCAAAATGAGGAGGCAATGTTTAGTGTCCCACTAGGGGCCGAAGGAATTGGCATGCATTTACCAATGTTATTTTTGCTTGAACGTCTAGTTGGCATTTTGAATCATAATGGTGGAGGAGGTGATGGTGCCACTGTTTGTATAGGAGGAGAAAGGACTGATAATGTATTGAAAATTCAAGAAAAAATCAATAAAATCGTTACTAAATAATATGAAAAACTATTAAACTATGCAAAAAATACAAAATTATATGAAAAATTATTCAAAACTTGTACTAAAGAAATAAAATCATACCTTTTTGTTGAGGGGTAACCTATCACAGTGCTTGAGGTGGCCGTGGTGGAGTAGTAATTGGTTTTGTTTGAGCTCTGTGTGGTTGGGATTGCTGAGCAGGGTGTTGATAATCGAGACATTTGCATGTGACTGAGCTGAGTGAGTTGGTAGAAGACAAGTTTACTTTCAAACAGCACGTGTATTGTCCAAAGTCCTTGCAATGTCAGTAATAGTCGATTATATTTCAATTTAAATATGATATAAATGGTAAATTGAAAATAGAAAATGGGAATTTGTAAATAATAAATGTTAGGGTATTACGTTTATAGTCATTTAACTAATGCAAACGCTTGGCATGGTTCGGAGATGAGTGAATTTCCATTTTAAATTGCGAATCTGTCTGACGCCTCAGTGTGTTTGTTGGCCTCTTCCTCTTGATGTTGCTTTTTTCATGCGAAGGGCCTCCAAAAATATTCTCTGCAAAAGTTCAATATTTAATGAGATTCCAGAATGAACATAATGTTAGTACTGCATAATGATTCAATCATAAGTACATAATCAAGACAATAACCATACTAAAGTATAATGTTGAAATATGAACTATATACCTATTGTTCTTGAAATGGAATTAACAAATTATGTCATTGTCTCATCCGTGCAAGTAGGAATTAGTTTTTCTTTCAAATTAAAAATAGGCCTCGTAATAAATGCCAAGGAGATACTTTGTGGAGTGAATGATTAGTTTTTTCAAAAAGAGATGCATTTTTAATGTTAGTTTTTATTATATTGGATAAAAAAGTGGATCAATCAAATTTTTTGCTTTCTGATAGTTGCTAAGAATGTATGCAATAGCCCAGTTTGGTATATCCATTTGCTAACCCTGCAAAACAATTCTAGCTTGAAAGAAAGAAATAATGGCAGACAAGAAAGTGGTGTGCAATTCCTTGTGTATCCACACCACCTCTTGATTTATTGACATGAGCTGCAAATGCCAAAAATTCATTAGAATTTAATATCAATTTGACATTCTATAAAAATAAAAAACTAAAAATATCAAATTAAAATTGAAAACATATTACATGTACAATCAACATGCAAATTGAAAGTAGATTTGAGGTACTTCTTATAATGTTTAATGAGGGTTTCTTTCATTGTTACAATGGGAGCGTTTTTTATACGGAAGGCATGTCAATTGGTATGGATATCAACTGGATCGACACTAAATTGAAACATACAACTGTCGTCCACAATAACAGTAAACAGATCATCCTCTATTGTATTATACAAGGAGAGAAGGTGATTCATAATGTCATGATCAATTTTTAACTGGGGCATATTAACGAGCCCATAAAAATCACATGCATCCAGCAAAACCTTGTACTCTGTATTCATTTGGAAAATTGTTCTGAATGTGGGGGCACAACAAGTTCCTATATTTTGTATATTTCCCTTGAGATAGAGCTTGTGGGTTGACTGGATTTTCCTGATTTGATCTTGGTCATGAGCTTGGGCTGCACTTATAGTTTCCATTATACTTGAGCTTGATTGGAGAAGCTTGATTATACTTGTACTTGATTGGAGTAGCTTGATTGTACCTGAGATTGATTCTTGTAGCTATAAGTGCTAGGAGAACGGAGAAAATTCAAGAGTCAGAGAAGTGTAAACGTGAAAATGAGTGGCAAAAGGGTATTTATAAGGACAAAATTAGGGTTTCTTGAGTCTTGGGTACACTTGTCAATCAGATCTTTGCTGATGCGTGACAGCAAGTGTTGATGTCACATGTTAGAATTTTCTTTTGATGTGTGACAACAACACTTGTTACGCATCATCAAAATCATTAACACGTAACAAAAAACTTTCTGTTGCACGTCAGCAAAGTTTGTTGATGTGTGACAAGTGTTGCTGTCGTGTGAAAATGAGAATTTGATAACGCATGACAACAAGTGTTATTATCATGCGTTAGTGAAGTTTGTTGAAACGCCTCAAATATGCATCAACAATGACCAAATCTATTTTTTTACTTCTGCAGAAGTTTTTTTCCCTTAGGGCGCTCACTCTCGCTCAAATAATAGCAGGTGAAAATTTTGTTCTCAAAAATTGGAAAATTTACCTTTATGCGAAAGTGTTTCTAGGTATATTCGTCGGGGATTTTACACCTTCAATTTACCGAAGGATTCTTAAAATGAACTATGGGTACGAAACGGAAGTGAAATTCCCTCCCGCATGTGGTTGCGACATTTGGCAGAATTTTATTGGGCGTGTATTTGAGTGAGGGGGCTTAAGAGAAGCATCTGGGAGCTGAGTTTTGGGGTGTATGGGGGACCACAAGTCCTAAGTGGCGCTGGGAATTTTTTTGTGTCTCCTATGCCCCTTTGCTAAAGGGATGGAAGAGACATCAATTTTCACTTCGTGCATGGTTGTGACACTTGGTGATCATCTGTGCAGGGAGAGGGGAGGCTCAAACTAGCTCCTAGAGGCTTAACTGGCAATGTAGAAAGTCACATTGGTGATATAAGGGATAGGAAATTTTTTATGTCCCTTATGTCCCTTTTCTAAAGGGATGAAAGGGATATGAAATCCCTCCAGGCTCCTGGTGTTGACATGTGTCCACTTGGAAAATGACTAATTGCGAGAACTCTTACCTTGGGTCCAACTTGCAACGGAGATATGTCAAGCTCCCAAATGAGTTTAGAGATGAAATTTTATTTGAATTTGACTAAATACCATCTAATGAGTTGAATGGGGATGTATCTAATCCTCAATTCTGACTAAATCACGTCAAAATGGCCCCTTCTTTCTCAGGACTACCAATTGTGCACCAGAAGAGTGAGTTTCCTACATAAGTGCATGATGTTTCACGATGTCTCATTTTTTTCCATAATTTAGGGTATGGGAAATAACTTCCATAGGTACTTTTTTAGCCTCTTGAATCTTCATGAAACTCCCAAAATATTTTCTTCAAGTTCAAGCACTCCTTCGTTGTGTTTGTTCCTTTAGGCCCAAAGACCCACTTTCACTGAATCAGATCCAAAACCTATGGATCTTTCCAAAATTTACCAAAACATTTTCGAATATGTTCTTGGAACTTGAATTGCATCTCCATGTTGAATTTTTATCCTCTGTTCCACCTCAGGAGGGTGCATTAGTCCCGGTAATTCCAGTGGTAGCCCTTCCCAAAATTGCTCAAAAGTTGACATTCTCCAAAAGATCCTAAAATCACCTAGGGGGAACTGACTTTGTTTCCTAAATCACCTAGGGTAATTGGATGGACATCCAATTAAGGAACATTACAAAGAATGAGTAAGGCTTTGTGTTAAGAATAGGTAGACCTGGGGAGTCTTGGAAAGGTAAAAATGGAAAGTTTTGACACAGGGGTATCATTGGCCTACTTTCTATTGAATTTTCCCCCTACAAATAGACATGACAAAAACTAACTCTAGCTTGGGGGCATGGTATGGACTGAGCGTAGTAAAGAAATGACATGAGGAATCCTAGAATCTCAACATATAACACATTGACTAGTGCCTTATCCATTGGGCCTTGCGGATTCATGTACAAGTTACAAGAGAGAAATAGTAAGGAAGAAAACACACGCAAAACAAAAAAACTAAAACACACAATGCACATAGAAAGGGAAAGAAAAACATAACAGGAAGGGAAACAAAAGCCTAAAAAATCACCTATAGTACAATGCGGGGGACAAACCAATTTCATTGAGAACTTTCCTTTTCAGGAGTTACCCCCGAAGAGATAACACTGGATGTCGATGTCTTGTAAAGCCATTGACTAGTTCAAAGAAGTAGCCTCCTTTCCTCAAGTGCCTATGAAATCCATGTTCTTTCATGATTATCCGTGTACTTTGTAGGAGTGAGCATATATGAGATTTTTGGTTCCTAGGACTTCACCTATAAATTCCCTTGCCTTTACATTTTTTGAGATCCTTTTCAGAGTGCTGGTTGCCTTCTATGTTTATCCATAAAACCAATCTTTCTTTGAACATTTCATCATCATTCCAAGGCCGATCTTTATTCAATTTGTTTAAATCTTCTGATCTCTTCTCATTTACCATATTCACTCTCTGTATTTGCAGAAAGTTCCAAAGTGATGTGACCAAGTTGATTTTTCACATATTCCCAATGTTCTTTCTATGGAAAACTCTCTTCCACGTGGGTTAACTCAATATTTTCCTTACCACCTTCCTACAATGATGAACGTGTTGCCTTCTCAAAACTAGAAATGCTATCCAAGAGGAGTTCTCAAGGACTATTCTTCTTTTACATTTGCATGAACTTCCTCTTGCATTGTGAGAAGAAGATAGATATGTTATTCACTCTCATGCTTCATCATTGAGTAAGTAATCTAGCCTATCCAAATAATTTATATCCACATCAAACATTGGTGTATCAAAACAAGGATAACCTCATTTATTCACACATGTCTTGTATCACTATAGCTCGAGTCAATATTTCAAGGCTGAGATGTGGATCTTCTATTTCTTCTACAGATTTCAAAATATCTTGCATGGATGGCTCTTCTAAATTCAACATAGATTCATCTTTGTTTTCAAAAGAGTTTCCTTATTGTGACTCAAAGGAGTGGTAAAAATTTTGATCCGTAACTTTCCATGAGTCATTTGAAGTGACTCCATTTTCTTCTTCTATGCTTTTTGTTCCCCAAGGCTCTCCTTCATGCAGCTACAGATAATTCTGACTTATGAACCCTTCTGAAAAGGAATAGAGGTCCATTATTTGCAGAAATGACACACCTTTAAGCTCGAAATCCATATCATCCTCATGATAATCATCGTGATCCTCAGTTTTGGGAATGAAATTTACCTCCTCCATATGTTCATCCATGATTGAATAGGGAAGAGGCTTTAATTCCTCAAATATCTCTGCTTCTTCACTTATCTCCATCTCATCATTAATTAAAAAATCAAATTTTAAAAATATATTAATCAGAACACCTTGAACTCATCATTTTTTATTTATTCATCATTAGTGGAGTCTTCAGAAAACATCAAATTATCCATTATGTAGATGGGATATTCCTCTATTGAAGATGTTACTCCTCTGATGAGTTATCTTTCATAAAAAAAAATCTTGTATCTCATCCTTCATAAGAAAAATTTTCTCTTCTTCCTTCGTGGTGAGGAAAGGAAAATTTTCCTCTCTCTTCGATGTGAGGAAATAGTTTCCTATCCCACTACCTTGAAACAAAATGTTCACCCTTGAATGATTTGATTTTTATAATGTGTATTTCATTTTATGTATTGGAAACAATTTCTTCATCTCCCCTTTCATAGGTATGGTTACAGAGGACTAATTCTATCTTAATTTCTCCACCCAAATCCCTACAAAAGCTCCTACTTAAAAACATGTTGAATGATGCTAGAATGTTGGCTACTAAGATAGTGAGCAAAAATTTCTTCTCTAGGAATTTAACCAAAACAACTTGAGAATCCTTTATTCTACTTACCAACAACACTTATTTAGATTCCATGGAATAACAAGAGTCATTTTCATGTGTCAAGGTATGTCTAAGGGAATTTGCAACGTGGGCATAACCATATTGTCAGAGGCTCTAGTAATCTATTATATAGTTGTTTAGTTGGTATCCTTTGACAAAGAGAGATAGAGTAGAAGGGTTCTACCTTGTTGGTTTTGGAGGCACTAAGGGCTAACATGTTTTGTGAAGGTGGTGTGGATGGTGCGGGGAGTAGGAATTTAGAATTTTAACTTGAAACTTTAGCACTACCACCATAGAACTACATTGACAAACCTATCAAATTGAGTAGAGTGTGTTTCCATATACTCCAGTTCTGTGATCAAAACATTAACTTTACTTGAGTAGTATACCTAATCATAATGGGACCATGGGGGATGAATTTGAGGTTTTGGGGGTGATGGAATATTTACATAGTGAAGGTGTGGTTACCTTGGGAGTTTTATTTTCTTTAACAGGTGTAGTAACTAGTTTGGAAGGAGGATGGGGAAGCATACTTTAGTGCTACTTTAGATGATTTTATAGGACTAACATTTGAAGAAGAATTATTCTGTATAAAATTTAGAACTAGGGGAAGGAATATAAAAATTACTTGACATGGCAGTGGGATTCTTGCTAACCAGTGGGTTTGGTTTTTCTTTAGATAATTCCATTGATGGTGGTAGTGGTGACCCTCTACTGATGATATTATTTTGTGGAATTTCAATGGGAGCATCTTATTTCTTATTATTTATTGTAAATGTTGAAGATGAAGGTTATTTCTTTGATAGATCCTGCATGAACACCGCACACAAGAATATTGGAGCTTCTTCGTCATCATCATCTTCATCTCCTTAAACATAATTAGTAAGGACATTTTGAGTCTCACCAATTAACCTCTTTAACCTCAAAGTAGTCTCCATCATAACCTTCTTATTATTATTTTTGTTCATCAATGTCACATGTAGCATTGACCAGAAGTGCTTCGAGAGAAAGCCTATGGGGAGGTGAGGTGATTCTCATAAGGTTAGGGGGATTCAGGATCCTTTGGATCATTCCACATGGTGATTTGAGAACGTATGTTTCTTCATGGAAACCATGTTGGCCATCTTCTAGATCATAGGATCATGTGAGAGTTGAGATTAAACTTTGGCCTTTATGTTTTCCATTAGGACCTTTCACTTTACTAGAAAATATCAAATCATCTTCGGTCTCTATTGCATAAGTCTTATGCTTCTTTGAGATCTCTAGGTTGGGATCTCTTGAGGAAGAAACCAACTTCTGGTGGTAGAGCACTAATGAAGAACATTTTCAAGTTATATTTCAGGAGGCATGATGTCTTCAGGGATTCTTCTGATTATCCTACCATATTTTGTAATGAAATATCTCATTGATTTAGAAGTCTTCTTTCTTCATTTGTATCAATTGGACCAAGAGGTATCATGACAATCTTGAGTAGTTTTGAACCTATTTCTCAAATCTGCTTCTTATGTCTTCCTAGCAAGTAACTAGAATTTGAGGGAAACATATAGAACCATTTGACAACATTTATCCTGTAGTCATTTCTAAAAAGAGTTTAATGAACACATCTCTCATGTTCTATGCCAAATACACCATAAGCAGT
The DNA here is from genome assembly GCA_019776745.2 of Taxus chinensis. Taxonomy (NCBI): domain Eukaryota; kingdom Viridiplantae; phylum Streptophyta; class Pinopsida; order Cupressales; family Taxaceae; genus Taxus; species Taxus chinensis. The sequence continues at coordinate 701,319,450 of CM034154.1, read as the reverse complement.
GATGAATGCTGCTACATGTTCCTTAGGAAGTTAAGAACCATCTCTAAAAATTGGGAAGTTATTTCTCAAGCCTTTCTGGTAGCTCATGCGGAGTGGTTGAGGAAGAGAAAGTGGGCTAGTGTTTCCACCCCATGGTACATTTGACTTGCATTCTTCATGATCAATATCTACCATTCTGTTTATGATTCAAGTTTCCAACCTTTCTAATGTTGTAGCCTCAATGGTTTCTCTTGCAGCTACTTCAACATGAGATCTCGTTCAATATATTCAATTTGAGCTCTTATCTCCGCTTCAGCTCTTCCTTTTCTTTCTTTATTTTCCTCTTCAGTATCTACATTGGTGAAATATTTGATATTCTCTTTGATGTATGGAAAATCAACATCCAATGGATTGATGACTGTTCGAATTTCATGTGGAATGTTAGCTTGATAAAGTGGACACCTTGGATTTCTAAGAATCTCTTATCTTCTTTGGAGTTCTTTGAAGATGACATCATTTTTTCCTCCTTGTCTTTATTACCAAGTGTACCTTCTATCCACTAGCTTGAAAATCTATGCAATCTTCTCTACAGAGCTTGAATTTATCTTTATCTTTTTATTTCAGTAGCGCATTCTTCTTCAAGGTCCAATACTCCTGTGGTGATGAAGTATGGAGTGAAACTTAGTCAGCTGTGTAAGATGGCTTCCCTCAAGTAACAAGTGATGGCTTCTTGAGATATGAAATAGTATCTTAGGTTATTCAACCATAGGAGGGTTTCCTGGGATAGCCATAATTTGTAGACATAAGGCTTGGGTGAATTTTCAAATTCCAGAAATTTTATTTTTTTAGGGATTTTTTGTTAATTTTCTTGGCCTTCTGGTTGTATTTGGGTATAGACTCTGTTAAATCTACTCCACGGTGGGTGCCAAAAATTGTTTACGAGAAAAATTGTTAGGTGGAAAAATTTGTGGGTTTCTTACCAATACTCTAGAAATCGAAGTCCCTCTACTTAGACAGTGTAACTTCTATATTTTCATGCACTTGAAAAAGTGGATTTTTCTAGTAGCCTTATGATCGGGGAACCAACAGGGGCACTCCACTGAACCTTGCAAAAAGCTAGCAATTTCTTACTAGAGAAAAATTTTTACTTGAAAGTAGTAATTGGAGTGAGAATAAAAGTTAGGTTAACTAATGTTGCGGGTAGAAACTCATATTCCTACACACACTAGTTATAAATTTCCACACATGCATTTATGAGAAGAAACAACCAAAACTTCCATGTTATTGGCTAGAGGAAACCATGCATACAAAGATGCACACATTCATATTCCTTAGAAAACATAAACTTATTCCTTACTTAGCATTTCAATTAAAGTTGTACAAAGTAGGGAAAAGGAGGAAACATATGCAAGAGGAGGATAGAAGAAAATGGCTATCTCCTTTGTTCTCTCTAAGTACAATGTACTCTTGAGTTTAAAAAATCGATCACTAACTAAGAAGAAGCCAAATGAGGGGCTTATTACAATTAATAGAAGATAGATGCCTCTTTATCTTCCTAATGACACTTCATATGCCTTTTTCTAACGTTAGACTCTTGATATTTCTACGAAAATACTAAGTCCCTTTTATATAATTAAGGTGACTTAATTTACATTATGTTTCTAAAGTTGTTTTTTTGAATAACTTAAAGGCATATCAAAAAGTGAAAAACCTAATGAAGGATTAGAATATTTGAAGAGAGAGAAAGTTGGTGGGAGGAAGAGAGGAGAGAGAGAAGGAAGAAGAGAGGGGGAAGAATGTTGTTGATGACGAAAGACCTACCTCCGATGAATTCCACAGTTCCTACCAGATGGATTGATGGAATGTCCCAATGTGATGATCTTTGAATCCTTGAACTATTTACATCTCGAGAAGATCTTTTGGATGGTTCAAGGACACATTGAGTTAAGTGTTCAAAAAAAATTTTTAAATGACTTCACTGATGACCACAAACACTGACTCATTAAAATCCTTTCCAAAGAGATAGGAGCTCAGAACCGATCTTTTCAAGTTGAATGAAATTATTTCATTGATGAATGCAAATTCCACCCTTTACATGTTATACCTGTGTCCCAAACCATGAAAGTGAGTGTCGAAATACATTGTCAAGTTCCCTAAGATGGATCTCAAATGCCCTATGAGAAATGTTCCTATAATGATCCCAAATGATGATATTGACCCGAATGATCATCCCTCTATGTCCCATTGTGCCAAAAATTCCCTTTGAGTGTGACTTACCATTAATAGCAAGTTCCTAGATGGGATACTTAAATTTTTTGGTAAGAGGTGATTTTTTCCTCTTCTTGACCATCTCCTGATGTGATAAAATTCTTAATTCACTCCTATGCACACCACCTTCACTTTCTAGACCATTTATTGGGGTGACTTAGTATTTTTAGTATGCACCCATATAGGGAAGTTACTATTTTTAGTAATAATTCATTTTAACTGATTTTATTCTCTATAAAGTCATTCTAACTTCTAGGTTATCTTGGATGCACACTATTTTTGCCATAATTGTCACTTTTGATGATGACTTTCCAAACATAGCAAGTTTGTATAGGAAAACTTAATATTTTTAGAAAGTGTAATTTCTAGTGCTCTTCTTGTAAAGGAAACACATATTTTTGGAATCGGATCATCTTTGTGATATTATCCTCCGAATTTCATTTGATTTTTCCCACCAGAAAGCTTGAAAATAAAAAATGAAATTTTCACCTGGTAGTGAGCTTCGGGCAAATTATTTCAGCTGTCATGGCTGCCATTAATGGAGCTCATAATTCATAGGTCTAACAATTTTTTTGGTTTATGTCCAATCATGATGAAATTAACTCCATTGTGATAGGTTTTTTCATTTGGAGTCCATGTGCAAGTTTTTAGGTTGTTTCGAATGTCAGATTAGTGGCAAATCAAATGAATGACAAGCCAGGGAACCAAAATGTTTTTTTGTTGAAAAAAATAATTTGGAGCATCATTTGAACCTCTATCTATTAGATTATAATGGCCTTCAAAAATTACGAGGTCTAAAAAAAAATTCATTTAAATCTGTTGCTCTAGCTTCATGAAAGATATGAATGATTTCTTTGTTTAGTGACCATGAGGGTATTTCTCTAAAAAATTATGTTTCTTCACCATTTTTCATTCTTTCTCAATTCTTCAATTTTTTCAATTTGATATATTTTTCTCATGATATTAGTGTATTTTTAGTGTTATGGAGACTTTCATGGAGCTGGTCAAGTGTAGTCAATGGAGGTTATAACTGTCTGGAAGAAATTCGCAAGACCTCCGACAGGGTATGGAGGTGTGGGGGGATGAAATGGAGTGGAGAAATCACTAAGCCCTAGTATATATTCACCCACAAAATGAGAAAGCATAGAGGTATGGGAAAAAAATTATCCCCTTATATCCCTCTTTCTAAATGGTATTAAAGGGACATGAAATTCACCCATTGTGCGCTTGGTTATGACACATGACGAGATATGATTGGGTGTACACTTTGAGTAAGGGAGCTTAAGAGAGAAACACATGCGGGATGACATTTCAGGAAGTATGGATGACCAGAAGGCATAGATGGGATTGGGAACATTATGGTTTCCCTTTTATAAAGGGATTAAATGAGACATCAGTTTCAACTTCGTGCCTCATTGCATGACAGTTGCCGATCATCCGTTGAGATAGAGAGGTAAGGCTCAAACTTAGCTCCTCGGGGGCTTAACTAACAATGCATGAGGTCACATTGGTGCTTATGTTGGGCTAAAAGGGGATGTGAGAATTTGTTTTTCTCTTATTTGCATTTTATTAAATCTAAAAATGGGACATGAAATTCTTCTAGGTTCTTGGTTCCTAACACTTTTCCTCCTAAAAAAAAACTAATTATGAGAACTCTTAACTTATGCCTAAATTTCAACATTGATAACTTGAGCTTCTGAGATGAGTTTGGAAGTGAAGTTTTATATGAAATTTATGGGAAACAACCCAATGAGTAGAATGGTTATGATATTTCAAAGATCTTAACTTAGGAATTAATCACCTCAAAATGACCCCTTATTTCTCGGGACCCGCCAGTTGTGCGCACCAGAAGAGATGAGTTGCCTAGGATAAGTGCACGATGTTTCATGATGTATCATTTTTTTCACCATTTAAGAACATGGAAAATAACTTCCATAGGTTATTTTTGGGATCCTTTGAATCTTCATGAATTTCCCAATAATATTTTCATGAATTTCAAGCACTCCTTCATGGTGTTTACTTCCTTTAGGCCCGAAAACCCACTTTTTCTTGAATTGGCTCCAAAACCTTTGGAACTTTCCAAAATATCACAAAACCTTTTCACCGATGTTATTGGAACTTGAATGTATCTCCATGTTGAATTTTTATCCTTGGTTATCACTCTAGGGTGGTGCATTAGTCCCAATGAAGGCCAGTGGTAGCCCTTCCCAAAACTGCTCAAAAATTGGCATTCTCCAAAAGCTCCTAAAATCACCTAGGGGGAACTGAATTTTCTTTCCTAAATCACCTAGGGGAATTAGATGGAAATATAATTGAGGATCATTACATAGACTGATTAAGGCTTGGTGTTAAGAATGGGTAGACCTGGGGTGTCTTGGAAAGGTAAAACTTGATTTTTTTGACATAGGGGTATTGTTGTCTTGCTTTCTATTGAATTTTCCCCCTACAAAAACACATGACAACAACATGATAGGAAAATATAGGCTCAACTCTTATGGTAAACTTGGTACCATACCTTAGTTATTAGGAGCATATGAGACCAATCATGAATGACAAGTAACCACCCACCTTGGTTGTGAAGTCTCTTGATAAGAAAATGGACAAACAAAGGGAGGAAAGTCAATGACTGACACGTCCCGAGTTATGGTTAGATTTCGACAAGCATGTAGGGTTAACTCAAGGTCCTTAATGATTCCTAGGATGTTAACAGTGGAGCCATATAGAGTTACAAGACTCTTTTGGAAGACAATATTATATTTAATACCTAGGATATCAACAATTTTCTTAGGTATGATAGAAGTACACTAGCCCTTGAAGTCAATCATACAATTATGAACAAGATGTTTACCTACTATCAAGGAACATATAAAAGGGAGGTGTTTTAATAACTTTTCTTACTTGTTTCCTCCTTTGCTTGGACATAGATTGACAGTAGCAATTTGAGTTCTTTAGAATAACTAGATCAACATGTAAGGGGCCATCTACAAGAGATCTTCATGCAGAAGGTCACACTGTGATGGAATAGCCAAGGAATCCCACATTGTGACATTTACATTTATATTCTTCATCTAGTCCACAATGTTGAATCGAATATCCATTGAACTTATGTATTTGAAGTGCAACATTCTCTTTTCTTGATTGTCCAAGCCAGTGAAGACAGAGCGCCTTGGATTACACAATAGGCTTGATTTTCATAAAGGGGGTGCATGTTGTGGCTCATAGGAAACTTCACGTATGGAACCCTGCACGAAGATCTCACACACACCAGCATGATCGTGCCCGAACTGTTGGGTGGATTTGCATTTGCATCCTTCTGCTTGTGAAGTGGATCAATTATGATTAGGAAGAAAATGAAGATCGCTACCTGCTAGTTTCTAACAATCTCTTCTTGGACCTTGTGTTGTTAGTAACTTGCGCACATGCGCCCATCTTAAACTGTCCATGGACTTGGTTCATTATGTAGAAGTCATCAAAACCAAAGAACATTAGGTTGGTCTCAAGGTTGACCTCTTGCAACTCCTTCATTATTAGGCTCATGTGTGCTCATAGATGGCTCAATACTTGGAAGAATTATGGATCATGAAGGGTTGCATGTGTGCAAAGCATTTGTGTAGTCTGTATTGACTATGTGGAAAATTACATGGAAAACACCAATTCTGATTTTTGAACCATATTGTTTTTGCACTTGAACCAATGATTTTACTTGAGTATGGGTGCAGGAAGGGGTTACGATAGGAGCAACTGCCTGAAGAGGAAGGTGTAAATTATGACCTTTCTCATCTATCATTCTGTTAGATTCTACTCATACTTCTTATTTAGCATATTGATTTTTAAAGGGTTGATAACTTTGACTAAATCCTTGATTAGAGTTATTTTTAAAGGCTTGCGCCTGTTGTTTTTCTAAAGATATGACTTTGTTAGAAAAAATTCTAATCAAGGACATCATTTCTTCATCTTCTTTTTGCTTTTGGGGGGAATAGGATGTGGAAGCAGATGGGTTGGGAACTCTACTTAGGAATGGGAACAATGGAAGGCTGAGAAGTTTGACGGTAACTCAAGAAACAAAGGCATATGTAAATCTAGGGGCTTTTTTTCCAAGATTATATTAGACAATTTTCCAGCTCTAATAGCTATTAGAATAGGTATCATGTAACTACATAACACCCATAGATTGTATCATGACATTGCAATATTAAAATTCAAATGCTCTTAAGAAATAAAGAAAAGACACCTTGATGGAGTTGGTCTTAAGAGGAGTGGAATTTTGTCCCAAGTCTTTTGAAATCTGAAGTTGAAATCAGCCACGAGCTCATTGAAAGCTCTTTTCATGGTTGTAAGTTGCTTATAATAAGGAGATATTGTCTGCTTTCTCCTAAAACTAATTACAAAGAGAAGTACAAAGCTCATCCCAGTTGTGAATAGAGGGAGGTCTTGAAAATTCTAAACCATCGAAGTGCTTTGTCTTTGAGTGAAGAAGCTAGAAACCTTACAGCTACACCATCTTTTAGTAACTAAATGAACTCGAGCATACATTTGCAATGTCTTAAATGTGATCAATAAACGTAGTGTGATTCTCACCTAGTGAAATAATGGAATACTTTTGAGTGTAGCCACTGGTATATCATGTTGCATGTTCCAAGGGCCAAAGTATTACCACCATTGATAGCTGACAAAGGGTAAGTTTATCTGTTGATGCACCATGGATTTGGATGGGTCTCAATACTTATGGAAGAGCGCATGGAAGGTCTACCGGGTAGAGGACAAGTGGAGATATCCCTGTTCACGTGAAAGAGATGGAGATTTGCGTGCTAGATTTTGCTTCTTCTTATCCTTAGAGATATTTGTAAATATTCAAAGGATACTTCACCAACTACTGCACACAATGTCTGGTTTGTATCCTTCTCATTAAATATGGTGCCATGACTGTTGAAATCTAGTAGATAGGGATGTCTGGGAGTCACCAGTTGTGTAAAAACAAGCCTCCAAAGGCTGGATATCACTAAGTCACACACCATAGAACTTAACGTAATGATGAAATGTGAGCTTTCAATACTATGTCCCACCGAGTGTGCCAAAATTGTTGGAGCTCAAAATTGTCACCCTGTCACAAATAAGGACGATTTAGGGCTTTGAGGCAACATGAGATTGTCTCCAAGTTGTGGGACCTTGTACTTGAGACATACCTTTGGATATTGCTAGAATCCTCTACTTATTTCTACTAGTACAACTACTCTTAGGAAGGGAAATGCAACTATTAACTCTACTGCATATCATTCCAAGGGACCAAGGTGAGAAGGATATGTATAAAATGAAATCCAAAGCTAAAGGGAGGTGATAACACTAGAAAGAAGGGGAAGAACACTCTATCAGATGAGCGAAAATGAGAAAAAAATATGCATAGGGAAGGGGTAGACATGCATGCCACAACTCCAAAACAACATTTAAGAGCTGATTTTCATGGAGCACAACAGATAAGAAACCTTGCAAGGGACATAAAATATGCACAACATACCAATATTGTAAAGGAAAGGCAAAGTAGGATGTAATAAAATACGAGTTAGGGCATAGAGAATATCCACAAAATAGAGTTTCTATTGCTTCTAATGAATGTACATAGTCTATTACAATGGGAGGGGAAGATGCAAGAATATACATGCAATGTACCCGGATCATGAGGCCTAAAACTCAAAATGCAAAGGACACACTACTCTGAATAATGCCCTTGCAATCCAAGAGGTTCCAATCCTTTACAAATGAGCATTATTCTACAATATATAGAAGAATGAGGAGAGAAGGATGAGGGAAAAGAGAGGGAAAACTTCAGATTTCTAATCACAACCACCAATAAGATGCAATAAATGCCTGCAAATCCACATGTGAGCTCTATCAAATCCACCTACTCCACGTCAGCTAGCTTATGGAAGAAGGAAATAGGCCAAATCCCATGAAATTTAGGTGGTTGAGTCGACTGGAAGTGTGTGCATTAATGACCAAAATTCATGTTTTCCTTGTTTTTACCTACCAAATCCCAGCCAAAATTCTAATTTTGAAGAGCCTAGAGTGTAGCCCACATCAGTAGCTTTCTAATGAGACTAGGTGCACATGATTTTGAGCTCTGTGGAAGGAGTTATGGCAATTTAAAGTTCTGGAGTGCAAGAGAAACACGTTAGACACGTGGCATGATCTGATTAGTCACAGAGAGTGTGCATGATTGATCTATAAGTTCTATCATTCGTCACGTGTCGTGCGCATCCCATTTGCTATAAGGATCATTATGCACATAACTGATGCTTTTCCATTCATTCCTTGTGAGGTGCACTTTAATCTGACAAGTCCTCATAATTCGACACGTGGTGTGCAAGGATTGACACGAGGGTTATAACCTTGCAGCGCATACATGTGAGAGCAGGAGGCAAGAAAGCAAGAATGCAAAAGATTTTCCAGCACACGTGCAAGACGATGTACGTAGGGACATGGAAGAAGGGGTGTGTACTTGAATAAGTTATGCAAGTTTGTAGGAGAGGTGCTGAAGATCCAATAAAGATTAAGGTGCAGAGGTTTGGGAAAGATGGCACGCGAAGCATGCCAAGAAGAAAAAGGGAGGTGCACAATGGAGGGATGTGTGGAAGGAAATGCAAGAATAGATGCATGGGGGAAGAGCACAAAAAGAGAAAAGAGTGCACATGTGATGTGTGGGGTTTAGATAAGAAATGCATACACACAGGAGGCATGCCAAGGAATTGTATAATGTAAGACAAGACGGTTGGTGTGCACAAAAAGGCATGCAATGATCAGGAAAAGGAATTAAATGTGCAAGGAGTGCGCGCGAAGGGAAAAATGGAAGGAGATAGTAGATTAAAAGGAAGGAAGGTGAGAGTGTGTAGAGGGAAGCGAAGGGAAGGGGAAAAATTAAGGAAGAGGTAGGAAGAGCATGCGGGGTGTGCATGAAGAACTATAACCGTGAAAATTCACTAGTGAAGGAAACTAACGATGCACGCAACCTTGAAACTTGATGTCAGAGCCAAAATTTAACTACAAGTTGTCAAAATAACTAGGGGTTATTTTAAACAACACAACCCATGTACAAACCCAATATTGGAGACATAATCTATTTTGGACCCTTCATCTCAAAACTAACCTCATCTATGGAGGGGATGATCTTCCTTCCCCGTATCATGATAATCAACATTACGCTAAACCATTCATGTCTAAATTTTCATTCTTATACAATCAAACCTTTGTAAAAATGTACCTCCATCACTGTGCCTGGAAAGGTTTCGACTTATGACGTTATGAATAATGAATAAATGACCTGATCTTTTATCAGTCCCCTAATCCTCATGAACAGTATGGGTTAAAATTTAACAAACCATCCGTATAATCCTTCGTAAACACCACATCTATCCCTATAACATAACTAGAATCACCTTCTTCAGCAGATCATTCCATCGATACGGAGGATGCCATTTCCATTCCATCTAAAATTTTTTAGTCAACATGATTACCTTAGGACTGCTTACTTATAATACTAACAATGAAATTAAGACTATCCCACTAGTGTTCCCTAAAATGGTATAGGAAAACTCCCCTACCATTGATATTCTCCAATGTCATAACGACCAATCCATCTTATCCTACATGGGTCCAGAAGATCATTACCTCCAAAAGACCCTACCACCAGACACATCGAAACTCCTTAACGAATCTACCATCGACATCGACATAGGAACTTCGCAGGACCCTCACATAGTTAAAGTTGGTCAATTCTTAAATACATGATAATTGAAAGACTTTATGGATTTACTTTCAAATAAAAATCAATATTTACATTGTCATATAGAGACATGTCAGGTATTGACCCTGACATTTTATGTTCACCATATTTTCACTTGTCCTAATCTTAATTCTGTCAAACAAAAACTATGTAGGATGCACCCTTGCGTAGCCTTCCCTATCAAAAAAGAGTTACAACGTCTTATTTTTGCTAACTTCATATTGCCCATTAATTATGCCCGATGGGTCTCTAACATCATACCCGTAACCAAATCCTCTGGCAATTTATGTATTTTCATGGACTTCTTAGATCTCAATCTCGCCTGACCTAAAGATGTTTTTCCACTTCCTAACATCGATCATCTTGTCGATCTCACAACTGGCAATGAAATTATATTTCTTATGGATGGATTCTCTGGCTATAATCAAATCCTTATCACAACATACGACTAACATAAGACATCCTTCATTACTCCTCGAGGGAATTTATGCTACTGTGTCATGCCCTTCAGACTTAAAAATGCAAGAGCCACATATCAACGTGCAATGACATACATCTTCCATTATCTTATTCATAATATTGTGGAAGACTACATTGAAGACCTCTTAGGAAAATCTAAGCAACACAAGGATCACCTTGCCATTATTGACATCATTTTTATTTTCCTCATATAATACTTCCTTTGTCTTAGCCTGTCTAAATGTGTATTCAGTGTCCTCACTGTAAAAATTTTAGGGTTCATAGTTTCTATCAGGGGAATTGAAGTTGACTTTGCCAAAATCAAAGCCATCATCATGATGCCTCCCCCTTCCAATCTTGAACAACTCCGTAGCCTTCAAGGTAAACTCCAGTGAGTTTTTCATTTCATCTCGTAACTTTCAAATCATTGACAACCGTTCCATCATCTTCTTCGAAAGGATGTCTACTTCAAATGGGATCACAATTGTCAGAAGTCCTTTGAAGACCTTAAACAATATCTCTTATCACCTACTGTGCTTACACCTCAACACGAGGGGGAGCCCTTTTATTTATACATATCCACTACTAGACATGCCATGAGTGCTATGCTATCTCATCGAGATGAGAAGGGTAAAGAACAAGTTGTCTATTATATAAGTCATACACTCCATGACTACGAAACCCGTTACATTGAAGCAAAAAAGTTGTATTGTGCCTTGTAATTAGAAACTTCCAAAATTCACCACTATCCACTTAATCATAAAACATATGTTATCACCAGCTTTAATCCCCTCAAAGCCATGCATTCCAAACCATATATCACAATGACCGTATCACTCGATTGCTCATGCTCATGACCGAGTTTGATCTAGAATTTATGTCACAAAAATCCATTAAGGGGCAAGCCATTTCCGAATAATTCACATAAGATCCCTTTCCTAATAATCAATTACCAATTTCTCGATGAATCCATCAACACCATCGACCAAGAATACACACCTATCAAAATGTCACTCTTCTTTGATGGATCTAAGTCCCAACAAGGGGGAGGTGTCGGTATCATCATCATACATCCCTAGGGGACTCTCATCCCTCTATCCTTCAAAATTAACTTCAAATAAATTATCAACATGGCCAAATATGAAGCTGTCATCATGGGTCTCAAAACTGCTATTGTGATTGGTGTTCAAATTCTGGACATCTACGAAGACTCTCAGCGCATTATCAATCAAATTAAATGAATTTATCAATGCAAAAAAAGAAACTTTATAAAAAATATAAGACCATTTTTAAATTCCTCTTAGAAGCCTTTGATCAATAAACCACCCAAATAGTCCCATGATCTTCTAATAAGTTTGCAAACACCATAGCTGTTCTAGCATTACTCACCACATTATCAACTAACAATTCTAAGTTGTTTGTTGTTGTGCATAGAATTGATCAACCATCTCATGCTAATGAACCCCCCTCTATCAATCTCATAGAAGAAAATCAAATGAACCTCTGGTAAACTCAAATCTATGACTACTTGTCTCAATAATAATACCATCTGCCTTATCTAGAAATGCTAAACAATCTTTTCTTCAATGCACTACCCGATATGTCTTCGTAGGTGACATTATTTACAAATGAGGATTTGATGGCCTCCTCCTTCGATGCCTCAAATCTCATGAGTCTACTAGAGTTTTCCAAGAAGTCCACGATGACATATGTGTTGGACATTTCAATGGTTTAGCCGTTGCTAAACACGTCCTACGGATGGGCTATTACTGCCCCATGCCCAATTAATATTTTTGCGCATACATCAAGAAATGTGTTAAATGCTAGCAACATTCCAATCTCACTCACATCCCCAGTTAGGATTTAAAACCTTCTCAGGATCTTTGGCCTTTCTCATAATGGGGCCTTGACCTCATTAGCCTCATCAACCCTCGTTCGTCACAATGACAACACTCTATCATCATTGCTACTGAATATTTCACTAAATGGGTGGAGGCTATTCCCCTAGTCTATACTAAAGAAAATAAAATCATTAAATTTATCTATCAACATATCATTTGTCGCTTCGGTATCCCTCAAAAACATATCACTGACAATGTGAAGTCTTTCAAAAACAAGGAAGTGAAGAAATTATGCTATTCTTTCAACATCAAACTGGGCTTCTTACCCCCTTATTATCCACAAGAAAACAGTCAAGTAGAAGCTTCTAACAAAACTCTCAAAAAAATCCTCATGAAAATTGTTGACCAAGCATGCAGGAATTGGCTTTTCCAAATTCCGTTTGCTCTTTGGGTCTATCAAACTAGTATCTGTACTCCTACAAGTGCTACGCCTTTCTCTTTGGTCTATGGTTCCGAGGCGGTCTTACCCCTTGAAATTCAAATCCCATCTCTTCGTGTATCCCTCAGAGACTTCATCTTTGATGAGGATTATTGTCAAAAACATCTAGCACAAATTAAATTGTTAGGCGAATGTCACCCAACAACACTCAAACATCATCATGCCTATCAAGAACGGATCAAATGAACGTATAAAAAGCATGTCAAAGAACATGACTTTAACATTAGTGATCTTGTCCTCAAAGAAAATCAAAATGTCACTACTTTGGAAAGGAGTAAACATGGAAAGTTTTCCCTTAACTAGATCGGTCCAACACTTCATTATGGGCAATAAACCTATTAAATAGCACCTAAGGGAATGAGGTTTTCACAATCCATAAAATTTGAAGTTTTGGGCAAGATTTTCTTTATTGATTTGACATTTGAAATCATTACATGCCATTCATTATTAAGATTTAGAAAAAAATTGTGTTTTCATAAGAATTAAAAGGTGCACACTGGGCTTATTTTAGGACAATCAATAAATACATAATTATTAATTATAACTAGCATATTTATATTAGATAAATATATTTAAAAGATGCCAAGATGTATCATTCTAAAGACATCTATATTATATTGCGTGCTAAAATATCATCTTTGCATATTTGCCATTATTTTGTTGTGCATGAGTTAAATCTTGCAACTAGCATGTCAAAAAGATAACACTTATGTACTTATAGACTTCTTAAATTCAAATTAGGACCATATTAGTACATAAGATGACACACAACAAAAAAGAAAGTAAAGTAGAAGGCACACAAATCCCAAAGAATTAGAAAATGGGGTGTAAAAAGGCCCACAAGAGCATGTCCCAGTTTTGTAAAAGAAACTAGCATGACAAGTTCAAAATGCCCTAAATTGCAAGGAAAATAGCTCAAAGGAGAGAAAATTAGGGAAGAGAGAGAAATGGGATCAAGTGGGGAAGAATATAGAAGGATATTAAGTTGACATGAAAGAAAATGAAGTGAGAGAGACAAGACAAGATAGAAGATGTCAAAAGTTGAACAACACAATGAACACGGAACAATAAGAGCTTAACTTGGACAAATACTCTACCAGAGACAATTAACTAGCACTCCAAAATTAGTTGTCTATATTTGGTAAATTTATTAAGGGTTTGTGAAAATACACATTATTTTGTTATTTGTTTTTAAAATATATCATTAAGGGCTTGTGGAAAAATCTTAGGCGATTTCTATATGAATGACGATTTTAGAGTCGTACAATCAATAATAATGTTAGTGGGAGGGCCACTTCCATTATTATCTTTAGTTGCGTTGACATAAGAATCACAACATATTAGGATTTATACATTACTGTGTCTACAGAATGTACCGACCAATGAAATTAAGTAGACTTTCTATAATAATATTAAAAGGTACACGTATTGAAAAGAAATTATATTATTCTTATTATTTATGTAAGCCAACTTGTTCCAGGTGGAATATGGGGATTGGCTTTTATAGTACATATATGGGAGTAGTTTTTAGGATTCCTATTCTAGTCTGTGTTTTTCTTTTGCCTAAAATCAAGAACACGTTTAACGAAGAACAATAATTCTTCCACAGGAAACATTATGAGCGATTCACTGCTATGGACGTCATTCATGTTACATGTAAAAACAGCTGTTATGTCGACAGCATAAAGAGCTGTCGCTCTCCATCAATTGTTCAAATAATTAACTTTTTCAATTATTAGTTTCCTTTTTGTTTAATTTTTAAATTTTTTTTTATCTATATACATTTATTTTTTATTAGAACTCGTAGAAAATCATATTAATGAAACAAAAGGTGGTGAGTAGATATATAGAGCTCAAATTGACAGGGTAGAAGAGAACATAGTGAAACAAAGTGTTATTGGTTTATAAAAATAAAGTTATATAAATCAGAAGCAGAAATTTAGGTACATATAGCCATAACACTGGGAGGAGATGGTGGATGATTCTTAGACAGACCTGAAATATGAAACACGATAGGAATCAGGAACGACCCACCCATTCCTATCTTAAATCTGAGAATTATCAACACCAACGAATGGAAAAAATATTTTAACTTAATGTAAGCATTAAAAAAATTCTAGGAGGAACTTCTGATTTTGCTGATATTTTCATATGATGATATTTGTATTACGTCTGCCATTCACAGAGCCGTGCAGAAGAATGTTTTCCACGTTTGATCAAAGCTAAATGATATTATAACTATAAACATTTTTTCTTAAAAAATATGATGGAATTCAAAACCCATTCAAAATGCAACTAGGAGAGCATGCGTTAAGTGTGCAATTGGATGAGACAAAGATATATATTGACTTTGCATTGACTGTTAATTATTATAGTTCAAGAATTACAATCATATTCCCTTTGTGTAAATTCGTTGAATCCATTATGAGGGCCAAATAAAAAATAAAAAATCTTTGAAAAATGTCCTCCACTCGAGTTTAAAATGTGGTGTTTTGACATCAAATTGAGACTGTAAACTGTGGAGGTTGATGAACCTTGTTACTCTTTTGGAGTGGTGGAATTTCTTTTAGGGTAGGTCAAAAATATAATAATTCTGCATAGTTTGACCCTTGTACCTATTGTCTTAAAAAGCTTGAATCCACCACATAAAAGTTTCAGAAAAAGTGAGAGCACTCCGCCAAATAAACCTGTCTTAGATATCACAGTTCTTACCATACTGTGAATAATACATTGACACATACATTGACACAGTTGACTGGGTGTCATTTGGGAGTTTGTCACATGTCCAAATTTCCTTATAAAATGTACTATTTCCTTTTCCATTATATTCCACTTTCCTTCACACTATAGCACCTATTTTATTGGGCCTACATGATACTATGAGAGTAGGTTTTTCCATTATATTCCAGTCTCCCTGAAGACTATAGCTGACTGATACAACTCATTATCTAATTACAATGTGGTTCCAGGACTGCCCATTTGCCTATAAATTGTTCCATCTTTATACTGGTTTCTCATTCATCCATTGTCTTGCTCCCTCTGTGCAAACTCTCTTTCTGCCTGTCCTTGTGGTTCTATGACTCTGAGAAAGTTTGATATATTTATGTTGGTATTTTGGGTTTGTTCATAGGTTGCAAGGTCTTTTCCCCTCTTTAACCTTAGGTAAGGGCAGGTTCACATTTAAGTCTGAGCCTAGCCAGTTCAAAATCCATGATAGCCATAGAATTTTTTCAAAGGGCCTGAATTTTTGTTAGCCCACGAGCCTTAGGCCTAACAAACTTACATCTAAATTCATTTTTTTTCCATTAGATATGGAAGGTTCATTTAGTGCTGTAATGAGGGGATTAAGAAGCAGATGGATGATGGCTGTGACATCCTTCTTTATCCTGTCATTTGCTGGATCAACATACATTTTTGGTATGTATTCACAGACCATCAAAGCAAATCTGGGGTATGACCAAGAAGACATTGACATGTTGGCATTCTTCAAGGACTTGGGTTTAAATGTAGGTATCCTAGCAGGATTCATTAATGAAATCTCTTGTCCTTGGGTGGTTCTAGGCATGGGTTCAGTCATGAACTTGGGAGGGTATATGATGATCTGGCTGTCTGTTACCGGCAGAATAGCCAGACCTGAAAAGTGGCAAATGTATTTGTATCAGTTAATTGGAGGAAGTTCTATGACCTTCATAAATACTGGTGTGATTGTGACTTGTGTGAAGAATTTCCCCAGGGGAAGGGGGCTGGTCATTGGGCTGCTCAAAGGCTTTGTGGGTCTGAGTGGAGCAATCATCACTCAGATATACCTCGCTGCCAATGAAGATGACCTCAGCTTTCTCATATTTCTGGCTGCTATACTCCCTACTACTGTTGTCATCGCCTTCATGGTTTTTATAAGGCCTATGGAGTCCCCACAGGAGAAAAATGAGATTAGGAATTTCTATGTTTTTCTTGGCATGGCTATATTGCTGGCGGGATTTCTTATGGTCTTCATTTTACTAGAAAACAGGCTGCAACTTCCTCTGGCTGTGGTAAGGCTATTCGCAGTGATAACAGTTGTGACCATCTTCGTGCCATTGGTGGTGGTCATACGCTCACAGCTTCAAAATCCAGAGTCCAGAGAAGCACCAACATCCTCTGATGTAGAGAAATATACACTTCACCCCATCAACAAGGAGATGACCAGCAATGGACCAGTTGAGATTTCAGGAGCCCAAAATCCAAAAATGGATTCTTCAAAAGGTAAAAACAAAAACTCTCAGAACAAAAGATTCATTGATATAAAATTTACACAGATATTTTGTTTTTTTGACTATTATTTTTTTATTGATTTCTCAAAAAAAAGAAACAAAATTATTTAAGTGACAATTCAATAGAAGTAAACTTTATGAATGAACTATCACATGACAGTCAAATGAATCTCATATTTAATATCCAAAATAAAAATGAACAACACAGTCTATTATAACCTTACCTGCCACTATAGAACTCAGCGTGGGAGAGCATTATTGGAGTGAAAACTAATGGGTATCTATTTCTGGGCCAGTACTTGACCTCTTTTCTTTATAATTTAATAATTAATCCTTGGTGGGCTCTGAATAAGCATTCTTCACCATAGCTTCACCCAGCTCCTATGTATGTTTGTATCATATATATATGTTTCAAATTTATTTGATTTTGTTTTGTTACAAATGTTTCAGATGCTACTAACAGTGAAGACTATAAGATCAAATCTGTAAAGAAATGGCCTGTGAGAGGGCAAGATCATACAGTTGTTCAGGCACTGTTGAGCTTAGACTTTTGGATACTGTTCTTGGCAACAACATGTGGCTTGGGCTCTACAATTACTGCAATAGACAACATGGGTCAGATTGGAAAATCCCTGCAATACCCAAAAGAAAGCATTAGCACTTTTGTGTCCCTTTTCAGCATCTGGAACTTTTTAGGGCGAGTGGGATCAGGGTCCATCTCAGAGATACTAGTGCAAAAGTACTCAATTCCCAGGCCCTTATTGTTAAGCCTGGTGCTGGCAATTGCATGTGTGGGTCATCTTCTCATTGCTTTTGCACTCCCGGGGTCCATTTATGTGGCGTCCATTCTCATAGGAATGTGCTTTGGTGCACAGTGGCCTCTACTGTTCTCAATCATTTCTGAGCTATTTGGGCTTCGCCACTTTGCTATTCTGTACAATATAAGCCAGAGTTCGAGCCCTCTTGGGTCCTACTTGTTTTCTGTTAGGGTAGCAGGATACTTGTATGACAGACGTGCCAAAGTAGAATATGCGAAGGACAGAGATAAGTTAGAGGAGCTCATGTGTGTTGGGAGAAAATGCTTCTGCACAACCTTCTTGATAATGGCGGCACTTAGCATGATTGGGTGTGCAGTTGCAGGTGTTCTGGTCTGGAGAACAAGGTCCTTCTACAAGCAAGACATTTATAGAAAATTCAATACTGATACTAAAGAAGATGATGACACGCATTCCCCAGTAAGTGCCGAGGCTTCCACAACAACGGGCAGGAATACTTGATTATACACTGCTAAATTAAGGAAGAGCTCACACATCCCACAAGTTGGGGTTGACTGGATGTTAATTCACAAGTTGTTCAGTATTTTTTTAAAGTGTTTTTGAGTGTTAAAGTCTGTATTTTCGAAGTTAATCAACATCAAGGCATCAGCTGTTTACACGAGGCCTTAAAGTACTGTATTAAACAAGCAAGTTCTTTTTAAAATTGTTCTATGAATCAAACCAGTTCTTTCTTAAATTAGTAATAGAGAATTTTAGGTAAAATTGTGTTAACAAATTTTTCGCTGGATGTTTTCCTCTTAGTGATAGTTCATGGGAAAGTGACCTTTAATGTCTAGTCAAAAATTGTTGACACAATTTTAACTCAAAATTCTAAATTACTATTCTATGGACTGTAAAAGCATAAATTTTTTTATCTTTCTTCAATTATGATATGGACTAAACCAGATCTATCTAACTTTTTTTTTCCATTTGTAAAAGGAACAAATTTAGTTTTTTTAAAATGTGATTGAATATTATTTTATACATTCCATTTTTCTATTTGACTGAAAAGCCCACTTTTATTAATAAAATATAATGATTTTTTAAAAATTATATAACTGAGTAGTAATTTTATATTCCACTTTTCCATAGTCCTATTGAATCCATCATTCTTTACGGGCCCAGTACCAGACTCTTGGCATCCACATAATAAATTAGTAAGCAGTAATGTCCTGGAAATCATTCACAAGATAACTTACAGCTGCAGGAACCTTAAAGAATAAACTCTTTCTTATGGTTGGTCTTAGACTGTGAAATGTCATTCATATATATATATAACAATGGAAAGTTGGTATAATTTCTAATTAATTTAAGGGGATGACAGTGTGTCAATTCCTACTCATCAATTTTAGGGAATGGCCGGATTCAAAGGGAACTCAAAATTAATGATATGCTGTTTTATATTTTATAGATTAAAAAAATAAAAACCATTCACACGTTGTGATTAAACATAAATAAAGCACTTCATTCTGTATGGGCAATAAACTTATTAAATAGTACCCAACGGAACGAGGCTTTTGCAGTCCATAAAATTTGAGAAATATTTTGGGCAAGATTTTATTTGTGATTTGACATTTGAAATCATTACATGCAATCTATTATTAAGATGTAAAAAGAATTTGTGTTTTCATAAGAATTAAAAGGTGCACATTGAGCTTATTTTAGCACAATCAATAAATACATAATTATTCATTATAACTAGCATATTTATATTAGATAAATATATGTAAAAGATGTCGAGTCTATTTTGGATATATCTATTTTATATTTGTGACAAAAATGGAGAATAGGAGTCTTTATGATAAGAGAGATATTTTACATAGATGTATAACATATAGTAATTTAAATTGAAAATAGATGTTCAAAGACATTTCTCCTTCACATACTAAAATCAACTTAACAAAATATATATCTTAATACCTAAGATATATAAAATTAACATCAATATATCATAAAATATCCATACTATTTTGGAGGTGAATAGATAGATAAATAGTTAAATAAATATAAGAAATCAAAGGTAAATAAATACCTTAGATTATAATGATGTACAAGGAATTATTTGTATATACTTAAATCAATAATAATTCACCTTTATTGAAAAACCTAAAATAATAAATTTAATATATTCATTAAAAATTAGAGTAAGAAAGAAGGTCCTTATTTAAATGTTATGGTTAAATTAAATTTGATATTTACACAAATCCTAAAATAACGAATCTTATGTAATTATTTAAAAGTGCAAGAAGGAAAAAGACATCTTCTTTATTTGTTTCGATTTTCTAAAGTTGAGTGGCATGATACAAATGTATATAAAATATTGTCGGCCTTAGTTTTTAGTTTTTTTAAAGGGCGTGGCATGAGACTCCTCCACCCCCGTGCTATAATATCTTATTTATTAAAGTTTAACTATAATTATATATAATAACAAATGGTGAATATGTGTATATGTGAAGGGAGGGGGCACTTTTTGAATTCCAAATCCAAGCCTTTATTTATATAAGTTATAGGAATGTAAATTATCACTACAATTGACGTTTAAAGTAGTGGCTCTCTACTATTACTACTTCAAGATCCTTGAGGCAAATAGCGTGCAAGGTTTTTACTAAGCAACATCACATTAACCCTAGATTGAATAGTCCTCCCTATTTCCCCAATATTTCCCTATGAGGAGAGATACTCAATCTAGGGTCAAAGTCATGTCACTCAACAAAAACCTTACCAAAGTCTTAGTAGAAGAGAATTGTTGGAGGTTGTGGAAGTTAACAAACATTAGAATTTAAACATGAATGAGGGCTTGAGTTTGATTCACTTGTGCAACCCCGTCACGAATGAATTTAGAAACTAGCCCTTCACTTAATACATCTACATTTATTATTTTACATTATAGTCATGTTACAATTTAATAATTTGCGATGAATAATTGTCCTAAAATGTTGGGATTTTGGGGGTTAATATGCACAATAAGTAAATAAAGAGAAGAGCTTTTCTAGACTCTAATTTAAACAATGTAAAGAAATGGCACCCAAGATATAGACACATGATTTCACCAAGAAAATATTTTTATGATAAAAAATGAACAAAATAATCTTGTTTTATTACATTAACTTAAACAAATGTAAATAATAAAATAAACAACCTTCAATACATTGTAAAACAATATTCAATAGTCCACATATTAAATTGTGCAACTACAATACAATACCAGTAATATTGTCCACGCACTAGATCATGTAAGCTATTTTTAGCTATGTTCTTACAAATAACATTAGCATGTTGTACATGCTTAGGCTTGACTATTTGATCAAAACCAACAATTTTAGGGTTTGTTGCAACCATTTTCGACATTCACTCATTAGAGTCAACATGCATTTGAGCTTGCTCATGACTTCATTAACACCCATAGAATCCATAGATTGTGACTACTAAACAAAGTTATCATTTCATAATGTTCCTTCACAAACTATGCATGAGTATTATCAACATGTTGTTATGCAACTCCAGTTGACTAGTCCAGTCAAAAACATGTTGATAATGAAGCATATGTTACACTCTAATGTTGCACAAACCAACTACACACCATAATGCAAGCTTAACTAAATACATATTTCCTACACACAACCCAAGCTTTCACATAGTATATGCACACTATGCAATTCTATGCAACGCCCATGTTCCCATATACCTATACACATAACGTACACAAGATTTCCATTTACATAAATGTTGTACAAGACTACGCAACTCTAACCACTGCCTAAGTAGCTTGTGTAATCCTATGAAAAATTGAGACATCCCCAATGTTCTCCCACTTTTTGAAAACTTATCATAAAGGGAACACAAAACCATTATTTAGTGGCTACGGCTAATCAATGCTAATTATCTAGTGCACCAAGAGACCTTCTTAGTAGTTACTTCCTTAGTTAATGAATATGCAAGATTCATATTGTCCATGCCTTCTCTACTATTATCCTCTTCTCATCCTCTATTTCACTTAAATATGATATTATATATCAATGTGAAATAGATTACACTTTGCAAGTCACATTATATTCTTGTAACCTTTTGGGAAAATTAATGATGGAGCATAATATCTAAATGTGAATTGCTTCCTTAGTTGCATGAGTAACTACCATAAACTTAGCCACGTTGGTGGATATTGAACCATTTTCTTGATGCTTTCTCATTTAACTTACAACACTAGTGGACAACTTGAAAATGTAAACACTAGCGGTCCTTCAAAAACCAAGATCTCCATTCCTATCAAATTCCAAAAAACCATATAAGTTGACGTTCTTTCCTATATATAAATATTGTGATAGCAAATACCCGAGTTAGAATTTTCATGTAGGTACTTAAAGATCCTTTGCACTATATCCCAATACTACTTGCTTAGATTAGATATATAACTACTAGCTACTCCCACTGCGTGTAATATCAGGTCTTGTGAAAGTCATTGCATACATCATGCTTCCCATTGCACTCGCATAAGTCCACTAAGCCATATCCTCCAACTCCTCTTGTGTCTGTACACTTTGATCAACTAAAAGTTTAAGGTCAACCTTTCCAACTATTTATAACCTAATTAAATCTATGCTATGGAAAGTAAAAAATAATAAATAGACGAACTCATGTGTGTTGGGAGAAAATTCTTCTAAACAACCTTCTTGATAATGGCAACACTTAACATGGTTGCATGTGCAGTTGCAGCTGGTTCTGGTCTTGAGAACAAGGTCCTTGTACAAGCAAGACATTTATAGAAAATTCAATACTGATACTAAAGAAGATGACGACTCACATTCCTCAGTAAGTGCTGAGGCTTCCACAACAACGAGTAGGGAACATTTCATTATACACTACTAAATTAAGGAAGAGCTTACACATCCCACAAGTTGGGGTTGACTGGATGTTAATTAACAAGTTGTTTAGAATTTTTTAAAGTGTTTTTGAGTGTTAAAAGTTTGTATTTTCAAATTTATTCAACATTAAGGCATTACTTGTTTACTCGAGGCCTTAAAGTACTATATCATACAAGCAAGTTATTTTTAAAAATTATTCTATGAATCAAACCAGTTTTATAGAGAATTTTAGGTAAAAAGATGTTGACAAATTTTTGGCTTGACCGAAAAAATAATAACATTTTTTTCTTAATGATAGTTCATGGGAAGTGACCCTAAATGTCTAGCCAAAAAATTGTTAGCAAAATTCTCACTCAAAATTCTAAATTACTAATGTATGGACTGTAGAAGAGTGACATTTCTTATCTTTCTTCAATTATTATATGAATCAAATCACATCTTTCTAGCTCTTTACTTTTTAACTTTTTTAAAGATATAACTGTATAATAATTTTATATTCCACTTTTAGAGATTCCTATTGAATCCATCATTCTCTATGGGCCTAGTACCAAACTCTTAGCATCCACATAATAAATTAGTAAGCAATACATAATGTCCTCAAAATCATTCATAAGATACCTTATAGCTATATGAACCTCAAGAAATAAACTCTTTCTTATGGTTGGTCTTAGACTGTGAAATGTCACATATAGATATATAAATAGAAAGTTGGTATAATTTATAATTAATTCAAGGGAATGAAGTGTGTGAATTCCTACTCATCAATTTTAGTGAATTGCCGGATTCAAAGGAAACTCAAAATTAATGATATGCTGTTTTTATCTTTTATAGATTAAAAAAATAAAAAACCATTCACACGTTGTGATTGAACTTAAATAAAGAACTTCATTTTTTATGGGCAATAAACCTATTAAATAGTACCTAAGGGAACAAGGCTTTCGCGGTCCATAAAATTTTAGAAATTTTTTTGGGCAAAATTTTATTTGTGATTTGACATTTGAAATCATTAGGTACAATTCATTATTAAGATGTACAAAGAATTTGTGTTTTCATAAGAATTAAAAAAGGTACATATTGGGTTTATTTTTTGGACAATCAATACATATATAATTATTCATTATAATGAGTATATTTATATTAGATAAATACATGTAAAAAATGGTGAGAAGTATCATTCTCGAGACATCTATATTATATTTGTGACAAAAGTGGAATATGAGTTTCTATAAGTGAAATAGAAGTCTTTATAATAAGGAAAATATTTTACATAGAGTATAACATATAATAATTTGAATTAAAAATAGATGTATATTTATCCTTCACATAAATCAACTTAACAAAATATATATCTTAATACCTAAGATATATAGAATTAACATCAATGTATCATAAAATATTCATATTATTTTGGAGGTGAATAAATATATAAATAGGCAAATAAATATAAGACATCACAGGTAAATAATTACCTTAGATTATAATGATGCACAAGGAATTATTTATATACACTTATATCAATACTAATTCATCTTTATTGGAAAACCTAAAATAATAAATTTAATATATTCATTAAAAAATTAGAGTAAGAAAGAAGGCCCCTATTTAAATGTGTTATCGCAATGTTTGAGTTAACAACTAAAATTGAGATAACCAATCAAATTTTCATTTTTGGGACATTTTGAAAATCCAATTGATTTCCAAATTTTTGCCTTGAAGTGCTTTTTCCATGTCTTTTTCAAGTTTCGGGTTTCCTTTCGCATTTTGCACGTCTTTTGTTAAATGTTTCCCAACCCCAAAAACATGACACACTATAGCCTTTTGGGTTTCGAGTTTCAGAAGCATCGAGACATCGAAGTAAAAAATATATGCTTCGTGTCATGAGTTTTATGAACCCGAACCTCGGTTAAACGCTATAGTGTATCAGGTTTTTGGATTTTTTACACTAGGACATGGGGTGAAAAAACATGTTATTTTGTGTCATGATTTCCGCTTCCCGATCTCGATAGGTATTTCGATCCATTTGTGTCGGGCATTCGGGACCCGATTACACATCTGCATGACATGTTTCTTGCGGTCAAACTTCCGCTCCCGAGTCAATGCAATTAATGCCAAAGTGGAGTTGGTGCCCCACATGTGTTGCCTTACGTGTAATTAATGCACGCAAGTTTATAAATAAGTGGTTTTTCCATGTCATTCATACTCGTTACGATTTCATAATTCAAATTTTTACTCCTGCTTTCGCATCCCCAAAACCCGATTGACAATTTCTTAGAATTTTTTTGATCGATTTTATTGGTTTTTCAACTTCTGGTCTCATTCCCTGATAAGTGTTGTGGGTTTTTTGCCTAAGTTTTCTTCATCATAATTATTGCTTGGGGAGCTATGCTCATTTTTCTTTTTCTTTTTCCTTTCTCCCCTGTTTTTTCTCTTCCTATTTGAAGAAACCTAGTATTGTTTCCTCATTTCTTGATTTTATATCATGATAAAAACGTCAAAAATTATAACATTCAAACTTGTCAGGATTTTTGACTTGTTCATCATAATAAAAATTGTGAATTACCATGGAAAAAGGCACTTACGGATTTAATCTATATGTTTAGGTATTTTTCAATGTGAAACATGTCTACATTTGTACTGTATTTTGAAGATGTGGAGTTGCAAAGAAATCCCGAATCACGATAGTCTTTCGGGGTTGTTAGGTTACAAAACAAGGTCGAGTTTTGACAAGTCTATTGGGCTTTTCTGATTGCAAAGCAAGGTAATTGTCCCGACAGTGTATCATGTTTTTTAAGTTACATGACACGGTATCCTTTCTTCCTGTGTGTTAGGTTTTTTGAAGTGTACAACAAGGCCCGAGTTCCGACAATGTATCAGGTTTTTTGAGTTACAAAGCAAGGTTGTATTCCAGACAAACTATCAGACTTTTCAAGGTGTAATTCTTAATTTTCATTCATGGGAATTCAGGAGGATTCTTGGTCAAATGTATTTAGTTAATTCCCCATGTCTGATTTAGGGAAGGGAAAAGGCAAGGCAAAATCCTCTAAAGAGATGAAGTTATAAATATTAAGGGGTTATGCCCCCTTCTAATATCGATTTCTAATATTGATATAAGAGACACTGAGCTAGGGAACATCGACATGGAGGACTTCTTGAATAGGGTCAAGGGGCTCCTCTCAAATTGTGTGAATGCAATGTATCTGCAAAAATGGATTACCCCTTGTTGCAGCTTTCCCCTATATCTGCTCAATGCCTATAATTCATCCTTGTTACGAAAAATCACTATGACTATGAATCCACTATGTCAAGAACCAATATGGTGAGGGTGGTAATTCATTTAGATACTGATTGTTTTGATGATCTCCTCAAGTTGTCCAAATTTACCACATATATCGACACATATCTCAAGACCTAGTAAGCTTGGGATGACAACACATCTGATTGTATCAAGTATGTCAATAAGAAGTATCTAGTAAGACTCAAGCCTTGAGTAACAAAATTCCCTAAGACCTTACCTTGGAGTGATTTCATCCTTGAAAATAAGTGATATCATCACATTGTTGAGAAGAGTCTTTGGTCTCCCTAAGGCTAGAGATTTCCAAGGGTGGATGTACCAATTCATCACCATCATACACAAGAATGAGAAATTATTTGATTGCGGTGAATTCATTAGCGATACCATTGATAATCAGTTGAAGTAAGTACTGACTATGAGAATATTCTACATGACCTCATATATTACCTATAATGTGGTAGGTATGAGGATTTATCCTAGATTAACCACACATGGAACTAGGTCTTCAGACTATGTGTACAATTTTTATCTTCAATTGACTCTAAAGTAGATCCAAAGTCATTTCAGAAGAGTAAATGATACCTTTTTCTACAACATTGTTTGTAAATTGGATAGGGGTCTCGCTCAACATAGGTTGCACTAATGCATCTTGGAATGTTGTATCTCTATGTGGGATGCATTTTCCTAAAGGCGCTTCATTTTTTATGGGCAGCTAAACCTATTAAATAGTACCTAAGGGAGCGAGGCTTTTGTAGTGTTGCTGAAATAATTTTTCATATAAAAAATTAATTAATTTTTCACCAACTCTCATGTGGCTACGCCCCTCCTTCTTGTGTATGGGGAGTCTCCCATTATTGAATGTAAAATAATCTACTCCTATATAGTGGTTGTGGGGTGGAAAAATAGGCTAGGGATCACAGAAGAACAATTCAATAAATTTACTTTCAACAAGGGATGTCTCAATTTTCTTAGGGTATAAGCTTAATGATTTTGCAACAATGAGAGCCTCATTTTTAACGAGGAATTAGGTAATTATGGAAGGTTTCACTTGCTGTGTGTTGTTAGTCATGTGGTCATATTGTTATGACCCAATTTGTTTACTCAGATTTTTTTTAAAAAAATCATTTAATTGGAGCGGGTTCATGAGCAACCCTAATGAAGTTATTTAGTGAGAAAAACAAACCCAAATGCAAAATTATTTGGATTCATTCATCAAATATTCACAGCTCTTTTTTGATCACTATACTTACAAAGTGCATATAAGAGAGAATAGATGAAACATGAAAGGAGGAATGAAATAAATGTAGCTTTTCTTTCTTGTGTAGGTGATATAAAACTCAACACCTAAAACCAAAATCCACAATTACTACCATATACAAACTATTAAAATTTGGATCCCTTTGGAATGGAGAAGCCATCCAAATTTATAGTAACGTGAATTGACCTTGAACACCTACCCCCAACATGAATATTCATGATCTTATTCACTTGTGAAATTTCATCTTCCTAGACACGAGAGATAAGTTCCCTTTTATAAATTAAAGGGACGTTTACAACTCAACTTTAGAAAGTAACTTAATTGAATGAGACAAAATACAATGATTATGCTTGATGAAGAATTAGAAAGGGAAGAGAAGAAAAGGGAGGAAGAGAGGAAAAGGGGGAAGTTACCATAGCTGATGAAGAACTTTTTTGATTCATGCCTCCTAATGAATATTTTCCAGAATGGGCTCCCCGCTCCTTGGCGGTCAATTCCTTGCTGAACTAAGTTATCGTAGCTCTCAACTTATCCTTCTCTTGAATGCAGATGTAACCCAACACCTTGGTCCATGTCTCGGGGACATAAATGATCTTCTTACATTGATTGAGCCATTCTTCATGATCTATTGCAATTGCAAAAATGAAACTTCTGATATGGGGTCAGGGACCTCTCAGTTATCTTTTTTGAAGGAAGGGTAAGTGCACCAAGTTGGGGGGCCAAAAGGGGGTCTTAAGTGGACACATTTTTCTAAAAAAAAACTTCAACTTGTACGAGTTTTTTTGAAATAGTTACACTCAAAATTGGAAGATGTTGTAGAAATATGAATCGTAGCATTTTGAGTCTAGTTTCTAAGCTACTAAATTTTATTGAAAACGGATAAGTTTAAGTGGGTCAAACAACTAAAATACCAACAGATGCTCCTGTTTTTGTTAAAAAACATAATAGAGTGACTTTCGTGCCCCCCACCATTTTTTGAGCACCATTTAGTATTTTTGAAAACCCTTTGGTAGAAAGATAGCTAGGAGCATCTAGTTTGGGCTCCATTTTTTTAAAGATTTTTTTAGTGAATATTTTTTTATTTATGATTTTTCTAGTACAAAAATTTTATGTTTTGAAAAATAATGGAGCTCCGACCGTGCCCCCCCCGCCCCCCCAACTACCTCAAAAAATATCAAAAATTAGATTTTTTTTTGAATATGTATAGAATTATGCCTAGTTTGGGCTAGTATAATTTTTTAAAATTTCGATCACCCAAAAAAAAGATACACCATGAAAGATAGACATATTTACACTTCAAAAAATAGCTATAAAAAGGCATAGTTAGAAAATAAATAATATGGAAACCTTATATTAGTCAGAAAATTTGAAAAATTATATTTTTAGAAAGAAGAGACTCTGCTCTACGTCGTGGTATAATTTTTTAAAAATGGATCGATTGTTTTATTTTGATTTATCATAGAGGAAGTGGCATTTTTTTACATTTTCTTATAAAAACACGTTGTTTGTTGTGTTTGTGCAGGTCCATGCCTCAGGCTTGGGGATCCAAACCGGATCCCAAGCCTTGAGGCATGGCTTGGGAAAAGAGAAAACACAAAATGCGTATGTGTTATAACGCGTAAGCGTTCTGTGTAGTATAAACATTATGTATGCTTTTGACATGCTTCTATTCACATAAATAAATGTTTAAGCTTAAGTTTTTCATTTATTATTTATATTATTATTTCTTATACTTTAAATTTATTTATGTAAATATTAGAAATTAGGGTCACTCTGCACCTTATGGAATTAGTCTCACAGCTCCATGAGTCATGGTTTAGGAGATAGTTTTTAAAAGTATAATTTGGTCAGTACATAGGTAATTTTTTAGGATTTCAGCATTCAACCTAAATATTTTAGCATTTAACTTCTACAATTGAAACCCTAAACCATAGGCCATAAACCTAAACACTAAGCTGTAAAACTTGAGCCCTAAACCCTAAACCCTAAACCTTTAACCATGATCCCTAGACCCTAAAACCTAAACCCTAAACCCTAAACCTTAAACATTCAGCCCTTACCCGTGATCCCTAAACCCTGAGCCTTAATCCCTAAACCCTAAACCATGAATCATGAGCCCTAAATGATAAACCCTAAACCCTAAACCATAAAAACTAAACCCTAAACCCTAAAAACTAAATCCTAAACTAAACCCTAAACCCTAAACCTTAAACACCGAATCCTAAACCCTAAACCCTAAGCCTTGAACCCTACACCCTTATCCCTGAGCCCTAAAATATAAACCCTAAACCCTAGACCATATACCCTAAACCCTAAACCCTAAAACCTAAACCCTAAACCCTGAGCCCTGAGCCCTAAACCATAAACCCTAAACCTTAATCCCTAAACATTAAATCCTAAACCCTAAACCCTGAACCCTGAACCATAAACCCTAAAACCTGAACTGTAAACCATAAACCCTTATCCCTAAACACTAAATCCTTAACCTGAAACCCTAAACCCTAAACCCTAAACCCTAAACCTTAAACCCTAAATCCTTAACCTCGATCCATAAACCCTAACCATAAACACTAAACCCTAAACCCTAAACCTAAAACCTAAATCCTAAACCATAACCCTAAACCTTGAACCCTTGAACCCTGAACCCTAAACCTTAAACCCTGAACCATGAGCCCTAAACCCTAAACCCTCCCTAAACCCTAAACAATATTTCATCAATATTTCCTAGTCTTGTGCCTAGAACCATCATTGAGTTCTGCTTATAGAACTACCTTGTTTATGAGAGGTGGGACAAGTAACTAAATGGATATGACATCTACCTTGTGCCTTGTAATGCATATATTACACATCTCTTCCAAACTTGTTTCTCCCCACATATACTTGCACTCTTGAATGTAAATTTATTCACACTCTGAAACAAATTTCACATTTCTCATATTTCCATGTATGGTATTATGCAAGCCAGGATGACCCATTGGAAGCTGGAAAAATAAACCATCACAACAAAAAAATTAATCTTAAAAGAAACATAGAGAATATATCAATGCAGAGGTGTAGGATCATAATTGAATTTCCTGTAGTATCCTCTCCTCTGGAGAAAGATAAATTTCAAGTGTTCTACTAGAATGGATAGTAAATTTGACAGAACTTCCTAAAGTGTTCAAAATAAGCATAGAAATAGGGGAATGGCTAAGAACACTAAGGGGTTATCAATCGCCTAGTAAATCTTTCTTGTTTAGTTCTAAATGGGAGTTACCTAGCCTACGACTTAGTGACCTTCCATTCATTGATAATTCCTTATATGATAAACCCATGGATGTTTTCAAAATCCCCTGAACAAAAAGATAGGGGTAGTCATCAATCCTAGTGAAGGGTGTGATGTGATTTCTAAGGAACTTGAAATTCATATAGATTTAGAGGTCATAACACGAATTTTCAAATATCTCTATCATTATAAATGGAAGCCAAGTAACAGTGTCTCCCTGTACATCCAAGGATTGAGGACTACTGGGGTCTTTGGAAGGATTGGACAATCAGGAATATGACATTTCCCTCCTTCAAAATATCAACAGATGAAAAACATCAAATTTTTATGACTCTCTTTGAATGTTCTGCCTACAAATTCGATGAACCCTAAACTCTGTGACCTAAACCCTTAACCCTCAACCATGAGACCTAAACCCTAAACTATAAACCCTAAACCCTAAAACCAAAATAATAATTCCTAAACCCTAAACACTAAACCCTAAAACTAAACCCTAAACCCTTGACCCTAGACCCTAAACCCTAACCCTAAGCCCTAAACCCTAAATAAAATCCAGAGCGTCAAGATCTAAACCCTAACCTTAAACCAATAACTCTGAACCTCGAACCCATAAACCCTGAACCATGAACCCTAAACCCTAATCCCTAAATCCATAAACCCTAAGCCTTGAACCATACACCCTAATCCTTGAGCCCTAAACCCTAAACCTTAAAGCCTAAATCTAGAGCCCTGATCTCTAACCCATAAACCTTAAACCCGTAAAAAACCCCTAAACCTTAAACTCGTAACTCTAAACCCTAAACTTTGAGTTGTAAACCTTAAACCATGCACCATAACACCTAAACCCTAAACCCTGAGCCATGAGCCCTAAACCGTAAACCCTAAACCTTAAGGCCTAAATGTTAAATCGTAAAGGTCCCTAAACCCTAAACCCTAAATCCTAAAAACTAAATGATAAACCCTAAACCCTGACCCCTAAACCCTAAACTCTAAACCCCAAGCACTAAACCATACTCTAAACCCTAAGCCCTAAACCCTAAACCCTAAACCCTAAGCCCTAAACACTAAACCCTAAACCCTGAACTCTGCCACCTAAACCCTTAATGCTAAAGTTACCTAAACCCTAAACCTCGAGCCTTAAACCCTAAACCATGAACCCTTTTCCCTAAACCCTAACCTTTAAACCTGAAACCATAAACCGTAAACCCTAAATCCTCAACCCTAAACCTTAAACCCTATACCATAAAACCTAAGCCCTAAACTCTAAGCACTAAATCCTAAATCCTAAACCCTAAACCCTAGACCTTGACCCCTAAACCCTAAAGCTTGAGCCCTAAACCCTAAACCTTGAACCCTAGGCCCTAAGCCTTAATCCCTAAGCAAAAACCTACCTTGAACCATTAAACATAAACCCTCAACCACTAAAAACTAAACCCTGAGCCCTAAACCCTGAACCCTCAACTCTCAACCCTAAACCCTAATCCATAAACCCTAAACCCTAAACCCTTTTCCCTAAACCCTGAACCCTGACCTTTAAACCTTAAACCCTAACTCCTAAACCCTAACCATAAACCCTAAATCCTCAACCCTAAACCTTAAACCCTAACTCCTAAACCCTAAACTGTAAACCCTAAATCCTCAACCCTAAACCTTAAACCCTGAGCCCTAAATCCTAAACCCTAAACCATAAACACTAAGCCCTAAAAACTAAACACTAAGCCCTAAATCCTAAACCCTAAACCCTAAACCCTAAAAACTAAATCATAAACCCTAAACCCTGACCCCTAAACCCTAAACTCTAAACCCCAATCCCTAAACCCTAACCTAAACCCTAAGCCCTAAGCCTTAAACCATAAACCCTAAGCCCTAAACACTAAACCCTAAACCCTAAACTATGTCACCTAAACCCTTAACCCTAAAGTTACCTAAACCCTAAACCTCTGAGCCTTAAACCCTAAACCCTGAACCCTTTTCCCTAAACCCTAAACCCTGACCTTTAAACCTTAAACCATAAACCATGAACCCTAAATAACCCTAAACCTTAAACACTGAGCCCTAAACCTTAAACCCTATACCATAAAACCTAAGCCCTAAACTCTAAAGCACTAAATCCTAAATCCTAAACCCTAAACCCTAGACCTTGATCCCTAAAACCTAAACCTTGAGCCCTAAACCCTAAACCTTGAACCCTAGGCCCTAAGCCATAATCCCTAAGTAAAAACCCTACCTTGAACTGTTAAACATAAACCCTAAAAACTAAACCCTGAGCCCTAAACCCTGAACCCTCAACCCTAAACCCTAAACCCTAATCCATAAACCCTAAATTCCCCTTTTCCCTAAACCCTGAACCCTGACCTTTAAAACTTAAACCCTAACTCCTAAACCCTGAACCGTAAACCCTAAATCCTCAACCCTAAACCTTAAACCCTAACTCCTAAACCCTAAACTGTAAACCCTAAATCCTCAACCCTAAATCTTAAACCCTGGACCCTAAACTTAAACCCTATACCATAAACCCTAAGCCCTAAAAAATAAACACTAAGCCCTAAATCCTAAACCCTAAAACCTCAACCCTGACTTCTAAACCCTGACCCCTAAACCCTAAACCTTGAGCCCTAAACCCTAAACCCTAAGCCCTGAACCCTAGGCCCTAAGCCATAAGCCTTAAAACAAAACCCTAAACCTTGAACCCTCAAACATAAACCCTCAATCCTAAACCATAAAAACTAAACCCTGAACCCTAAACCATGAACCCTCAACTCTCAACCCTAAACCCTAAACCCTGATCCCTAAACCCTAAACCCTAAATCCCTAAACCCTAAACCTTGAACCTTGAGCCATAAACCCTAAACCCTCAACCTTGACCCCTAAACCCTAAACCTTGAACCTTGAGCCCTAAACCCTAAACCCTCAACCCTTAACCCTGAACCATAAACCCTAAACTCAAAACCCTAAACCATAAACCCTAAACCATGAACCCTAAGCTCTGAGCCCTAAACCCTAAACCCTAAAATATGAACTATGAGCCTTAAACACTAAACCTTAAACCTTAAACTCTAAACCTTGAGTCCTAAACCCTAAACTCTGAGCCCTAAACCCTAAACCCTAAATCATAAACCCTCACCCAAAGGAAAGTCCTAAAAATATCATTCAACGTGTTTCAGTGTGTAAGGAATATTGTTTAAGGTGATCGATCGACTCATTTAGTTTTTATGAGAGACTACTTCCTTTGAAGGCCTAAAAAGGCATTTTTTTCCATTTTGTAGTTAATTGAACACCCTTCAGAACAAGCTAAAATGAGCTAGTCATGTCACCGAGTTATCAAGGACCATTATTTGTGAAGTATTAAGGCATCGTTTGTCTCCATAAGAGACATATGAGAAAAATCATGTATGAGAATCATGAATTTGATTCCATGAAAGGATTCTTTTAGAGCTAGGAAAGGTGAGGGGATGATATTTATATGGAGCACCATGTTTCTAAGAATGAGCAATCATCTGAGTTCACTTGATGTAATTCACTTGGTACTATTTGTAACAACTCATTCAACACCTAGTAGTGTTATCACACCTTAAGGAGGAGGCACATTACAATCACCTCATTTTGGCCATAGAACAGGAATCCCATTCAGGGAACAATCCTCTATCTACAAAGTGAGGATCTCTTTTTAGTAAGAAGTAGACAAACATCATAGAGTTAATTCATGGTCACTAAAGTGAATTATGGACCAAATTTAAAAATTAGTACCAATTCAAGTAGTGGTAGGGCCAAAATCCATTTTAGAAGGTCAAAAAACCTAAAAAATGACTATATGCTTTCCCAAAACAAAGACCGACTACAATATATATGCCTTGAAAGTTTTAGGTCATTTATTGAAATCCTAAAAATGAGTAAGTACTGACCAGATTAGATTTTGAAAAACTATCTTCTAGATTATAACTGTTGGAGCTATGAGACCACTTCCATAAGGTGCAGAGTGACCCTAATTTCTTATATTTACTAAAAGAAATTTTTGTAAGTATAAGAAATAATAAAAGTATAAGGTACACATTTTGACTTGCTTGGAATGCGTACGTTATAGGTTTGGTGATTCTTGAGCCAAAAAATTAAAACGTGAGCACATTTTAGGAAAATGCGTATGCGTTTTTCTTTTTTTTCGGATTCTTGTCCACTTTTTGGCCCCCCAACTTCGTGCACTCATCTGGAAAGAGATTCATCTGCTTCTTTCTTGACTAGCTCCTAGAATGAAACAATTATTTCTTCTAATAATGAATCCTCAGTGAGAGGAGATAACTCAAGTCTTTGAAAACAATTGTAGACATTGTTCAAGACCTCAAAAGCATGTTTTCCACAAGCGTCCTGTTAGAGTAGGTATTTACCTTAGCTCATGTTCACCTAGGTACTTTATTTACCTTTATTATATTTATCCTCACCCACTTATGTGTGTGGATATTTATTTTATATTATTTATATATTAGGATATATTATCTAGTTGTTAGGTATAGTTGTTTCCTTGATCTATAGTATTGACTAGATCCTTGATGTCTAGTTCTCTCCTAAATCTATGGTCTTGACTAGTTCTTTGATGACTAGTTTATTTCCTTGATTTATGGCTAGATCTACTACCTTGATTGATTATTAGATTGTTATTCCTTGTCTATATAAGCAAGGCCCATTCTCATTGTATTTCATTGAGTTCCATAATAATATATGATATTGTTGCTCATTTGTTTGCAAAGGTTTTATGTAAAGTTATTTTGGTGAATTTCTTTCATCTTATAGATCGTGGTGTTTGATTAGCATCTGTATTCTTGGATTGGTATGATCTGGTTATCATTCCTTTGGTCCATCTTAAAGATTGCATTCTTGAGTGTTCTATAATTTTATATCCATGATGTGGATCCAAACTTGAGACAATTTATTTGTAGGAGATGTGAACACGTTATTACTCATGAGGGTATGATAGTTGAAGGATATCATCTCGGATAATAGTGGAAACATCTCATCCAAGTGAATCACCTTTTTGGAAAACTCCTCTTTTTATTTTTTTTTTCTTCAGAAAATGTTACAAGAACATACTTGATGAGAGAAATGATATATGGAAACAATTCCTTGGCTTTCTCAATGATTTTCTCAACCCACATCTCATTGGCCTTCCCCTGCATCATGTAGCCTTACACTTTCTTGACCACCTCAGGATCAACACTGTCAATAAGAGGGATGTCTACTATAGAAAGAAAATTTATCGAGTCAAGTTCCAAGAAGGGTTGAATGTGAGCACTGAGAAATTTTACCAAATGTTCCTCCAATTGTACAATTATTTGAACATGTACTCTTCATTCCAGGTGAGGAGGCAGGCAGCAGATTCCTTGAAAAAATGAGGGTAGACCCTCATGTGAGGCTTGACCTAATGAGATGTGAGTGTCAACTCATAATTCTGATTGGTGTCATGTCTTCAATAGGATGTTCAATCCTAGGTTTAACAATTTCAACATATTGGTTACCTGAAGTGCCACTGAAGAGATAGGATGTTGTCTAAGGCCTTCTTTCTTCATTTGGGATAAACTTGTGTAGTGTCCTTGAGATTGCTGTGAGACTGGGCATGATTGCAAGATTATTTTTCCTTGGATCACTCTCGATCATTTCTTGGGTCCATCAAAAAGGTTCTTTAGGAATTCACATGATGCTCGTCCCTGGAGCACCTTTAGTAGCTTATTGTGGAACTAAATCTTGATCATAATGAGGAGGATTTTCCATTAGGGAAGACATACTTGTATACTTGGAAGCTCTACAATGAGTCACTCTTCCTTTATGGATCTTTATTGCAACGTTTACCTCAGCCAAATTTCCTTGAATAAATCACTGAGCTCACTCAAAAAAATGCACTCACTTTGGCCAACTTTCCTAGCTCACCGAGCTCACCTAAAATCACCGAGGAAAGATGATGATAAATCCAAATTGACTAAAAATTTGTGATGACTTCCTTGGCTTGAATTTTAATTGAGATCATAACTCTCTCCTCTATCTGCACAATGTTTCTTGTTTCTAACTGTTGTGCCATATAATGTTCTACCTCACTCTTGTACACACTGTAGCCAAAATGATGCCTCAAGATCTTCATGAAGAATGGATTACCTTTTTTGAGCTATGCCACCATCTCATATCCTTGTGAAAATGTAAAAAATAAGTTAGATGAATGAAAATAGGGCCAAATGCAACTTTCTGCACTGAAAACAAAGACTTTCTATTTTTAGCAGGTGGAATAAGGGCTTGTTATTTTGGGATATTTTGCCTAATTTTCTCAAATTTAGACTTCTTGATCCTCTATGCATGTTCATTTTTTCAATCTTTTGACGATGATTTTTTAGTTTGGACAATTTCTATTTTTAGACAGTTGCCCTTTCCTTTTGCTTTATTATGTTTTTTTCCTTTTTGACTGAAATTACCTAGTTTATCACTTTCCATGTTCATTGAGTGCACTGATTTGGTGTGAATTACTATTTTGAGTGGAGACAATAGATAATTACTATTTATATAAATATAACTTCCCCACCTAATCTTGCAATGAAAATGAAATCACTAGATTAGGATCCTCGTTATGATCTCGTGCTCCGAATTCTAGCTCAATCCATCTGCCAGAATGCCCAAAAATTAAAAAAGTAGATGTTAGGGAATAAAAGTAAGGTTTTGTTCCATGAAAAATGATGGAATCGTCTGATTTGATATTAATTAATTCTTTTAGGTTCCTAGGATAGAGGAAGACT
Organism: Taxus chinensis; assembly: GCA_019776745.2. NCBI lineage: Eukaryota > Viridiplantae > Streptophyta > Pinopsida > Cupressales > Taxaceae > Taxus > Taxus chinensis. Next base: position 701,282,127 of record CM034154.1, on the reverse strand, counting down.
ATGAAAGTTTAACCCATTTTTGTCCACCAGATTGGGAGATGATTTTTTCTAGTTTTCAAGCATGTAGTCATTCTGGCAATATTTTGGCATGGTGTCTGGATAATTTTCAGGTTTAATTGAGGTTTTACATATCTTTTCATGATGTAATGGAGGAAAATTGGAGTGGATATGAGTTTCAATGGATTTCATATCTTTTTCTGCAACACTTCTCACACATGCACAAGGAAGGAAGAAGCAACGACAATTACAACTTATTAATATTTATGGTTTTTGAAACATATTAAAATGGGGCATATTTTTTTTTCCCAACTATACCAAAGGTTTGGGACAGATGGGGCATAAAAATTCTTTCACCCTAGGTTGATAAGTGGCGATAAGTGATTTCTTAATGAAGGAGAGAGAGAAAGAAAACAATTAACACCAGGGTGTTGAGATTAGGTTGTATGAAGGACCCCGGGAAAAGGATGGAATAGGGTAATTTTTTTTCCAAATATCCCAGAAGGGATGAGATATATGGGGAAAAAAATTCACCTTCATGATAAGTGGGAGTGACAAGGAGGGCTAAAATGAGGTGAGAAGGAGCTTATCTTACATCTCAGAGCTTTTTCAGTGGTCATATGATGGTCCAGGGGGAATAAATGGGCTTGGGAACATTTTATTGTCCTAACTGTCCCATTTTTTGGGACATATGGGATAGAAAAGTGTGCCACATTCTCATGCTGACATGTGTCCACCTCTGAAAATGACTAAGTCCAGGAAGCTTACCTTAAGGAGATCCTGGGAGATGAAGTTTTCGGAGATCTAAGAGGAAATTTTTGGAACTTATATATATGAAATTGAATCCAAAAAACCTTATGAGATGAATGGGATGTGTCTCGTGATCTATTTATTCCTGTAAACCCCTCAAAAACATTTTTTTTCTTGGGACCACAGACGTGCCAACTAAAAATGGGTTGTGGAAAGAAGCACCTTGGTCTTGTGAAAAATATGAAAGCACCATAATTTAAAGAATTGATTTAGACTTACAATGGTATATTATTTTGTCCTCTAAATATTTAGGGAGCTTCCAAAATCATCTTCCGAAGCTCAGGGACTATTTTGAATTGCAAGCTCCTTCACCCTCAAAAACCCACTTTCACTGAACTTGTCCCTAAACCTTCAAACCTTCCCTAAAATTTCCTAAATCACTTGAAATATGTTCTTGGATCCTCAATACCAAATTCTTGATGTAATTTGGGCCTTCAAATCTACTCTGGAGGGTGCACACATGTCCTAGAAATGCTAGAAATAGCCTTTCTAGGTCTACTGAAGAATATGCCATGAGAAGCACTTCACCGAAAGAATTTCATGAATGTTTTTTCATATTTAAAACACTTGGGAAAGGTTATTAAAAAAAATTAGCACTTAGAGGATGGAGATAGGAATGACATAGAGGGAGAACTGATCCAAAGGAGTTCTCGAGAGGGTTTACAAGAATTTTTTTTGACACTAAGGCAAAGTTATCATGTTTTCATTGAAGTTTTCTGTTGAAAAAACACATGAAAACAACTGACTCTAGCTTGGGGACATGTTATGGATCAAGTGCAGTGAGGAAAGAGAAATTAATAACCCCAGAATCTCAAGACATTTGTGTACTAGTGCCTTATCAATTGGACTTATGGAGTCATTTCTTCTAAACACATGTACATGAACAAACACATGGAAGGACAACACACCAAAAGAGAAAAAACAAACAACAAAAAAAGGGAAATCATATTATACAGGAGGGGTATTTACAAAGGAATGGAAAATAATATACACATACCTGAAAATGGGTTGGGAAAAGTACATACCATCATAAACCAACAGAATAAAATATGATCTTTGAGGCATGAAAATCACTATCTGATCATACCATGCTACTATGATGGATTTTCATGGTTTTGAGAAGAAGGGTACACACCAAGATTCCATCTTCATACTCATAATGCAATGAAAAATCTCTTTCATCCAATGACAACTTGTTTACCTTCTTGAAGTTCTCACATCTTACGGATTCCACTTGATGTTCTACATTCATGAGACACTATTCCTCCATGTTCTCAATAGTGGAAACATTGATCTTGTCGTGGAAACATACTTTATCCTTGAATTGCAACATGGAAACATCCCTTAAATCAGTGAGGTGTGCAAAAAAGAGTGAGAACAAAATGATTTTATTCCCATTCAACAACTTCTTTGAACATCTCACTTTATTTCTCTAAAAAATTACTTTCAAAACTAGAGGCCACCTCAATGATACGAAGATCTTCATCATCATGAAGAGAATGCCACAACATGGAAATAGGTTCAAGACCAACAAATTCTTTGGAAAACATGAGTGTAATTTGATTTAGAACCCATTGACAAGGTCTTGCAAAGTCTCACTTTATTTCCTGGAAAAAATTTTCTCAATACATACCATCTCAAAATTAACCTTATCATTCATCTCCAAAACTACAGTTCTTGATTTGATCATTGAAACATTGCTCACCCTTGAGTGAATATTGTAGTATGGATTCTTGTTCCAAATTGGTAGGATAGATAGATTGACCTTGACTCCACTCATTCAAATTATTCCTCTTTTAACTTTTTTATGAAAGATTACCTTCAATAAAAATTAGATTAAAATTTCCATTGCTACAATCCTCCAAGGTGCAAATGTTGTCTTCAAAATTGAGAACATTCACATGAGATTCAAGAATCTCTTTTCTTTTGCATTCTTGATCTTCTTCAAAAAATGAGAGAAAAAAATACTTACCTCGACATTCTCTCTCATCCACCCATGCATTGAGGAAGATATCAATCTCATATATTTTCTCTGTATCAACATAAAAAATTGGTACATGGAAAGGATAAAAACAACTTCATCATTCATATCCTACATGCTTCATGTCCCAAAGTTTAGGATCTCAAGACTGATACTTGAGGGTCTTTTGTTACTTCCAAAGTCATCAAAATGTCTGGTAGGAGATTTATCTTCCAATTCTTTCATATACTCATTCTCACCTTTACTAGAAAGGTCATTACATTGAGTTTCAAGGAGATGGTTGAAAATATGATCCACATATGTCCATGATTCATTTGAAACATCCTCATTCACTTATTCGATACTTCTTTTCATCCAAGGCTCACCTTCTTGAAATAATGAGTCATACTTGGTTCTCAATTTTCTCAGATAAAGAGAAGATATCCAATCTATGTGGGAAGGGCACACCTTTGAGCTCAAGATCCATTTCATCATATTCATGATGAGAAGTAGAGAACCATGTTGGGGTAGCAACATGAGGAGAATTTTCAAATCTATCTTGATCATTCATTATTGAATCTTCTTTTTCACAAGGAAAAGGAGAGATTATGTACTTACTATGATGATCATCATTATGCTCTCTTGGTGAGGGTGGTGAAATCAACTCTTTAGAAAGGTCATGCTAATTTTTCTCATCCTCCTTAGTTTCTAGAAAGAAAATTGAATTCTTATGTTGTTTCATCCATGATTAAATTGGGAAGAGAATTTGATTCTTCAACTATCTCCATTTCATTACTCAACATTTCTACATCACTTGAAGAATCAAAATTGGAAATAAGATTATCCATGGTTACCTCGAATTCATCATCTTTGGTCTAGGATGAAGGATTATTTTCTTGTACTTCTTCATTTTTGATGAGTCCTCAGAAATTTCTGGGTATCATCTATCATGCAACAATAATATTCCTCTCTTGAATCCACTATTTCTCCCATGTACTATGTCTCGAGCTAGAATGAGTTGATGAAAGGAGGTTCAACTATCATGTCTTCTTCATCATCCTCCAAGGTGCTGATTTGATTCTCATTGGAAGGTGAAAGAATATGAAATTCATCAAAAGTGCACAAGAATATTTCCAGGGATGAATACCTTGTAGTGTGGACAATCATCAAGATCTTCCTTAGGAATTTTCTTCTTCCTCAACATTACGAAGTGCTTCAAGATGTTCATACCTTCTTTGCAAGACCAATGCATATTTCCAAACTTCATGGTAGATTTGGGGATCTGAATTTCCTTGTTCAATACTCACAACTCTTTGCACATACTCGAATTTCAAGGATGACATTTCTTCATTTCCATAAGCAAGGAAATCATCCCAAGGAAGATAGATAAAATATATGGTTCCAAGTTTCTTAGTCAATTGTGTGAGGTTGAAAATTATTACCTTCAGGAGATTCCACTTTGTTTGTTGACTTCATAGAACATCTTATACCTCTTTTACATATTTTTCATAAGGTTCTTACTTTCTTCCTCATCAGCAAGTCCCCATTTTCTTTCCTTTAGCAATATTTTGCTTTAACTAAGGCCACTAGGATTTGATGACAGGTTTCTTCAAAAATAGAATTTTTCTTCATTCTACTCAGTATTTCCTTGATTTTTTAAGACGTGCCACTAGCCTTATTTCTATTGTCTAATTGAATATCTTTACTTGAAGCAAGAGATTGCTTTTTTTTTTGTTCTTGAACTCTCATCCTGGCAAGAAATGGTCCAAAATGATGGTTGATCAGACATTTGCATTTCTAAGCAAGTCATCTTATTCTTCTTCACTATCACTCATTGGTACCAAAATCCAATCTTGGAAACTTTCTTCATTGTGGTACAGGAAACGAATGTGACACGGATTCATTCCGTGAAGGGGTCACCTTCAAAACTTGATTTTTATTTAAAATCCAATTTTTTGTTTTTTTTTTTAATATATATTTTTTGTGTAGTTTGCAGTGATCTTAGTAGGTGCACTTGGGAAAATCTATCCCCTTGATAGAGTCGCCAAAAATTATTGGTGAAATATTTTTTCTTATGGAAATTTAGTTTATTTCCACCAATGCTCATGGGGTTGCACCCCTCCTTCTTGTGTATGGGGAGGCTCCCATTATTGAATTTAAACTAATATAATCCTATATATTGTTGTGGGGTGGCCAAATATGGTGAGGGTCATACACATGAACACTTCACTGAACCCATGTGGCAAACTGATTGTATGGGGTACAAGGGAGGAAATTACAGTGATGAAGGGTGAAGGAGAGAAATTAGAAAAGGAAGGTTATTGTTGTGAGTAGGCACAAGAATAATTCACACCCAATAACTGGAGTAGTTCAACACTCAATTAAAGGAAAACAACAATGAAGTTATTTAGTGACACAAACAAACCCAGAAACACAATTCTTTGGATTCATTCATCAAAGATATCAGAGCTCTTTTTTTTTATCACTATACTTACAAAGTGCATATAAGAGAGAAATAGAGGAAATATGAAAAGAGGAATGGAAGAAATGTAAATTTCATTCCTTGTGTAGGTGATACAAACATCAACACCCCAAAACCACAATCCACAATTACTACCACATAAAAACTATTAAAATCTGAATCCTTTGGAATGGATAAACCATCCAAATTTATAGAAATGTGAATTTACCTTTCACATACCCACAACATGACTCTTCATGCTCTTATTCATTTTTGAATTTTCTTCTTCCTAGGACACAAGAAATAAGTTCCCTTTTTATAAATTAAAGGGAATTTTACAATTCAATTTTAGAAAGTCACTTAAGTAAATGAGACAAAATACAATGATTATGCTCAATGAAGAATTAGAAAGGGGAGAGAAGAAAAGGGAGGAAGAGAGGAGAAGGGGGAAGTTGCCATAGTTGATGAAGAAATTACCTGTGATGAATTTTTTTTTTGATTCATGCCTCCTAATTAAGATTTTCTGGAATGGGCTCGTGCTCCTTGAATTCCTTGTTGAACTAAGCTATTGCAGATATCGACTTATCCTTCTCTTGAATGAAAACACATCCCAACACCTTGGTCCATGTCACACGGACATCACTTATATTCTTAAATTGATTAAACCATTATTCATAATCTATTTCAATTATGGAAATGTAACTTCTGATATGGGCCAGGGACTCTAAGTTATCTTTGTTGAAGGAAAGAGAATTACCTTCCTCTTTCTTGACTAGCGAGTGACTCTATGTTATGGGCCAGGGACTCTAAGTTATCTTCTTTAAAGGAAAGATAACACAAATTTCTTCTAATGGTGAGTCCTTAGTGTGGAGGTAACCCAAGTATATGAAAACAATTATAGACATAGTTCAAGACCTTGAAAGCATGTTATCCAAAAGATTCCATCTCGGAGATTACACTCTTGAGTATTCCATATATCATATCCATGACATGGATCCAAACTTGAGACAAGTTCTCTGGAGCATATACACACACGTTCTTATTGACGATGGTGTGAGAGTCAAAGGATATAATATTGGATAATTTTGGAAGCATATCATCCAATTGAATCAAATTTTTGGAAAACTCCTCTTTTTCTTTATTTGCTTTAGATAATGTTGTAAGAACGTACTTGATGAGAGAAATGATATCTAGAAACAATGCCTTTCCTTGGTCAATTATTTTATCAATCCACTTCTCATTGGCCTTCCCTTACATCATGTAGAATTGTGCTATCTTGAGTCCATCATGATCAAAACTACTGATTGTAGGGATTTATTCTATAGGAAGAGAAGTTGTTGAGTTATGTTCTAAGAAGGGTTGAATGTGAACTCTAATTTTTTTTATCTGTTCCTCCAATTGTAAAATTTTTCACCTATACTCTTCATTCCAAGTGAGGAGGTGGGAAGTGGATTTATTGAACATATAAGAGTCACCCTCATGTGAGGCTTGACCCAATGAGATGGGGGTCGAATCATAGTCTGTCGATGTCATGTCTTCAATGGTATTTTCACTCCTAGCTTTAAAATTTTCAACATACTGGTTACCTGAAGTGTCATTGAAGAGATATGATGTTGTCTGGGAATTCTTTATTCATTTGCAATTAAGTGTACCTAAGATTTTTGTGATACTAGGCATGATAGAAATATTATTTTTCCTTGTGTTACTTTCAATAATTTCTTGGATTCATGGAAAAGGTTATTAAGTAATTGACATGATGCCCATCACTGGAGCACCTTTAGTATATTGTTGTGAAACTAACTCTTGATCATCATGAGGAGGATTTTACATCAGGAAAGAAAAATCTAGATACTTGGATGCTTTGTAATGAATTTTTTTTTTTATGATGGATCTTGATGATAATTATTACCTCAACCAAATTTCCTTGAACAAATCACTAAGCTCACTCAAATAAATCCAATCACTTTGGCCAAATTTCTAGGCTCACAGAGGAAATATTATGATGAATATAACTTGAATAAAAATTTGTGATGATTGCCTTGGATTGAATTTCCAATGAGATATTAAATCTCTCTTATGTCTGCACAATGCTTCTTGTTTCCAACTATTGCACCTTACAATGTTCTACCTCACTCTTATACACATTGTAGCCAAAATAATGCCTCAGGATCTTCATGAAGAAAGGATTGCCTTTTTTGAGCTATGCCACCATCTCATATCCTTTTGAATATGTTGAAAATTAGTGAGACGAATGAAAATAGAGCCACCTACAACTGTTTTGGCAAAATCATAACACCCCTAAATGCTTGCAAGTGAATGGTGGAGGCAGTCAGTGTGATTCATCAAACATGGAGTTATCCCAAAGTGTGGGAATTTGTAATTGGTATAACCCTCTAGATGAAGGTCAGTTCCTATTCTGCTATTCTGACGCACACATCCAAATTGTAGAGGATCTACTCTAAAATCTACTCTAACTTTCCAAAGAGAAAGGGTTAAGAAGATTACAAGAAATTAAACCTAAAATGACAGAGGTGATGCACCAAAATGAATGTTGAACACCTTATTTGCATGGAGATGGAAACCAAAATCAGATTAAGAAGGATGAAAGCACACCACAGATCAATCCACTGGTGATAATCCACTAACCATTAAAAATGTAATACAACCACCATGCACAACCACCATGCACAGATAACTAGGATTTAAATGAGAGATTAGGAAGATACAATGGACATAAGAGAGGGTTGAAATTCATCTGCAAAATTATATTATTGATCCACAGATTTGATATAGTGCATTACAATGGCCAAGAGGCAAAAATTTACATTACAACTTGAATGGGAGGTTTGAACTCTAAAAATTCACTTACAAACATGAGAAGAAGGGAGGGTGCAAAGAAAACTTATCCAACATCAGAATAATGCCCCTCCCTACAATATATAAGAAGAATGAGAAAAGGGAGAGAGAATAATTCCAAAGATTTCTCCAACCAAGCTAGAATGCATTAAAATCTCCTGCAATAATGATGGGTGCCATTGCAAAAACCATACCTCCATGTACTATGCTTTATTGGGAAAGAAAGGAAGCCCATACCTTCATCATTTGGGTAGGTGAGAAATATGGAAACACCCCTTAAAATGGTAGACTATATTTCTTCATTTTGAAATACTTAGTCTCACTTAAATTAAGATAACCAGTCGTAGTTGTGTAGAGGATGCTAAGAGATTTCCAAAAATTCCTTTCTTGTGAAAACCTGATATTCCAGTCAAAAGTTATGACCATATGAAGATTGGGGTGCCATAATACATTAAATACGAGTGGTTGGCTTTGTTTCTTTGGACTCCAAAATGCATCACAACCTCCAAAATCTGAAATTTCAAACTTTCAAGCATTTTGACTTTAGAGGTTGATGTTATTGTTCATCCTCTTGAGTGGGTGAAACTTCCAAAACTCCAAAGTCCAAAATTAAGACTTCGGGTTTCAGAATTTTTCATTTTGGGGGTTTTTCAGGATTTCAGGATTTCAAGGTTCAGGTTTTCAAAATTTTAGACATTTTGAATTTAAGGGATTTGTTACTGTTCACCTATCCACACTCACCGAAACCTCTAAAACTCAGAATTCCAAAATTTAGACTTCAAGTTTCAGAATTTAAGTTATGTCTTTTGCAGTTCTTTCCACCCAGTCCCTGAATTTGACCATCGTCTACCTCCGAACGGCTCTACCTCCGAAATCTGAAATTTCAGACTATCAGAGTTTCTTCATTTCTTGAATTCCTCTGCAATGCTCGACCTTCTTCAACCTATTTGTTGGATCCTAAAATGTAAGCTCCCATGACTGAACCAACCCCATTTTCTCAGTGTACAAGTTCATGTTTGTTCAATTTTTCCTAAGGGAAAAAATTGGATAAATTTTTTTCGACTTGCGGGATCACCTGCCTACTAGGTGAAAGATCAGTTGCCTTGTTGTATCCATTAGGCAAAAAGTTATGAATGGATAACCTAATACTGATATTGTACTTGAATCTTTCCTTAATTTCCTGTAACCTGCTGATCCTGAACTTGATTTGCTGCACATACTCTCAATTTTCATAAGAGAATCTTGAAGATGAGATTTTGTTAGGGTAGGAAATTATCTTGGCCTGGAATTTTCACCTGTCCCTGAAATGGACTATCCCAGAACCTGATTTTAGTTGTTCTACATTTTCTTTCCTTTAAAATTAGAATTTTTTCCCACAAGTACGAACTTCTTCCTTGTTACTACATCCATCAGAAGGCACATCAAATGCATAATGATACAATCTCAGAGTAAAAAAAATTATGCCAAAGTAACTTAGGGAAATTGAAACCTAAACTATAACAAGACAATGTGTACACACACTTAGAGGAATTAAAAATCCTAATCTAATATTTACAAGGGTGAGACGTTTATTTTCAGTAGAAATGTTTAAGATAGATTCCGTTAACTAGAATTAAAATTTCTTCTCCATACAACGTAGATAGTTGAAAGGAATTTCTATTCCTACATCCTGTTACCATGTCAGGACCACTCCAAATGACATCAAACTTGGAATGCCTTCCTAGTTTTTCCCGATCTGCATTCCACTTTAGAACTAAGTCCCCTTCTTGAAAGGTCCTTGTTCTTGCTTTCTTATAAAATGACCTCTTGAGAAAGGTTTGATTTCTTTCCATGATTTGCATTGCATGTTCTTCATATTTCTCTCAATTCCATCAATTCCACATACCTAGCTTCTATAGGCTCAAACTCAAACAATTGTAGTTGTTTGATGAGCTCTAGTGCCAGAAACTCAAGTGATATAGGCAACACTACCTCTTTCTCGTAGACTAGCTTGTAAGGGAAGTTACCTGTTGACACCTTTAGTGTGATCCTGTAAGCCCACAAGATTGATTTGAGATTGGTATGCCAAGTTATGTAATTTTCATCTAGAGTCCTCTTGATGATTCTTAGCAAATTCTTGTTTGTGGACTCTCCCTGTCCATTACCCTTTGGGTAATATTTTGAAGAGGTGCTCAAGTAGATACTATTACTAACAATCCATTCTGTGATATTGGAATGTAGGAATGAAAATGCATATTCTGATATGATAGTGGCCGGTACACTGAATCTTGTCACTATTCCTTCATAGAAGTCTAGTATGGTAGACTTGTTTACTTCTTTGAGTGCTACTGCCTCAGTTCACTTGGTGAAATAGTCCGTTTCTACGAGGATCCAATTGTGGCCTTATCTTGAATTAGAATCGATGACTTTGATGAAGTCCAATCCCACTGCATGAAGGGGTTATAACTAAAATTAGATGCAATGGAAGTGCTGCTAATATTTCTTTTCCTATGAAGAACGCTCATCTTTTACTTTTTTTGTTCCATGTATAACAGTCATTGAACACCATGGGCCAATAATGGACCACCTTCATTATCTTGAGAGTTGTTACCCAGGGGGAAAAATGTCCTCCGACCTCTCCATTGCGAAACTTCTGCAACACCTTCTCGATTTGATTTGTTCCAATGCACCTCAATAGAACTCCATTGATGTCATTTTTGAACAAGATGCCATCAACAAGTACATATGGAATGGCTTGCTATATGAGGTATCTCCTCTTTGTTTTACTCATTCCTGGAGGGTATAGGCCTGTTTGTAGGAATTGTATAATATTTTGAGTCCAACGAGGAGAGGGAACATTATCATTTACTTTCTCTTAATCATCTTGTAGCACCAAAAATAGCTTCTTTTCCATCACCTATTTCCACCTGTTGACTCAAGGCTAGATGTTCACACAAACCTTTTCCATGGACTAGTTTGGTGACCTTGATCTCGATGTCATATTCCATGACACGAGTGATTCATCTTGCACGTTTCTCATTCATATTTTTGTTCAAAAGGAAGTCCTTGACTCCCACATGGTAAACTAATAGTTGGATCTTTTTGTTTAAAACCAGGTGTTTGAATTTCTATAAGCTCCTGATCACTGCAAGGACATGTTTCTCAATAAAGGATTATCTCACTTCATAGTCCTCTAAAATTTGACTAAAGAAGGAAACCGGATGTTCGGATCCCTTCTTGTTTTTCTGCACTAAACTTGCAGAGATCATGTCCCTGCCACCAAAGGCATATAACATGAAATCCTTGGATAATTCTTGATTAATGAAAGTTGGGGCTTGAGATATAGCCTCTTTGATAGCCTCAAAAATTGCTTGACCCTCAGCTGTCCACTTAAATGTCATGATCTTCTTCAACATCAGTTTTATTGGCTTTATGAGAGTGGAAAAGTTTGGCACAAACTTGTAGACAAAATTGATTCTTCCTAAGAAGCTTTCAAGAGCCTTCTTATGACTTGGCAATGAAATTTCTTGAATTACTTCAACTCTTTTTGGATCAATTGTCAATCCTTCCTTGACACAATACGGCCTAGGAGATTTCCTTCATGAGCCAAGAATATGCATTTTTTTGGATTCGATGATACCCCAAACCTCTTACACCTCTGAAAGACCTGTCTCAGATGAAATAGGTGATCAACTACATTTTTAGAGAACACAGTGATATCATCAAGATACACTAGCACTATTTTGCTGATCAACCCCTTGAATTCCATATCCATTTCCCTTTGGAAAGTGGCTTCAACATTTGAAAATCCAAATGGAATCTTCTTGTAGGTATAGGTTCCCCACTTGGTGGTGAAATCTATCTTGAACTGATCATCTTCCTTTACTATTATTTGATTATACCCCAAGTAGTCATCCAAGAGAGAAAACCTTTTCGAGTTGGCTACTACCTGTAAGATTTTCTCCATTAAAGGAAGTGGGTAGTGGTTTTTGAGAGATGGCCTGTTCAGGTCCTGAAAATCCATGCACAACCTGATTTCCCCATTTTTCTTCCTGACCAGAACCAAGTAGGCAACCCAACTTGAGTGCTTGATTGGAAATATAATACTCACCTCTATTAGCTTGTTTATTTCATTCTTCATAAGAGGATCAATGTGTGTTGATTGGTCGTTGCTTTTTCCTAATGGGCTTAGCATCTGGATCTAGTTCAATGGTATATTGTGCCAACTTTGGATTAAAACCTCTCAAATATTCATAGCTCCAGGCGAAGACATCCAAAAAATCTTGGCAAAGCTGTATGAAATTTGATTTTTCCCGTTGAGTGGCCATTTTTCCGATTTGGAGTGTTTTGCCTTCCCCAAACGAAATGGGTTCCGAATCTTCTCCCTTGACCTATATGTAGGCTTTCTCTTTGTGAAATTTACCATTCAGGTTGAAGATGGAATCCAACGTAACCAAGCCCTTTGGAAGCTTGTTTGTCCACAATTGCACTACTTGATCCCTGTACTGCTACTCTAATTTGTCATGATTCCTAGCTAAGAATTCAACCTCTTATTATAAGAAATTAATGATATGTTGATTTCTCTCAAACACTTGCCAACTTGCATTATTGTCTAGAACTTTTGGCCTTACAATAACATGGATGTGGGGCTGCATTCTATCTCTTTTAATACTATTAACCACATCAAATGTTTCTCCAATTGCTGCAAGCCTATCTGCAACTTCATTATTCTTCCTGGGTATGCAATCAATATTGAAAGCTTCAAAGTCCTCAATGATTTCCCATAGCCTATTTTTGTAGCTCTTAAGTAGGTCATTCTTCACAACATGTTGTCCTATGACTTGGTTAACAATAAACTCGCTATCCTTGAATACCTGAAAGTTATTTATGCCTCTTTTCTTGGCCTAATGAAGTCCATGAATCAAAGCCTCATATTCAGCTGTGTTGTTTGAACAAGTGAATTGAAATCTGAAAGCTGAATAGTACTTGATGTTCTACAGTGAAACCAACATTGTAACTCCTCCAACACCTTGTTTTCTTCTTGAACCATTGATAAATAGTTTCCAAACTTCATTGTCATACTTATTTTCTGGCCTGGTGATGTTAGGAATGAGTGAATTTTCTTTGTGTACACAATATACAACCAATTCAAATTCTTCCATTTCCTTGTATGGATCAAAGACACACCTTTTTTTTACCAATTCATTTAGGGTAAAATTTGGAATACCCTCAACTTTGGTACCTATTTCTAGATCATTTGGACACTCTTCCTGATCAAAGGCTGAGAAATTTGCATTGATAGGACTTGGCACATGGGGCTCAATGTGAATATTTGTAATTGGTTCTGACCTGATTGTAGCTTTAGCTCCATATCTTGTTATGAAAAGCATGTGTGACCAATCTGCTGATAGGTACCCGCTAATCTTGGTAGTGAAATATCTTGATAGACACAATGCATAGAGTGGTGGAAGGTCAATTATAGATACATCCTACAGAACTGTGACATTTGGGCAAGCATGCAGTGTTAGGCTTAACCCTTTGATGATCCCAACTGTTCCCACTGTTGTTCCATTAAGTTGCACCACTCCTTTCAGCATTGGCTCATACTTTAGACCCAATTGATATGATATTTGCTTCGGCATCACTGAGCTGCTTGCTCCCAAATTGATCATGCAATTGTGTACCAAGTGGTTTCCGACAATCAATCACACATAGAACGGTGGAGGCTTCAAATTCTTGATTGGTTTACCCCCATCTTGTTGCACTGCATTAGTGAGAAATTTCTCCAGTCTTTGGTTCGATCCATTTGAGGCAGATCAATTGGCCATTGCAGTTTGCAACAAATCTCATTGTCCTAGGATTGCCAGTGACTCCCACATGGAAATGTTCATATGTGTTTTCTTCATCTGATCTATGATGCTGAAAGGGAGATGAATTATCTTTCTGTTGCCCCTTATTTGGCATACAACTTTTTCTTGCACATGGGCTAAGAATTTGTGACAATTGCAACGGGTGCCTTAGGCTGGTTTGGCACATTCGGAGCTGCACTTAATCTACTATCAGCTCCTTGTTGCATGTAGGGGTGGGTTGGGAAGTAACTGGGTTAGGACGGTTGTCCTCTCCTCTATGTTCCTCTTGTTTGACCGTGTGTTGGCAGCCACACCTTGGAAAAGAGGTTGATTAACTCCGCAGATAAGTCTTCTATTTGCTAATTGACCAACGTAGTTTCCGTTGAAGATGTACTCCTTGATGGGTTTCTTGCTATTGATTTCCTTCTTGACTCAGTTCTTGGGACACACTGATGGTCTGCACCATTAAACCCTGATTCAGCACACCATTGAAACACGTTGATTAATTGTGAGGTAGATTACACGGGTAACACCACTCGTACTCCTGTGACCATGTTGTTTTGAGTCAGAAACCAAGGCTCTTAATGTTGAAACTATGCATTTGGATCATATGGTCGGAATGGCATTGCAAACTTGAGGTTGTCCTTGGTTCGGATTTTTATTCGCAGCCTGTGTTGGTGGCCTATTTTGCTGATATAGAGGGCCTAAGTTGATACTGAGTTGGAGGTTGATATAGATCTAGAACTCTGAGCTTGTTGTCTCTTAATAGTCACTAGCTCATTTCCTAGGTTTTGTAGTTGTTTCATAACCTCTATGCAATTCTTTTGGCGTGCTTAAAGACGTAGAAGATTCACTGTTGCTTTGGTTTCTAGGAGGCCGGAATGGGATTCAACTCAGGTGTTTGAATTGTTGTAGGAGTTCCCATGTCCGGATAGAGAGGCATTGGTGGCCTTGGTGACAAGCTTATCTAGCTTGAATCAAGCAATTTTCCGCCCTGATAGTTATATCATAGGCCACTAGCAGTGTTGTTCCTCTGATTGATTAGATAATCATGGCTATGTCTGAGTTTATAGCCTTCAAGAAGTAGAGGAATGCTCCCTTCGGCAGTTGGCCTCACAGCTATCGGAATCCTATTGCATGTCCGTTGCAAATGGAAATTAAAATCCGTCATTTGCTCATTATGAAGCACTTTTGATTGTTGTCAATTGTTCCAATAAAGACAGATTGTATGCCCTCTCTTCGAATTGGTTGCAAAGAGTTGAACACAGTTGGTTCCAATTCTGAATAGACCCTGCTGTTTGGTTGTCTAAACCATTGTAAAGCCTTACACTTTTAAAGATGAAGCCAACAATTTGACCGCAACATCTAGTTTCATTAATTTCGTGGATTGCACAGACATTTGTGACATCCTTGATGTGGTCGATAGTAGTAATATGATTTTCTCTTTTGAAATAGGGAATGTTCTTTAGTGCTGCAACCGGAATTGGGTTTTGAGCATTTAGGGCAAGTGGACTACTGCCCGTGAAATTGACAAAGGGATTCGGTGGTGGTTATTGTTGTAGATGTGCCATTATGATCGGCCTGAGAACCCTGGTTGATTGGAGAAAAGGTCGACCAGGTGGAGGTGTACACAAAGTTCTATTAGGTTGTGATGGTGATCTTTATGGTCGGCTTTCTTTTCTTCCTCTGCTTGGTGATAATTTCAGGTAGAAAAAATAGTCCCTCTTCTCGAGTATCAGACCTAGTTTGAACTCTTCTCATGTACTTGGGCAACCTGTGTTGATTACACCACGTTGAATTCTATCCCTTCGGAGTTTTCTAGATGTGTTGAGGAATTAGCCTCTAAAAGCCCAGGGTTTTTGCCAAGTGACACACCGAACTCGACAAAATTAGAATGGAAACTTTGAAGGACTTGATATATTTGATACTCTGGAGGTTGAAAATTGTTTTGAAATGACAGTCCCGAAAACCTGAAAATGCAAGACCTCCGAATGTATGAAACCCAGAAATCCGAAGTTTGGAGAACTCTGAAATCCCGAAACATGAAATTCTGAAATCTTGAGATGTCTGAAATCCCAAAATCCTGAAACCTAAAATTTTAAAAAACTCTGAAATTTCGAAAATCAAAACTTTCAAAAAACTAAAAAATACCCTTTTGAAGATTAGCCCCTTGATCTATCAACTGGTGAAATTTGGACTTGTTTTGAGCAAATTAAGCCCTTGAATATTGATTTTGGAGTTCTAGCCAAAGAGGTGAAAAGCCTGAAATTGGGAGAACCTATGCAATTTTTAAGTCCGAATTTCTTGAAAATTCCTTCAAATCTCATGGAATGACTTCTTGTCCCACCGGAGTGTGCCAAAACTATGGTATAGCGAAATCACAGCACCCCTGATTACTCGCAAGTGAATAGTTGAGGCAGTCAATGTGATTCGTCAAACATGAGAGTTATCCCAGAGTGTGGGACTTTGCTATTGGGATAACCCTCCAGATGAAGGTCAGGTTCCTATTCCTCTATTCCGATGCACACATCCAAATTGTAAAGGATCTACTCTAAAATCTTCTCTAACTTGCCAAGGAGACGGGGCTAACAAGTATTACAAGAAATTGAATCCTAAACTAACAGAGGTGATGCACCAAAATGAATGTTAAACACCTACTTTGCATGGAGATGGAAACCACAATCAGATTAAGAAGGATAAAAATACACCACAACTCAATCCACTGATGAGAATCCACTAACCATTAAACACAAACCATCAAACATGTAATACAATAACCCACTGCACAGATAACCAAGATTGCAATGAGAGATCAGGAAGAAAGTAATGAACACGCGAGAGGGTTGAAATTCATCCAAAAACTTATATTATTGCTCCACAGATTTGATACAGTTAATTACAATGGCCAAGAGGCACAAACTTGCATTACAGCTTTGAATGGGAGGTTTGAACTCCACAAATTCACTTACAAACATGAGAAGAAGGGAGGTTGCAAATAAAAACTATCCAACATTATAACAATGCCTCTCCTTACAATATATAGGAAGAATGAGAGAAGGGAGAAAGGGAAGAACTCGAAATCTTGTTCCAATCACCCTAAAATGCATTGAATTATCCTGTAACAATGATGGGTGCCACCGCAAAACCCATACCTCCATGTACGTATGCCTTGTTGGGAGAAGAAAGGAATCCCATACCTTCATCATTTGGGTAGATGGGAAAACTTGAAACACCCCTCTAAAATGGCGGATTGTATTTCTTCATTTTGAAGATACTTAGTCTCACTTAAATTAAGATAACCAGTCATAGTTGTGTAGAGGACACTGAGAGCTTTCCAAAAAGTCCTTTCTTGTGCAAATCCAAGCTCCCAGTCAAAAGTTATGGCCATCTGAAGATTGGGGTGCCAAACTGCATTAAATATGCGAGTGGTTGACTCTATTTCTTAGGACTCCGAAATGCATCGCAACCTCCGAAAACCAAAATTTTAGAACTTTCAAGCATTTTGACTTTCAGAGGTTGATGTTACAGTTCATTTGGCTGGAGCGTGTGAAACCTCTGAAACTCTGAAGTCTTAAATTTGGACTTTTGGTTTCAAAATTTTGCATTTTCATGGTTTTTTGGGATTTCATGGTTAGGGTTTTCAGGATTTCAGACATTTTAAATTTCAGGGAATTTTTACTATTAACCTGTCTACGCTCACCTAAAACCTCCGCAACTTTGAAACTCTGAAGTTTGAAATTTGGACTTCAGGTTTTGGACTTTAAGTTGTGATTTTTGCACTTCTTTCCACCCAGTCCCTTAATTTGACCCTAGACTACCTCCGAAAGGCTCCACTTCCGAAATATGAAATTTTGGACTTTCAGAGTTTCTTCATTTCCAAGATTCCTCCGCAATGCTCGACCTGATTCAACCTATTTAGATGATCTGAAAATGCAAGATCCCATGAATGAACCAACCCCATTTTCATATTGTACAAGTTCATGTTTCTTCAATTTTGCCTGAGGGCAAAATTGGATAACAACTTTTCGCACTCAAAATAGAGACTTTTAATTTTTAAAAGGTGAGATTGATGCCTATTATTATTGGGATATTTTTCCTTATTTGTGAAAATTTGGACTTCTTGAACCTCTAGCATGTTCATTTCCACTCTGTTGACATTTTTTTTCTATTTGTAGACAGTTGCACTTTCCTTTTTCTTTATTTTGTTTTTTTGCCTTTTTGACCGAAATTTCCTAGTTTATCACTTTTCATGTTCACTGAGTGCACTCATCTAGTGTGACTTACTATTTTTTGTAATTGGAGACACCAAAGACTTACTATTTTTTTTTATAAATATCACTTCCCCACATCGGTTTGCAATGAAAATGGCATCACATGATTAGGATTCTTGTTACGATCTCGTTCTCTGAATTTAAGCTCAATCCAATTGACGTGTTAATATGATGGTCTAGGGTCATATTATGTTTTAAAATGATGGTCATATGATGGCTGAATTTATATAAGTTTTAGAAATGTTTATAAATTATCAATACAATTGACGTGTAAAATAGTGGTTCTCTATTATTATGACTTCAAGATCCTCAAGGAAAATAGCGTGTAAGGTTTTTATTGAGCAATGTTTCCCTACGAGGAGGTCTACTCAATCTAGGGTCAAATTCATGTCACTCAACAAAAACCTTGCACTCTATTCACCTTAAGGATACTAAAGTCTTAGTAAAAGAATTATGGGAGTTTGTGGATGTTAATTTTTTTTTTCTAAATTTAAACATGGATGAGGGCTTGAGTTTGAGTCACTTTTTCAGACCCATCATTAATGAATACAAAAACTAGCCTCCTCACTTCAACACATCTACATTTCTTAATTTACATGATAGTCAAGGTACAATATAATAATTGTAATGACTGGTTATGTATTTATTAATTGTCTTAAAATGTTGGGATTTGGGGGGCATATGCGCAATAGGTAAATAAAGAGAAGATATTTTCTAGACTTTAATTTAAATAATGTAAATAAATGGCACACAAAGTATAAACATGCGATTTCACAAGGAAAAGCCTTTGAGTGTACAAAACCCAAGAAAATAATATTGTTTTAATACATTAACTTAAGAAAACTTACAAATATAATAAATAAGTTCAACTCATTGCAAAATAATATTAAATATTCCATGCACTAAAATGTGAAACTACAATACAATAAAAGCAATATTTTCCATGCACTAAACCATGCAACCTATCTTTAGTTATGTTCTTACATAGAACATTATCATGATCTAAATTCTTAGACTTGATTTTTTAACAACTAGCAATTTGAGAGTTTATTGCAACCATTTTTGAAATTCAATCATTAGAATCAACATGAATTTAAGCTTGATCATGAATTCATTAACTCCACACACCATATAATCAATAGATTTATTGTTGACTATTGAACATAGCCATCATTTCATAATGTTCCTTCAAAAAATATGTATGAGTATTATCAACACGTTGTTAGGAACCTCCATTTGACTAGTCCAGTGAAACATGTGTTGAAAATGAATCATATGTTGCACTCTAATGTTGTGTAGACCAACTACACACCATAATGAGAGCTTAAATAAATACATACTTCCTACACACAACCCAAGCTTGCATATAAATATTATATCCACATTGTGTAAGTCTATGCAATGCCCATATTCCCATATACCTACACACATGACCTACGTGAGCTTTGATTTTACAGAAACTATGTACATGATTGCAAAACTCTAACCACTACCTAAGTACCTTGTGTATTCCCAGGAATAGTTGACACATCCCCAAAATTATCCCACTTTTTGAAAACTTTTCATAAAGGGAACAAAAAACCATTATTTAGTGGCTATAGGTAATCTATCCCAATCATTTAGTACACCGAGATAACCTTTTTTTAGTCACTTCCTTAGTCAAATAATACACAAGATTCATATCATTCATGCCTTCTCTAGTAATATCCTCTTCTCATCCACCATTTCACTTAAAAAATGATATTACATATCAATGTGAGATAGATTTCACTCTGGGAGTTACATTATATTCTTGTAGCCTTTTGGGTGAGCCAATGATGGAAAATAATCTCTAAATTTGAATTAATTCCTTACATGAGTAACTACCATAAAATTATCCTCTTTGGTAGATATTGAACCATTTTCTTGATGATTTATCATTTAACTTACAACACCAACATACAATTTGAAAATGCACACATTAGTGAACCTTCAAAAATCAAGATATCCATTCCAATAAAATTCCAAAAAATCATATAAATCGATGTTATTTATTATAATAAAAATATTGTGATAGCAAATATCCTAGTTATAAGTTTCATGCAGGCACCTAAAGATCATTTTTAGTATATTCCAAACTCCTTGTATAGATTATATATATCTATACTAGCTAATCACACTATACATGTGTAATGTCATGTATTGTACAGGACATTTCATACATCATGATTTCCATTGCAATCACATACAACCACTATGACATGTTCTCCAACTCCTCTCGTGTCTTTAAAATTTGAGCAATTACTAGTTTTGGGTCAACTAGGATTTGTGTGCTTATAAGTTTGTTGTTGAGCATCATGAACCTTTCCAACTATTTATAAACTAATTAAATCTATGTTATGGAAAGCATAAAATAATAAATAGGGTGTAAGGTTTTTCAAAATAGATTATTCAGATTAATTAACTTCTAACATTAACCACTTATAACTAGAGTAATGCCTTAATACTTTTAATGATTTATAAAACGATAAGTAATAGCTCAAATGCATAAGAGGAGAAATAGACTTAGTTGTATAGGTCATAACAAACATGATATGTATGTGCAAGTAGGTGGAAAAGGAAGATTATAAACTCGAGTGCTTTAGAGTAAGTTCTAGAACTAGAAACGGAGCAGGGGCAAGACCTTACAACAATTGTATGGTCCAGACTCAAACTGTATAGTCATGAGATGTATTTGTAGGGTCTTTTACCCTTAAACAGTTTGGGTCTGAAACTTTTAGTGTGATTCAAGTTTATAAAAATGGCCTTTGTTATATGTCACTCTTTCTCACACAACTTTAGGATGACCCATCACAAAGTGGAAAAATTATAAACTTGTATAACCCTTCATCAAATATTTAAAAAAAGGAGAAAATATGTGTATGAGGTGACTCTGGACTACCGTTGATGGTCAAACCCTAGCTATTGAACCAATCCAAGTGTTTCACTACATGCCCTTATTATGGGATCAAGCCTCATGTAGTTCTCCTAGGTGTTTGTGCAAGTGTGAGTAAAAACAAACCAACCCGTTAGGGGTACCCATATATATATTGAAACCAATATAGAAGGATAATTGTATAGTATAGAATGTACCCAATGTAGTAGTAGTGTGATATGGTGTGTCTTAGGTATGTGACCTAACCCTTTGTTCCTTAAAACACTTGAATAATACTTGTAGTGACATTTCTCTTGATAAAACATGGCTCTATGACCTTTGCTTGCATGGAAATGGTGGAATATAGAATTGTTCACATAGTTGATTGCTTCAAAATTGTACTAGGGAATACTCTAATTGATGTGCAAGTGATTTAGGAACCCCTTGATTTCTTTTGGAATTATATTTACAATATGACCTTGTAAGAGTGTCATGTGAGTTATAAAGTGGCATTATCTTGCTTATATATCATTCCCTAAGTGAAATATTCTAATAATGCTGATTCTAGGAATTTGAATAGACCCAATAAATATATTAACATTGAAAAACATTCAAGGAATGCAAAGGAGTAGGACTGTATAGGTCATCCAAGAGTAGACTTTGTTTCTTGACCCCTTTTTTAGTCATAAACAAAGAATATGAAAATTGAAACAAGAAGTAGTGATATGAAGTACATAGGTTTTTTGCTACTTTGACATGATACTATTACTTGAATTTATGATAGAGCATAATATAAAGATAAGAAAGGCATTGAAGAGTTAGAGAGATTATATGATTGGATTCCAAATGTGAGTATGTATTAGAAAGGGATTATAGTCAAAATTGGCATTGTAAAAGGACAATTTACCAAATTTTAGTGTCAACATTTTCCCCCATTTAAGTGTGTAATTGAAAATTTCATGCTTAAAATAAAAGCATACCTAAGTGTGAACTCACACTTTGTCTTCATTCAAAAATGGAATTTTGATGTGTTGGTGTTAGTATGCTCCATGATGAAACCTCCAATATAGAGTGTAGTCAAGTTCTATAATATAATTTGAACCATAAGTTAAGATATTAATAATGCTTGTAAATTTAAACTTGTAGCAATTAAACGAAGGAGATGAAAACATGAAATGAATATATCTATTCATTTTGTTATGGAATAAGCTACCATTCATGTTATTCCTTGGAGACTTGGAATTCTTGGTGATATTTTGAAGGATTAGGAATTATCAATACCCGATTTGCGCCAAAGGAAAGACTAGAGTGTTGAGTGCAACCCAGAGAGAAACTTTATTAAGAGGAAAGTTATCCTACAAATAAATTCTATGCTTTAATGCCTTCCAAATTTGAGAATTTGGTGAGATAATAAAGGACAACCTATAAAGAACTTATCCACTTCGCCACATTCCATAAAACCCATAAACCACACCGCTATAGATAGATCTAGGTACAATTTTGTATTGTTTTAATTAATAACTCAGATTAAATCTAGAAAAGAAATGGACATTGTGAACTAAATGTATAACTTCTAAAATGTCATAGGGGAGAAGGAGGCCCATGCCCCAAAACATTGTTCTTGCAACAAAGTATAAATAGTGTAGCAAAGAAGGAATGAAGTACTCATGCCCCATGTATCATGTTCTAAAATCATTCATTTATATCAGAGACTGTATAGATATCCTATGTATAAACAATAAAATATGAAAAAACTAAACAATTCCTAAATATGTGTTCATTGTCTAGGAACATCCATCATGGCCAAGATCATACATTGGTCCTAAATGTACTATAAAGTTTTGACCTACTTTGGATTCTATTGCATTTTAGTATTTGTGCATGTTTATGAGGATCTAAGCATTGTAAAATTTTGTTCCTATATCATGTAATCTATCTATAGATGTAGAAATATCTCGATTAATCCCCCCTATTTTTGAGGCATGTGTGATAAGATAATTTGAGTGAGTAGCTCAAAATAAATATGTGTACCCATGTGTAATAAGTCTAATAATCCATGTAGGATCACATAAAAGGATGGAATGGTGGCCATAATTGGGAAATTTTACCTAGAAAAGGGGTTATGCACGGTGGAAACCATATCATGCAAATAAATAAAAAATGTAATATGAAACAAGCAACAAGACATGTGTATAGCTTAATTAGGTCATAATTGATATTAATACCAATGATAGAAACTTCAAAGTAGAAATCAAGCCTGTCGTAAACCATAATATTGATAGTATAGAAACATCAAAGTAATAATCAAACATGTCATAAAACAGAGAAGGAATAATATTATAACAAAAACATTAATTTAGATATAAGTAAGTAATAATATATAATAACATTAATGTAGATATAAGTAAGTAATAGTAATAGTAATAGCTATCCTTCAAGGTACCTTGAAGGAAAACTCTTTAGATGGATGGAGCAGGAGTGAATTTTTTGAATGAAGGAAGAGTGTAAACAACTGGTTTGAATGATGGAAATGGGAGGGAACTCTTTGTGGAATCTGCGGAGCTGGAGAAAGTCCAAGTACTAGAGTAGGATCACTTTCCCTTGCTAGGTAAGGACAAAAAATGTTGTTCTTGTGGGCTGACAAGTTTATCGGTAAAAGAGTGGACAAGAATGCTTTGGAGGGACTAGATCCTTCAAAAGATAAGGGCTACCTTTCTCTTAAAATTCTAGAAACTCTTCTAGATAGAGTGAAGGAAAACATGGAAGGTGCATTGTTTTCAAAATTCCTGGGCCGTCGTCCCAACATTGATCTGTTTCGAGGATGGGCCAAGAGAAGATGGGCACAAAATGGATCCATCAAGTTGAAAAATTATGCTAATAGTTTTTTCCTAATTTCTTTACCTAACAAAGATCATGTTTCCCATATCTTAGCTAAAGGTCCATGGTTTATGGGAAAGTCTCATGTGGTTGTCCAAAAATGGGAACCGGTTTTCAACCCATTTGAAAAAAATGTCTTTGAATACCCTATTTGGGTGAGCCTCCTAGGGTTTCCTCTTGAGTTTTGGGAACCAAAGGTCCTTAATAGTATAGCCAAAAGTTTGGTGTCACCTATAGCCCTTGATAATGTGACAAAATATAGGACAAGGTTAACTAACGCTATATTTTGTGTCAATATAAAACAATAGGCTACTATGGAAGGTAATATAAAATTGTTTTTAAAATTTGGAGATTGGGTGAAAATATTTGAGTATAAGCCATCTCCCTTGGCATGTAACAAGTGTAATACTGTAGGGCATGATTTCAGAGGCTGCGCCTCATCCAAAAAAATCAAGAAAATGCTCCAAGGCCTCCCCCATTATCAAATAACAAAGGTAATCGTAAGTGGAGGTAGGTGGGGAAAAATTTCAAAGTTATCACAAAAAAGGAGATAGAGCAGGAAGCACTAAAGGAAAATACAACACTAGAAATGTGGGTAAATGGACACCAAAAAGAAGGTTCGAGCATCAAGGAAAAAAAGGACAAACTAGATATTGACAATGAAGAAGATGAGGTTTTTTCATCTCCACATCCAAAACATATTGAAGCAGATTTTATCTTAGAATCTGAAGGAAACTATGCTATGAAAGTGGCACTTGGTCCTTCTTTGGAGGAGGTTTCATCAATAGATTAAAGTTATTTCACATAGAGGAAGGAAGATACAATCACAACCTCAAATTATTTTGTGATTATGATGGGAGGAATAGCTCGGGAAATAATATAGGAAATGTCTTCACCAACAACATTGATCAATAGGACTAAACCAAATACACAGAGCAAATCTAGAGTGGATGTAGGAAAATATTCGGCCTCAAAGGGAAGGAAAACCAATAAGGAAAAGAGGGAAACCTCTATGAAGAAATAAATGGATAAAGGATTGTAGAGGCCTTTGGGTTTTGTAAATAGAAACAAATGATTTTGCTATCCTGGAATATAAGAGAATTGAATAACCCCAACAAGCATAGAATAGTGAAGGATCTTAGGAAAAAAATAAAATCCTGATATAATGATGTTGCAGCAAACAAAAATGAGTACTGATAGATTCAAAGATGTTAGTAGGATCATTTGGAAGGAGTTAACTCAAAAGGAGCCTTAGGGGGTCTTGTTACTCTCTGGAACCCAAGAGTGGTGAAAGGTAAGCTTCTTATTGCCTTGACTAGTCATGTGGCCATTAGTTTTAGTGAAACAGATTAAAAAAAAGACCTTGATTGTTTCCAACATTTATGGCTCGAACATGGTGGTTTGTAGAAGGGATTTATGGGGGGGTATTTCAAGTTTTAGACAATTATTTAAAGACTGTGACTAGATTATTGGGGAAAATTTCAATACTCCCGTCTCCCCTGCTTATAAAAAAAAGGTGGTTCTATCTCCTATACTAACAATATGGATGATTTAGCAAATTTTCTGACGAAGAACACTTTGTTTGATTTGGAATTGGGGAGGGTATAAAAATTACATGGGAAAATAGAAGAATAGGACATGACCTTATCCAAATCAGACTGAACATGTTTGTGATGAGTCATTTATGTATGATTAACCAACTCTACTCTTTAATTTATCTTCCTAGAATAGGGTCAGATCATAATCTGATTCTCCTTTATTTGAATATGGTTATCCCCAAGAAAGCGAGGCCTTTTAGATTTGAAAAGATGTGGATCCAAAACCCATATATTCATAATAGAATTCAAGAATGGTGGGAGGTTCCAATTCATGGGGTCCCAATGTTCAGATTAAGTTTCAAGTTGAAGCATATAAAAAATGAACTAAAAATATGGAACAAGGAGACCTTTGGGAATATCTTCCAGGAAAAAAATATAATTGGGGAGGACTTGTGAACTATAGAAGAACTTATGGAAGAGGATGACCTCAATCCTACCCTAAAGAGTCAGGAACAAAATATTCTCATTAAATATCATGATATCCTAGCCAAAGAAGAAGTGTATTGGAGGAAAAAATCTAGGGTAAAATGGCTAAAGGAAGGGGACATGAATACAATTTTTTTTCATTTCTCTGCTACCACTAGGACCAACCATCTCAAGATCAAGGAAATTAGAAGAGGTGATGGAAAACTTACTACCAATGAAGGAGAAATCAATGATAATATTTTCATCAAAACTAAAGTGAAAAAATAGACATTTAATTTTGTTAACAAAACTTAAAATATTAAGTTAAAAAAATTAAAATATAAAAAATGAAAATAATTTTATAATTTTAAAAGTATATTACCATGTTTCTTGACATTGATTATAAACTTTTGAAAAAAACACTTTATATTTTTATATAAGTGATACATGGTAGCATCTAATCTCAAAATGGGGGCATCTTGTGGGCTTTTCCAGAAGTTCACATAGATCATGGTGATACTGTTACAAGGTAAACATGGTGATATTATTTCACACTAGTCACATATAGATATTCAATACATAAGACACAAAATTATCATGTTTACAAGGATTTGTATGGTTCATCATTACATATTTAAAACTTCATCAAAAACATTTATAACATTTACATAGACTAGTGTAGTTCATCATTATAGATTACATGTTTTATATAAGGTTTTCTTATACTTAGTACAAGTTCTATAAGTTTTGTTATATTTATGAAACTCATTCAGTTTATATGACACTTACATGAGATCAATCAAATTCATCTTACAAATTCATTCACATGTATGACATTCACTCAATTCATGTATTTTCATGAATTACTTCTATGACTGAGGAAATTGCGATAGAATAACCAAAATACTATATAGTGACATTGGTGACTTAAATGGTGCTATTTTCCTAATGCTAGATGGTAAATTAGCTTCCTAATTCTATCTATGGTGATATAGTAGCCAATTTATTAGTTTTTCACATGATATGTTCATACATTTCTTAAACAAATCATGTTAGAGGCAATCAAGTGTAGTCATTTCATTCTATTATGACATTTACACACTTTAATTTTTTTATATCCAATTCTTTTATATTTCTAGAGAATTAATAAATGTTTGTAGACACTAATTTTTAATACCCCTCATTTTTTGTTCTCTCTTCATCGTCATTTTCTACATACATACCTCTCTTCCCATTCAAATCCCCTCTTCCCTTATAAAATTAAATTTATCCCTTTAATCATTATTTCTCATATTAATCCCTCCTTAAGAATACTCTTAATTAGTTCATTCCTAATCATCACCCCTAATCATATTTAATTAAATCTAAACCTTCATCTAATTCATTTACTCTCCCTAAATCCTCCATTTTATCCTTCCTAGCTCATCATTTAATAAATTCACGTCCCCTTTTCCTTTATTTAATATTTTCCACCTTCCACCTACCCATTTATCCATCCTAAGAAACCCTAACTCATCCTCACCTCTTAAAACCCTAATCTTGCTTCATAAGGGCTCATTGTCTTGAGCTCATCACCATTCCACTTGCCAAATGAACGGATCCCACAATCGGCGATGGCCCATTTGGGTCACCGTCGACCCTATAAAGCCTCCCCCTACCCCCTCCCTTTCTTAGGATGCAATTTTGAATACTTCGGGATTTCTTGTGATATTGCCTTCATTTTTTCTCTTTCTTGCAACTACCATCATCACCTTGGAGATCTTACACTTCACTCTTCCAAATTTGTAGACCTTTTTTTCCCTTACATGCTTAGATCTATTATTGCAATGCTATCATCCTATTCTTTATCACCTCTTTTACAGGTTCAACAACCATCCAGGAGTTATGTCTCTATCCTTTCAGATCTTCATTCCCATCTGCAGATCATCGTTCTTGTCCATCCATTTTCATCAAACCCTAGTTCATCTCCAGTCGTCATTATACCTTCCTAGTCACCATCGAATCAGTTCCCATTTTGTCCTTGTCCTTTCAGATATTCATTCTCATCTATAGATCATCGTTCTTATCTATCCCTTTTTGTCAAACCCTTGTTCATTTTCAGTTTCCATTGACCCTTCTTGGTCACCGTCGACCTAGTTTCCATTTTTTGTATTTTTATATCATTTAGCTTGCCAATCATCCCCCTTCTGATCCCACAATCCCCCAGAATTCAATTTTTTGTCATTCATCCCTTTCTTCCACTTCATATATGTTCTGTCAGTTCTAATCACCATCGACCAGATCCTTCTTCATTACATCCACCATTAAATTTCATTATTTTCTTATATCCTTTATATCAAATATAGTTCTAGGTCTCTTGCAGGTTCATGTTCTTGATCTCAGCTTCATTATAAATGCTGTATCTACCTCCAAGGTCTTCATATCTTCATGTTCTATCGATGTTTCTATTATGGTCTACATCCAATTTATCAATATCTAATTTTATTTATCTTTATAAAAATGTGGGTAGACTATCCATCCTGCATAATTTTGGTCAACTTTTCTTGATACTGACAGCTGTCTTATAACCCCACCCATTTATCTACATTATACAATATTTATTTCTATTGATTTATCCTTATTTAATAGCCACCTAGCTCACTACAAAGAAGGATCTATCATTTGTGCCGATATTCATCATCATCACATCTCGAGATATATTAAAATCTTAAATATATGGATTTAATTATTTTATCCTAGTACTATTTCAATAATCTAAAATGGGAATGAGGGAATTTGTCAAGCATTCTGGCACACCCATATGTCTACCCACCCATTTTCTATGGTGAGTTTTTCTATTTTTGTCTAGGTCATTTTTATCTTCGTTGCGATTCCATAATCTCTCATTAACGCTTATAGGTCAGGAGAAATGATTTCTTACTTGTGATGCATTGGATCATGTTTCTTATATCAGATTTTTCTTTCTTTCTTACAAATCTAGAGATATTTAGATAAAAAAGAAAAACGGTATTCCAGGTATACCTTGTTTTCTATTTTCTCATCTCTTTCATTGTTATCACCTAACATCACTTGATCTACTACTCTCATTTAATCATAAACATTTCATTTTAGGATCTAAAAATAACTCCTCATATTTCCTTGGAAATGTAGTTTAACTATGGGGGTTTAAATCATTTGCATACACTGTTCATCACACACATGCTAAAACACAAATATACAAACTATACCCATCTAAACATCTACTTACCAGGTGGAAATATTGGGATTTCATCACCCATTAGGAAAGCTACCAGGGTGTTCAAGCTGCATGAATCTTTTTTGGCTATTGGTATATTGGCTAAGCACCCGATTCCCTTATCACTGTGGGACTATGAAGTGTGGGGATGGGTCCTAATACTAAGCCCCATACTAGGTAGTAATCACATATTTGTGCGTCACGCACCTTCGAATATATCGCTTGGAATCTAACCAAAATTACTTGAAACCGTCCATAGATTTGGCCATTTCCTAGGTTTCGTTCAATCCCAATTTTCATTTCGTTTTCACATATCAAATTAATCAAGATAACTAAAACATTATGTTCCATGATTTTCTTGCATAGTAATAAAAAAATCAGCATAATTTTTGTTTATTTTATTTGTTTCATGTCAATTATTACAATGATCCCAAGATAAAAACAAATGGAATAAAATATGTCATAAAAAAAAATTCCTATTTACACTACCACTTCCTTTCATCAAAATTCCTACACTCTCCATCTTTTCCCCTATACCTATGGTCACCTCTTCCATAGTTATCTCAGCCCATGGCATTTCCATTCCCCCTCTTTAAGAGATTCCAAATAATCCAACCTAACACCCATGTTGAAACTAATCCACTTTACTTCTCATGAATCCATTCTGTCCCATCTAGACCAAAAAACATCCCCTTATACGCCAACATCTATTTAATGCTTTTCATAATCCTATCATCCCTCATGGGTGTGCCTAATTTTAGGAGATTCTTGGTGCGGATAATCAAGTTTCTCATTCATGACTATATATTTCTGTAAGACTACCAAACACCCCTATTGATGGACCCACCTTTATAAAAAAATTACGCCTACCGTTCCAATCTTGAATCTACACAATTCCTCAAATCACAAGTTGTCTGTATTGTTTCTTAGATCTATGAATGAAATTTCCACAGCCCAACATGAGCTCAATCCCCATCAGCCTTCTTCCTCAATTCCTCATAATCACTTGACCACTCAATTTATGGACCCCATTTCCCTTAATTTCCCTCACAGTAAACAGCTATTATCACCTCTTCTATTGACATCACCTCATCATCCACTATAGTCACTTGTGCCTCTATCTATTCATCTCAAGAATATCATTTTACTTCATCCTATATTCAAACAAAATTATCTACACCACTATCCCTTATTTCCACTTCCTGAATTTTCATGCTAATGTGATAAATTTATAGCCTCATCCATATGAATCAATGTAAACCCACCAAACTTCTCCTCAAGGTGCTTATTGCCACATACTTTCCCACTCAACCAACCCATTTATCCCAACCACCCATTACTTATATATCCCAACTCAACCTATAGAAAACCAATTGAATACCCCCATCATCTCAATAACCAACATCAATCTAACCAATGTTATCACATTCCCAATTTTTCAACAATAACATCTATCTCAATCCATACAATTGCAACCCTTAAATTGCATCCCCCTCTTATCAACCACTTCTACCAACAACCTACACATCCTCATAACATATCAAACTTATCAACAACATAACTCATCTAACCTCTTATGCATCACAATATCATCCTTAACAATTGTCACAAGCACATCTATCTAATGATCCCATGATAGGTAAGCATTGTTGAGTATAATGGATAATATTGAAGATACTACTTTGGGATCCAAAACCACATTCTCATTTGAAACAGATTCTATAACAAACCAATCAATACCTTCGGTTCCTCTTAAAGATTTATCCTTATCACTGGGAAGTGCCAAAATTTATCTAAATTTCAATAGCAAGGAGGAACCTTGACAACATCTTCATTACTTTTAGGCACATGCATGCTACCTTATCTCCCACGTTAAAGACCTCACGATTCCTCATACATTCCCCATGTAATTGGTCAGACTGGACTCGCATTGTAATGGTATAATGAACATCCACATAACATTAAATATTTTCCTATCACCAAAATTACAGTAGTTATTCCTAGAACACCTTTCTTGATCAATATTGTGTGTAAGATCACTATCATACACACCTCTACTCCTTTAGACAACGTATGCATGACAGAAACATTTTATAGATTTCATCGTCACATGATGGTGTGGCATGATTAGCCAACTATCACTCAATATTCCCTTACAGAGATTTAATTAAGGGAAATTTTCTCATAGGTCGTGTGTGCAAATAATATTTATCCTCTAATCTTAAAATTCAATAATTTCAAACCATTAAAGATGCATTTACCATGGCTTGAAAAACTTGAAACTCCATGCACCCTTAAACAAGGCCATCTAAAACTCTGATAAAATAAACCCAAGTCTAAAGTTCACTAATTCCTCCATGCATGGTGACAAATCATAAGAATGCCGCTAATTCCATTGTGGTTAAATATCTTCCTCCACATCTACTTCTAAAATGAAACCTCCCCAGATAACATCCTTGACTAGCATGCTAACTACACCCCTCTTGGGGAATATTATAGCATGATATTTTTGATATAGTTAATTACAGGTCCATCTCATTTGATCTTCCTCTCATTTGACCCTTTGATGAATCAAGACCCAAACCAACATGGTATCGTGAGGATATATTAATGCAAATATCATTGAGTTTTCACGGCCATGAAATTGATAAGTGTCACGTCATTTAAAGACCCTCATCCAAAAACATAATAGAATCTAGTGACCTCTAAGTGGATAATCCAAATGCACCACCTAATCAACCCTTAGATGTCTTGAAATAGTCTTTTCCCAGTCATAGACCAAATAGTCAAACTCCAGGCCCACATCACAGACATCTAATGCTCTTATAATAAATTCTATAAACCAATAATCAACACCATCATCTATGCCCATCATCTCATCATACTTTTCATCCACACCTATCTTAGACTCTTCTTCCAGCACTCACAGGTTCATCGACATCTACATCGATCCCCACACCTATGATATCCACATTGACTATGTCTACGAGTACCCCATCCATAATGCAGAGCGGGCTGTGTGAGGGGTTTTGAAAGTGCATTATTTCAGTGGCTCTGGTTGTTGAATGTCTTTCAAAGGACTGCGTATGTAGCTGCTAATGAACCGATAAAAGCTAAAAAATGTGATCACTAGATGGCAGTTTCAGGATCTAGAGCCTGGGCGGATGTTGTAAAGATTCCTCATGACAAAAATGTGGGGCCTCAACCTACATGTGATCTTATTTTTAAAAGTACAAAAGATGTTGAAGGGGTGACCCACTTACAAGTGCCTGACGGATGTCTGCATAGAGCACTGGAGAAAACCAATCTGGCCCTTGTCGGCAAATTTTTGGGGTCACGACCCAATGTGGACACTATTAGAAAATGGGCCATTTGCAGATGGAAACCAAAAGGGGATTTGATTATCACCACCATGGCAAAGGGATTTTTTCTAGCCCGTTTTAATCTCCAATCTGATGTTGACTCGGTCTTGTTGGGTGGTCCCTGGTGTCTGGGAAATATGGGACTGTTTTTAAAAAAAATGGTATCCTGGATTCAATCCATTTGTTGAGAATATTCATGTCATACCCATCTGGTGTAGACTCCCAGGGCTACCCCTGCATTTATGGGATGATGAAATCCTCCTTCATATAGCCAAATCGATTGGTTCACATATTGAACTGGATGGGACCACGAGAAATAGGTCAAGGCTGGCATTTGCTAGGTTCTGTGTCTCTACTGAAATGGATCAAGAGCTTCCTGATCACATTGTTCTGCAGTCTAAATTTGGAGTATGGAAACAACAAATAGAATATGAAGCTTTCTAACTAAGATGTAGCAAATGCCATAGATTAGGCCACTTTGCCAACAAATGTCCTGATCAAACAGTTCAAAAGCTGGAAATACTCTCAGATATTCCTAAAGCTCAAAGATAGAAACAGATGGATAAGGCTGATAAAGAGCTGCTAACTGATCCAGCTACTGGAAATAGACGTTTGCAGAGGCATTCCAGGTTAAAAGAAAGGAAAAAAGGATTTAAGGCGAAGAGGCCACTGGTTTATAGAAAACTATGGAGACTTAAGAAACTGGTTGAGACTCAACAGGAAATCGATCTGGGTCCAAAAGAGGAAGAAAACAAAAGGGAGATGTCAGTGGATTCAGCAATGAACACTTTGACACCAAATCTGGTAAAGTTGAGCATGGAGGTTGATGAAGAAAATGAAAAAGTTATCATTTCTCTTTCTTATATGGAAGAAGAGATAGAAAAAATCACTGCTCATCAAGAGCTGTTAAATAGAAATAGCTCTCTGGAGAAACTCAAAATGAGACAAGGAAAAGTCAAAGAGGATCTAGAATCCATTGCACGAGATCTAAACCAAGATAAAGAGGATACTGATATGGAGGAGCTAGCTTCTAAAATGGATAAACAGAATGATATTGTCACAGGAAAAGAGGATGGGGAAATTACCCCCATTAGCAAGGAAAATATACCAGATTGTGATAATGATGGATTCATCTTAGTGAAAATAAAGAAAAGAGGTCTAAAAAGTCTGGAAGAAAGTCTGGAATCACTCTATAGTGAGAAAAAAAAGCAGATTGGAAGCTGGGAAGCTTCCACCTCAAGAATCACAAGGGCCACTGCTAGAAGAACTGCAAATATTGGAGTCACATATAGAAAAGGCAAGCTATCAAAGAGAGAAGCAAGAGAAAAAGAGACTGAAAAAGAAATTGCAGATGGTACACAAAGAATTCTGAACCATTCGGCAAATACATCTCCAAAAAAAATTTAAAGAAGGTTATTTCTTGGAATGTCATAGGCCTCAATGGGGGGCCTAAGCAAAGAATGCTAAAGGAAATTAAAAGATCAAACAGACCCAGCATTCTTCTTATTTAGGAAACTAAAATGAAAAGTAAGGCAATTGAAGACTTCAAAAGATATTTTTGGGAGAACGCTACCTTTGTTGCTGTTGATTCTCAAGGGGCTTCTGGAGGCTTAGCGATCTTTTGGGATACCAAGATTGTTAACGGTAAGGTACTCTCCTCCACCCAGAACCATTTAGCTATTATTTTTAAAAGTCTTGAAAATAATCATAGCTGGATTCTGTCTAATATTTACGCGCCCAATACTGCTACTGGTAAAATAAATCTATGGAAAGAGTTAACCTTGTTCCGTAGCAATGTTGAAAACATGAACTGGTTGGTTATGGGAGACTTCGATACTCCTTTGAATCTGGGAAAAAAAATTGGGGGAAGCTCTGAATTCTCCCTTGGTATGGAAGAATTTGTTGGCTTCATTTCGACTCTTAATCTTATGGACATAGAGCTTCATGGCAATCAATTTACCTGGTCCAACAGAAGGTTAGGGGAGAACTTAATCCAAGTTAAACTTGACAGAGCTCTTATTTTTGCCAATTGGATTCTGGACCAGAATTTTCATCTTTCTTCTCTCCCCAGAACGGGCTTTGATCATAATCCAATTGTCCTAAATTTCTTCAATTGGACAAAACCTTTTCATGGTAATTTCAAATTTGAGAAAATGTGGCTCGAGCATGAAGATATTCTGGATAGAATTAAAGAGTGGTGGTTTTGGGAAGGCACAGGGACGGCCCAATTCAGGCTTCTGTAGAAGTTGAAGAATGTTAAACAAAAGATTATAATTTGGAATAAAGAGGTTTTTGGAAACATTTTTGAAAAGAAGAAAGAACTTAAACAACAGCTAGAAGAGCTTGAGCTAAATGTTTCCATGAAAGGTATGTCTCTAGAGGATCATCAACGGGAAAAAAAACTCCTCTCGGATCTGCATAATATAAACAACCATGAAGAATCCTTTTGGAGAATGAATTCTAGAGCCCTTTGGCTTAAAGCAGGAGACATAAATACAAATTTTTTTCATTTGACATCCCTCAAACATAGAGCTTGTAACAAAATATCTGAGGTTGCTAAAGGCAATGTAAACATTACTAAGGATCCAGAGGACATCAAAACAGAGGCACTTAATTTTTTACAAGAACCTCCTCACTGAGAATAACTCCTACAATGAACAAGCAGCCTCTTTCCTCTTAGACTCCATTCCTAATAATCTGATACCTGCTGAGAGATTTAAAAGTCTTTCAAAAACTGTCACCATTGAGGAATTAAAAAAGGTTGTTTTTTCTTTAGAAGGGGATAAGGCTCTAGGTCCATATGTCTTTTCGGCTAACTTTTACCAAAGATGTTGCGAAATATGCTCTGAAGATCTCTTGAAAGTTGTTAATGAGTTTTACAGAACGGGAAATCTCATTAAAGAACTAAATAATACACACATTGTGCTTGCCCCGAAAAAGTTGGATGCAAAGGACTTCAAAGATTTCAGTCCTATCAGTTTAGTTAATGTTATATATAGGATTTTCACAAAGATTCTCACCACTAGAATGCAACCTATTCTTATGGAGATCATTTCACAGTAGCAGAGCGGATTCATCCAGGGAAGAATTATTCAAGATGGAATTATCATGGTTCATGAAACTATACATTCTATGGATAAAAGCAAAAAGGCGGGGATGGCTATCAAGCTGGACATGCATAAAGCTTTCGACAGAGTCTCCTAGAGATTCATAGATGAGGTCTTATCCAAGTTTGGTTTTCAAATCAAATTCAGAAAAATCATTCACTCTTGTATCTCTACCTCTAGATTCTTTGTGGTTGTTAATGGGGAACCTGTGGGTTTTTTTTGCTAGCAATAGAGGTATCCGGCAAGGCGACCCAATTTCCCCTCTATTATTCATTATTATGGCTGACAGTTTAAGCAGATCTATTTTCAAATCTATTGGCATTGGCATGATAAAAAGCTTCCCTCCAACTTCTGGCAATCAGATCTCCTCACACCAGCAGTTTGTTGATGACACTCTACTTCTCCTGATGGCCTCTATCATTGAGGCAAAGGCTATCAAAAAAGTCCTTAGATTTTATAAGGAAGCCTCGGGACAAAAAGTTAATTTTGACAAAAGCTTTGTTTATTTCTTCAATACTCCTTTGGAAAGGAAAAGAAAGATTGCTAATATTCTAGGATGCACTATTAATTCTCTACCAGCTACTTACTTAGGTTTACCTTTAAGTACTGGCAAGATTTCTGTGGAGGTATGGAATGATCTTATTAAGAGATTTCAAAGAAAGTTGGCTGGCTGGAAAGGAGCTATTCTTTCAAGTGCAGGCAAGTGCCTTTTGGTTAAAAGCACGCTCCAAAACTTGCCTATTTACATCATGTCAATGTTTAGCATGCCTGCAGCAGTGATGAACAGTATTGAAAAGATTCAAAAGCACTTTTTATGGCACGGTACTGAGGACAGATTCAGATATCATCTTGTGGCTTGGGAGCAGGTATGTAAACCTAAGAGACTTGGGGGGTTAGACATCAAAGATATCAAACATATGAGTACTGCCCTTATTGCAAAATTAGGATGGAGGCTTATAAAAGAGCACAGACCTTGGACAGAGTTGGTTAAGATCAAATATCTTTCAAACCAGAACAAGATTTCCTTCATATATGATCAGTCTCTTCCGAGTGGTTCTATTTTCTGGAACAACCTTCTTCGCAGCAGACACATTCTTTCTCAGGGGTGTAGCTGGAAGCTTGGGGATGGAAAAAACATAAACTTCTGGACTGATAAGTGGATTGATTCTAACTGGATTTCTTCTTATGATCACATTAAAGACAACTTAATTACAAAGTATGGGCACAAAATCCAGGGGTACATTGAGAGGGATGGAAACAAAAGAAAATGGAAACAGCTAAAAGTGGAGAATGATAATATACAGGCTATTGTTTCATCTTTACAGAATCAACTTTCTCTAATCCATATAAGTAATCAAAATCTTAAGGATGAACTCATCTGGAAAGATTCTTTTGATGGGGAATACTCTGTTAAATCAGGATATAATTCTTTCTTTGTATCCATGGAAAGTGAAATTAAGTGGCACAAGCTGTGGATGTCGGAGTTAACCCCTAGAGTGAACTTATTTTGGTGGCTAATTATTAATGACAAGATCCTAACTAATTACAACCTCATCAAGAAGGGATTCATCATGCCAAATAGATGTTGCATGTGTCAGAAAGAGGCATAAGATATAAAGCATTTATTCCTCCATTGTGAGTTTGCTTCCAAAATTTGGCAGCTTGTTTTTGCAAAATTTAATCTGAGATGGATTTTTTCCCTTACCTGTATTCAGGCCTGGGAACAATGGGACTCTCCATTTAAGCATTGTGTGGTGAAAAGATTGTGGCAACTTGTTTTACCCCACAATATGTGGAGAGTTTGGAAGGCTCGTATGATAACATTTTCAGAAACAATAGAAAGGCATGTAACAAAGTCTACAAGTAAATTATCATTGCTGTGCAAGATAATATTGCTAGATTTAAACCTCTTAAAAATAAGCTTTACCCGGAGAATGAAGAATACATCCTGACTAATTGGAATATTGACACTGTCAATAAGAATAACAATGGTATTGATAGAAGCACACTCCGATGGATTAAGCCTCCCACTGATTGGCACAAGTTAAATTTTGATGGGGCCTCAAAAGGCAATCCGGGGGACTCTGGAGGAGGGGGAGTCATCAGAGATCAAAGAGGTTGTTTTGTTGCTGCTTTTTCTAGGAGAATGGGCAGGCAGACTAATCATTATTCTGAAGCCCTGGCGGCTCTTTGGGGTATAAGACTTACCAGAGATTGTAATATTCCAAATATTATAATTGAAGGTGATTCTCTGAATATCATCAATCTTTTAAATAAAAAGCAACACCCCAGCTGGTCTATCAGAGATTTTATTGGGGAAGCTATTGATATATGCAAGAGCTTTTAAAATGTTCAAATCACCCACACCTATCGGGAAGGAAATAGGGTCGCTGATAGTTTGGCTAACCTCGGTGTTACTAATTCCTTTCAAACTTGGCTTAGGGGGGACGTTCTGCCCACTCAAATCAATAAAGCCATAATCAATGATCTACATGGTAGTGAAAATCAACACTAACGGCTGTTTGGACGCTAATGTGCGGATCCTCAAGTACAATATGATGACATCACATAAGATATGGATGATTGATGTGATATGTGCGAGATGGAATGTCATCATTTCTAGGCATAGGAGGAAAGCCGAGGAGTGGGGCAATAATTACAAGTATGGCATAATAATTAAATCTTCTTTCACGGAAAGGAAAGATTCAAATACCAACATCAAAGCTCTACCTGTCCCGCATAGTGGTAGCATTTTTACCGTTGAGAACAAGAAAAGGAGCAGAGAAAACATGGGGGGTCTGCCTTGCAAAACTGAACCGACCCACAATCCGGCGTGGAAAGAGAATACGGAGCTTTGGAATTACCTGCAAATCAGGGGTTTGTCTAATTTAATTGAAAAGATTCAAGGATTTGACCAAGACATTTCTATCAGATTCACCCAGGGATGGAAGAATAGGATTTTCAAATACAGTAACATGGAGATTGAGATCACGGAAGAGCTCATCGCCCAGATCACGGGCCTCAGCCTGGAGGGCACCAAATTCTTTAGTAAGAAGGTGGACAGGGAGGTGGAGACCAAGAAGTTCCTAGACGAGGGGGAGAATCTTGAATTCATGACTGCTGGCATCAAGGTGGCATCGATTCCTGAGTCTTTTGTTGAGCTTGTTAGGATGGTGGTTAGGTATGTAACTCTTGAAGGAAGATTTATGACTATACCTCAAAAACATTTGATATTTCTAAATCACTTTCATAGAAATATCATCATCAGCTTTCCTCACTATTTGATAAACTCGCTAGAGAAATCAATTAGGGAAGTTCAGAGCCACTCTAGGGCTGTCCCTTTGCACCAGGGGCTTATCCTCCTGATCCATTTCCACTGTTCTAGCTGCCCCCCCGTGAATCCTACCCCACCTTCTTCCTCCATACCTCCTTCTGCTCGCACTGCTTCCACTCCCCCTTCTGAAAAGAAAGATTGAAGTTGCTGCTTCCAGCAAGAAAAGCAAGAGCATCAAAGCTAAAATCCCTGCTTCCCAATAGGTCCTAAGGAGCCACAAAGACCTGGAACTTGCTGAGAACCTCCTGCATATTATTAAACTAGTGGAGGAGCCCAAGGAGGAGGAATTGATGGATAGAGTGGACAGATTAGAAAAGGAGATACAAGAGCTCAAAGGGACTATAAAAAATATGGAAAGAGCTAAGGGAAAAGGAATTCTTCAAAGTGATGAGGAAGAGGGGGTTATTGCTGAAGTCTTCAAGAAGTTACAGTCCTTGGATGGCAGAATGGGGAATGCAAAAAGTCACAATGACTACATATTATCTGCCCTCAAAAGCATTTATAATTTCATTGAACAACATGTTCATAGTGTCTGTAGTTTAAGTGGGGTTAATGAGGACATTTGGGGCCCTAAAGAGAAAAGGGATATTGTAATTGCTCAAGCGGATATGAAAGACTCCTCTCAGGCCACTGTCATTGCCTTCTTCATGTCGCTGCAGGCTATCAAGACCAAGATTGACAGGGCTATCAAGTAACGGGTTGCTATGATGTTGTTTTTTGGCTGTGAAGTTGCTGTTATCTGGAGGTTCTGGCGCTGCTTTTTGGCGGAGTTCTATATGTTGTTTCTCTTTTGGTTGCTTTTTGATCTTTTCTGCTTCTTTTTGGATCATTGTACGTTTGGATCCTTTCTTCACTTGTATTGTCATATTTGGCTGTTGAGCCCTCTTTGGTTGGCCATTTTTCCCTTCTCTGGGTTGTTTCTCTCACCTTTACTATCTAGCTTTTGAGCCCTTTTGTATACAGGGTATAGTCCCTTCAAAACTATTTACCCTTAATAAAAAAAAAACTACCCCATCCATAACAATCCTAAGTACATCCACCTCCCCATCCATACATAACACATCCTCACCTATCACATCTAGTCCTTCACTTATATCTATTCCAACACCCACATTAACATCTTTATATTACATCCCTACATCTACACCCACTTCCACATCAATCACATGTACTACTATGACTATACCCACATTAACATCTAGATCTATATCCAAATCCTCACCATCTCTCGAAACACCCATTCCATTACACAGACATCCAACATAAATTCAAATGAGACCTTCACCCCGTTTACAATTCCAATCATTCCTACACTAATAAATGCTAAATCAATAAAATCTACAACCCCTTTGGATCTCATCAGGCGCATCATATAAAAACTGATTCCACCTTCAATATCCACATCTACAATGCAATCTACATTACCTCGTTCTTCCTACACAGATCCTGTGGTCAAAATTGTCATTATTCTTGCCAAAGGTAAATCCTCATAGCCAAATTCTAAGAACCTTGGCATGCCCATCAAAAAAATCCCTCATGTACCCACACAAAAATTTAGATCTCCCTCCTCTCAAGACTAATCCTACTAAGTAATCTAGTGTCACATCATCACTCTTAGGAGCATTTCCATCTATTCTAGGGATTTTCCCTTCATCCAAGACCCTCATTATTAAGAAATCAAAAAAATATATTCCATCCTCCAAATATGATCACTCTTCAAAATCATCCACATCCTCAATTTTCAACTCAGGATCGGAGCCATCTAAGTCACCAATCGTCAAAACAAAAAACAAGACACAACCACCCTACTCTTCTTCTAAGTCCAAGAAACAATCAAAAGTTCCAATAAATCCTCATCAAATTAAACCATCCCTCTTACCCTCATCCACCATTTCCACTCCATCTACAACCTCTTCCTCAATGAATCCCATTGGTTCTTACACAAAAATATTTCCACGCCTATTTCAAGCATCTATAATCACCCTCCCACCTATCAAATCTTTTGATCTAGGTGGCCCAAGACCTTGATGGTTTGATTCTAACCTTATTTTTACATAACATTATGCTCCAGGACATGACACCAAACATTGTAGGGCGCTCCAAACTATCATCAATAATCTCATTGATGAATATGATATTCTCACATAAGGGGATCACCCTCTTCCATCTACCAATTCAGCTTCTTCATCCTAACCTTCATCCACTAAGTTATCTAAATCCCCTCTTCATCCAATAATTACATCGCCATCCCTCCTCTAACCATAGAATATCCCAAAGACAATCCTCTCTTTATTAATTTTTTTTCGGATTATGACCCGTTATCACCCCCATAAGATTCCAACCACATACTCAATTAAAATAAAAATTCATTGTCACCACTCTCTCTAACGAACATGATCCACTTCCTTCTTCATCAAAACCTAAGGTGTCTATCTTAGATACCCCTCAGTCTATTGTTATTGAACAGAGTGCTATGAACAAACTTCATCAAGCCCTAGTTATGATTTATCTCTATGAGTTTATCCAAAGCTCTCTAGATCATAGACAATCTCTCTTTGAAGCCATAAATCATATCCCTACCCATGGAAATGAGGCTCATCCCTTTCCATATATTTTTGGAGTACTTGCTTCTTCCACATCCATAACCTTTGACAATACCAAAATTTGTGACATCTCACCCGAAGAGCATGACCTTCCCCTTTTCATCACTTTGTGTATCAACGACACATTTATTATTTTTTCTATGATACAAAATGGATCTAGCATAAAAATCATCTCATCTCATACCCTTGATCATCTCAAGCTCCCTAATTCCATTATCACCCAATCACCCATAGTTCTCTATACATTCAATGATGTTGTTGCCCCCAGTTTGGGCACAATTATTCTTCTTATCCGTGTTAGTGAAAAAATCCTCCATGAGGTATTCTATATCATAGAATGGGATTTCTAATATAATGTCCTCCTTGGAATGCCATGGATTTGCACCATGTGTTTTGTTCCTTCCACCCTTTATCAATGCATCAAATATAAACATGAAGGGAAGAACATAACTCTCCCCACATACATTTCTCCATTCAAAGCA
The DNA here is from genome assembly GCA_019776745.2 of Taxus chinensis. NCBI lineage: Eukaryota > Viridiplantae > Streptophyta > Pinopsida > Cupressales > Taxaceae > Taxus > Taxus chinensis. The sequence continues at coordinate 701,240,048 of CM034154.1, read as the reverse complement.
TGTCACATGACTTATCGACCTAATGACATGCTCATCCCTAAACAAGATTCTTCTCAAGTATCCACTAGCTCATCTGTCTCCACATCTAAGCTTCCTAATGATGAATCCTTAGAAAAATGGATGGACCATCTCTTGCTGGGGGAGTATCACATTCTCACGCTTTATGATCTTCACACACCTCATCGACTCAAAAAACCTAATAAGGACCTAATGTATCAACCTTACATTAGGGATGTTGTTCCCTTCGGTCCACCTCATCTTCCTACAAATTTCATCTATGGCAGCATCAATCATCCTTCCTCCCACATTGACACTCAACCACACACCAAACCATACACCAATGGATTTGAATTTATTTACAAAAAATTCCTTTGTTTACACTTATCTCCATCACTATGCTTGGAAAGGATTTGGAATGGAGCGTTATGAACAAGGCATGCCTGACCTCATCATTGACCAATCTCACAAGCCCCATGAAAATTTCAGATATCATTTTAAGAAATTTTATGAACAAGGCATGCATGGGGGCCCATTTTTTCAAGATTGTTTTCCTTCCCATTTGTGTGGATTCGATACAAACTTTGAAGGGGCATATATTTCAACTCAGGGCTCAAAATATTGCAAATTTGATACCATTGGAAATATCTCGGCCTCACCTATGCCATGGAGGTCTGAGACTTTAATTTTTTGAGGAGGTTAGGTAAAGGAAAATGGAGGAAACATCTTTGGGCCTTCAATGCTGGATCCATCTGTCTCAACAACCAGATCAAATTCGATATGTTTCCACCGTTTCCTCTTCTTTCAAGGCACCGAATCAAGGAATCATGTAGTAAAGATGGATTTGAGGCATATTTTATCAAAATCATTAACAACAGTGGTTGAGCTTCAACCCACTTTTCCCGATTCCCTCTCTCTTTCTTCTCTACCATCAAATCTATAAATACAGGGGCAAGATTCATTGTAAAGGGTTGTTCATTCTTCTTCCCTAACCCCTTCTCTTTTTCTTCTCCAGGGTCAAATGTGGATTTTAAGCCTCCTCCCTTGGATTTGTAATGGCATTTTCTTTTCTCTTTCCCATTAATGGTGTACTGTGTGAACTCCTGGAGCAATACAATTTGTTTTCGTGATGCGTTTTGTCCATTCTTTTCTCATTTTTTGTCTCTTCTTACCTCTCACCATTGCCAGGTATAATGTGCATATCTTTGATGTCCATTGTAGGTTTTTGGGAGCTATGTTTAAGGGGTTTAAAATGGTTTTCTGTGTGAACTTTATCCTTGGTCTGTGATGCATCTATCCATCCTCACCATTTCTCACCTCTCTCCATTTCAGGTAGTTGGGTTTGTGATCAGCAATTCCCTTTTCTCAGTGCTATCACCTCTGTAGTGTAGTATTTCTTTATTTTCATGCTCTCTCTCTCCTTGGTCCCTTGGAATTGTTAGATTAGGAGTATATAGTCACATTTCATTCCTTAGAAGTAGTTTAGTGCCAGGATTAGGAAGAGGAACCAACCTTCTCTGGAGGATCATTCCCATTTGCAAGTCCCTCAGCTTGGGGAATGATCCAATGTTATGAAAATCACACCAATTGTCCTTGACTTAGAAAAGTAGATCCATAACTCATTTGGGGTGCTATGATTTCACACTAACAGTTTTTGTCACACCTGGTGGGATGGGTCTGAAGCACCTTACCACTTCACTTCATCAAGTTTGATGTGCTCTTGGTGAATATTTCAGCCTTTGGAGGCACTTTCAAGCACATCTAGTGAATCCATTTGGTCAACAACCCATCCTCTGAGTTGTAGACCTTCTTCCCATCCATTTCCACCCATTATTTCTTCCATCTCCTTCATATTCTTTAATCCCATGAAGTTGTGCAATCATGACTTCATTCCCACCATGGAATTCACATCTACAACAACATCAGTACGTTCCAAATCCAATAAGCTTTACAAATCCTTCAAATCAACATTTTTAGCAAATCCAAAATTAGCATGGTTACCCCTATGAGCATAAGTGTCAAAATTAGTTTGTCTATAGTGCTTTTCAAGGGTAGGGGTATGCAAATAATGAAGAAAATCAAATGCAAGATGCTGGTCTATTGGAGAAGATCAAAAAAATGGAGATTGACATGGTTTATTCAAGAGCTACAACTCAAATAAAGGCATTTAGAATTGGTTGCAGGGCACATTTTCCATGGGAAGGACCTTTTCCAAGACATTACAACCCTCAAGATAAGCTTGACTTCATGATTGAAGTGTTGCCTCAGCTTACATAGTGGATTGAGGACATCGGGGCTTATGAGTAAAGTGTGGGACAACCTTTTCAATGGGTAAGTCAATCACTAGCTCCTTGCCTTTCATTTTCTCTCCCTCAATCTTTATCATTTCAGCAGAGGCAAGAGTCAAGCCCCTCGCTTGCTTCCCCAAGTGTTGATTTCATTTCTCCATCTCCTAGTCTTCCACCCCATCTCAGTTATTATGTCCTTTTCCCTTCCAAACAGTCATCCCGTCCAAACAAACAAGAAGTTTTACCTCCCTTCCCACCACAAAAAATTGTGAAGATGGTTGAATCCTAACTTGCTACTCCTCTTACTTTCCCAAGCCCATGTTGGGAAGAGACTCAAGAATCCAGTCAAGGAGAACAAGAAGAAGAGCCCTACAGAAAAGAAATAATAGACAATATGAAGAGTTGGGATGCCAAATTTGGGTTTACAAAGATCCCCTTGATGGTCAAGCCGAACGAGGAGGTCAAGATTGAAGAACTAGTGCTAGCTAAGGCTGAGTTTATAGAAAAAGAAGAGCAAGAACAAGAGGAGAAACAATCAGTCCAAAGCCCAATTGAAGAGGAGTAGTTGGGAGAGATCATATCAGTGTTGAGGCCACTCAATTAAGAAGGCATCATTGAATATTTTTTTCTTTCATTTCAAGGGCCTGATTTGATTGATGAACCCATGATGGAAGAGGACCATGTAATTCCAGAGGCAGGGGGCTAACCTTCAATTCTTCTTGCCACTTCATCCCCTTCAAGATTTGATGTTGAAGAAGAATTTGATCTCTCAAACTTAATATTTAAGGAAGAGAGAAACCATGGTGAGCAAGTTGCAGATCAAGAGGAAACCATGAAGGAGGTAGAGCACTTATAACAAGACAAAAAGGAGGTAGTCTGTCTGTTAGACTTGCGAGATTTCTTTGATGAAAAGGAGCCCATGGAGATTACATCATTTTATCTTCCATCCATCTTCCACACACATGAAACTGCTGCCATGAAGGATAATATTCAAGTGCAAAATCTTGCACTCCATAATGGCCCTCTGGAACCAAGGTTAGAAGATCTTGATCTTCCATGTTCTTCAAAAGAGGAGGAAGGAAAAAGGCAAGAGGATGTCATCATCTCTCTCACGCCATTCATCCAAGAAGGTCCATAAGGAAAAATCCATTCTTGGAGTTGAAACTCAGAAAAAGGGGCCATTCAAAGGATCAGACCTTACCCAATCAGGTACTTGGCTTCATTAGAGCCAACGGAGAAGATAAAACTAGTCATGCCTACTTCAGGGCATGAGGATGAGTACCAAGGTACCAAGGGTCACCATCACTACCTCCAGGAGTCCAATACAAGTTAGCTTGAAGAGGTAGTTTCCATTAATGTTGATACCTTGATGATTTGGGTGGAGGACAAGCTTATAGCTAGTTTTTCATTCATACAGGCAGCTATATTTAGTGTCAAATCATTTGCATGGCTGCCCCTCTTGAGAAAGGGAAGCTACTTCTCCCTACCTATAGCAGGATTTGTTTAGCATTCTCTCTCTGGTTAGTGTAGGAGTAGGATTAGACTTTGTTTCTAATAGAAGAAGTGCATATGCAAACTCTGCATGTCTCATTTGAGGCATGTATGATTTATTCTCTGTATATAAGTTTTGTTCACATTTATCTAAAGGTGCATAAAGCCAGGCTCTTCAGTATTCATAGCAGGGAAACTTATAGTTACATGTAATAGTTTTCATCTTCAAATAAAACAAATGCAGAACAACTAAAGTCATTTCAAAACAGTCCATTTTAGGGACAGATGAAAGCCCCAAAGTTAAAACAATTTTCCACTCTCAGAAAATCCATTTTAAATATTTCCTTATGAAAATTGAGAGTGTAGACTCAGGGTTAGAAAAAACATAGAAAAGGCATACAGTCAGGCTCACAATGGCTTAGGGATCAAGAATTCTAGGTTTAGATCAGTTTCATGTTTATCAAGCAGACTCCATGCCCAATGAATGCTTCAAGGCCACTGGTCTCTTCATCTAGTAGGCAAATGTCCCCATGAGTCGCATGCCAAATTGTTATCCCAAATTTCCCCTCGAAAAGTTTGGTTAGAACAAGCCTTACACATAAATAAAACATGAAGGGAAACAATTCAGACCCACGAGCTTGAGTTCTAGAACCAGACAAAGCAAAAACAGAGGCCCGAGAAAGTCAAATTCGACCCTACACAAGAAGAAATAGAAGAAACATTTCTTCTGAACGTTTACATATCTTAAATATATTTAAAGGGTCAAGGGATGACTCAAAAATGGAATTGCAGGGTCAGAGAAGAAGGGGTAGTGCCACAAGATAGGCTAGGAGAAAGAAAGGAAAATTGACAAGGATCTAAAGTTTTCAAGCTCGAAAACAGTTCGGGAAAGAGTCTAAAACTAAATAAGTATAGAAAAGTAAGCGGAGGAAGCCACGTGTACTAATGACGCTCCTCCAAAGATGAATCCAAAGAGAGAGACTCAAACAAGCATCGCATTTCTACATGTCTGAGGTCAGAATGGAGGCAGGTTCAAGTGGTCAAATAGAGTTAAAGGTGGATGGGGTGGGCCTTAAAAGTGGCTAATTATGAATGTGTAAGTGGAGAGTGCCAAGTGTCAACCTGCGCATTTCCACGAGTTGGTCCAAAGGCAGAGACCCAAACAAGCGTGGCGCTTCCACATGTTATATCAAGAGGGGCAGAGTTAGTTGAATAGTTAATGCATGAGCCAGGCCAGCAAAGGTTGCCAAGTGTCTTAATGGTGTTAATTCAAGGGTCAAATAGAGAAAAGGTTTCCAAACAAGCATCCATCTACCACGTGTCTCAAACCAAAAGGGGGGCCCTTTTTTTCAAGATTGTTTTCCCGCCCATTTGTGCGGATCCGATACAAACTTTGAAGGGGCATATCTTTCGACTCAGGGCTCAAAATATTACAAATCTGACACCATTGGAAAGATCTCAGCCTCACCTATGCCATGGAGGTTTGAGACTTTAGTTTATTTGAGGAGGCTAGGTAAAGGAAAATGGAGGAAACATATTTGGGACTTCAATGCAGGATCCATCTGTCTCAACAACCAGATTGGATTCGATCTATTTCCACCGTTTCCTCTTCTTTCAAGTTGCTGAATCAAAGAATCATGTAGTAAAGATGGATTTGGGGCATATTTTATCATAAGAATTAATAGCAATGGTTGAGCTTCAACCCACTTTTCCCACTCCCCTCTCTCTTTCTTATCTCTGATCAAATCTATAAATACAGGGGTAGGATTCATTGTATAGGGTTGTTCATTCTTCTTCCCTGCCCCCCTCTCTTTTTCTTCTCTAGGGTTGAATGTGGAGTTTAAGCCTCCTCCTTTGGCTTTGTAATGGAATTTTCTTTCCTCTTGCCCATTAATGGTGTACTGTGTGAACTCCTGGAGCAATAAAATCTATTTTTTGTGATGCTTTTTGTCCATCCTTTGCTCATTTTGTTGTCTCTTCTTGCCTCTCACCATTGTAGGGTATATTGTGCATATCTCTGATGTCCATTTCAAGTTTTTGGGAGCTGTGTTTAAGGGGTTTGAAATGGTGTTCTTTATGAACTTTATCCTTGGTCTGTGATGCATCTTTCCATCCTCTCCATTTCTCACCTCTCTCAATTTCAGGCAGTTGGGTTTGTGATCAATAATTCCCTTTTCTTGGTGCTATCACCTCTTTAGTGTAGGATTTATTTATTTTCATGCTCTCTCTCTCTCTCTCTCCTTGGTCCCTTGGAATTTTTAGATTAGGAGTAGATAGTTGCATTTCCTTCCTTAGAAGTAGTTTAGTGCTAGGATTAGGAAGAGGAACTAGCATTCTCTGGAGGATCATTCCTATTTATAAGTCCTACATCTTGGGGAATGATCCAATGTTATGAAAATCACACCAAATGACACTGCCTTAGAAAATCAGATCCATAACTCATTTGGGGGTGCTGTGATTTTACACTAACACTACCTTTATCAATGAATCCACAATCGACATCGACATAGGGACTCCACAACAACACCACATCCTCAAAGTGGGTCAATCCCTTGATCCATAGGAGCTTTAGTATTTCATCATATTCCTTTATCGACACAACCAAGCCTTCGCATGGTTATACACTGACATGCTAGTCCTCGATCCTTCCATCATTTTCCATAACATAGTTACCTTTCCTAACGATAAGCTGGTTAAGAAGAAGCTTTGTCGCATGCACCCTCAAGATTCCATCCTTGTCAAAGAGGATATGCAACTACTTCTTTCAACTAATTTCATCATCCCTATTGACTATCTATAATGGGTTTTCAATATCGTGCTCATTTCCAAAGCCTTTGGAAATATCTGCATCTGCACTGACTTTAGAGATCTAAACCTTGTTTTCCCTAAAGAATATTTTCCTCTTCTAGACATCGATCAACTTGTGGATCTTACCACATGCCATGAGATGATTTCTCTTATGGATGGAGTTTCTGGGTATAATCATATCCTCATCGCACCAAAATACCAACCAAATAATTCCTTCATCACTCCTTGGAGGAATTTCTATTATTGCGTTATGCCATTCAATTTGAAAAATGCTAGAGCCACCTATCAGCAAGCCATGAGCTACATCATACATGATATCATCCATAAGATAGCAAAGGACTACATTGATGACCTCTTTGGTAAATCCAAGCATCGAAGAGACCACCTTTCCATCCTTTAAGTATTTTTTGAGCACCTTATTTACTTCTTCTTCTTTCTCAATCCATCCAAGTGCGTGTTTGCAGTGCTAATTAGAAAACTCCTTGGTTTTATTGTATCTATTAGGGGTATTGAAGTCGAACAAAAAAAAAATCAAATCCATCCTTGAGATTCCCCCTCCTTTTAATCTAAATCATATTTGTATTCTTCAGGGATGAATTCAATTAGTTCTCCAGTTCATTTCCAACTCTTTGACCATTGCCAACCCTTTCACCATCTCCGTCACAAAGACATAAAATTTAAGGGGGATTATAATTTTCAAAATGCCTTTGAGGATCTTAAAAAATATCTTTTATCCCCACACGTGCTTACACATCCACATGAGGGTGAGCCTTTCTATCTCTATGTCTCTACCTTGGATCATGCTTTAGGTGCCATTTTGGCACATCTTGATGACCAGGGTAAGGAGTAGGCTGTGTATTACATACAGTCACACCCTTCATGAGTATGAGACTCGCTACACTGAATCTGAAAATATGTGTTGCAATATTTTTCTTCGCCACTTCTAATATTCATCATTATCTTCTCAATCATAAGACCTATGTCATCACTATATTTCATCTTCTCGAGACCATGTATCCCAAACCTTATCATAGTGACAACATCACTTGATGGCTCATGCTCATGACTGATTTTTACCTAAAGTTCATCTCTCAAAAATTAATCAAGGTTCAGACTATCACATATCAATTGGCTGATGCCCCTCTTCTTGATAATCACCTCCCTCATGACAAATTTCCAAATGAATCTGATGTGAATCCAGCTGCAAGAGGTTGACATACCTCCAAAACACACATAAACAGATTTGCAAATAAAAACTAGGAGCTTCAGAAATACCTTACTTCTCATTCTGGAATACACACTGATTTATTACATCATTACAATCCTCCTTTTGTTTCATGTCTACTCTAAAAACCCTAAAATGTTAAAAAATCCTAAGATGCCAAAAACTACCTACTAGCAAAATAACTTGGATGGACCCCAAATTTTGTGTGAAAAATATTCCTTTATAAATTAGGGCTCACACAAAATTTGGAATTATTCTAAAAAACACAACAAAAGTTATTAAAGTTCTAATACCTAGTCAAAAGTGAAAAAAACATTACGAGCCAATTTTAGGCCACTAGATGAAGGAATCTGGGCCAAAAAACGTGCCAAAATGGGCACAACCTTGCAACCAAAGATAACCCTAGCATAGTACTAATGTATATCTACTACCTTGTAAAATTTTAGGATGCTCCAACAGTTGGATCAAAAGTTATGGTCTCTGCAAGTTATGCTCCCGCATCAAAATCTATCAACTATATTGATAAGGAGTTCTCTCCCCTTAAGATGATGCTCTTATTTCATAGATCTAAGTATTGACAAGGGGGAGGTACTAACATCATTATCATTCCTCTTTAGGATATTCCCATCCCCATCTCCTACAAACTTAATTTTGAATGCACCAACAATATGGCTGAGTATGAATCCCTTATCTTAGGTCTTCAAAATGCTATCCTACTTGGCATCCAAATCCTTGATATCTACATGGGATTCTTAACTCATCATTAATCAAGTAAAATTAATCTACTAATGTAAAAATGAAGTCCTTAAAAATTATAAATACATTGTAAATTTCCTTCTTGGAGCGTTCGATTTCTATACCCTTCAAACCATCCCTCGGTCATCCAAATAATTTGTAGAAACTATGGATTCCCTCACCTCTTTTATCCCTTGGACTACAAAAGAATATAAACTCTACGTTATTGTTCAACCGCATTCAAAAAACCATCTCACCTTAGTGAGATCCATGACATTAATCTTGTCAAATATAATCCTTTTGATCTTTAGTATTCTCAAATATTTTACTATCTTTCTCAATCTGTCATCCCCTTCTGACCTATCCAAAACTGATAGGATGTATTTTCTTCAATGTGTTAACAACTATGTCATCCTTGGTAGTATCCTTTATAAACGTGGGTTTTATGGTGTCCTTCTACGATGCCTTGAGTCTCATAAATCTATCCGTGTTATCCAAGAAGTCCACGATAGTATATGTGGTGGAAATTTTATTGGTTTCATTCTCACTAAGCATGTTGTTCGCATGTGTTATTATTGGCCCTCTCTCAATCAAGAATATTGTGATTACTTTAAGAAATACATCAAATGTGAGCCACATTCCTAGTTAGGCCTTGCAGCTGACTCAAGATCTTTAGCCTTGCTCACAATGGGGGTTTGACCTCATTGGCCTCATCAATTCGCGTTCCTCTCAATGCCATAATTCTATGATCACCACTACTAATTACTTCACTGAATGGGTGGAAGCAATTCCAATCACATTAACCAAGGCTAATCAAATCGTTAATTTCATATATCAATATATCATTTTTTTGCTTTGACGTTCTCCACAAGATCATCATAGACAACAAAAAGTCCTTCAAAAATAAATATCTTAAGAAGATTTACGACTCATTTAATATTAATCTTAGCTTCTAATCACCATACTATCCTCAAGATAACAGTAAAGATAAAGCCACTAACAAGACCCTTCGTAACATCCTTGCCAAGACTATTGATAAATCAGGTCGTAATTTGCATCCTCATATCCCTTTCTCTCTTGGGGCTTATCAGACTAGCATCCGCACCTCTACGGGAGATACTCATTTCTCTCTCTTATATGGCTCTGAGACCATCCTTCCTCTTGAATTCCAAATCCCATCTTTGTGCATCTCTCTTCGTGACTTTGTTTTTGACGAAGATTATCACCAAGAGTTTCTAGCACAACTTGAGTTGTTAGATGAATGTCACCTTATTGCATTTGAACATCGTCATGTCTATCAAGAGTGCATCAAACATGCTTATAAAAAACACCTGAAGGAAGACGAGTTTAATATCAGTGACCCTTGTCCTTAAATAAAATTAGAGCATCACTACTCTAGAAAGGAGCCAATGTGGAAAGTTTTCTCCCAACTATATTGGGCCTTATATTATCACACATAAGTATGGGTTTGGAGCCTATCGTTTGGCCTCACTCAATGGTAAACCAAAAACAAAACCTTTTAATGTATTTCACTTGCAGCATTTTTATTGTTAATATATTTACCAATGTAAACTTAGTCGTTTCAGTGGTCATACATCCATCACTAGCCCTTCTATATTTCATCGTAATGGTTTGGAATTATGTGGTCTACCGTCAATTTCTCATATATGACCTTGAATATGGGCACCATAGCTCTGCTCATAGCATATATCTTAAGGAAAAGATCCTCCTTCTAGGTGGGAAACCCATAATCATTACATCCACCTCCTTCTTCTGAACCTACTGGAACCAAGCTAACGGTCCACAAGTTGTCATTTGTACATTCTTCATCCCCTCTTACGTGGTCTACCTAACTATCCCCATCTCTTCCATAAAAATTCAAAATTATTTTGATGCTCATCTTAAAAGATATCTTACTCAAAAGAAAAAAACTCCTCCCTCAAAGGACAACTATTAACAAAAGAAAAATATCAAAAGTATAGATCGATCCCTTAAAGGAAAACTATCATATATCCTGCCATCTAAAAATATAAAGTCAGAAAGTAAAATGGTAAGTGTAGACCACTTCCTCGAAGGATGGATACCATCTCATATTATGGAAACAAAGGCTTCCTCGCATTGACCATCCATCTATCTAATTGAAATAAAATTATAAATTTTCAAAGCAAACATCCTAAGAAAGCTTCCCTCATCAATCATATTTCTCATCCAAAGAAAACTTCCCACATTGATTAGTTTACACCATATTTCTCTGAGCTGGGGCATGGACCTAGGAACACCAACCTAAGGAGATACTATTATCCCATGTACAAATTACATCTAACCCCTTTATGTCATGCTCACATTAGGTCTATAATTTCACCTTCCATACTTTTTCTTGTAACCCCATGTGATTACGAAATATCGATGGTTATATGTTAACACATGTTATTGGCTACAAGTGCATTGCATTGATTGATTGGATCATTTTCTTATTTACCTCAAATCCAGTTTCAAAGCATCATTTTTTCATGCACTCCTTACTATGATGGAGTGTCGTTCATCTCTTTTTTGTCACCTTCTATCAAAATTAAATCCTTTTCTGTCACATCCAATTTATCTATTGCTCTAAACCCATCTCATATATACCTAAATTTTTATTTCTAAATCCATTATACAATAACATCGACCATGTTTATATACCAAAAATATCTATGCCATACCATTAATATCTAACATATTTCAAAAAACCATAACATCATTTGTATTTCTATCTATGTTACATCTATTTATCATCTACATATCTATCACAAAACATCACATCACATCCACATTTTATTTCACAAACCATAAAAATAAATAATAATCAAATCCATGCTCATCATACAAATCCATCCAAATCTAATATAAGCATAATCAAATCCATAATCATCCTACAACATCTAAATCTACAATAAACATCATCAAATCCATCAAATCAACCCATGACACATGATAAATCATGAGAAAATCATATATGTATATATCTCATCATCTAAATACATCAATACATCCATAATAGGTCCCTAAGGACCCCACCTCAAAGATGATATATCATAAAAAAATTGTAAACTGTACACCTGATAATATCAAAACTTCCCCCCTAGGGCAGGTGCTTACACATCTCTCTAGCCATCATCTCCTCCATCAAGGCCTAGATTGCATCACGGTTTTTCCACGCTGGCCATGCTCCTAGATGATGAAATTCATGTTGGCCCCTTGCTCCTAGATGATCTACCAGATACATTGTGTATCTTAGCACTCATGGAATTCTATATGTCACTATGCACTCATAATAATGCACCTCCATTGTACTTAGCAGGGCCATTTGACTATCTCCTTATGACGTTAATGGTGCCCCGCTATCTGACTCTTATTATAATGTAGGAGCAATGTATCCATACCTAGCCATGTAGGCCTCCCTCTGCCTCCTATATTTGTCTCTCTGTTGGATGGCCATGTCCCTCTACTAGTGCAATACTACCACCTCCTAAAGTTTTTCCTCTCTCTCTTGACACATTGCATCCCTCTCCTAACGGATTATATAGCACTTTGCATGTAAGTGAGCCATCTCCTCTACCACCCCTCGATCTCCACCCTCATCACCTCTAGGTGTTGCGTCCTCCTCCTCCTCATATATTCCCACCTTTGCCTTCTCCTCCACCATTTGGGCTTCTCACACCATGGTCATCCACTCTACAAATATGAATCCAAATTCAACATCATCGTACTCATCCCAAGGCACTCTTGCCTCATCTAATGGATAGAACATCAAAGGACTAGGAAAGTCCCTCTCTATCTCATCTCCTCTATATATAATAGGCTCCTCAGGTACTGTCTACACTACCCCAAACTGCTACATAACTCGTGGAAACTAAACCTCCTCCACCATGTCTTCTCTTCTCCTCTTCACCCACCTAATCCTCCTCATCTCCACCAACTCGATATCTACTCTAGGCTATGTGGTAAAATCATAGTATGGACACCATCTGACTTGATCTACATCAAACTCCACCAGTCTCTCTATGTACCACTCCTCTCCTCTCTCCCATATCATTGTAATCCTGATCATTTTGAAATACAACAGATAGATAAATATGGTCCCCTATAACCCATGGAATCTTTGGTGTCCTGATCACCACTATATGCTCATAGGACCAACAATGTAATAAGAATCCAACATCTAATCTTGACCTCCTCTTGGTTGCATACATCTATTGCTCGTGAAACACCTGTGATAAAAAAGGAGGCCCAAAAGAAAATACCCTCTTGTAGTCTATAATATCATCTAGTACTCCTACCAATGTCCATGGAAATATTGCACCAACAAAATATAGAAGTATGTAACATGAGTTACCCATCATTTCCCCACATATCAATCTACTCCTCACTACTCCAAACTCATATCTAGTATCATACTGAAAAACCCTGGATGTGAATGTAATCTATGGGGCATTAGATACAAATAGTTGTGTCAAAACCCCCAATCTACTGTCAGAAATGATAAACTCTATGGGATCTCCCTATATCAGTAGCCTTAGAATATAGTATACATCCTCAAGTGTGATCGTCATCTCTCCAGTCCTAACCCAAAATGTGCTAGTATGCACATCCCATCTATCTACCAAAGAAATCATAAATCCAACATCTCAAGGAATCCTATGATAGTTGTAGAATCCATCTAAACCCACTACGACCAATTGGTCCCACTCTGCATCGGTCACATCTCCTCCAATATGATCATATAAAGTTGCCACAAAGTCTCAAAGATATAGGGTGTCTCTGGCCTAAAAATCCAACAAACAAGAAATCATTAGTCTCAACATATGCGTAAATAAATGTCAAAATTTACATTCACCCATCCTAGCCTACTTTGACACCAACCTAGAGTGGGTTGACACCTTCTAGCTTAGGTTGACGCCTTAGTAGGACCAATTGATGATGAATGTATCCAGTCACTAATGACCATAGTAGACACAAAATTTGGGTCACACTTTTCTTGGTCCCCTTCAATCAATTAACATAATATATTTAATTCATCATGACCCATTCATCCTATACTAATATTCATCCTCACAATATTAATAAATTTAATTAAGTTAATTTCACCCTCACACCTCCACCTCATCGTTACACCTCACCCTGGACCCATTCTAGAGGCATTTAACTCACAATGACTGAGTCATCACTCTCATCACTGAGTCAGTGCTTAGTAACCACTTAACCTAACTAACTAAGACTTCTTCCTAAAACCTAATTGGAATTCTTCTATGACCTTCCTACCTTGTCTCACATGAAATCCATTTCCCTAAGTGGACTCAATTAGAATCATGCCAAAAATAGTAAAGATCTACCTATTTTTGGTAAACCTAGACTTTCCTGCCTTAACCAACGTCGGTTATCCCTCAACCGATGTGGGTCACCTAACCACCATCGATTAACTTATATAAAATTTCAAAAATCTTTACACGAGTTTGTCATTTAGTTATTATAGCCTTATTGCATTCAAGTGCAAATCCACAAGCCCTCCTGCATTCAGATGATGAACACACACAACCACAGTGCAAGAAAAACAATCGTTTTCCCTTCTAGAGCATTGGAATACTCACAGAAGTACAAAGGCCATATTGTCAAGGAACTAGACTCAAGCACTTCTTCTCCGATCAACCATCAATCATCCCAACTCCTAAGATCTCTGGTTTCTTAGATACACTTTCATCTTGATCCTAATCATTTTTCTTATTCCCTTTGTAGATATTTGGTTTCTTTTAGTAGTTTATTTCCTCTTTTTCTTGTACATCACCTTCTTCCCATAAACCCACTATTCAACCATCCCAAGCCTTTTCACCATTTTAAACCTCCTTCTTAGTATCCCTGAGTCTTCTCAACCATATTACGAACTAAACCATACTATCCTCACTCTTTGTGCAATCACAAAGAACCTAAAAGCTTCTATTTAATAATTTTCTATCAAATTTCCCCTACTGATGTTGATCACCTTAACCATCATTGGTCTCCTCTCTATACTGACATCGGTCACTAGACAAATATTAGTCAATGTGTTTTCTACCAAACTTCACAAAATTACCTCTAACATCACCTAAACTCCACCCAAACCTTACCAGATACCTTTGTGACCTTACCTAACACCCTATGACCTGTCCCAACTAGAAACATACCTTTCCTAATACTAGATTTAGTTTAGATTTTAATACTTTGATTAATATAGTTTGTTGCTAATGTTTTGAGATACCTAAATCAAATTGTTAGAAATAGGACCTTTATTTCTTGTATTTACTTTCATTGATCTAATAAAAATAGACGATTAACAACCATTTCGAGGAAGCATCACGCTTCTTAGATCTATCCTTGTTAGGTAGTCCTTTGAATCTTTCTATTTAATATCATTTGGTAGTCTTGATTTGTATCTACAAGTCGTCTTTCCTAGAAAAAAAGGAGTTCTCTACAATCATCTTGGATAAAGTAAGTAACGCGCACATTCAACCTTCGAGAAACAAAATCACAGGTATTCCTCCTTAATTGTTTCCTTATCTATTTTATCGCATAACTTATTCGGTGAAACATTTTCGCACGCCTGATGGGACCCATTCTGGGTTATTTTGCATTTTTCATTCCTAGGTGAAATATTGGGTGTCTATTTCCTTTTGAAAGCATTCACATTAAATTTTCTCATTTAGAACATTCTCTCTCTTCTACCTGTCTCATTGACACTCACATTTTGGACTAAAAATAACCATTATTTTTATTTTTGTATTGTATTAGTGAAAGACATACTCTTGCCTATTCATCATTGCTCTCATTGAATTTCATTGTGGATTTGGGTCTAAAATATTTGCATATTATTTCTGAGTGTTGCATCTGTAGCTCATTTAAAATTACGGGGCACCTATATGCTAGAAGTCATGCCCAACTAATGGTTGAAAAATTGAATTGTAGTGCACACTTTCTTCTATACACCAAACCACTAAAAATAAATTATTCATTTTCTTAAACAACATCCTACCTGAAAGAAGTTTTCAATGATCACACGATTGGAGGATTGACAGTGGGCTCCAAGCTGGTTTCTTTGTCTAGTCATTATGTTTGAGAAAGTACCTCCCTCGCCAAAACTTACTTGAAACTATCCTTAGTTGTTGGATTTTTGTAGGGAACCTTTTTATCAAACCAAAAAATCTATTCTATTCACAAGGCAGCCCTAAATGGCACAAGCTGGAACATAAAATCCACCACATAGGATTTCGTGTTTGCTAGTTTTTTTTATCTGTGTTTTCAGGTGTGAGTTTTTTTTCTTCATTCTTTTCTCCTTTAAAAATTCCTAATCATAGTTAGTGTCTTTTGACTCTTTTTGAGTGTGTTAGGGTCAATCATTTCCATACTCAGGGTTTCTGGGTTGGTATTTTATTTGATCTAAATTACCAAATTCACTTTTCCATCTATTCAAAAATTTCACAGTGACTGACGTTAGTCCAGTGACCATCATCATTTTACTGACCGTTTTTGGTTTCCTACTATTTTGGTCATTTTAACCAAAGTAGCATTCATCACAGTTATGTTCTTCTTGGGGTTTCCTTAGTTACTTCACCATATCTCAGTATCTTTGAAATCACTGTCAAAGTCCAAATTTTGCTTCATTTTCATCATTTATTGCCACATTTACAAATATTCTAATTTTCCACATTAACCGGTATCGGTCCTATGACCATCATCAGTTAGACTCTGTCACTGACATCAATTAACCAACTGCCGTTGGTCTCTGTGTTTTAATTTTTTAATTAAAACATCTACCCATTTTCAACTTCCAGAACTATTTTCTCCATTCCATCTGTGCTTCTGTGTAATCTACAGAGATCAGATTACCAGGTCTACTATAACTCAAATGGTTTTGACACATAACCAAGCCAACACCCTTGTATTCCATTCTAGCCTTAAGCCACTCCCACCTAGCCCATCACTGCCTTCCATTCTATCACCTATGGATCCCAGTTATCCTATCATCATTAGTACAAGTGATGAGGAGTTTGAAAGACTCCTTGATCAAAACCCTGTTACTTTTCAATATTATTTAGCCATTCATCCACTCAGGATTCATCAGGGAAATTTTTATACAGAATGCCTGTGTCCATTCCTACTACAATCATACCCACTTCTACATCATTTACTACTAGCTCAGCCTTAACCTCTTCCACCTTACCACATATGGTGTCCCAACTTGACCCTACATCATTGATATCTACTACACCTATGAAATCTATCATGCATTTGATGTCAGTTTCTCCTATGGTGTTAACCATTCCTTTATCAATTGCCTTGAGTGTAGGTCTATCGACATATGCCAACTCACATATACCTATTGCATCTTAGCCACCCATGGTTTTGGCAACCCATACTCCCTTCCAAAACATTTTCCTCTCCATCCCACAGACTCTTCCTCCAGTCTCTTCCTCTAATTAATACAAGATTCGTTACATAAACTCCACCTACCTACACTTATCACCAACAACCCCTTATCTCATTTATCTCTTATTCAAGATACTTACCACATGCATCTATTCCTCCCTTACAATTTTCGTACTTGTCACCACCATATACTGGGATGAAGCCCATGTCATACCTTCATCACCTACCCTATTATACTATAGGGGGTGCCCATTCATCATAGCCTACTAATGATCTTATCAAAACGATGATGGACAAGATGCATACATTGGAAGCATTGGTCTCCGAATCACATAATTCTCTAATATATGATGAGATTTGCAATGATCTCATTCACCCATTCATTCCAATTATTCCATACCCTACGCATTGGGAAATTCCTAAATTCAACCGATTCAACAATAAAGAGGACACAAAACAACATTTGTGGTATTTTAAACATGGGTGTTATCTGATCACTCATGATTATACTTTTCTCTAACGAACATTCCCAATGTCCTTCACATGACCTATGTTGGATGGGTATTTTTCTCTACCTAGGCACTCCATTTACTCATTCAACCAAGTATATCAAGCTTTCCTAGACCACTTTTCTATGAACATTGTCAAGAAAGTCACCATGACCGACTTGTACTCGACATGACAATATGAAAATGAATATATCGCAGATTTTGTCACTCGTTAGCAAAGCCTAATCAACCAACTCACGTTTCAAATACCTCAAACCAAGTTAATATAGTTGTTCATGAGGCATTCACCATGGCCTGAAAACTTGAAATTCATGTCATTGAAGAGAATAAGATACAATTGCCTAACAAGAACACTGCCTTTAAATCAAATGATACATATTATTCTTCCAAACTACAAAATAAGTATGCCAAAGAAAAAGGATCTTCCCATGCAGTAGTTTTGAAATATAGCCCATCTCATCCATCCAACCAATCAAATCCTTCTTCCAACCTTTCTCTTGTTGAGGCTTTCCAGTTCAAGCGGGAGCAATGAAAATATAATCCCAAAGGAGAACCCTACTCTTCAGTTTTAGAAAAACTTCTAAAAGCCAGAGCAATCAATCTTCCACCCATCAAACCACATACAAGTTTTTACCCCTCTTGTCCTATGCCTGCATGGTACAAAGAATATGTTTACTACAACTATCATCATGTTAAAGGTCATAACGACAATAATTGTATAAATTTCAAAAATATTGTCCAAGAAAAGATAGATAGGTGAGATCTCATCTTGGATAACCTTAACACGCTGACTAATAAAAATATTCACATCTTTAAGAAATTGTTCCCAAACCACACCCCATCATCTAACCAAACTAGTAAACCCTTGACCAATGACAATAACATTCATAAGGTTCATGTTGTTTTTGACATCATACCAACTCTTCCTCAATTTCCTCCTACTCCATCTATCGAGGAGATTCTTATACGAGATCCTTCATCCATGGAGGGAATTGTTTCATCTACTCCTTTACCCACAGAGGAGTCTCCCTTATCTCTCACTTCACCCATGGAGGAGTCCACCATATCTACAGAGGTAGTTTCCCCACACACCCTTGAAATTGAAAAAAAACCCACAATATTAACTCTCCTACCCATGGGAGAGTCATGCTTACCTTCCTCTTCACAAAAAGATGAACCTAACTCATCCTAGTTGTCATCTCCCTTACCCGTAGGGGATCCATTAGCATCACCCCTTCCTATTGGTGACAACTCTCCACTGGATTTCAAGGATCATGTTGATCTTCTCTTGGCTCTTTTACCCATAGAGTTAGAAGCCAACAATTTCCTTGTCTTAAAGACATTATTTACAGGGATTACTCCCAAATACACATCATACCCCCTTCCAATGGTGCCATTTTCATGTTTAGTTGACCACTTAGATCATGTCAACAATTTCATGCTTTAGGGATGCCTTCGGTTGCCTTTGTCAACTCAGATGAAAATTTTGTCTATTGATACTTCCACAATTTATCTAAAGGTGTTTCAGACAACCAAACCACCTATTGTCACAAAGTCACTGCATCCCCCGAATGGCCTGATGATGAATCATGAAATTCAGTGTGATAGTGACATGTGGGATCACCTCTCAAGCTATAGGACTTGGGTTTGAGGTGAACCTCTGGACAAGGTTGGCTTCCTTTGTTTAAACTAGGTGCTATGACTCTTCTTGAGATTAAGGAGAAATTGCAAAAAAGATAGATCCTAAACTAGAAGTAGTGATGCACCAAAGAGCAGGGATGCTCAATTTTTGGAAGGGTTATGTGAGTGAGATGCTAGCATCCTAAATCACTTTCACCTATTGTAACTAAAAAGGATACAAGTACCACAACCTAGAAACAAACGTTCCTTTGTTGAACTTATACAAAAGAGAATGAACACGATTTGTTTGTAGGTACATAGATAACTTTATTGGAAAAATTAACACAAGCATGTTTAAAACACCCACTTTACGCAAAATAGAGATAATGTAACTTCCAATCAACACTAGGAGAAATATAATCATGGCTGAAGAGAAAATAATCTCATCACTTAATCTTGACATACAACAAACAATCTAAATCTAAATAGTGATTTTATGACAACAATTTTTGGCACACCCGCTGGGACCAAGAGGTGGTACTTCTCTTCTCATTTTTTATTAATCTAAGTACTTGGTGACTCTATTTCTCTGGATTTCAAAGTTCAGTATATCAACTTATGTGAAGGATTCATACAAGATCTTCTCTAAGGCAGGGAAATTATCAGCATACAGAGCTTTCATTATCCCCTCCAAGAAGAAGAGGCATAAGTCCTTCAGTCACTGCACCTACGGCTTTTCCTTGTAGGGGGCATTCAACTCCACTTGACAGACATTTTCCTCTACCAAGGCATAATCCATGTAGATTCACAATGAAAACAAATACTTGTCCTCCTTTTAATGCTAGCAGCCCCTTGTAGTTGGCACAAAGAGATGCTATACTAGCAGCCACCCTTAAAAGTTTTCCATTTTTTAATGGTGAAACTAATATTTCCCCCCAGGAACATATACTAGACGTAGCAAGCATTTGTGTAGTTCACAGTATCATAGAAGATAACATAGCAGTTCAAATTCTCGCCACTTCTTTTAAAGGAAGGGCACTTCAATGGTTTAAGAGCTTAAACACTAGTTCGATTACTACATGGAATGAGTTGGGCACCAAGCTTTGTAAGCAGCTTGAAGACAAAAGTGATTATTTATCCCTAGTAGAAAAATTCCATACCATCAAAAGATCTCCTCAAGAATATATGTGCGATTTCAATCTTCACTTCGACAAAACTTGGAAATGGATCTTGGCTCTTGTATGCCCATCTCCACAAAGTGCTTTCCTATATTATTTGTGAGCGTTGAATAGTGATATTGCCATCCTGATTCAATCGATGGGAGGCAATATTGTTCTTAACGTCTATGAAATTTATGTCATAGCTGAGAATTGCCTAATTCAAGTAGGTAAAATTTACCCTAGGCCTCCTATTCCTATGTTTGCAAAACTTGCAGGCCAACAACCAGCTCTTGTGCCAATTCTGGCAGCTTCAAATTCAGCAACCATGCCTGTATCCAACCCTGCTAATGACCTGGCTGAGGTGAAGTCACTGTTGCAAACCTTTGGGAATGAACTTGTGGCAATGAAGAGGTAGCAGTCCCAATATAATCGCCCCTTCCAACCTCAATACCAAATTAATCGTTCTCCCTTTTAAGGAAACAGTTAGTTACAGAACCAAACCATAAGCCAAGATACTAATAGTAAACCCTTAAATTCCTGAAATCCTTCTACTACCAGTTCTTCTAGAGCCATAGTTCCCGTTTAAAACAATCTCATCCAAGATTATGAATGGTGTTATCCTTGTTCCCAACCCCACAATCAGAATCTCTACCCAAATGGATTTTTGAGTCAGGCTCTCATGGTTCAAAGTATATCCAGCCCATCAGAATCAGTAGTTGAGACAACAACCCAAGATTATCAGACTCCACTCACTGAAGAAACCACATTAGTAAATTGGAAATCTGATGATTTTTGTGGACTAAGTGCCGACGCCTCCTCAGTAGCTTCAAATATGTGTTCCAAAAAGAGGGAAATAAAACCACAAATTTCTAATGCTGACCAAGCATTTGCTTCCCATCCTTAAGCACAACCAGTGACGGATAAAGATGTAGGGAGGAAATCACCGAAAGTATCCACAAGCCAATCTCCAAAGATTAACGGACCCGCAGTTATGATGGTGCCGAATAAACATTTTCCAAGAGAGGATCTTAATGCCCATAAGAGCATCAACAAGGTAGGGGCAATACCATTCAATATCATAGAATAGATGAAAAAGACTAATTTGAGAGTTACCATGTGGGATGCACTTTCGATACCATCTCAGTGGAATTTACTACGAGAAGCTTTAAATAGTTTTGGCACTACTGATAGACCATCGAGTAATGGGGCATCCATATCAACTAGTCTATGTCAACTAGAGACAAAAGGGATTCCCATAGCAAATAAGCCACCATCATTTTATATCTCTTTAATCATCGGCAATCATTTGGTTCACAATTGCATGATCGATTCCGAGGCCAGTAGTTCTGTCATGCCTAAACAGATTGCACACGTATTAGGGATTTCATATACCCCAATTTTAGAAGGAGTAGTTTAGTTGGATGGCATGACAGTCAAGAATGTTGGGATTATTAAAGGGCTACAACTCACCATCCACGCATGTACCAGTTTGTCATTCACGTAGGACATATCGGTCATCGATCTCCCTCCTCTCTTTTCCATTTTCTTATCACAAGATTTCGCCACCAAAATGGGTGGTTATTTATCAGCAGACTGGTCGCACATGATTTTGAGAACTTGGTACGGGATGAAGGTGACTATAAGAGTTGAACCCATTTACCACAACCATGTGGAACCATACCCAGTCAAGCCCGTAAATGGGAATTATGCCATTGGTGAACCTGAAGAGGAAGGCATAGACTACGAACCGACTACTCTCATAGAGGAGGTTCCTGACACAGTCCTTGATGAAGTAAGTACATATCACTAATACAACCCATATGACGACTTGTTGGCAAATGAAGAGTCTGGTCTGTTATTTTTAGAAGAGACTAGATTGGGAACATACTGTGTACATGAGGAAGGTGTGATTGTTCCACAATTGGTCAAAGCACCCAGCAATTCCGAGGGACTATGGAAACTTTTCTTTGATGGATCAAGGAGAAAAATGGATCCATTGCAGGAGTTATGTTGATCTCTCCAAAAGGAGATAAATATTTCTCGTCCTTTCAATTGCAGTTTAGTTGCACCAATAATGTTGCTGGGTACGAAGCCCTAGTACAAGGGATCCAGTTGGCTCAAAAGAGGGGAATCAAGGCTCTGACTGTGTTTGGGGATAGTGAATTGGTTGGTCATCAAGTAACAACACACAGTGCATCTAAGAACGATCTTCTAAGATCATACAAAAATTGAGTTTGGGATCTAATTGAAGATCTTGAGGCTTTTGGAATTCATGCAATTCCCAGAATTCAGAATCAAGACGCTGATAGACTAGCCACGGTGGGCTCACAATATGACATACCTATTGATATCATTAAGGAAAGACAAAAAATTGTCAAAATGGTAGTTCGTCCTGTAGTACCCGAAAATATGAGTAGTTGGCAAGTGTTCGATAGCGATGAACAAAGTATCCTTTTCCTAAAACAAGAAGCAAAGTTCGTAGTCAAACATCACAATAGATTTAAGGAATCCTATGGTGATCAAGTCATCTAGTTGAAAAGAAATAAGTTACCAAAAGGCCTGGTCACTCTCGAATCCATTTTTGACACAGATGATTAGGTCAATCGGCAGGGCACTAACATGGCAATTAAAGAGGAATATTTTGAGGAGGTCAAGGTAGCTAGTGAGAAATTTCTGAAGATTGGAAAAGTGTACACTAACCAAGAAAAGAAAGCTTTCAATGAGTTGTCTTAAGAATACCATGACATCTTTGCTTGGAGTTATAAGGATCTGCATGGTTTTGATCCAGGTCTAGCACAACATACTATTGAATTGGACCCAAGTTCTAAGCTAGTTTGTCAAAAGCAGAGGTTGATCAACCCTTGAATTGAGCCACTAATGTAGAAAGAACTAACAAAGCTCATTGAAGCCTGCATAATTTTTTCCATCAAATATTCATCATGGGTGGCCAATTTGGTACCTGTAAGAAAGAAAAATGGTGAAATTTGATTGTGCATAGACTTCAGGGATTTGAATTGCGCCTCGCTAAAAGATCACTACCCTCTACCATCAATGCAACAGATTCTTCAAATAGTATTAGGGGCCCAAAGTTTTTATTTACTCAATGGATATTCAGGGTATAATCAGATTCGGGTCCAAGAATCTGATCAATTCAAGACAACATTTACTACTACGTGGCGCACTTATGCTTACAACAAGATACCATTCGGGATATCTAATACAGGGGCTACTTTCCAAAGAGATGTGGATATGGCATTTAAAGGGCTTATTAATAATATTATCTTGGTTTACCTCGATGACATAAATGTTTATTCCAAGCATGCTGAGGATCATATTACACATCTACAAAATATTTTTCAAAGATGCAGAGACTTTGGGGTCTCATTGAATCCTAAAAAGTGTATTTTTGCAGTTCAAGAGGGAAAGTTGCTAGGACATGTCATCTCTATAGAAGGACCATCCATTGATCTAGCTAGAATCCAGTCAATTATGTCCCTATCTCTTCCGAGTCACAAAAAGGGTCTCCAGAGCTTCCTGGGAACCATTAATTTCATACGAAGATTCATTCCTCAATTTTCAACAATGGCCAAGCCACTTACAACCATGTTAAAAAAGAATATTCCATTTTTAGGAAGAGAGAGTTTCAAGGCTATCAAAACAGCCATTTCACAGGCACCCATATTGGTGAATCCTAAGTTTGATAAAGAATTCATTCTCTACGCCTTTGCAGGGAAGGAAAGCATTTCAGGGATTCTAACTATATAGAAGGATGATTTGATGGAGCAACCAATTTACTTCTTCATTCAGTCTCTCAAGGAGTATGAGCTCAAATATTTCTTTGCAGTCATTCGAGTTCTGAAAAAATTCAAGCATATGTTGTCCAATAACAAGGTGCATTTGATGGTTTCTCACCCCGGCGTTAAAGAATTTTTATTGAATAAAGAAATGAATGAGAAACATGCCGGGTGGATCAAGAAAGTAATGGAGTACAATGTACACATCAAAGTCAGTAAGCTTTTCAGAGGCAAGGGGTTATGTCAACAGTTGGCTGTGGACATAGAAACTAAAGAGGACAAAGATGTTGTACTCCTCAATACTGATAGTGAAAATGATTAGGATGATTGGTTGGCTAAGATGCAAAATTTCCTCCTCTTTGGGGTATATCCTTTGAATATGGATAAGGTTCAATGACGTAATTTTTTCCTCTAGTCTATTCCATACATTGTGGTGGATAATGTTCTCTTTCGAAAGGATTTGAATGACGTCCTCCTACATTGCATCAAACTAGATTAGGTAAGCAAGATATTGGAGGAGTTTCACAATGGCCTTTCGGGAGGGCATTATTCAGCATGAATGATGGCTACCAAGATCATGTCGGCCGGTTATCATTGGCCAAACTTATTCAAAGATGCCCTTTTTTGGGTAAGGAAATGTAAATAATGTTCCCTCTTTGTGGGAAAACAGAGGCTGACAGCACTTCCATTGCATCCCATTCAGGTAGATCAACCTTTTATTCAGTGGGGATTGGACTTTATCAGTATAATTAATCCTCCATCCAGTGAAGGACATAAATGGGTTCTTACCACTACAGATTATTTCACTCGCTAGACAGAAGCAGTGGCTTTAAAGGAAATAAATGAAAAGGTTGTTCTTGAATTTTTGGAAAATATCATGACAAGATTTGGTATTCCATTTACTATTATCTTTGACAATGCACTAGCGTTCCTTGGGATGAAGATAAGTGAATGGGAAGTTAAGAATGGGGTCTACCACAAGACTTCGTCCAACTACTACCTGCAAGGAAATGGGTTGGCTGAATCTAGCAACAAGAATTTGATAAGGATCATCAAGCGCATAATGGAAGCAAATAAAAGGATCTAGAATACTCAGCTTAAGGTCACTCTGTGGGCTGACTGAATAACGCCTAAGAAGGACATTGGGGTTTCACCTTTCGTAATGGTATATAGACGGGAAGTAAAACTCCTACTTTAATTGGAAATAACTTCCTTAGACTTGGCCTATTAGCTTAATGTTATGAAAGATGATGCCTTAACAATGAGATTTGCTAAACTCACAGAATTAGAAGAGACTCAGAATACGGCTATGCGTATGCTCACACATCACCAGACCCAGGTCAAGAAATCCTTTGATAAGAAAGCTTCAGATAGATCATTCAGGGAAGGAGAGGTAGTCTTTAAGTGGGATAAATATCGAGCTAAATCAGGCAGGCATACCAAGTTTGACGCCCTCTGGAGTGGGCCCTATATTGTCACAAGTTGTAAAGAGGAGAATTCCTTTCATCTATCCAGACTCAACGGAGAATAATTACCCATTCATGTGAATGGGATACATCTCAAGGCTTGCTTTTGAGATTTTTCCACCATGTATAGTGTTTTGTCTTTCCTCCAAGTGCTTTGCACATTGTTCGTCCATTTTCTTTTACTTCTTTTTCTTCTTTTATTTTGTTGTTTAGGGACTTCTTTGCCCAATGTTTTGCTTAAGGATACTGGTCTAGAAAGCTTAGTAGGCAAGTTTTCCTTGGAAGTCATCAAAAATGTTAGCAATTTAACTTACCTTGAAAGATAAGTCAAATGAGGTCGGACAAATTTTTTTTAGAGCTCCCTTGTACAATGAATTTCCAATGCTTAGAGTCTAATAGTTAAATTTCATATTTTCAGATTTTTTCATTTTGGAAGTTTTTCTGAAGTTTGAAAGTCTGAAATTCTGAAATTTTTGGGTTTTTAGGTTTTTGGAATTCAGAGTTTTTCGTTAGACTTTTGGTGTTTTGGTTCCATTTTTCCAAAGTCTGAAATACCGAAATTCTAAATTTTCAAACTTTCGGGTTTCAAAAATTTTCATCACCAATTCACATTTTGTTTCCAAATTCCCCGAAGTTTGAAAGCCTGAATTTCCAAATTTTTGGAACTTTGGGTTTTTTGGGTTTTAGAACTTCAGAGTTTCCTTGAGCATTTATTTCTTCACCAACCTCATACAGATCAGATATTTTCCATAAATGCTAGGTTTTTTCTATTTAAACTCAATTTTCTAAGGTCATTTTCACCCGACAGCAATCTCTGACATCCATTTTTCTTGTCTTTTTCAATCTCCTTTTTCAAGGTATGTTAATTTTGTTATTTCTTTTTGGTTTTAGATTTTCTTTCTTTTGTGTTGTTTCTTCAGTTTTTTCGAATAATGGACTTCCTACTCACCATGTTCTCATTTTTTAGTTATCTTTAGTTTCTCAGGTTGTTTGCAAAATCATCTCAAGGTAGATCTCGAGTTTTCACAGAATTGCTAGTTGTACTTTCGGAAAGCTCACCTCAAAGGAGATTACTTTACTTCAAAATTTTGGGAATCACTGTGGGATTTTGGAGATTCCCATTTTGAAGACTACCATTTCGGAGGAAGTAGTTTCGGGAAATTTTTTTGGAGATTCCCATTTCAGAAATTCCCATTTCGGAGAATTTCACTTCAGAGTTTCATTGAAACACATTTCAAGAAAATTTCTTTCAGAGGTTTTCACTTCAAAATTTTGGACACTTTCATTTCTGGATTTCTTTCGGCGTTTTGGACTTTCAGAGATCTTGTTTTTGGAGATTTCTTTCGAAGATTTCCATCCTGCAGACTTTTAGAGTTTTTCTTCTTCGACGTCTGAAATCCAGAACTTCATGTCTACTTCTACTTCAACAAAGAAAGAGAAGATGAAATATTCATTCCTTGGAGTTACTCCTTAGACTTGCCTATTGTCTGATCTAGGTGACATAGCGGACACTGACTTAGGTCAGATTGACTTCCCAGATTTTTGGAATAGAGTATTTAAGGCTGCTAATAAGAAGCCATGGATGCAGGTAATTTATGATAGTGGGCTTGTCCTTGCAGCTAGTTTTCCTGCTTCAATGCATTGCCCTGAGTTTGTTCTAGCTGCAGCTGCCCACGTCGATGCAGATTCTATGTCAGTTAGGGATGATGATGACAAGGTGGTTATTCACCTAGATATTGATTTCTTTGAAGATATTCTCAGACTACCTGACATTCCAAACTATGCCACTATTTCACTTGAAAGCACAGTAGAACATTGGAACTATGATGTTGATTCATGTACCAAGATTGTCATGAAAAGCTACTTGGCTAAGAGCATGACCAAGTTGCCAAAAACCTTGTATATGGAAAAGTTCATCCAGGAAGTCAATGACATAATCATACTACTGAGCCAAGTCTCAGGCCTCCCAGCTGCCAAGGAATTCCAAGAGTGGATGTTTTTATACATTTCCACTAGCAAGAAGAACAAGGAGCTTATTAGGTGGGGAGAGCATATCAGTAGCTCCATCTGCTATTAGCTGGGAAGAGTGTCAACCACAAACTCATTTTACATGACATCATTCCTGGTCTATGCTGCTACTGCTATGGAAGATTTTCCCAGACTAAATACCAAGGGGGTTCACAGCACATCCTAGATTTATTATTTCTATCCCCAACTCACTTTGAGTGAGGGGTGCAAGCACTTTCGATGGGTCAATGATGCTTTCTTCACACTCATCTGCTACCACTTTGAAAAAGAGTTATACAATCAGATAATTTCTGATGAGGCCATCAAAGAATTACGGGAATGGGGAGCTATCTATCTCCAATTTCCCACTTTCACCTACATTTGAATTCTAGGTTTTGTTGGTGCCCCAAGAAAATTTCCAAGGTGTCATATGGATAAATGGGTTCTACTGGAGTTGGTTCAACAACTGTTGGATTACCATCAGATCTAAAACAAGAACCACAAGGTAGGAGTGCATTTTTTGGTTTTGATTGGCAGGTATTCTTGTCAAAACATTCACAAAGCCAAGAACATAGATGCGGAGATGGCTAAGGTAACCCTGCAGACTTTTCATCCAAGAGCCAACTTCGATTACTTGGGAAAGTTTGGTGAAACAGGACATTCAACTTCCCACACATCTCAGCTAGAAGACATTTGGATTCATTGTCGGGATGAGTATATCATCCGGTAAAGAGATTATGAAAGATTGGATGTAGATGAAATTCACCAGTATGGGATAGCTGAAATCCTGGCAAATTTGCAAGATGATGGTGAAGTGTTGGACGAAGCATATAAGACCGAAGGTATTGTTGATCAACCACTTCCATGGATTGATTGGTATCAAGAAGAATGCTCTAATACAAAGGATAGAGTGGGTCCCATTCTCCAAAGGACTTACAGGTGGTTGGCTACTTTTGGATCAAACCAAAAGGAGTTGAGTTGATTATAAGTACAGCAGCCCCACCAGTCTTAAGCCCAATAGTACCCACAAATGGAAAGTGATTGATTTAGAAGACCCCCACAGTACCAAGAAAAATTTCATTTGTTGTTGGAAGTTAATCTCTTCCTCAAACTCCTATTTCTCAGGAAATACCTATAGCCAAGACTGGGGTGGATGTAATTGTGGTTAGCAATTCTCCTGATTTTTTACAAGGTTCATCACTTCCTTCTTCTCTTCCATCATTCTTTCCTCCATCAGTTCCTCTCACTTCTACTAGCATTTCATCTTTCCCATCTCCTTCTATGGCATAAGTATTCTCATCCCTTCCATCTCTCTTGGTTGGAGAGAATATTGGATCACCTTTCCCTCCACTTCCTTTATCACTTCCTTTTCCTATCATTCCTTCTTCTAATACTATTGTATCAATTCCCACTACTGTATTATCAATCATCCCATCCATCATTTCCACCTCTATCTATATGGAAATGAATGTTTCCAGTACCCTTGCATTAACTTAGACCTTGAGTACCACACCTACCACTCCATCTTCTTCATTATTAGCTATTCCAGAGTGGTTATTCAGGAAAACCCCCAAGCAAAAAAAAGGTGCCTCTAGGAGATGTCATGGCTCTCAGCATCTTGGAGAAAACACCCAAAAGATAGGCCAAAGGAAGAAGGACCGTGTCAAATATGACAGTAAATTTGTCTGGAGAATGGGTGATAGAGGTCGCCACCCTTGCCGAGGGAAAAACCAAGGAAACAATCACGACTACTGATTATCAGATTTCTAGATTTTCATTGGGAAAGGCCACTCATGAGGGAGCCAAATAGGATGTTCACACTACTTTGGGGGCCCTGATGGTGAAATATGACAAGGATAAAGCTACAAAAGATGAGCTAAAGGCTAAGGTCGAGAAGCTCACATCTTTGTTACGAAGAGTTACACATCCCATTTCATCTACTGAGTCCTCATCTACTACGGCCTTAGTGGTTTCAACTTCTATTGATGACTTCTCTTATCACAAGCTTGAGAAACATGGCTAGAAAGGGAGATCAGTAAATGGGTGGATCAAATGAATATTGCAGGAGGCAAATCCTTTGATCAGGTAAGCTGTGGAAATCTATAATGACTTGTAGGAGGTAAAAATAACTATTCAAAAGATGGATGAGGATTTCTCTGAAGAAAGCAACAATCTAAATCTAAATCTAGCAACATGGGAAGAAGTTAGGGTGGTGGATTCCAACTTGCTTCTTCAGGAAGGGGTGATTGATGATACTTCAAATTTTTTTGAATATTAGAAGGCTATGGAGTTTAGGTGCCAAGTGTTACAATACTTGATTAAAAAGTTGGATGACAAGTGATTAGAGATCATCGATGCCTTAAATGACATGTCAGAAGAATTTGATATTGCGCATTGTAAATTCTTCAATGAGAATATCAATGCCCTCCCTGAAGAACAGATTCAGGAAAACTTTAAAGATTTGATAAAGTGGGATGACGATGTCACAAGTATTTTCAATTTTGATTCCATTGATTGAATGGTCTTATAATAGAATTTGATTGGAAGGATGTCCAAGGTCGTGTTCAAACTGAAGAGAATACCAGCCCCAATTACCAGAGAGATCGACACAACAGACGTAGTAAGTCACTACGCATGTGGGCCTGAAGATGAAGAAATCCAAGGAATAATCAAGCATTTCTTTGAATACAATCAAAGACTGGCTATATGGAAGGAAAGCCAAGAGGATCTTGAAAAAGGTGAACAAGTTACAAAGCCAAATCAGGGTTGAACAGCCATGGAAGGAAAACTTGAGCTCTAGATCGGTCAGAGTTACAGGGTTGACTCAGTCAAACCCTTGCAACAGTTTTGTTATTTTCATGGGAGCTTGTTCCCTTAATTTAATGAAATTTCTTTTTTTAGTAAAATCTTAGTTAAGGGCCCATTTGTAATGGCTCAGCCTAAAGAACTTATAAATAGATGAATGCTTAGAGTTCATATATATACAATTTTCAAGATTTTGGTGATTTTACTCTTCAAGCTTGGAAGAGTATTTTCATATATTTGTGAATTCCCTTTTAATTTTATTTAGAATTACACTCTGCCATTTGAGAGTCTAAATTATTGTGTGAAAGAATTATTTATTACATACTTTGTGAATGTAATTCCTTAGTATGTTTGAGTAGCTTACCTTTACTTCAGATTATTTGTTGTATGCCAAAATTAAGTGATGAGATTATTTTCTCTTCCACCGTGATTATATTTCTCTCATTGTTGATTGGAAGTTACATTATCTCTATTTTGCGTAAAGTGAGTGTTTTAAATGTGCTTGTGTTAATTTTTCCAATAAAGTTATCTGTGTACCTAAAAACAAATCGTGTTCTTTCTTTTTTGTATAAGTTCAACAAAGGAACGTGTGTTTCTAGGTTGTGGTATTCGTACCCCTTTTAGTTACAATAGGTGAAAGTGATTTAGGATGCTAGCATCTCACTCACATAACCCTTCCAACAATTGAGCATCCCTACTCTTTGGTACATCACTACTTCTAGTTTAGGATTTATCTTTTTTGTAATTTATCCTTAATCTCAAGAAGAGTCATAGCACCTAGTTTAAACAAAGGAAGCCGAACTTCTCTGGAGGTTCACCTCGAACCAAAGTACCATAGCTTGAGAGGTGATCCCACGTGTCACTATCACACCGATTTTCATGATTCATCATCATGCCATTCGGGGGGTGCAGTGATTTTGTGACAACACCACCCATGCCCATGTTAGTTGTAGTAACCTCTTCCTCATCACTCTCACCCACACCTAAACCTTTACCATTAACTGAAAATTTTCCAATGCCTAAAGCATTACCTACAACTATATCTTCCTCTACATTCAAACCTATTGCAACATTAGGAGTCATACCGACATCAAGCCTAGTCCATCCTCTTGTGAAGCTGGATTTAGCCATGTCCTCATAAGATAGCATAAAGACTATATCCCCACCTAAGATGAAGATCCAACTTCTTAGGCTACATTCATTGGCTTTGCCTACTACCCCTCTCTCACCTTCACCACTTTCATCTATCCTAGGGCCTCACCCATCAACCTTGGCAAAGAAGCCTCCTACCCAAGTTAGACTAAAAGAATAATAACCTACCTCCTCATCATGATCCTCTGTTATACCCAAATTACCTACACATCTTACAACTTTTCCATCACCCGCATCCTTTCTACCACCTATACCTACACCACTTCTAGTATCCTCACCATTACCTATGATATTCCCTTCTCTTCAAACAATAACTTCCACCTTGCCTCTTCCCATAACCTTCACCACACCTCCATTATTGACTTAGCTAACCCATCTCCTTCCGCCATCTTCCTTCCCTTCCACATCATGCACTTCTTCTTCACCTTTACCAAAGAAGGTGAAACCAAAGTCCAAAAACCCACTACCCTCTGAAGAGGTAGCTAAACCTACACCACCTTCAACTGCTAGTTCATCTGCTACATTTTTACCTAAGAAGGTTAAATCCAAAACTAAAACCATTCTACCTACCAAACAGGTGGTCAAACTGACTCAACCTCTGATTCCACGTCCTGTGGCTCCTTTCCCACCAAAATAACCCACACTTTCATCTAGACCCACACTTACTTCACATTGTTATCCATTGGCAATGTCTTATTCCAAAATCTTAGCTAACCTTTTGGAAACATCTATCATCACATTACCACCACTTAGACCTTCTGACCCACTCAAACCTAAACAAGATGGTTTTGATGATACAAAAATTTACACTTACCATTATGTGCCAGGGCATGATGTTGAAATCTGTAAGGCTCTTAGGACTATTCTTCTCCAACTATGTCCTCCTTAAGAAAACTTTGATGATGATGATCTTTTAGATGAGGACCCTATTCCACCTCCATCTATCACCACACCTCCTCATCCCTTACCTATTCAGCAACATTCATCTCCCCCTCCAAACCCCTTTTATCCTCCTCTAACATTTGATATCAATATGGTCTACATAAAAGAGTTAACCAAACCTCCGCCAAAATGTCAATGCACTACATTATTTTCACAAAACCAGTATATGCCCTTGCCATATTTTTACTCATCCGGTCGCTACACCTCTCATAACTCACTTGCTACTTTACCCCACATTAATATGGTTAACATTACCACTCAAGCCCATAAGGACAAAGGAAAGGAGAAAATAACCAGCCTATCCACCAAAATTTTACACAATATCCCATCTACACCTGTACCAAAAATCACCATCCGTGGACCCACTTACTCTGTTTCTAACGAGGTTTCCCATCATACAATGATTAAAAAATTGCACTATTCTCCTCTCAAATTGTCTTTGTACAATCTTATCTAAACCTCTGAGTATCATTGATAGGACCTCATTGAGGTTTTACCTAATGACCCTACTCCTATGACATCCATTATAAATCCTCACCATGTGGCCTCTCTCACCATTTCATCCCCTTTCTCTGCACCTGCTATCACTACTCAAGTAGCCATTCTCAGTTTCTCTGACGATGAAATTATACCTCTCAAATAAGATGATCCTGATCCCACCCTATTCATTTTCATCTACATTGATAATATACGTGCTTGACACATTATGATCAATGGTAGTGCTAGTATCAACATCATTTCTTACCATGTGTACAACTAAATGTGCATCCCTACCATTTGCATGCATAATAATCTAGTTATGCTGCATTCATTCAACGATGCCATGAATTCCACCTTTGGCACCATCATTCTCCACATTTTTGTGGGCCCCCATACCATTACAAAATTATTCTATCTTAGAGGGGGAAATCCAATATATCATTATGCTTGGCCGACCTTGGATCCGTGCCATGTGTTGTGTTCCTTCAACCTTACACCGTTGTTTAAAATGTGATCATGAAGGACACAATTATACCATTCCAATTGACCCTTCACCATTAAAGATCTATAACATGTTATATTGACCCAATGATGTCCTTATGCCAGTTAAGGCATCTACCAGAACTACCACTTCCCCTTCACCCATGACCCCATCAATAAATGTGGCTGCTACCCCCTTTCAAACCTAATGCCTTTATTCCCACTACTGCTACAACTTCAGAAGTTAACCCATTAGACAACCCATCTACTTCTCAAATAACTCATACTTAGTTTTCACAACTGACCCATGATTCATCCATTCCCTCTACCCACATACCCACTACTGATCTCTTCGAAGGTATTATTCCAAGCCTCAATCTCGGGGAGTACCACCTTTATAATATTAACACATTTCTTACTCCTCAATTGTATGGTAAACTTCACCAACATCCCTACTATGATCACCACATAAGAAATGTTTTACCAAATGGTCCTCCCCACCTTCACACCAATGTAACATATCAGGGAATTGATGCTAGTACCTACTCACCTGAGCCACCTTCCCAAAATCGACCATTTTCATCTGACCTTCAATCTTTCACCAACCGCCACCTCACCCAAACCTTCTGTAATGCCCCGTTCCTTGTTGTTATTTTTCTTCTTCAACGACTATGTTGCTAAGCATTTAACATTATTGTGCTCCTGCTGATCCTAGTTGGCTTTGCCTTTTCGATTACCCTGTTAAGGAAAAATCTCTTTCTAGAATTTGATAGGTTGTTTGAATGATGACTTGATGTTGTTGTTAGGGCGTGACCAGCTAGAGGGAGCATCTACATAATAATTATTATATTGAATTGTCGATTTGTGCTTATTACTATTTTACTCTTTGTTGACGGGAGATCATTATTACTATGGTTAATAAATTTGTGTAGTAAAAATAATAATAATAATGACATTATTACTATTATTTTGTATGTCGATCGACAATTTTGTTTTATTAAACAAAACAAAAAGAGGGTTTTGTATGGTTATCTAGCAGTTTTGAGTGATATGGAAAAGGTGCTAAAGAAGAAGAAGCAAAAGTGGTGTATGATCATCAATTCAAGATTGCTTTGGGGGCACTATTTCGGTGTTTGACCAAATGAAAGAACGAGACAACTTCGCATGGAGTATGATTGTGGTTGTGTATAAAAAATGTGGGGGTTTCCTAAGGAGACAACCATACTATTTCATTCATGTAAAAAATAGGGCTTCAATCCAATGAGTTTACATTTGCCAGTGCACTCCTGACCTGTGCCAAAATACGAACCCTGGGAAAACATACGGACATCCATAAAAACATATTGGAAATCTGATTTTTTTTTCACTTTGCTAGCTCCTCCCAAGTTGCGCCAAAAAGGGGGATTTTACGAGTTTTTTTAGTTGTATGTGCCCTGTCAGATCTACCTACAAAATGTGGAAGCATATGCTAAGCATGTGAACTGTTTGACTAAATATCTTAAAACAATGTGGCCTTTGGGTTTGTGAAAATGCCAGTTGGAAACCTGGTCATGAAGGGCTTGAAGAAGGTTCTGACTTTGTAAGAGTCGATGAGCAAACAAAACAAAAAGAGGGTTTTGTATGGTTATCTAGCAGTTTTGAGTGATATGGAAAAGGTGCTAAAGAAGAAGAAGCAAAAGTGGTGTATGATCATCAACAAGAGAGATGTAAAAGCCATGAAAGCTTCCAAACTTAAATAAGAAGCCCCACGACCTGTTTGATTTGCTTGCCAATTTACTGTTGAATATCAATGTTATCCGATAGCAAACCCCAGTGGAGTGCCATGATTGTAGGATATGCACAAAATGGATTTGTTGAGAAAAGGCATGTGAACTATTTGATAGAATGCCTCAAAGAAATGTTGTCTCATGAAATTCCATGATTGCAAGATATGCACATAATGGATCTGTTCAAAAAGGCTTTAGAAACTCGCAAGCAACTACATATTATGTTGGAAAACTTCAAGTGATCAGGAAGTTTGTGTGACGTGGTGGAGGTTAGATCAAGGCTCGTGAACTGGTTGACAAAGTTCCTAGCGAGATGCTGGACCGAAGCCTGCGGGTTTGACCGACTCCGTTCCTCCCAGGCATGGTTCATCTTCCCTTACCTCTCATAATTCTCGTGTTTTAGTTCTCTTTTACAAATTAATAGAATTTTAAAATATTAGGATTTTAATACAGTTAAATGTTTGTATCAACTCATTGCAAAAATAATGAAATGTTGTGTAGTAACTCATGAAATCAAAATAACTCTTCTGCATTAAACCATGAACTTCTACCCTCATTCTGAGGTGATTTAGAAAAATTCTTACCTAACTAGATCGCTTTAATCTTGGTTTATCGACTAGACGAAATTGAATTCCTAGTGATAACATTGATCATCTCCCTGTTTGAAAAAGTTAATTTTTGCATTTTTCAGGGACTCATTAAGTACCCTTCATAACTCTGAAAATGAGATGTTATGCTTCATTCGTGTACCTTGTTGTGTGAGGGGTCACCTTGACCTCTGGATTGACCCTGAACGAACATATGTGATCTTTTTAACGTTCTTATAGGAGCTTTGTTGAATTGGTTTACAGCAGTAGAAGGTTCCTAAATCTAGAAAGTTGGCTTTCGTTTTGAACCGCCAATTGAAACCTGGATAGGGAAATTATTTCCCGTCTTCACAAACCTCTAGCATTTATACTAGACAATTGCATAGAACCTTCAGTTTAGGGAAAAACACTTTTTTGGATATTTTTACGATGACATTTTATAGGCCTCTGGTCACAGTTTGACAAGGTCAAACTAGACCAATTAGGACCGGTGGCTTCAGAAAACTTGTCGCCGTTTAAAAATGGTTTTCTAGTTCTCAGTCCTGTCGAATCTGATGAATTCTACTTATATAGAGGAACTTGTAGGAAGTTTCTTGTTGCATGCTCATCCATTGAATGCCAGTTTTGGACGTGGTTTTCTGAGCCCTTGAGCTAATTTTTGTTCAATTTTCATTGGGCTAACTATGAC
Organism: Taxus chinensis; assembly: GCA_019776745.2. Classification (NCBI taxonomy): domain Eukaryota; kingdom Viridiplantae; phylum Streptophyta; class Pinopsida; order Cupressales; family Taxaceae; genus Taxus; species Taxus chinensis. The sequence goes on along the minus strand of CM034154.1, from coordinate 701,203,612 downwards.
CAGTGGCCCCGGAGAACTAGCCGCCAAACGAAAACTGTTCACTTTTTCCCAATTCCATCAGTTGCTATGAGCTCTTGGTATATCTAGGGATGCGTATAAAGTTAAATGTGTTGTGCGTTCTCATCGGAAGATAACTTTTGGAAGAGGTTTCTTAGCCTCCGAGCCCATTTTGAACGCTTTGTAGCTAGTAAGAAAAGGTAAAAATAGGAATTTGTGGGACCCTTGTTGGGTTCCAAAACCACCGTGGATACTTTTGACACATGTAAATAATTGTTTAAAACTCTATAGTGTAATTTTTGTGTGAAATAGAACTTTTGACAAAATGGTTTTTTCTCTCTCTTCCCTTTTCTTTCTCTCTCCTGGGTTACAAAATGAAGTGAAATGAAATGCATTGAATACAGGTCTCTAAACTTTTTCTCTCACTTGAAAATTGTAATTATTATTAAATGTAAATGGGAAATTGAAAAATGATAATTATGTTAGGTTAGGGTGGATGCCATGCCAGCGAATTATCATTGATATCATGCTCACGTGTTTTTGTAGGATGAAAGAATGACGACAAAAAGGCGTTGTGTAATGCATTAATTATCATTGTAATTTATATAGTTCATGGTTAAATGAATAAATGTATAATGTAGTCTCATGTTACAAAAGGTTATTTTTGATAATTTGTTGTTATGTATGAGATGCTAGTTCCAAGGACATCTAGGAAATGTGCATTTAATCATAGGTTCATTTTGATTCATAGTACCTATGGTACAAAGGTTTGATATTTATATAAGGTAAATGAAATTGCAATAATATCTTGTAGTGCATATTCAGTGTTCAATAAATGATTAATGAGTCATCTTGTGCATTCATACTTTGTAAATGTAATAAAGAGAATTAAATCAAAACACTCTACCCATGTTCAATATCGAAGCATTACTTGTTTTTCATGTGTGATACTCCTTACCATAGAAGACATTGAAAACTGTAGGATGAACTTAAACTCTGCACTCGATGGAGCCTCCTAGTTCAAGTAAACAAGAACTCAAGAATGGGCTTATTGTCTTAGTTAGTATGTTTAGTGAAATTGTCTTAAACCTGTTTGTTAGGAGTGACACAATCAAACTTTTCTTAGAGTGTGTAGAGCTAACTCCTCCATAGCCTAGCGGACTACCTTGTCATCCAAAGATAGATTTAAAATCAAAGTTCTTCATCGAGTGAAAACCTTGTTAGATCCAGATGACATGGATGGAGGTTGTGACTTAGTTGTTCTAGGCCTTAAACTCTTGTTAATAAACCCCTTAGCTCAGCTCAACTAAATGTGTTACCTTGGTTTCTCTCAACATAACACCGTGGTCCTTTCTAGATGGTGGTTTAGCATAAATTTTTCCTCTCGCTTAAACCTCATTTATAGTTGAGGGGTAGACCCTTAGGTGAAGTTGGAATAAATCTAAAACTCAGTTGATTTGGATGTTAACTTAGGGTTCGTGTGTAGCTTCAAGTCTCCTAATCATTTATGTCTTCAAGAGGTTAGAAAAACACTTCGTAACTCCTTTTTAAAGACAATGCTAGTAATAAGACCATAATGTGACGTAGAAAATAAAGCATATAAGAGTAAAGACAAGATTTGAGGTTCAGAATAATGCCACCCTTGAAGACCTTATGACTCAATTAAACATACTCTTTTGTTTATAAGAATATGAATTGTTCTTGGTGTGAGCAACCTTCGAGAAAGAAAAATACATATATAAATCACAATGGTATTCCTCAAGTCATTGAATTGGAATAACTATGGTAGGGAAATAACTAACCCGTGATCGAGGTATGTTTTCGGTAATAAGCTATATCACATCTAAATCTCCATTAAATCCTAAAATCACCATATGGACACCAAGTCACATTCACATGAGTTGTAAGAGCAAAAAGGTAGACATTGAAAATATGTTTGAGAAGAAGATTCTTAACATAAGGACAAGATAATTAAATACTTTATATGATTTTGAATTATGACAACTAAGAATGCAAGTTATGGAAACTTTTGTAAAGAATACGAAACCAAATTAAAAGGGGTGAGCGATATTTTAACCATGGTATGAACTTAGAATCTATAGGTGGACAAACGAGAAATTTATCCTTGCACAATAATGTTCTTGGAATGTTAATCGTAAACTAAAATACAATTAAAGAAAAGATGTGTTGTGGGTTTGCCCATCCTTGAGTATTTTTTTTTTGGTTGGGGGGCATTGCTAGTATTCATTCATTGGGAAAAGTGTGGCATTGACATGCCTATGTTGTTCTCTTGTGTCTATGGGAGTCGATGGCTTATGTGATTGTCGTATGTGAGTCGAGTTTTTGTACTTGGAGCCCATGTTGTGTTGTGTGTAGTGAGCAATGTAAGTAAAAATAAATAAATTATCTTGGTATTTTACTGTTGACATTGTGTGTGTAAAATGTGGGCACTACATATGGTATCAGAGCGGAGGTTCATACTCTTGAACCTCTGGGATGGATTGGAGTTGTGATGATTCTGCATGATGGTGGTGGATATTGGAAGAGTAATGTGATATATGTTGTTATGTGAACTATGGCGTAATTGTGACCTTATGGAAGCACATGTGGTGTATGTCACTTAGTGCGTAATTGTTATCATATTGATGTGATTGTGATGAGAGTATTCACTCTCTATGTTGTTGATCCAGTGAGGAATCCATGTGTGATGTACCGCCTTGTTTGTTTGGGAACGAAATGTTATTGTGGATTACAGAGGGTTAAAACATCTTGGATTTGTGTGATGTGAAGGTGTATTGATGTATTGCATGACAAAATAGATGTAAAGTGAATCACATTTCATCATGATGTCATCACCGTATTGTGATTAGTTGTGTGCATCGTTGTGCTGTATTGCAATTTACTGTATGTTGTAAGGTTAGACATTGTGTCCCTCATACGTATAATTTATGTAATATGTGATGGTTCATGTCATGATTTAGGGGCATATGGTGAGTATGATCCCTAGTGTACAGTGATTTGCACCTCAGTTGTAGGATGTAGTAATGTGATGTATTATAACAAGTGAAAATAGTGATTATGTTATACCCTGTATATATATACCATGCGTAAGACATTATGGTTAATGTGCATGAGTCACCATTGTGTTAGTGATGTAGTTATGTGTATGTTGTGGACCGTACACTAGATGACCCTAAGGGGATAAGCTATTAAGATTGTATGTGTGGAGAGAGGAGGCATGGACCAGGTTTCCATAATCTTGAGCCGAGTACAAGTGAGGAAGTGGAGTCTTATGTAGACTGAAAACCCACTTCTATCTGTTTGGTATACTTCGAGCTTGCTTAGTATATTGTGGGTGCGCACCACCTTAGGCTCAAACTTATGCAACTAGAGTTCCCTACTCTTTCTTATTGAATTGTTCATTGAATAATCCTATGTGATTTTGACTATGTTGATCCTTGTGGGAGTATGGAGGAATGATTCAGGAAGAGATGATGACATATACATTATTCGATATACTCATTTCTAGTTACATGTATATTTTTACAAGTTGAGGCTCGATGTCCAAGTGCCAGCAAATCGATGAGTACCCCTTTGGTGGCGGTATGAGGCCACATAGTGATTGTGATGTGCTATTTTCTCAATACGTATTTTATTCGTAAATTGATCATTATCTCTTTTAGCTAGAACCAGCTGTTTTTCTTGATTGACATGTTCTTATATTTTGGGCATTTATTTGATTGTTGAATTAACATTTGGATTTTCACTAACCATGGCTAATTAGCCATTTATTTTTCTTAGTTTTAAAACATTCTTTTCATATTTAAAAGTTTTGTATCCTAGTGTAAGGCTTTTGATTTTTCCACTTGGCATTTGATTGGATTGTTATGCTAGTTCTAATGTTGTAATGTGTTGGAATAGGGTTGTGGGATTAACCATGGAGTGGTTGAACCTATGGGCCCGCTTCATTGTATATGGGTATGCCCCAAGGAGTTACATATAACTAGCGGGTTGTTGAACCACGAGTTATTATGTCACTTGGGTTGGGGGTGATGGGGCTCTATGTGCCCAGGGCCATAGGGTGACCCGACGTCATTAAAAGGAGAAAGGAGATGGGCCTCTATGGTTGAGTGACCTGTTATTCTTATGGCACTCTATGGCTGAGTGACCTATTATTCTTGATTGGGCTCTATGGTTGAGTGACCCGACTTGGTTTTGACACTATGATTATTTCTCCTCGGGAGGTATACGGAGTTATTTGGTGATGGTTTGGGAGGTATATGGAGTTGTTTTATGATGCTTCAGGAGATATATGGATTTATTTCTTGATATTTTGAGATGTATGGAGTTGGTATAGTGAGTTATGTGTACCCGTGTCAGTCTTTTTGACACCTTGTTATGTTTAAGGCTTCACTCCTCCCTTGGTTGATATGGACTATTAGATATTGTCTTGGAACTATGTTGGTATAGTCATGGATTTCTTTGGGTCTTCGATACTCATTATATATGTATCAACGTGTTGACCTAGTTTTTCAATCATATGTGTGTACTAGATCTATGTCTAGTACGTAATTGTTGGAACCTACTTGTTTTCATTCCATGGTTTGGTGAAACCCTTGTGATATGATACGGTCGTGAAAGTATGCTTGTGAAATTTTAGTGTTGTGTATGAACCTAGTAGGGTGTTGTGACTGTAGTTCATGATGGGAACCCATAGGAATGAATAAACTAAAATTCTACAAAAATAAAATTTTAAAGGACTTAAATTAAGAATAATGTTAATAGAAGGAGATTAATGAAATAACAAATAAGAGGGAACTACCAATCTTCACAGAACCTTGAAAGTTAAAATTTCTACCAAATGTTCCTAGGGCCACCCCATGACTGTGATTTTGTATCTGAAATCTTAACCATAGAGTGCACTTTTGCCATTAAATGTTCTTTGTTGCTTACCATTTCTTTTCCTCTATGTTTTTTTGCATTGCGGATGATGCTTTCTTAAGGGGAGGAGAATGTAATGCTTCGTTCCTCATTCTTCTTTTTCTTCTTCGATGACCATGTTGTTAAGTGTTTAACGTTGTTGTGCTCCTACTGATCCTTGTTGGCTTCGCCTTTTCGATTACCATGTTAAGGAAAAATATCTTTATCGAATTCGATAGGTGGTTTGAATGATGACTTGATGTTGTTGTTAGGGCGTGACCGGATAGAGGGAGCATCTACATAATAATTATTATATTGAATTTTTGATTTGTGCTGATTACTATTTTACTCTTTGTTGACGGGAGATCATTATTACTATGGTTAATAAATTTGCGTGCAGTAAAAATAATAATAATAACGAAATTATTATTATTATTATTTTACATGTCGATCGACAATTTTGTTTTATTATTTTCTATCATCAAATGTTATCAACATTAATATAATTATTTATCCTTATGTTATGTTATTATATCTTTCCGATCGATCGATCCTAGAGTCGCGTAAAAGGAGAGTTTGTTTGTTGGTGGATTCCTTCGTTGCGAAAGTGGTATTGAGGTTTTATTTTTATTTTTAGTTAAAACAAACAAAAAATAAGTAAATAAAACAAAAGAATTAGATTTTAAAAAAAAGTAGCCCGTGAATGTGGGGCAGATTTAGGGCAAGTTGGGGACAAAAAAAATAGGGTTCTCTTAATTTTTTTTTCTGAGTTTTGAGAGAGGAGGGTAGCCGCTGTGGAGGCAATAGGTAGGGTAAAGTCACACTCCAGGTTTGAGCTAGAAAGGGTGGGTTTTGTGTAGGTTTGAGGTGGCCATTGGGGGCATTCAAGATTACTTTGGGGGCGCTGTTTTGGTGTTTGACCAAAAGAAAGAACGAGACAACTTCGCATGGAGTATGATTGTGGCTGTGTATAAAAAATGTGGGGGTTTCCTTAGGAGACAACCACACTGTTTCATTCATGTAAAAAATAGGGCTCCAATCCAATGAGTTTACATTTTCCAGCGCACTCTTGAACTGTGCCAAAATACAAACCCTTGGACATCGTATGGACATCCATCAAAACATATTGAAAATCTGATTTTTTGGTCACTTTGCTAGCTCCTCCCAAGCTGTGCCAAAAAGGGGTATTTTACCAAATTTTTTTAGTTGTAAGTGCCCTTGTCATATCTGCCTGCAAAACATGGAAGCATATGCTAAGCACGCGAACTATTTGACTGAATATCTTAAAACAATGTGGCCTTTGGGTCTGCAACGGCTGCAGGATGCATGAAATGGGTTTTTGAAAATGCTAGTTAGAAACCTGGTCATGAAGGGCTTGAAGAAGGTTTTGACTTTTTCAGAGTCAATGAGCAAACAAAACAAAAAAGAGGGTTTTGTATGGTTATCTAGTAGTTGTGAGTGATATGGAAAAGGTTCCAAAGAAGAAGAAGCAAAAGTGGTGTATGATCGTCAACAAGAGAGATGTAAAAGCCATGGAAGCTTCCCAACTTAAATCAAAAGCCCCACGACCTGTTTGATTTGCTTGCAAATTTATTATTAAATATCAATGTTATCCGATAACAAACCCCAGTGGAGTGCCATGATTGCAAGATATGCACAAAATGGATTTGTTGAAAAGGTGTGTGAACTGTTTGATAGAATGCCTCAAAGAAATGTTGTCTCATGGAATGCCATGATTGCAAGATATGCACATAATGGATTTGTTCAAAAAGGCTTTAGAAACTCGCAAAAAACTAAATATTCTATTGGAAAACTTCAAGTGATCGGGAAGTTTGTGTGACGTGATGGAGGTTAGATCAAGGTTCGTGAACTGGTTGACGAAGTGCCTAGTGAGATGCTGGACCGAAGCCTACGAGTTTGACTGACTCTGTTCCTCCCAGGCATGGTTCATCTTCCCTTACCTCTCATAATTCTCATGTTTTAGTTCTCTTTTACAACTTAATAGAATTTTAAAATATTAGGATTTTAATACAGTTAAATGTTTGTATCAACTCATTGCAAAAACAATGAAATGTCATGTAGTAACTCATGAAATCAAAATAAATCTTATTCATTAAACCATGAACTTCCACCCTCATCCCATGTACCACCCGTAAGAATAAAGACTACAATGGTATCATATTTTCCGATCCATCTCCAAAGAAGGCCTGATTCAAACTCATTGAGGATGATAAACATTCTCCATCCCATTAACCAACTTCACTACCTTCTATTACAGAGTATATGGATCTAAAATCCATTCCTCCTAACTTTTGTTTTTGTGAACACCATTTCCATTGGACCTCTAACTTATCAATGAGATGACGAGGCTCCCTCTTCTCTTCCCTTCTTGTATCCTGACATGATCAATGACAATACACCTTCTATTAACGTCATTCAATCTTAGAACGATGAATTTATTCTCACCTACCTTAGTGTGGAAGATTCTTATATTCACCAGTCATTACCTTCTGAGACACAAACAAAGTTGAATGAATCGACCATCAAAATCAATATTCACACTCAGAATGACCCGCACATTCTAAAAATAGGTCAATATTTAGATGTTGCTAAACAAGAAGATTTTACTTCTTTCCTTCGGGATCATAGCAACTCTTTTTCTTGGTCCTACGTTGATATGCCCAGTATTGACCCAAACATTGAGGTCCACAATATCGTAACTATCCCTGAGGCCAAACCCATGAAACAAAAGCTGCAAAAAATTCATCCTCTCATTTCCCTTCTTGTCAAAGAAGAACTCCAATGTCTTCTTTCGGTTTCCTTCATCCTACCCATTGATTATCCCCAATGGATATCTAACAGTGTTCCTGTTACAAAAGTGACATGGGGACTCCACATTTGCATGGATTTCCGTGACCTTAACTTAGCTTTCCTCAAAGAATACTTTCCTTTACCTAATATTGACCAACTAGTTGATCTCACTGCCATCCATGAGATGCTATCACTCATGGATGGTTTCTTGGGTTATAACCAAATATTACTTTCCTTGGAAGATCAACACAGAACCACCTTCATCACTCCTTGGGGGACCTTTTTCTATTTTGGCATGCCCTTCGGCCTTAAAAATGTTGGTGCTACATATCAGCGGGTTGTGAATGATATCTTTCATGACATTATGCATCACATATTGGAAGATTATGTTAATGATCTTCTTACCAAATCCAAACATCGGTCCGGGAACCTTACATTCCTTAAGGTCATCTTTCACCATCTCATCAAGTACTGTGTTCGCTGTCAACCTCAAAAGTGTGTCTTTATTGTTCTCTCTGGAAATATCCTTGGTTTTATTATTTCTTTACATGGCATAGAAGTTGATCCCGCTAAAATTAAGGATATTCTTGAAATGCCTCCACCTACTAACCTTCATCAACTTCTTAGTTTGCAAGGAAATTTGCAATCTATTCATCGATTTATTTCGCAGCTTTCTAACCACTACCATCCATTTCATCATCTCCTCAAAAAGAATGTCTCCTTCAAATGGGATGATGAATGACACAAAGTGTTTGAAACCTTAAAAAAATACCTCCTCCAATGACCTGTACTTATTCCTACTAAGGATGACCAACTATTTTACCTTTACATTTTTGCTATCGACCATTCCTTGGGTTCCATGCTCATTCATCATGACGAGCAACATAGGAATAAGTGGTTTATTATATAAGCGATACATTTTTAGACTACGAAACTAGATATACATGTAAAAAAACTCTGCTTAGCCTTATTTTTGGTTGCCACTAAACTTCGCCATTACCTACTCAACCAAAAAAGCTTTGTTTTCGCAAATACTGACCCCTTACATTACATGCACACTAATCCCTACCAACATCAATGTGTTACATGTTGGCTTATGCTTCTTGCAGACCCAGATCTCAAATTCTTCCATCAAAATTCTGTCAAAGGACAAAAAATTGCTGACCAACTTGCAGATGCACCTCTCTCTAGAAATCAATCCTCTAACTTCAATTTCCCTGATGAATCCATCGCTACTCTCTCTTTGGATGATGCCATTTAATAGATGACCTTATTATTTGATGGTTCCAAATGTCAGTGTGGGGGTGGTGCTGGAGTTATTATCATTACTCTTGATGGTGAACCTATGCCATTATATTTCAAAATAGATTTTGATTGTACTAACAATATCACCAAATATGAAGCACTCATGTTGGGCCTTCAAGCCACCATAGCCTTAGACGTTAAATCAATTAATATCTTTTGCGAATATCAACTGGTCATGAACCAAGTTAATGGTATATACCAGTGTCATAAAAAAATAATTCAAAAGTGTAAGCATCATGTTGACTACTTTTTGACTGTTATGACCTTCAAACCACCCCACGTTCCACTAATACATTTGTAGATACCATGGCCTATCTAGACTCTCAAATCCCCGCTATGCCATCCGAATCAAAAATATTTGTCCCTCTTATCTGCTTCGAAACGTTAACCTTGTAGGAAACATTGAAACTGACATAAGTGACCTTTGGTATAAGAAGTTTGCTGACTACCTTTCCCTTTCTATTTTTCCTCTAGATCTTACTCACAATGGAAAATGATCCTTTCTCAAAAGTTTCTCTCATTATGTCATCATGGGTGGTCTTCTTTATAAACGTTGTTTTGATACTATCCTCTTATGGTGTCTTACGAGTTCTGAAATTCCCTACACCATCAAGGAAGTTCATGATGGAATTTGTAGGGGTCACTTCAGTGGTTTAACTATCACTAAGTGCATCCTTCATCTGGGATATTATTGGCCATCCCTAAACTGTGATTGTTGTGACTATTTCAAGTGTTGTGTGAAGTGTCAGTGACATGCTAATCCTCATCATACCCCTAATCATGCCTTACAGTTTGCACGAGACCTTTGGCCTTTCTCTCAATGGGGTTTGGATCTTGTTGGAGAGATCAATCCTCATTCTTCCCAATGTCATCAATGAATTATTACCAGTACCGAATATTACACTAAATGGGTGGAATCCATACCTCTTATTTCTACAAAATCCAATAAAATATGTGAATTCATCAATCATCACATCATTTGTCGCTTTGGTGTTCCTCACCACCTCATCACTGATAACGGAAAAAAAAAAAAAAAACCCTAAGGAAACTCTGTTATACTTTCAACATTCAACTCAATTTTTCTTCACCTTACTATCCTCAAAGGAATGGACAAGATAAATTAACCAACAAAACCTTAAACAATATTCGTATGAAAGTGGTTGATGATACTGGAAAGGATTGGCACATGCACATTCCTTTTGCCTTATGGGCTTATCATACTAATAACTGTACCTCAACTGCTGTCATGAATTTCTCTTGGTCTATGGTATAGAGGTTGTCCTGCCGCTCAAATTCCAAATTACATCTCTTCGTATCTCACTCAAATATATTCTCAATGATGATGATTTTATCCAGGATCTTTTAGAACAACTCGAGTTATTAGATGAGCATCGTCCAAATTCTCTTGATCACCTCCAAATCTACCAAAAATGAATCAAATGTGCCTACGATAATAGTGTCAAAGAATGAACCTTTTAGGTCAGAAATCTCATCCTAAAGGAAAATCAACATGTAACAAAAGAGGATAAAAGTAAACGGGGAAATTTTTCTCCTGATTGGCATGGACCCTATATTGTTACTCAAACCTATGGATTAGGTGCTTATTGTTTATCTTCACTTGAAGGTAAACCCGGATATGAGCCCCTCAATGCCTTACATATTTGACCATTCTATTGTTGAATCATGTCCTAAATCATCTTATGTATATTAAAATATTATCTTTGGAGCACCATTCACCTTCCACTTACCTATTTTAAGGATCAACGACTAAAAAAGACTCATGTGATTACCCGTCAATTTTCAACCTTATCTTAAATATAAGCACCACGATTCTACTCATGGCCTGATTCTCATGGATACTTTTCAGCCTTTTCAGGATGGAATCCCATGGTTTCTCATTACTTAAAACCTCTCTTTCATAAGATAACCCTTGTGTGCTATGGTTTTGTCTTCATAAAAAAATGCCTATACTTCTCTATAGTCTTGTCCATGACCTAAAATTTCAAAAAACAATTCAAAAGTAATATACGGGATTTTCAAAATCAAAACTCCTTGAGTCAAACTTCTTGCAAAAAGACAACTCCCTCAAAAACAAAATCTAATCTTTCTATCTTTCTGCTATAAATAGACTGCTCCCTCGAAGGAAAACTATACAAAGCTAGCCATACTATACATAGTCTATCACCAAAAGAAGACTATTATTATAAAAATAAAATAAAAATATTATGAAGCTTCCTGCATCGATCAGCTTCACAAAGAACTCAAGGAGATATTATACTCATCCCACATAGAACTCCCACATCGTTAGTCTATAAAAACACAAGAAAAAAATGGAAAAGATGAGTTTTTTCGTCATGGAATTGCCTATTTTTATCTTGGGTCTCTTACCAAAGAGGCATGCTACCTCACACTAGGTTATGCTAAACCAACTTCTTTCACCTCACCACCCTTTATTTATAACTTTATGCCTACTCAAGGGACGTGCCAAAAATGCAACATTTTTTGCTCATGTAACCTTCTTCACCCTTAGAATAGTCAACCATGTAACACCTTTAGGGTTTTATGTTCATACACCAATATTTGGTATGGTAAACTTGTAAGTGTTCTTATCAATTAGGCATCTCTTTTGTCTCCTATTACCATTCACCTTTTTTTTATTTATTTAATTCTCATATACAGGACCAGACCTTTAACACCTAGATTTTAGGAATTCCTAAATCACCCAAAACTCAACCATTCCTGAAAAGACCTAAAATCAAACATTTCTAAATGACCTAGACTCAATCATGCATAAAACCAACCAACCCATTCCTCTGCCTCATCATATTCTCCCCTAGCTTATGGGAGAACTACATTGGCTTGAGGCCCATTTTCACCAGGGATATGTAGGCAACACTCTGAGGGAATGGTGCCCTTGAAGGTTAGCTTGGCCACTCTTTCCCCTAACCATTTCTCCCCCTTTTATATTCACATTTTACCCTAGTTAGTTTCCATTTTACACAAAACTTGGAAATTAAAAAATCACAAAACACACATATTTACCATTTTATAACATCACCTTATCATACATCAATAATTTCACATTTTCATGATATCAAATATTTGGAAATTCACACCCCAACAAATCACTCTATACATCCCTATCATTTATTTTCTCAATGCTACCATATAACTTGGACTTTAATGAAATGTCTAAACACAAATACTTGACCTCAACTTCCTATACCTGACTCCATCATGCTTACATGACCTCGACTACATGGGTAAATCCCCTAGAATCCAACCATTCCTATACCTAAATCCATCATGCCTATTATGACCTCGAACTACCTAACTCACCATAAATGTAATCATTCACTACATAACCTTGAATCAATCATGCCTATTTCAACTAGTTTCCATAATACACAATAACAGTGGAAATTAAAAATGAGTACATCAACCATCCAGTCAACATCATCAATTGTATAAATGGGAGAGTTTGTGTATCAATACATATATACACAGATATACAATAAATATTAGTCTCTCAAAAACTATCATGTACAATATCACGTCTTCAGCATGCACGCCAGTATATATATCAAAAATCACACACTATTAGGTACATATGGATACCAATTATCACCCCACCTGATACCCTCTTATCTAATCTCACTTGTCTCCTCCTCTTGGCCCTATGTCAAATCCAATCTATGAGTGCTCGTAACCTCACCATGGCCCTATCTCTGGGGTTGATGAACCCTTGTGCTACTAGAACTGTAAGTCCCCTGGATCTCATCCGCTCACTGGGTGCCTGCTGTGATTGATACTTGGCATATGAGGGCATATCAATACTCTGCGGTGGCTAGGATGATCCAGATAGTAGTGAGCCTAGTTTAGGGCATCCCTAAACCTCGCCATAGATAAAGTATGGGGTGGTGTCATTGGCCTGGACTACTCCATGTGAATTCTTCCTAAAACAAAGTGTCCCATGTCCTAGTGCAAATGCTTGTACTGTGGGACCCTACCCTTGTGCTTGTGTTAGTACCTATGTAGCTACTTGAGGCTAATGCAAGAACATAACCTGAGCCTGTGTCATGGCCAACTGACCTTGTAATCCTGTCACTTGTTCTTGTAGGGAATTTACCTGCCCTCCATCCCCATCTCTGCCATGTGCAGGAACCTGTGCATGTGCTACCTAGGTCTGTAGAACTGTCATCGTTGCCTATAAGGTGGTCACCTATGCCTCCAACCCTATTAACATGTCCCTACAAACCTATAATCTATGCTTGTAGGGTCACCACCTGACCCTGTAATGTATCCATGTGTACAATATGACATTAACTAAATAAGGCTACCTTGGCCTCGACGGTGTCACCCAGAGCTGTGCCACTCATCACTGCATGTATCCATTAGTGAATCCCATGTCATCAATTTGTCTAACTCATACCTGCTCCTCCTGCCCTGTTGGAACACTTGGACATGGTGGAGACATAAGGTATCTCCATATCATCCCTATACAGTATTGTGGAAAAGGTGGGGGCACGTCTTTCCATAATCCAAACTACCATCTAATTATGTCCAAAGGTATCATCTCATGCTCACCGATCCACCGCCCCATATATCCATCTCAGTAGTCTGAAGCTCCTATAACTCCTTAGCCATACCTATGTATGATGGATAGTCAACATATGGCCTCCACACTATATTAATTTCTGAAAGAACCTCCAATCGTTGCTTATAGTATGACACATCATATGTGTCCCTCACCACCCTCGGTTTTCCACTGACTGGTACCCATCATCTTAAACCACATCAATAATGCCTACCCCATTTACCTAATTCACCTATAAACCTACTGTCACACACATGTCATTGTCATAATTACCCACTAACTTAGTTAATCTCACCTACTTACACTATCCCAAATCACCAAAATGATTTTTAGGCCCTTTTCCCTCTACATAAATCTTCACCTAGGGCTATTTGTCCTCGCCTATTTTACTTATCCTACCTAGCCCTTCTTTCACTTATTTACTCTTAATTGTGACTGACATCAGGTTTACATTGACTGTCATCGCTACCCTTTGATTGAAGTCAGTCATCCAAACCTTGAATGATGCCGGTCAAATCCCACTGATGTCGGCCAACCCAATGACTAACGTCAGACTATTTGTTTATGGCCAAAAAACCGAAACTTCAGTTGTGATACATCAGCTACCAACAAATTCACAAAAAAACAACCTAAATTTCTACTCCCACCCACTCAAACCTATGCCTAACTTCATTACCAACCCTATTAAGCCACATTTCCATCCCTCATTTCATTCATTTTGAACCACAATTTCATAAATTAACATTACACCCAAAATTTACACAAAACGATTTCAACAAAATCTCTTTCAATAGAATAAAGAAATCAGATGGAATCCTACCTCATCTTGGTGCCATCTCCATGGTGGCACGTTTTTCCACTAATGTCGGTGGTCCACTCGCTCCCTCTCCTACCTCCTCCATGCCAAAATCAATTCCTCACCTTATAACCAATTGAATTGATCAACTCGATCTCGTGGACCCACCAACTCAATTGCCAATCACCCGCTATGTGGCAAGACTTGATCAACTCAGCTAATCACGTATTCTACCCATCATTTATCCACTCCACAACTTCTCCTTTTTCATTTTCTAAAAGTGGAAAGGTTAAAATACAATCCGTGAAAAGAGGATATTTCCTTTTCATTATTGTACCCCAAATTTACGTGACTGATGTAAGTCATATTGAGCCCTAGCCAATTGATGTCGATTTCACTATAACCGACATCGGTGACCCTAAATAACCATTTGACCTAACCTTACAATTGCCCATTTTTCCTAAAAAATTATTGCTCCAACAACTTTTGACCTTACCAACACCTATTAAATACCCTACCCACAAGCATACATTACCTGTACATTTCCTCAACTACATTTAGGGACATGTTATTTACCTATACCTCAGCCTTACCTTTGCCCTGACCTACATACCCTGCCATGAATCACCTTTTTTGACATTTGAATTTATGTACTTTTTATACCTTGCGATGTTGTTACAAGTGTTATTTAGCCTAATGACCTTACCTTACCTAATGACATGATGTTTACCCTAACCATACCTTTGGTGCCTATGGAATGAAAACCTATTACCTATTCCTACACCAGACCTTATTGTGCTTCATGACCATATCCAATACCTTGAATACCTTAATCACTTCAACCTTTTTTGGATAAACCTATCACCCTTTTAACAACATAGAGTTTGCAAGCTCTTCCGCTTGGTACTGTATTAAAACCTATACATGTGCATGCATTCAATTTCCATTACCCATTACCCAATATGACCATTACCCCTTGCCCATAATGACTATACCCTTACATACTGAGCCTTAACTTTCTTCAATCACCTATTTATAAAAACCACTCCCTGACTACGTTTCCAACCTCATTAGTTTGTAGTTTGAGGGGGCTCACCTTCGGCCCTACTTGAGGAAACCTAACCTCCACCTATACTTGGGACATTGACTCCCTATTTTTGTCTGCATCACTTACCAATATGAGATACACGACAAAAAGGGGAATTGTAGACACCAAATTTGGGTCACACTCCCCTTGGCCCCCCTCAATCAATTAAAGTAATATATTTAATTAATCATGACCCCTTCATCCTATACTAATATTCATCCTCACATTAATTAATTAATTTAATTAAGTTAATTTCACCTCACACCTCCACCTCATCGTTACACCTCACCCTGGACCCATTCTAGGGGCATTTGACTCATAATGATTGAGTCATCACTCTCAACACTAAGTCATCACTCCCAGTGTTGAGTCACCACTTAACCTAACTAACTAAAAATTCTTCCTAAAACATAATTAGAATTCTTCTATGACCTTCCAGATGCCTTCTCTCATGTGAACATCCACTTCCCTAAGCGGACTCAATTAAAATCACACCAAATGCTAGTAAAGATCTACCTATTTTTGGTAAATCTAGACTTTCCCACCTTAACCGACGTCAGTTATCCCTCAACCAACGCTGGTCACCTAACTCCCATTCATTACCTTATATACAATTTAACAACTCTTTACATGGGTTCACACTTAATTCTGTTATTGGAGCCTTATTGCATTCAAGTGTGAATTGGTGCAAGCCCTCCCGCATCCAGATGATTCCTTCCCAACACACACAACCACAATGCAAGACAAAGTAACCATTTTCCCTTGTAGAGAATTGGAATACTCACAGAAGCACAAAGGTCATATTTCCATGGACACTAGACTCAAGAAATTATTCTCCGATCAACCATAAATAATCCCAACTCCCAATATCTACAAGACATCAAGTAAGTATTTTGATCCTAATCATTTTTATTATTCCCTTTGTAGATATCTTGGTTTCTTTCAGTAGTTTATTTCCTCTGTGTTGCCTATACATAACCTTCCTCCCATTAACCCACTATTCGACCATCCAATGCCTTTTCACCATTCTAAACCTCCTTCTTAGTATCACTTAGTCTTCTCAGGCATATTACGACCCAAACCATACTACCCTCACTCTCTGTGCAATCACAGAGAACCTAAAATATTTTGTTTAATAATTTACTATCAAATTACCCCTACCGATGTTGGTCACCTTAACTATTTTCGGTCTCCCCTCTCTACCAGCATCAGTCACCAGACCAATATTAGTCACTGTGTTTTTTGCTAACCTTCACCAAATTTCCTTTAACATCACCTAAAATCCACAAAGACCTTACCAGATACCTCTATGACCTTACCTAACACTCTTGTGACCTGTCCCAACCAGAAACATACCTTTCCTAATGCTAGATTTAGTTTATATTTCAATAATTTCCTTAATCTAGTTTGTTGATAACGTTTTGAGATACCTAAATCAAAGTGTTAGCAATAGGACATTTTTTTCTCATATTTAATGTGATTGATTTGATTAAAAAAACAATAGGGTTGGACAGCCATTCAAGTAAGCATCACACTTCCCGGAACTAGCAATTGCTACGTAGTCCACTGTCATTTTCCTATTTAATATTATTTGGTGTTCTTGTTTTTGTATCTATAGGTAGTCCTTCCAAAACAAAAAGGATTTTTCTACAATTATCTTGGATAAAGTCAATAACATGCACATGTTCAAACTTTGACCTACATAATCATAGGTATTCCTCCTGGACCTTTACCTTATCTATTTTATGACATAATTATTTGGTGAAACAACTGGCGCCGACCCCAAAAATTTAGAAAAATGATTTTTTTTAATAAAAATAATAAAAATGTCTTAAAAACTAGGCTAAGGTTTAGGCACTTACCATCCTCTGAGTCCTCTAGTGCTTCCTAGATGATCCATTGGCCTCCATATCACTCAAATTATCAACTCTCTTCTTTTCTCAGAACTCTTAATCGTCAACTCACATAGTGCAAATGAGCTTAGTCGGCCAAACCAGGGGCTTATATAGCCCACTGACCATGGTTTTCGCCAACCCCCTTGGGCCACCGCCACTTCAGCCCTAGTCACTGCTAATTGTTCCTGTTCGCTGTCAACCTGGCCTATTTTTTTTATCAATGTTGCTTATTCCCTTCTTCCAATCACTCCTTCCTTTCAAATTATCTTTTCTTCCACTCTTCTCTCATGTGTGTCACCCATAGCACACACCTTGCATGACTTTCCTATTTTTTGTATCTCGCATTTGTGGCCATCTTCATATTCCCTATTGTAAGCCCATTATTTCAATTTTTCCATCCTTGTCTTCCTCGGATGCATGTCTTCTTGATTCCTCATGTCTTAAGGATATCACCTAATTTTCCATCTCACCTCATCAGACCCTTATCTTGATTGTTTTTGTATTTGTTTGCACATATTTGATGTCTTCCTTTGATTCGTTGGTCCCACAACTTGCAAATCCATTTGAGTGGATTCCCTTTGGAATCCCTTCATCTTGTATTCGTTTTCATGACTCATAAGTCTATAGGAAATTGTTTTCATCTCCATTGAGGCCGTTTTTTGTTCAATACCAAAGTGATTCCAAAATCATTGCCATATTTTTTTGTTTATTTTTAGTTTTTATTTTCTCCTCGTCTAGGGCATCTTATGTCTTCCTCTTATTTATTTTATCATCATTTCCACCATTTTATCTCTTCATCAATGTATTTTAAAACTCATGACTGGTTCCCCTATGTGTTATTGATCCCTAGTTTGAGGGGGAACACCTCAATCAAATTCTCATCTCTTCTTATTTTTTGTCTCATGGCTTGCCCAACGTAAAATACTCGACAAAAAGGGGCAAATGTAGACACCAATTTTTGGTATCCCTACACCTCATTCTGTGTTCACTGTTCATCATCATTTTTTACATACATACCTCTCTTCACATTCAAATCCCCTCTTCCCTCATGAAATTCAATCTATCCCTTTAATTATTATTTCCCACCTTAATCCCTCCTTAATCACACTCTTAATTAATCCATCCCTAATCAACCCTAATCATATTAATTAAATCTAAACCTTTATCTAATTCATTTATTTTCCCTAAATCCTCGATTTTATCCTCTCTAAGTCCTCATTTAATAATTTCACCCCCTTTGCATTTATTTAATATTTTTCAACTTCGACCTACCCATTTATCCATCCTAAGAAACCCTAACTTGTCCTCACCTCTTGACACCCTAATCTCATCTCATAAGGGCTCATTGCCTCAAGCTCATCACCCTTCCACCACCCAAATGAATGGATCAACACCCCTACCCCTCCCTTTATCAAGATGCAATTTAGAATACTTCGGGATTTCAAGTGATCTTTCCTTCATTTTTCTTTCTCTTATAGCTGCCATCATCACCTTAGAAATTTTGTGCTTCACTCTTGGATATTTAGAGACCTTTTCTCCCTTGTATGCTTGGATATATTGTAGTAATTCTATCATCATGTTCTTTATCATATCTTTTTTAGGTTCGACAACATCCAAGATATTTTTCCCTATCATTTCAAATCTTCATTCCCATATGTAGATCATCATTATTGTCCATTCCTTTTCATCAAACCCTGATTCATCTACAGTTTCCATTGAAACTTCCTGGTCATCATCAAACCAGCTCCCATATTTTCCCTATCCTTTCAAATATTCATTCCCATCTACAGATCATCATTCTTTTCCATCAATTTTCATCAAACCCTAGTCCATCTCCAGTAACCATCAACCCTTCCTAGTCGCCGTTGACCCAATTTCCATTTTGTGGATTTTTCTGTCATTCAGTTTTCTAATCATCCCCCTTCTGATCCCATAGTATCTCAAAATTCAATTTGTTTCATTCTTCCCTTTCTGTTAGTTCTATTCATCGTCGACTTAGCTAGGTCATCTTTGACTAGATCAGTCTTCATTACATCCACCATCAGATTTCATAAATTTTTTACATCCTTTCCATCAAATATAGTTCTAGGTGTGTTGTAGGTTCTTGTTGATCATATCAACCTCATTATCAAATATGAATCTTCCTCCAAGGTCTTCAGATTTGCATTTTATATTGTTGTTTCACTTGGTCTGCTTCGGTCGCCATCGATTGGTCCCTGCACTCTCCGGTCACTGTCGACCTGCATAGGTTTGGTTTTATTTTATTAGATCAGAGATGCATATGATCATCTTTATTACATTTCAAGATTTTGTTTCATTTCAGTTATCTACTACATCTAATTTATCGATCATTATTTTACGTATCTTTTATCAAAAATGTGGGTTGACATTAATCCTAGGAAGTTTTCACTTCTAGGGACTAGTATTGTCAGGAAACCCACCCATCTGTCTACTAATCCATTTTCTGTTGAGTTTCTCTTTGTTGTTAGGCAACCTAGCTTACTCTGAGGAGAATCTCTCATTTGTGCCTGTATTCATTGTCATCCCATAAAAAGGTACTTAAAACCCTCTCATATTTGGAGTTACTTATTTTCTTGCTACGATTTCACTAATTCGAAACATGTACGAAGAAATTTTTTCAACAATGTTTTTACACATAATAAAATATATTTTAATGTTTAATTTATGTGGGTTCACACTCTTCAAAATATACACATCATCCTCCTATGATTAGGGTTAGAGGTTTACATTCACTTATTCATTTTACTTTTAATTAAGAACTTTCATAACTAGATTGAAAGGGGTAAATCATAATACCTACAATTTGGTCATGTGATTGTTGTAATAATATTATAGAAGTAATCTAACATTGTCCCATTTTATTCCATTTAAAATTTTATTAAAGTAGTTCTTCATAAATATGATGTCCACCAAAATAAAATAAATACATGAAAGATATAAAAGAAGAGGTCATGGAAGAAGAACCATAAAATTATTTGATTCTAGATAGTGACCTTCAAGAAAGGCTAGTTCTAAAGAAAACCCAATCTAACGGAGGATGAAGTGTTCGAAATGAAATATAACCCATAGGAAACAGGTCGATCAACAAGAATGCTATAAATCAACTAGGAAGTTACGAGAAATTATGGAGTAGTCAATATCATTCAACATATACATGAGAAAGTAAACTTGGCATTGATGACTATAATGGCCCATTCCTCAAAACTAACATCAACTAATGAGGTCTTGTAATAAAAGGAACTATATATTTGAGTTCAAGGCCTATTTCTTGGGTAAGAAAATTATTATATCCGTTTGAAGTGGAGTATAAGGCAACAAAAATATCTATATGTGAAGCCATCTATCTTTGTGGAATTTTGAGTGACAAATATGCACCTAGATCTTCCAAAAAAATATATTATGGTAATCAAAGTGTTATGATTGCTGGTAAATAGTCTAATTATGCACAAGTAATTCAAACTTAGTGAAACTCACTACCATTTCAATATAGAGAGAGTAAAATAATGAAATGTAGATGAAATTCATCATCGTTAAGAATAATGGGCTTACAAAGTCATTATCGAATATAAAATTCTTCAATTTTACTTAATTTAAACATGAATAAAATGTAACAAGTTTTTCAAATTTCCAAAAATACAATATTGAGTGCTAGAAATATTCAAATTTCTAATTATATATTAGTTAGTGATAGTTTTTACGTGGTAGCTAGGTACACATTGTCTCTTATACCCACCCCATGAAATTTCGTTACATATTCTCTTACAAGAATACAATATTATAGTGTGTGTGTGTGTGTGTATTTCAGTGCATTTTTGTCAAACAAAAATTCATTTTTACATCTTTGAAAAGGGATGACTCCTTTTGCGGGAGTATTTTAGCATGTGAATTTATCTTTCCTCCATTGCATGCCCATCATTATGAAACTATTGTGCATGCTTAGAGGACTGATTTACATAAGAAATTTGAACAATCGTAGAGAGAGTAAGTGACACAATGGAAAGAAACATATTGAAGATATAAAAGAAGAGATCATGGAAGAAGAATCATAATATTATTTGATTGTAGATATTGACCTTCAAGAAAGGTTAGTTCCAAACAAAACCCAAAATAAAGGATAAGGTAGTGTTCGAAATGAAATATAACCCATAGGAAATTGGTCGATCAACAAGAATGATATAATTAACTGGGAAGGTACAAGAAATTATGGAGTAGTCACAATCATTCAACATATACATGAGAAAGTCAACTTGAAATTGTTGACTATAGTGGTTCATTTCTCAAAACAAACATCAACTAATGAGGTCTTGTAATAAAAAGAGCTATATATTTGAGTTCAATGCATATTTCTTGGGTAAGAAAATGATTGCATCCATTTGAAGTGGAGTATAAGGAAACACTAAGAGATTTATGTGAAGCCATCGAGCTTTGTGGAATTTTGAGTGACAAATATCCACCTAGGTCTTCCAAAAACTAATATATTATTATAATCAAAGTGTTTTTATTGATGGTAAATAATCCAATTATGCACAAGTTATTCAAACTTAACAAAAATCTCTACGATTTCAATATAGAGAGTGTAAAATAAAGAAATTTAGATGAAATTCATTCTCATTGAGAAGAATGGACTTACAAAGTCATCATCGAATATGAAATTTATAAATTTTACCTAATTTAAACATGAACCGATTGTAACAAGTTTTGCAATATCCACAAATTAAATATTGAGAGATAGAAATATTCAAATTTCTAATTATATATTACTTTGTGATAGTTTGTAGGTGGTATTAGGTACACATTGTCACTTGTACCCACCCCATGAAATTTTGTTACATATTCGTAGCAAGAATACAATGATGTTATGTGGTGTGTGTGTAATTAATTCAGTGCATTTTTGTCAAACAAAAATCCATTTTGATATCTTTGAAAAGGGACGACTCTTTTAACGGGAGTATTTTATCATGTGAATTTATCTTTCCTCCGGTGCATGCCTGCCATTATGAAACAATTCTCAATATAAGAAATCCATATTATACTATGTAGTTTATATTACTTTATAAAGATGGAAGTGATGAAATGTGTTAGCAAATAAAATGTGGAGAAAAATGGAAGCTGGCCTCAAAGTCTTGAGATTTTTCATGACTATTAACTAACTTGGTCAATTAAGGTAGAGAAATGACATCTCTTTTCTTTCCATTAAAACAAAGTGTGTGTTTCAAGTTTCTTTCTATTAAAAAAGAGTGTGTAAAAGATTCTAACAATAGGAAATCATGGAAATCGAATTGTCTAGTCACAGTTTTCATATTGCATGCCAAAATGGAGGAAAAGGCATATGCAAAATGGAATTTAATATGTTTCCAATTAGAACGTGTAGAGAACAAAAATTGTATATATTGTGTATATGACAGATCTTTTCAGTTGAAATAGTTCCCAATCAATTACAAATATTATTTTTAAAAAAATGATGAACTTTTTTATTGAATGCTAAAGTATTACAATGTGTATATTGAATTACATAGCATATCTGCATCTCTGTCTATGTTCTGGAGGAAATATTTAATGAATTACAATGCTGAGTATGCGTATAATCTAAATCAGAGAGCAGTAAGAAACATCTCTTCCCATGTTTACGATGAAACATATAACCAATAACAATGTTGAGTATGTGTACAATCTAAATCGGTGAGTGGTAACGAATTACAATGTTGAGTATGTGTACAGTGAGCAACAATAAGCATCTCTACACATGTTTTGAAAGAAACATATAGTGAATTACAATGTTGAGTATGTGTACAATCTAAATAAGTTAGTGGTCGTGAGTACAATCTAAATCAATAACCAGTGAATTAAAATACTTAGTATGCATACAATCTAAATCAGTGAGTAGTGAGAAGAATCTTTGCACATGTATCAAAGGAAATGTATCGCGAATTACACTATTGAATATGTATACGATCTAAATCAGTAAGAAACAAGAAACATCACTGCCCATGTTTCAGAGGAAACATATAGCAAATCACAATGTTGAGTATATGTACAATATAACTTAGTGATTTTTTGTGAATGAAAATATTGAGTATGCGTACAGTGAGAAATAAGAAGCATTTATGCATGTTCTTCGGAGTAAATATTCAGTGAATTTGAGAAGCATCTAAGCCCATGTTTCATATATTGACTTACAACATTGATTATGCATACAATCTAAATCAGTGAGTGGTAGCGAATTAAAATGTTGAGTATGTGTGTAGTGAACAACAAGAAGCATCTCTTCCCATGTTCGAAAGAAACATATAGCTTTGAAGGAAACATGTAGAAACTTATAATGTTGAGTATGCATACAATCTAAATCAGTGAGCTCTATGCAAGCCAAACAACTTCACCAATAGACAAAAGAACCACTTCTTAATATCAATCTATTATATTCTGCTTAATGATATTTTAGATTCATAAAACATAATTTAAAACATGGAAAATCTGGATCTATTTTTATAATGTGTGTGTGTGTGTACAAAGATGTACATATATGCATATATATAAATATATATATATATATATATATATATATATATATTTGCAAATATATACATACACACATACATACATTTATGTGTGTCTGTACACACACACACACACACACACACACATATGATATGTATATATATATATATATCATTATTCATACATATACATATGTATGTATGTATATGTATATACATCTACGTGTGTGAGAGAGGGAAAGATCAAAGTATTAGTTTAATTTTAAAAAATAAATATTACTCTAACAAATTACTTTATTTACAATTTAAATGCATAATTAAAAAGAGGATGAATAATTTAAATTGTATAAACAAGAAATCATTTGATGTGGATTATATTGGTAAGATTGGAGAAGATACAATAGAAAATCAATTCGACCTAGTTAACCATTGTATACTTAAATGTGCTCAATTAAAGCCTTAATGCTATGCGTAAAGGGTGAAAAAATCAACTAATCAAAATTTTCATCAAAACTAAAATGGAAAAATAGACATTTAAGTTTTTAACAAAAATTCAAATATTAAGCTAAAAAAGTAAACTATTAAAATGGAATTAATTTTATAATTTTAGAAGTATACTACCATCCTTGTAGAGCCAACTCCTCTTCGACACTATTTTCATTATGATGATATTATAGTTCAATTGATACTTAGACATTTTGATTATTATATATTGATACGAAGATGATAAACTATGCAGATATTTGGACTATTGACATGTTGTGATTTACACTTTGATTATGATACATTGGATGACGATCATGGACAAATATATATGTTGATTTGAAATATTATGATGCTATACTAACATGTCATATTCTGGATGCATAGCCTATGTTGGATATTTTGAGTAGAATTATGATGTTATGGATGTTAAAATCAAATTAAATTAAATTATGATAGATAACATAATAGCTAATTTTGGATGACGATTATTAATTTCTATATGTATATTATTCTCGATGTTTTTGATACGATTGCAAGGCTAGAGAGGTATTCTATTGTGTTGCAGGGATATTTTATCACATATATACAGAATAGGGTATATATATTTACATTTCATATTGTTGAAGGTTGTATGTTTGAATGGAAAAGGTATGCATTTGGTAAATTTTGAGTTATGAAACCTAAGATATGGTATCAATCTATCAACTGAAGAATTGTCAATACACCTTAATTAAAGTTAATATTTCATTTAAACACCAACCTAAGTAGGAAAATATTTGAAAAATGCATGTAATTTAAGGTTATTTTTTTTCAGTGAAATAGAACCGTTTCCCTAGTGCAGAGCTGGTAGTTTCAGAACTACTGCCAACTAGAGTGGCGATTGAGAGTGGCAGGGTGGAATGAAGGACCATTCTCACCCAGCGTAGGGGTAGTCACAAGGAAATTGCCAGTATTCGGCACTTTTGATCAATTTAAATGGAAAAATAAAAATCCCAACTGTGAAAAAAATCAGATTGAATTTTAATTAAAATCTAAGCTTAAACCTTCAAAATGAAACTACCAGCAACTAGTAATTGATCAAATTTAATTGTTTAAGCTTATCAATCCTTTATGGGCATCCAAATGTGTAAAATTTCATAGATTAAATGAAATGGGGTTTTTCCCCAATTGTTGAACTCAAAGAATGTTTACATTAAATAACAAAAATAGATTCATGGTGGGATCTCTACATTAAGAAAATGAGAAACTTACAATAGTAAACCCTTGCCTAAACTAAACTATGGAGAGAAGGATGAAGGAAGATTTCTCCATTTACATCTGACACCAAGAAAATTTATCCATGGTTGCACTTCTTGCTCTCATGGCTTCTCCTCCTTCTCCTCTTCCAAACCTGCAAAACAAGAATGAACAAATGAGGTTGTTTTGGGGCAAATAGAAATAAAAGGAAACCCATAAGGATATTTAGGGCAACCCAAATCTAAGGGCTAGGATAGATTCAATCTAATGGCCCAAATTAAACCCTACCTCACTTAAGTGGGAGGTATTTTTGTGGGAATGAAATTTAATTAAAAAAAAAAATGCATGGGTAATGGGGTGAATGGGGCCACTTAGTGGCTAGGCAAAATAATTAAACTTTTGTGTTAGAAAATAAAGTAATCTTGGTGCATGATAATTAATTAAACTTATGGAACTTGGTAAACATATTGTTTTAAACCATAAATATATTTTAGGAAGTAAATTAATAATATTTAATTATTAATTTAATTCCAACTTTCACAAGCTTGTGTAGAAAGACTTTAACCAAGAAATTTATTAATTGTGGATAATGTCTAACCTTGCAAACCTCTTTAAAACAAAAAAATTACTGTAATTTTGACTATTAAATTATTAGTTTCTATTTTTTTTGAGAGTAGAATTTTTTGGTGTTACACTTGGTATCAGAGACGTGGGTTCAACGCTTGGACCCCGGGCAACACTTGGAAACACGAAACACAACAAGTAAACCTAGTGCAACTCTAAACCTAGAACACACAACATTGCATGATATTTTAAAACATAGAAAACTTAGAAAAATGAAACAAAGCCTAGATGATGATAAACTAACTCCCATCTTGGTCTATGTAGGAGGCGCAGACTAGACGAGGGGTCCTTACACATGAACCTAGATCTACCACCCCCAGATCAGGAAGTAGCAGTTATATTTCCTCAGATACTATAGACACTACAGGATGTTAATGTCACTTTACGTGGAGGATCTTTAGGAGGGTAACCTAGCAGACATGACAGAAGAGCCATCAGTGGAGGCTCATGCACCTTCACGTCACAGTGTTGAGGATAGGGCAGAGCACTCCCATGTGGAGTCGGTTGGACATGAGTCACCACCTAGAGAGCACAGAGATAGAGCTTCAGGACACAAGAGACAGATCTAGGAGCCCTAGGCCGAGGGATGATCATGTGGAGAGACCTAGGGGCTGACAGTCGACAAAAATAGATCACATCAAGAGAGATACTAAAGTTACACCTCGCCACATTTTGTTGGAGACACATGGAGGATTTCAGGCTGAGGCATGGTTGGTTAGCTTGAGTGGATGCTTCAATATGTCCTTGTACTAGCAACATGAAAGCTCATGTGTTGTTATCCACCTTCTGAGAGACAGGAGCCAGGAGTTTGGTGGAGGACTGAGGAGTAGAAGCTCCATGTAGATTCTAGAGATAGTTACTTGGGAGCTCTTCCTGAGGAGCATTTCAGGAGTAGATACATATCTAGGAGATTCATCCAGTAGTGATCAATGAGTTTCATGATCTGTGACAGGCCTCCATGATGGTAGTAGAGTATGAGGGTCAGTTTTTGGATCTTCTTTCAGTATGTGGACTACATGCAGGATGAGTAGGTTAGGGTTCACAGGTTCATCAGGGGCTTGAACTTAGACTTGGGTGGGGTAGTGTGCATTCATTATCTATAGACACTATCAGAGGCCATGGAGAAGGCCTACATTGTAGAGGAAACTAGGGGGAAGACTCAGATAAGCTCGAGATAGAGTGAGGAGTATAAAATAGATGTAAGATAGTAGGTCGAGGGGATCAATCCTCCTCCTCATGGTAGACACACTTCAACATAGTCTTCCTTTAGGCCTCCTCCTCCTCAGTAGCAACAGCAAAGACTCGACCACCCTTTTGACCTCCACAATGCCATGATGCTCAGAGAGGGGCATAGTATGGGACCTCCAGCTAGGGGGGCCAATAGGACTCAAGCTCCACCTCGAACAGTCAGTAGGAGTACATCCACCGCAACACCCATAGATTCTATGGTATAGGATCATCAGGTTCTACAACATAGACTACCAAGCCACCTGGAGGAGTATCTACTCAGTGGAGAGGACCAGGTAGTTGTTATGGGTGTGGTGTACATGGTCATCATTGGAGAGAGTGCCCTCAGAACCCTGCTAATTAGGGTAAGGAACCTGTTTCTGAGCCTACGGTTGGTGACATGGCTAGGAGCCATAGGATTTATGATGCAGTTGAGAACCACCAAGAAGAGCACCAGGGCATGGTGATTGAGACCACAGGTAGCATTGGTGGTATTTCTACCCCTATCTTATTTGATTCAGGCTCATCAGATTCTTTCATTTCTCCATCATTAGTAGAGCGATGCAGGCTGGTGGTAGTTAGGTAGGGCCTTAGTTGGGATGTTGAGATGGCTTCTGGAGCCAAAATCTCAGTGGAATCCTTAGTTAAGGAGTGTGTAGTGGACCTAGACCCTTCACCATGACTTTGGATCTTCGTATCCTTCCCTTGGGTTCATATGGAGTTATCTTGGGCATGGATTGGTTGTCTACACACAGAGCTAGAGTTGATTGTTACAAGTAAGGTTATATCTTGTGCAGATGATTTGGGAGTGGAGTCCAGTGATTGTTGGAGTTAGGAGACCCATCTCTATTCACACCATATCCACTATGCAGCTGAAGTGTGTGCACGATGGGTTTATCAGTTATATGCCATCATTGTTAGTGACCGATCAGAGGATGAGACTCATGGACCATCACTTGATGACCACCCCATTTTGTCAGGAGTTTTCAGATGTTTTTCCTAGTGAGTTTTCAGGGTTACCTCCCCCACGTGAGATAGACTTTCATATTGATTTGGTTCTGGGAGTGGAGCCTATCTCACACACACCATATAGGATGACCACACCTGAGCTATGTGAGCTCAAGTTACAATTGGAGGGCCTTCTTTGAGAAATTCTAATCCATCCTAGTGTATCTCTTGGGGTGCACCAGTGATCTTTGTGAAGAAAAAGGATGGATCTTTGCATTTGTGTGTGGACTACAGACAACTAAACAAAGTAACAATCAAGAATCGTTACCCCCTTCCATGGATAGATGATTTATTTGATCAGATGAAGGGGGGAACTGTATTTTATAAGATAGATCTTAAGTTAGGATACCATTAGTTGAGGATTACAGAGGTAGATATCCATAAGACAACTTTCCACATGAGATATGGCCACTATGAGTTCATAGTGGTACCTTTTGGTCTGACAAACACCCCTGTAGTATTCATGAGTTTGATGAATGGGGTGTTCAGGAAGTTTTTGGATCACTTCATGCTCATGTTTCTTGATGACATTCTGATATACTCATGTATGCACGTGAGGAGCACAAGGAGCACCTTCGATCAGGTTCTGTAGTGTCTTCATGAGTAACAACTATATGGGAACCTGAGAAGTGTGCCTTTTTCTAGTCAGAGGTTTAGTACTTAGGTCACATTATTTCTGGGGAAGGTATCACAGTCGATCCTTCCAAGATTAGAGATATTATGGATTGGCCAGTGCCAACCAATGTGACCGAGGTGTGTAGTTTCATGGGGTTGGAAGGTTACTATAGGAGATTTGTTCAGGACTTCTCTCAGATTGCGCACCCCATCACTTCCCTTCAGCGGAAAGGGAAGAAGTTTTTTTGGTCTAATAGATGTGAGAAGGCCTTCAGTACACTAAAGGAATATCCTTACGAAAACACCAATTCTTATCAGTGCCAGATCCTCAGAGGGATTTCTTCATGTGTACAAATGCTTCTTTGGCAGGATTAGGAGGTGTTTTGATGCAGGAGGGTCATGTAGTAGCCTTTGAGTCTCAAAAACTCAAGGATTATGAGCTCAATTATCTGACTCATGACCTTGAGCTTGCGGTAGTGGTGCATGATTTGGTGCGTTGGCATCATTTCCTTCTTGGCAGGAGGTTCATTCTCAGGACAAACCATTTGAGCTTACGTCACCTCTTCACGTAGCCCAATCTCAATGCTCGTCAATGGCGTTGGATGGAGTTTCTATGTGAGTATGACATGGAGATAGAGCATGTGAAGGGGAAGGATAATGTGGTTGCAGATGCTTTGAGTTTGATGAAGACATTTGGTTATGGCTACTTCAATGGGTACAAACTTGTGGAGCAGGATTTTGTGACAGCTTCCACATGATAACTTCTACCTTACAGCTAGAGCAGAGATTGAGTCTCAGAGACCCCTTGAGGGGAAGTTTGATGGATTTTCATTAGATTCATATGGAATTCTCAGACACAGAGGCCAGATCTATGTACCTAGGGATGGAGGTTTGAGACAGGATATCTTGGCAGAGGCTCATCATGCACCTTATTCAGCCCATCTAGGGGTGAAGAAGATGCACACCACCTTGAGAAATAGTTGTACCATTAGAGAGGAATTCAGAGAGATGTAGCTCAGTTTGTGTCATGTTTTTGGAGTGTCAGAGGGTGAAGGCCAAGCATCAACATCCAGATGGCCTTCTCTACCCACATGTTATACTAGAGTGGAAATGGGACACCATTTCCATGGATTTCATAGTAGGGATACCGACATTCAAGATACCACCATGATGCCATCATGGTCACAGTGGATAGATTGATGAAAGTGGCTCATTTTTCTCTGGTGAAGACCACCTATACAGCTAGTGCACAGTGGCACGAGTATACTTAGATGAGATTTTCTAGACTACATGGATTCCACAGAAGATTATTTGTGACCACGATCCCTTATACACCTCTCATTTTTGGACTACCATGCAACATGCCCTTGGGATGAGTATCAACTTCAGTACAACATATCATCTAGAGATAGATGGATAGACAAAGTGGGTGAACTAGATTTTAGAGGACATGCTTCAGATGTACGTCATGGACCATCAGTCGAGGTGGGAGGAGTATTTGTACTTGGTGGATTTTTCTTATAATAACAACTTTCAGATTTCTATTGGTATGGCTCCATTTCAGGAACTTTATGGTAGGGAGTGCAGGACACCACTGAGTTGGGATAGATTGGAGGAAAAAGTATCTCTTGGGCCAGCTTTGTTACAGGACATGGAGCAGCAGGTTGTTTTGATCAGACAAAGACTTCAGGAGGCACAAGATAGATAGAAGAAATATGCAGATCAGAGGAGAGTTGACCATAGCTATGAGGTGGGCATGAAGGTGTTTCTTCATGTCAGACCTCATAAGATCCCTATCCATTATGGAAAAGGCTCTAAGTTAGCTCCTAGATTTGTGGGTCCATTCGAGATCTTGGAGTGGATCAATCCCTTAGCTTATCATCTAGCCTTGCCACCCAACTTGTCTCACATCCACGATGTATTTCATGTTTCTGTTCTTAGGAGATACATTCCAGATCCCTCTCATGTATTGGATTGGACCACATTGTAGGTGCAGGAGTAGGGGACAGGTGACTGTGGAGCCCATGCACATCATAGAGCACAGGACCCTAGGCCTTTGAGGCCAAGAGATTGACCAGGTGTGAGTCCAGTGGGATAGGTATGATGAGACTGCAGCCACATGGGAGGATGCTACTTTGTTACGGGCCTAATTTCCACATCTATTTCAGTGACTTCCAGGAGGAAGTCGAGTCTAAGGGGAGGGGGATGTAGTGCCCACTCCTCTTCAACACTATTTTCATTATGATGATATTACTGTTGGATTGATACTTAGACATTTTGATTATTATATATTGATCAGTAGATGATAGACTATGCAGATATTTGGACTATTGACATGTTGTGATTTACATTTTGATTATGATGCACTTGAGTATGACGATGATGGATAGATATATATGTTGATTTGCAGTATTTTGATTTTATACTAACATGTCATATTTTGGATGCATAGCCTATGTTGGATATTTTGAGTAGAATTATGATGTTATGGATGTTAAAATTGAATTAAATTGAATGATGATAGATGATAGAATTGCTAATTTTGGATGATGATTATTGATTTCTATATGTATATTATTCTCGATGTTGTTGATACGGCCGCAAGGCCAGAGAGGTATTTTGTTTGTGTTGCAGGGACATTTTATCACATACATTGAAAGGGGATAGGGGACCAACCACGGAAGGATGTTGGGTGTTGTGCAACATGGCCAAAATTTGACAACTTGTGTATAATGTTATGTTGTGTTGTTGCATGCTTTGTTAGGAGGT
Organism: Taxus chinensis; assembly: GCA_019776745.2. Classification (NCBI taxonomy): domain Eukaryota; kingdom Viridiplantae; phylum Streptophyta; class Pinopsida; order Cupressales; family Taxaceae; genus Taxus; species Taxus chinensis. The sequence goes on along the minus strand of CM034154.1, from coordinate 701,171,724 downwards.
TCCCATGGGGGGGTAACCTCATTTATGTGGCCATGGGTGTAATGTGTTCCTTTCCTTTAAATTTTGTTTGTTTTAATTTGTTGTGCATGTGTTTAATTATTTGGGAAATATTTTCACTTTATTAACACTTGCTAATGTGTCTTAATTAACTAGTTTAGCTTAAATTTGAATTAAAAAGAGGAAGATTTGACATGTGGGCAATAAATTGGGTAGATGGTCCTTGAAATCTTGTGGATGTAAATTAGATTTGTGTTGGGTTTTGTGTTGTGTACTCTTTCCCAACTTCAAAATTCAAATTTTGACTTGGGAGGATTTTTTGGAGGCTTGTGGGACAAGCTAAGCTTGTCCCATGCCTCTTAAATTCATCCAACAACCATACCTATGGTATGGGGAGTTAATTTTAGGCTTAATTATGCATTTTGGAGTGTAAAAAGGGTAAATAATTACACTTTTACTTACCACATTTAAGTTTTTCCTTGATAAGCATGGTGTGCAAGTTGGAGTGTCATGTGGGCATGTCATAAGTCTTACATGTGCATTTAATTGCTTTGGGCTTGGTGTTTGACTTGTGTGTTGGAATGGAGGAATGATGAAGTGGCATCCTACATGGAGCCACCTCATCATCCTCACATCCCATTTCTATTTATTGATTGAATTTGAAGGATTTTGGGTTACTTGTCTTATTTCTTCTCTTGCACTTTTGAAAATTTGGTCTTGAGTTGCATGCTTGGAGTTTTTTTGGAGTTGCATTTTGGATTGTGCTTTGGTTTGAAGGTGTTGAAAGCTTGTTGGAGTGAAGATTTTTGGAAGCTTAATGGAGAGGTAGGATCTCCACCTTTTTTATTTCTTTATTTATGTATATAGATGTGAAAATTGTGTTTGTATGAGTATTTGCATGGGTGTTGTGAATGTGATATATTGGGGTTGGGTAGCTTTCCTTAAGAAGGGAGTGGGAGATGGAAGTATGGGACCATTGGGGAGGGAAAAGGGAGTTGTGAGGCATGCATTTTGGAGGGAGTGTGATTAGGAGTTCCACCTATGGGGAGTGAAAAGGAAAACATGGAAATATTTTTACATATTTGCAAGGGGAGAGATAAGGATGTATTTGAATGTTTTGTATTGTGCACATGGAGGATTTTGGGTGGAACTCCTACTTCACTTGGGAGGAAAAAGGAGGTGGTTCCCATATTCCTTTCTCCTTTTGGCTTGATGTCAAGCCTATGTGTTGTTGGAAAGTTGTAAATATTGTTGAGTATGTCCATTTGAATGTGTTGTATGTTTTGTGTTGGTTTTGTGAAGCCATTTTTGTAAAGGTTGTCAAATGTTACATTATACTCCCCATTGTTCTTTGGTTGGGGCTTGGGGGCCAATAAGGGGATGGCTTCTCATCTTATTGGATTATAGGTTGGGGAGAGTGTCACCTATACCCCTTTATTTGTATTGTGATCCAAGTTTTTGAAGAGTTGATGGATGCAAGTTTGAAAGCTAAAAGTTGGGAGATGACCTTGAAAGAAGATTTGTGTTTTGACCATTGGAAGAATATCCATGTTGTAAATCATATTATTGTTCCCACTTAGAGTGGAAGATTGTAACTCTTGTATATTTAAAGGAAAGTATTGTATATTCATTTACTCCAATTTGAAGTATTGTATAGTGAAAGAAGAAAATTTAGTTGTAATTGGTTGAAATAAAACTCTCCTAACTTTTATGTTATTCAAAGTTGTATAGATGTATCTTGTTGGTTGTTATCGAAAGGTGTTGTTGAGTTCTTGTTGTATTTGGAAAAAAATAAATGGATTAAAAGTTCTTGTATTGAAAAGGATGTTGTTGAGTTGTTTTTTCATATTTGTTGGCATTGAATATGTGAAAGAGATGAATTGTAAAGTATGTTGTTAAAAGAAAATTTACATTTCATATTGTTGAAGAAAGAATGTTTGAATGGAAACGCTATGTTTATGTAATTTTGAGTTATGAAACTAAGATATGTTTTCAATCTATCAACCAATGAATGGAATACACCTTAATTAAAATTAATATTGCATTAAACACCAACATAAGTAGAAAAACTATTGAAAAATGCATATATTTAAGGTTTTGTTTTTTCGGGAAACATAACCGCCCCTATGTAGAGCATGACAGTTTCAGAACCGCCACCCAAGCATAGAGTGGAAGGTTGATGAACCGCCCCCAGGTAGGGCGGATCACAGGACCACCAGTCTACGTAGGGTGGTGGTTTCGTCACTTTTGACAGAAAAATAAAATCCCGACTGTGAAAAATGTAAGATTGAATTTTAATTAAAATCTAAGCTTTAAAACCTTCAAAATGAAACTACCAGCAACTAGTAATTGATCAAATTTAATTGTTTAAGCTTATCAATCCTCTTATGGACACCCAAATGTGTAAAATTCATAGATTTAATGAAATGGGGTTTTTCCCCAATTGTTGAACTCAAAGGATGTTTACATTAAATAACAAAAATAGATCCATGGTGGGATCTCTACATTAAGCAAATGAGAAATCTTACAATAGTAAACCCTTGCCTAAGCTAACTATGGAAGAGAAGAATGGAGGAATTTCTCCATTTACAACTGAACCAAGAAAATTTCTCCATGGTTGCTCTTCTTGCTTTCATGGCTTCTCCTCCTTCTCCTCTTCCAAACCTATAAAACAAGAATGAACAAATGAGGTTGTTTTGGGGAAAATAGAAATAAAAGGAAACCCATAAGGATATTTAGGGAAACCAAATCTAAGGGCTAGGATAGATTCAATCTAATGGCCCAAATTAAACCCTACCTCACTTAAGTTGGAGGTATTTTTGTGGGAATGAAATTTAATTAAAAAAAATAAAGTGCATGGGTAATGGGGTGAATGGGGCCACTTAGTGGCTAGGAAAAATAATTAAACTTTTGTGTTAGAAAATAAAGGAATCTTGGTGCATGATAACTAATTAAACTTATGGAACTTCGTAAACATATTGTTTTAAACCATAAATATATTTTAGGAAGTAAATTAATAATATTTAATTATTAATTTAATTCATGACTTTCAACAAGCTTGTGTAGAAATACTTTAACCAAGAAATTTATTAATTGTGGATAATGTCTAACCTTGCAAACCTCTTTTAAAACAAAAAAATATATTTACTTTAATTTTGAGTATTAAATTATTAGTTCTATTTTGTTTTAAAAATTCATCAAATATTTATAACATTTACATGGACTAGAATAGTTCACCATTACATATTATATGTTTTATATCTATGTTTGCATGAACTTGTTACAATTTAATTATATAAGTTTAGTGATATTTATGGAAATCATTCAGTTTGGATGATATTTACATGAGATAAATAAAGTTTGTCTTAAAAATTCAGTCACATGTATGACATTCACTCAATTCATATTGGCATGGATGACTTCTATGACCAAGGAAATGGTGTATAACAAACAAAAATTCTAGATAGTGACATTGGTGCCTTAAATGGTGATAGTTTCATAATGCTAGATGGTAAATTGGATTCCTAATGTTATATGGTGATATTATATCCAAATGATAGTTCTCACATGAGATGTTCATACATTCTTTAAATAGAACACATCGGGGGCAATCAGGTGTAGTCCTTTCATGCTTTTATGGCATTTACACACCTCAATTTATTTATATGAATTTTTTTCTCTCTCTAGAGTATTAATAAACATATTTATACATAAATAAATAGATTTTAATTTTGGATTTGTGTGGGTTCACACTCTTCATTATGTACTTATCATCCTCTTATGATTGGAGTTAGAGGCTTATATTCACTTGTTCCTTTTACTTTTAATCAAACACTTTTATTACTAGATTGAAACCATGAAATCATAATACCTGAAAAGTTGTCATGTGGTATTTGGAAATAATAATAGAGAATTGATCCTAACACTATCCCATTTATCCATTTATCGACTAAACTTAATGTATGTCTTTCTCATCCTACACTCTAATTCTAATATGTTTAGATACTTCTTTATCATAACACATCAAGAATCAATGAACCTTATATATAACACATCTTAATATTCTATAAAAAGCATCTCATGTCTCAAATTCAATTATTGTTTAAGCTTGGAGAGATTCATGGGTCTAGGAAAAATTAAGCCAGATATTTTTCCCATGCCCAGAAAACCTCTCGTGTACATGCAAGGATCATATTTTCAAAAATGCACAAGTTACCTTTATAAGTTTAGGGTTGGTTGAGTAAAAAATAATCAACATAAGTAATTTGTATTGAAAAATGCATCCTTACTTATTAGATTTGTCTACAGATCCCAATCGAAACACCTCTAGGAAGGACATTGAACCAAGTATTGTGAGTCAAACATTGAACTACTTTTTCCTTAGATCAAATTAATAAAGTGCTACTCATGTTTGAATACATATATCTTGCTATGATACACCACACATTTAGTTCTCTAAAATTAACCTAAGCATCATTTCCAAGTGTTAAGGGAAAAATTAGGACTACATATTTCTTTTCATTTCTAACCTCCACTCCGCCTTAGGACTTGGAAAACTATGTGTGGCTTGATCCCACTTTAGTATTTTTGTATGTTGTATAATTCTCACCACATTAGTAGGGGTGTGACAAGGTCATTCTAGCACATATGATAAATTACACTTTTACAGGTAAATAGGAAAGGAGAAGACATATAATTTATATGAATATGGAAATCTAGATATAGGGAAAATATATAGATATGTACACAAAGTAGATGTTAGAAGAAAATTACATATCATGGTAAGAAAGGGCCCATTTTTCAACCCTAGGACACATTCAATGGGTGAATTTAGTCACAAAATTATGCACTTTAGATATTTATTTATCTCGGTCTCCTACTACTATTTTGAAGGTTCTTGAATAAAGAAAGTACTAATTAACCCCTGTCTTTTGGCCATCTTTTTTTATTTTATTTCATTATTACCGACCTCTTGCACCCATATGCCTAGTTAGATTTTGTCATCCCACATTATTTTAGCATTAACTGGGGCACCCATATTAATACTGGGGTGGCCGGGGGCGCCCTGGTCCTTTTTGCATTTTTCTACCACTTTTTAGGCTCTTTCTGGCCGTTTTACATCTTTATCTTTTCTATGGTTGTCCATTTTGGGGTTAATTATGAAATTAGATCAAGAAAACCCTATAAATATAAAGCTATGAGACCATAATGAGGGACCTAACATCACTTACTACTCTCACTCCATCTAGAGTTGCATCCATCTATTCCATTGGAGATCACTTGCATCCATATAGCCCCATCGTCAAGGCATAATGCTAGGACATCTGCATCACATTTCATAGGGGGAGGGATTCTATTATATTCCATGCACACATTCTATTAAATTTTCTACATAGTTATTTCTCGGTACTTCACAAAGTGCGACTGACACAAGAGCAACCTAGGGCATGCTCACAAACACACACAAAACTACATTTGGGTATGGAATGTGGTGCAGTGCTCAGTTTGTAAAAACACCATTGTTGCAGCAGAGGTTAGTCTGACCCTTTCATATGCATTTTTTATTTTTTAGGGATTGATTCCTGTTAGGGTTTTTGCAGGTATTTTTATTCATCTCGAAATAACATCGACACTTGAAGTGAGGAAGCGAATCTTATGTGACACAATGAGGGTTTCAGACCATCTGCCAAACCTATAAAATTTAGTTCTGAAGCTTTTACATAGACCATGACACCTAGTTTGTAGACCAGAGCACCTGTAGGTTCCCCAGTCCAAAGAAATAACCCAAATCCATCATTTCCAGAGCTCTTGCATAGTCGTTCCTGCTTTCTGATTCTCCAGTCACACCTGCGACATAGTCTCGTTACTTCTTCGAATCAACTGAGTCACTTCCTCACTCTCTCTTATACATTACGACTTCTATTTCTATTAGTTTAATTACTTATTTCATTTACATACTATCTTATAAAAATTATTTTCTACATTTGTATGTCCTCCTAGATTAGATTAACTAGCATATCAACATCGATTCCATTTTTATTTAGTCATTTTGGTGAACCCAATCATCAAAACTTCTAAGGTTGTTCTCATTTCTTCTCACTATCGAGTTCCTTCTCCTTTTACCATGGCTCACTCTAATACTGATTTTACCGAAGGGCATCTTAAGGCCATTGATATTCATATTGCTGAGCATCCTTAGGATCTAGAATTGCTTTTACATGTGGCTTGAGAGGAAGCTATTAATTTGGCGGAACTCAATAATTCTTTGGCTATAACTTTTGTTTCCACTTAACTGCTTGCTTCCACTCTCCCACCATCTCTACCATCCTGGTTTTTTTTGCTACTCCTACAAATCATTTTATGCCACCCTTATTTTCTCACGTGTGATAGGTCTCATTTGTTGGAAATCAAGACTTGAATTCTCTTTATCATGACCTTTAAGCTCAAATCCATAAGTTGCAACGAGCTACTTTGCATGCCTCACCATCTCTAGATTCTACATTATTATTCAACAATCCATTCATACCTTCCATCTCAACCTACCCGCTTCCTCCTAGATTTGTCACCCCTAAGCTTACCATTTTTAATGGGCATGGTGACCCACATGATAATCTTAGAGAATTTCATGTATCTTTCTTATAATTTTCCAACGATCATATTCTCTTTGCTAAAAATATCTCCTCGTAGTCTCAATGACTATGTGATGCATTGGTTTTATGACCTACCTATTCACTCAGTCACTTCCTTCACACATCTAGCTGATGCCTTTATTACACATTTCTCCATCAAGATCGGCTCTAAGATTTCTTATGCTTAGTTAGCATAACTTAAACAAGGATCTAATGAACATTTAGCTAAACTACATTTTAAGGTATAAGAACAACCTCACTAAAATGACAAATGTGATTGTGGACTCTAAGCTTCAGGACTTGTTTTATCCAAAGTCTTTTACTACCTCTTCAAGAGAGTATTCTCTTTAATACCTTTCCTTCCTTTGATAATATTTTTCATACTCTTAAGCTATGTGAACCTAAACTCTTATCCATCAGAAAGATTAAGTATCAGGAAAAAACTCCATCCTCCACTCGTTTTCAAAGTAAGGCACCATTCAAAAACCATCTACATCTAAACCAACTGACACTAAAATCATCATCAATGTAGTTACTCCCTTTAAATAAGTTCAATCACAACCACCTAGGATTATGTTTATCAACTTTTTTATGGCTCCACATCTTGTCGTGAAGAAAACTTCTTGAGAGCAAACCTTATTACCCTTCCTCCATTGCGCGAGTTAGACCCATCGTGACCAAAAGGTATAAATTACAATGATAAATTGGGTTTTGATTACCATCGATGTGTGGGACATTCAACCAATAAATGTTTCAAACTCCACACAATCATCCAAGACCTAATTGATGATAAAAAACTAGAGTTTCTAGAATTCGTTAACTCTGCACCAAACAACGATAAAGGTAAACTCAAGCTCTTTAACAATGAATCTCAATAACATGAAAAGAAGACACCTGATTCTTCTACTAATCATACATACCATGTGGTCTCCTCATGAATCAGTAGCTTTGGATTTCGTAGTAGCAAATACTGATGCTTCACCTCCAATAATTTTCTTTTCTAATCATGATTATCATGCAAATTTTATATCTACTCATTTACATATCAAGGAATCTATTAGATTGACCTCCATCAACAACACTAAGGTTGACTCATGTTGGCCCGTTAGCGCATGTTGTATTGCACTTCTTTGGGCTATTGGTTATCCTTCTTCACAAATTGAATATCCTTTTAAAAAAAATTATGTTGTTTTCAAACAACATGTGACTATTGGTCATCTTACATTATTCGAGCCTTTCCTTTTGGAAATACCATTGATGGATGTGATTTGTTACTTGGCCTTAATTGGATTTGAAATTATTGCTCTATCATTTCTATGAATTATTTACGACTCAAGTTCATCCATAATAAAAAAGGTCATCTCTATTGATGGTGTCCCTCCCTCCACTCCATTGTCATCATCTCCCCATATAGTAGCTCACGTGTCGTCCACTTCTTCTAACACAATGTCATTCTATGTTTCTCAAAACATAGTATGATCTTATCTCACCTACTCGAGTACCATCTGCATGACCACACTATTCCACTAGTCCTCCACCTAGGCACGAGCCTATTCCCAGGACAACCACTACATAACGACGTCGATTTCCACCTCATTTTATTCTGAATAGATCTTCATCATCTTCACACTCAGTATCACATAGATCTCCATCACCGATGTATTTTTCTATGTCATGGCCTTCATCATATATTCATCCATCACATGCACATAGACTTCATTTACCTGCACAACGTTTTTCTACCATACCATTGTTATTAAAGCATAATCCTACATTTTCATCACCACAGACATCAGGTGAAATACCCTTTTCCTTCACTATCATTGGTTAGTATCCTCATTCATATATGCTCGGGGGGGCATAACACTTAATACACTTCCCCTCTTCTCATCATAGTCTCTACACATCTCTCATATTTTCATTTTTATATAAGATTTTTCATCACATGTTTCAACACCAACCATTACCTGATGGCGCACCTCTTTTGCTTCGATTCACACTCTGGCTGTTGGGGGATTACTACTACACTAAACCCCACACACTACACTAGGTCATCAAACGTCATGCTTCATCACACATTGCATGTCATACACCGTAAATTCTATAATTTACTTTACACCATTTGGAATTTGCACATTTATACAGTGTACATTATACTAGTCTTCATATTACACATTTAGCATCATACACTATTAGGCTATTTACACATATTTCCTCACATCCTATACATAGTAGAAAACCTTACATTATACACTGCATGTCTCCACATTCTACATACTCTACTAGTCTAGCATTATTTCACCTTACTTAGTCTACTTACACATGTTACATTGCACATTATACATTACCTTTTATACATTCTACACATCTAGAATTGCATCCTACACACCATGTATTTACCCATTCTATCCATCATATTGCCATCTTATCATTATTACATATACTATATTATATTCTACACATTGCACTCACCACCCTATGACAAACTTTAGTTCCTCAGTCCATACTCCACTACCAAGGGTTTATAAATCAAATTGACCTTACACTCATCACATGTTTACAAATTAACCTATCATCATGCAAGATTACTAGTTTAGTGACATATGCTATAGGATAAATCGTCACTCATCTTCTTCATCTTGTAGTGGTATAACACCTTAGGTTACATCACCACTCTTTACCTTTCCTTTTATAGTGTTATACGCTGAGTGATAAATCATCGCTTATCCATTCATCTTGTAGTGATATACACTTATGGATAAATCATCACTCATTCGATTCATCATGTTGTGATATATGATTCAGCTATAGGGTTCATGTAAACATCGTCGCTAGGTTGTATTTCATCACCATGCATACACATTCATCACAACGAATTAGACACACCGTAAACACTTTGACCATTTCATGATGATGCACTCTCGTTTAAAGTTCATTCTTGACTGCTGAGGGGGAAAACCAAATGAACCTCATTGCATACAGTCCATTCACTCAGGGGGTATGCGGATCCTATAATTTCCATTTTTTCATTCCATTCCATCCATCCACAACATGTTGCATTGTCTTGGGGGCATTTAATTTTGGCTACTAGTTCTTTACATGATCACTTTAATACACATGTTAGACTGATTTCTTATATTTCATTATCTATACCATAAACACATGTGCATTCATGTATTTTTTAAATTTTGATCACAGATAAAAATCCTTTACACTGGACATTGGGGGCATCCACATTCGACTTTCACAGGTGCTATTATTTCATTTTGTATTTATCACTTTAAATTGCTTGGTTATACACACATCTTTGACATATTGGTTATTTCTATAACATGCTAATGGGTGTTTCATGTGTAGTACTTGTCCTGTAGGATTACATGTTACCATGATTACTTCTTTGTTTGTCTTTACTTATTTTTCATTGTTTGCTTCTTGTATGCAAGATTTTTCATATGTTTTGTGTGTACACTTTCTTTTTTTACAACCATGATGGCCTTGTGTGTCTTGGGACATCATGAGTGATGTCCCATGTTTGTGACTTTATTTGTATGGCTTACATGTCTTCATATGTGTTTACATTAATTTTCTTGGTAGCTTACACACCGTTTGCATAATTTACACTTGTTTTCTACATACATGCCTTTTCATAATAACACTTGTTTTGGCTAGCCTTTTGTTTTATGCACACCTTGGTTTCTACTAAGCACAATCCCTTCACCTTATAGGGCAGATTTTTAGACTAAATTTGGTTGTCTTTTGGGGCTTCATTCTCCTATTAGCGATGTCACATGCGCCCCCAAAGAGGGGGGGGCATCATTTGGGGTTTTACAGTTTACACAACACATTTACATTGGTTCAGTTCAGTGCACTTTCTACCCTTTTCGTTGTGGGTTTACATACAATGAGTGAGTTTATACCAATCTATGAAATCCATACACATCGTCTTTTACAGAACATGATGTCCTTAGCATTCAGAGGAAAAGTTAATGGTTGGAGGATACAACGGAATTTCTCCCAATAATTCTTCTACTGCTGACATTGGATCACCCTAAAAACTAGGACGATATAGAGATCTCTTCACAAATCAGGGAAGGAGTTAAAGGTTGGAGGACACAGAGCATTTCCTCCCTATACTTCTTCAGCCTATGGTGTCGAATTGCCCAAAAAAACTTGATAGTACAGGATATCCTTTCTACACCCTTTCTCAACATGGATCAGGTGCACATGTTCCATTTACACTATTCATTTGTGTACTTTACATTTACATGTGCCTTTTACATTGATTTTTAAACACACACACACACACACACACACACACACACACACACACACACACACACACACACACACACACACACACACATGACTAATTGATAATTTTCTGCTTGCAGGTCCTACCATATGAGAAAAAAACATTCAAAGTGGGGGCAATAAAAACAACAACTACAACAATAATTACAACAACATAAAAAAAAAAAATTACAGTGACAACAACGACATCAAAAATGACACTTCGCAGCGGCACACCTTGCATACTAACCATGCAGGTACACACATTGGTAGCAACACATGCATTTCCACCCTAGGATCGCTCTCATCACTTTTTACATTTTTCATCTTTATTTTCCATGTTCCATCATCTTTTTGTCATTCCACGCTTTGTATAGTCATTCCGCATGTCTTCTTCATCAATCTACATGGTATTCAGGTACACATCTCTATTTACTTTACATTACCAAGCTTTCCTTTCACCAACATAAAGTGGGGGAAAATGTAGTCATAAAATCATGCACTTTAGAAATTTATTTATCCCAATCTCATACTATTATTTAGGAGGTTCTTGAGTGAAGAAATTACTAATTAACCCCCCATCTTTTGGCCATCTTGTTTTATTTTATTTCGTCATTACCGACCTCTTGCACCCATATGCCCAATCAAATTTTGTCATCCAATGTTACTTTAGCCTTGACTGGGGTGCCCATATTAGTACTAGGGCGCCTGTGGTGCCTTGGTCCCACCAGGAGTCCCCGGTCCCTTTTGCACTTTTTCGCCACTTTTTGGACTCTTTATAGTTGTTTTACATCTTTAATTTTTTGGTGGTTGACCATTTTCAGGTTAATTATGAAATTAGATCAAGAGAACCCTATAAATATAGATATATGAGACCATAATGAGGGACCTAACATCACTTACTACTATCACTTCATCTAGAGTTGCATCCATCTACTACATTAGAGATCACTTGCATCTATATAGTTCCATCATCAAGGCACAAGGCTAGGACATTTGCATCACATTTCATAGGGGGGTGGATTCTATTCTATTCCATGAACATATTATATTACATTTTATACACATAGTTATTGCTCACTACTTCACAAAGTATGAGCAGCACAAGAGAAACCTAAGGCATGATCAAACACACACACACACACACACACAAAACTACATTTGGGTCTGGAATGTAGTGTAGTGCTTAGTTAGTAAGAGCACCATCGTGGTAGATCAAGTCAGTCTGACCCTTTCATATGCATTTTTATTTTTTAGGGATTGACACTTGTTAGGGTTTTTTGTTGGTATTTTTATTCATCTTGAAATAACAGTGAAACTTGAAGTGAGGAAGCGAATTTGATGCGACACACAAAAAGGGTTTCAGACCATCTGCCAAACCTATAAAATTCAGTTTCGAAGCTTTTACACCGACCAGGGCACCCATTTTACAGACCAGAGCACCCGCAGGAACCCCAGTCCTTCTCCAAGTGCCCCAGTCCAGAGAAATAACCCAGATCCATCCTTTTGGGAGCTCTTTCTCAGTCATTCTTGATTTTGATTCTCCAGTCACATCTACAACATAGTCCCATCACTTCATCAAATCAGATGAGTCACTTCCTCACTCTCTCTTACACATTAGGGATTCTATTTATATTAGTTTAATTTTTTATTTCATTTACATACTATCTTAGCACATTTATTTGCTATGTTTATATGTCCTCGATTGGATTAACTAGCATATCAACATCTATTCCATTTTTAGTTAATAAGTGAACTTATCCCCAAACAAATGAACCTACCCTCTACTCATTTTTAGGCTCCCAAATTTTACAAGAAGATTTACAACACCGTAAAAAACTTTCTCATTTGGTTACAGATCATTGTTACACAATTTTAATTTGGTTTAAGGTGAATAAGTTTTGAACCTTACTCCTACTTGTTAGTATACACTTTCGAGAAGTTGTATGTTGAGAAAAACTAATATCCTTACATAATTCTAGGTTTATCATTTCTGTAATGACTATTATGAGATTATTCTTAAACATTTTGCAATATATTAATTATCTCATCCTAGTTTTTTAAATGGACATATGAGTTTTGTGGATGCAGAGTAGAGTAAGAGCAACACAAGAATTCAAAGAGATAATGATCTTCTATTGATTTATCATTATATGATTACAAAAAGGATCCCACATATATAGGAAGCAATCACACCAAAATAGGTGTAAAAAAATATTTGTCTTTACATGTTGAAACCATGCGGATGGTTTAAACCACTCCTAAAATAATAAACAATAAAACAACCCTAAGTTGTTTATGTAACAATTTCATAAACAACTAATTATACATTTACCTTTTTACATTTTACTAACATACAAAATTTCACTTATATTTACCATAAGTAAATATAAATCATAATATGAAACAATAACCATAGTTTTCCTAATATTCCCCCTTTAGTGCGAACATGGGGAAAACGTATTTTTGTACTTGCACCTTCTTTCATAATATGTGATTTTCACAGGATGATCAAAAACCTGATGGATGGTTTTACATACTGTTGACCACGAACCAAGAATGGTGGTTTTACAAAGTGGAGTACCACAAACCAAAAAGTGATGGTTTTGCATATGGTTTAACAACAACCAAAAGTGGTGGTTTTACGAAGTGGTCTACCACAAAACAAAAAAATGAAGGTTTTATAAGTGGTTTACCCACAACCACATGATGATGGGTGATGTACTATTATACGCCCTCATCAATATCTCATTGTAAGGAATAACAGAGGAAAAACTAATCACACATTACAAACTGAAAAACTGGAAAAGGAACATTGGGATCATGTTCTCCCTTAATATGAAATTTCCACTTATTCAAACAAGATCAAAGGATATTTGAAACATAGTGGAAAGCACACTGCAAAACCTGACAGCAAAACTACAAACACACATGTCGCCAAACCTTTGATACGTCCCCGTCGTTGGTGACTGACGAGAGGTCGTTGTTTGACCTCCTACTTTCAATGCCTCCACCCTACGATTTCATGTTGATAAATCATCCTGATTTATATTTGAGGCTCATGATGCAAACATTGTTGATCTATATGATGAAGCTCTAAATCTGACAAAAAAATCACGTCTATTGATTTGATGATAACTTGATAACCATAAATCCGTTCAAAAATCATAAAATGCATTGAAAATATGGTTTCAAGATATTTACAATGGTGCAAAGAATTACTAGAAATATCTAAGGAATCATTAGATATTTTCCCCAATCACTGGTGATTGTAACTAAGGTAAGAATAGTTAGCGGTCCCTATGCAAAGTATTGCAGTGATCTTTGATGATTCTTGTGCACGACAATTGCTTCCAGAATCTCCTCAAATGTTTTCTCTGATACTGAATGAAATGGACATATGAGTTTTGTGGATGCAGAGAAGAGTAAGAGCAACACAAGAATTCAAAGAGATAATTATCTTCTATTAATTTCTCATTATATGATTACAAAAAAGAACCCATATACATGGGAAGAAAACACACCAAAAAAGGTGTAACAAAATATTTGTCTCTATGTTGAAACCATACGGATTGTTTCAACCACTTATAAAATAATAAAAAATAAAACAAACCTAAGTTGTTTATGTAACTACTTCATACACAACTAATTACATTTACCTTTTTACATTTTACTAACTTACTAACCTTCACATATATTTACCATAAGTAAATATAAATCATAATGTGAAGCACTAACCATATTTTTCATAATAGTTTTAATATTACAACTCCCACTTCAAAATGGCTATAAATAAGAGGAGAAGATATCAACAAAGGGATTCAGAACAGTTGGAAGACAAAAGACTTGAGAAAAGATAAATTGTGAGTAGTAAAGGGTGATTAATTGAATGGTATATCCATACTAGAGGATCTATGTCTAGTTTAGAAGATTCTTGTGAGCTTCTAGTTAGGGTTTAGTCCTAATATTGTGTCCCATATTAGATGTTGCATGTTTGTTTTTCAAGAATGTAATAAGATTGTAATGTGTTTTTCCGTGTTTTTAATGTTTTTCTTATGGGTCAGTATAAGAAACTTATATTTCTATATTAGTTCCATATTGACCATTGCATCTGTGGGGTCATATTTGTGTGAACACTTGTGGGTTGCATATTCTAGTTAGAAATTCCTTTATTGGGCCCTCTAGTTGCAACTACATCAATTTAAAATCATATCCCATGTCTACATTCATGAAAGAAGTAAAATAATCTTGATGAAAATAATGTGAAGTGTAGCTTTCCTAGGTATATATAAAGCCTATCGAATAAATGATCCTATAATCTAGGATATTTACATATGCACAAATGTGGTCTTTGGTGAATGTCCATATAAAAATCTATTAAATTAAGTCTTCCTAAAAATGTTATCCACCACAATGGAAAGAAACATAATGAAGATATAGAAGAAGATATTATGGAAGAAGAAGCATAATATTATTTGATTCTAGATATTGATCTTCAAGAAAGGATAGTTCCAAAGAAAAACTAATCTAATGGAGGAGGGAGTGTTCGAAATTAAATAAAACACATAGAAAATCCTAAAATTGGTTAATCAACAAGAATGCTACAATATTACAGGAAGGTACAAGAAATTATGTAATAGTCACCATCATTCAACATGTACATGAGAAAGTCAACTTGGCATTGATGACTATAATGGTTCATTCCTAAGAACTAACATTAACTAATGATGTCTTGTAATGAAAGGAGCTATATATTTGAGTTCAAGGTTTATTTTGTGGGTAATAAAAAGATTGTGGTTGTTTGAAGTAGAGTATAAGGCAACAAAGCTATATGTGAAGCCATCTAGCTTTGTGGAATTTTGAGTGACAAATATGCACCTATATCTTCCAAATATTATAATACTCAAAGTGTTATTATTGATGGTAAATAATTCAATTATGCACAAGTAACTCAAACTTAGAAAAACTCACTACCATTTCAATATAAAGAGTGTAAAATAATGAAATGTAGATGAAATTTATTATTGTTAAGAAGAATACACTTAGAAAGTCATTATCAAATATAAAATTCATCAATTTTATCTAATTTAAACATGAATTGAATGTAACAAATTTTGCAATGTACACAAATTAAATATTGAGTGCTAGAAATATTGGAATTTCTAATTACATATTAGTTAGTGATATCTTTGAAAAGGGACGACTCCTTTAAGCATGTGAATTTATCTTTCCTACATTTCATGCCCACCATTATGAAACTCTTTTGCATGCTTAGAGAACTGATTTACATAAGACATTTTAAGAATTCTAGAGATAATATGTGGCGCAACATAGGAAATCCATATTCTACTTTGTAGTTTATATTACTTTATACAGATGGTAGTGATGTAATGTGTCAGCAAAGAAAATGTGGAGAAAAGTGGAAGCTGGCCTCAGAGTCTTGAGATTTTCCCCGACTATTAACCAAAATTGGTCAATTAAGGCAGCGAAATGACATGTCTCTTTTCTTTCCTTTACGACACTGTGTGTGTTTCAAGTTTCTTTCTATTAAAAAAGAGTGAGTGGGGATAATCTGGTTGAAAATTGCGCTCTACACTTTTTGAAGAGAAATATCAAAAGGGCATCAGGGAAATTGCATTGTCCAGTCATGGTTTTTCATATTGCATGCCAAAATGCGAAGAAAAGGCATATGAAAATTGTAATTGAATATGTTTCCAGTAAGAACGTGTAGAGAATAAAAATTGTATTATATTGTGTGTATGGCAGCTATTTTCGGTTGAACTAGCTTACCCCAATCAATTAAAAATATTATTTAAAAAGATCTGGTCAACATTTTTTTAAATTGAATGTCTAAGCATTACAATGTGTATTGACTTACAAAGAATATTGGCATTTTTATTTATGTATCAGAGGAAATATCTTATGTATTACAATGTTGAGTATGCGTACAATCTAAATCAGTGAACAGTAAGAAGCCGTCTCTGCCCATGTTTCAGAAAAAATGTATAACGAATAACAATGTTGAGTGTGCACACAATCTAAATCAGTGAGTGGTAACGAATTACAATGTTGAGTTTACGTTCAATCTATATCAATGAGCGGTCGTGATTACAATCTAAATCAATAACCGGTGAATTACAATGCTTAGTATGCGTACAATCTAAAGATTAATGAGTATTAAGAAGTATATTTTCCCATGTTTCAAAGGAAACATATCGTGAATTACACTGAAGTATGCGTACAATCTAAATCGGTGAGCAGAAAGAAACATGTCAGCCCCATGTTTTGTAGGAAACATATAGCAAATTGCAATGTTGAGTATGTATACAATCTAAATTAGTGAACAATTACAAATAACAATGTTGAGTATGCGTACAATGAGCAACAAGAAGCATCTATGCTTGTGCTTCGGAGGAAATATATAGAGAATGCGAGAAGTGTCTAAGCTCATGTTTCATATGTCGAATTACAACGTTGTGTATGCATACAATCTAAATCAGAGAGCGGTAGCAAATTACAATGCTGAGTATGTGTACAGTGAGCAGCAAGAAGCACCTGTGCCCATATTTGATAGAAACATAGAGTTTCAATGAAAACAACATACAATCTAAATCAGTGAGCTCTATGCAAGGCAAACAAATTCACAAATAGACGAAAATATCAATCTACTATATTTTGATTAATGATATTTAAGATTCATAGCAAAAAAAAAAATTTAAGATAGTGTGTGTGTGTACGAGATTGAATTATTAGTTTATTTTTCTTTTATATAAATTTCATTCTAACAACTTCATGGATTATAATTTAAATGCATAATTAAAAATAAATAAATAATTTAAAATGTAAAAACAAAAAAACAATTTAATGTGGAATATATTGGTAGGATTGGGGGAGGATACAATAACAAATAGATTCGTCTAAATTAACCACTTTATACTTAAAACATGGTCAATTAAAGATTTAACGAGAGGCATCCTACAATGATAGCATGAAGTGAAAAAATTTCATGACCGTACGGTGAAAGAAAAATAACCAACCTTTTGACACCAAAAGTTACATACCTTTTCAAACTTACACTATATATGTAAGATTAAAGTTAGCAAACAAAAATATTGAAGCAATAAAACATAGCAAATGAAGGATATAAATAAAAGAATCAAAGCAAAAATACAAAAGAACTTAATAGAAAAATAGAGGTTTGGAGATTAGGATGGGAGGTGTGAAAAATACTCCTCTGTTAAAGGTTTGTACATTATTTGTTGTAACATTTCCATTATCAATTAAACCTCTGAAATAATCTGTATAAAATAAAACAATTTATGGTGCTGCTTTCTCCATTTAACTCTTCATATATTTATTTTAAAATAAAATAATTTAATGTGCTCCTTTCTCAGTTTAACTCTACATATATTATTTTAAAATAAAACAATTTATGTTGTTCCTTTCTCCATTTAATTTTTGCATATATTTATTTTACCCAGCATTTTATGCTGTCCCCTTCTCCATTTAACACTGCATATATCTTTTTTACCCAAATTTTTTATATTTTTTATCTTTTTATAAAAGATTCAAACATATATTTTTAAAGACATGTTTACTAATAGACAACAAGAATAAATAATTTTAATTTAAATGTAAGTTGAGATATCTTCATTAATATTTTTGTGGTCAATTCATCCCATGATAACCTTTTGCTACCTGTGAAATAAAACCTCTTGGCATAATAAAGTCTATAGACAATAATTAATAAGATATGACCTGCTTAAATAATAAATGAATAATATTATCTAAAATTCTATAGATGAACTCGCCATCTTGAAAGTTATACACCTTTATTTCAAATCAAATCAATTTCCAAAATGTGGCTATTGGTCTTATTCCACGGTTTGTCTTAAATATGTGGAATAATTTAGAAAATGAAACAACAAATGATTAGTTTTAAACTTTTGGGTAACCAATTCTTATTTTTGTTTATTAATAAAGTCACAATTTGGTACTACACTATTAATCAAAATATATGAAAGAAGATACTTAAGATGTGATTGTCCCTGAAAATATCATAAATCAATCTCAAAACATTATCGAATGAGTCTTCAGCTGGGTGAATTTTTATACGAACATATATTTTTACCCTGATTTGTCTAATAATGTGAGCCGCACATATTTTTTTAGTATTAGGTTTTTTTTAAAAAATAAAAATAAAAATTAAATATGTTAAAATTACTGTTTTCTATCTAATAGGGAATAATTAAAAATATATAAATGAATTTTCATTGATTTGATTTAATAAAAATATAAATGATATAATATACTCTTTAAGATTTGTTTTTTTTAATAAGTAATTTATATTATATAAATAGTTTTATTAAAATTAAATATACAAAAACCCTTCGAAAATAATAACCTCGAAGATTGTTTATTTGATATCATTCTTTGAAAAGCATTGCTAATTGTTAGAATCTCGATATTGTATATTTATTGTTTATTACATCTATGTGTATTGCTTTGTTTTATAAAGAATTGTACATTTTTTTGAAAATCTTTTTGGGTATAGCATGACTAAGATTAAATTTTGAAAACAAAGAGCAAAGAAGAGCATATCAAAGATAATATCGTAGAAGAAGACAATAAGAAATGACAGATGCACAATGAGAGGAACAAAGAAAATGTCAAAATGATAACAATAGGTAAACATTTTTAGAACATAGTGCTGAATTAATAAGTGAAGAATTAAATGCTAAAAGACGACAACATGCAAATAAGATGATAAAAATTTGTGAATAGTCATCTCAAGATGACTCATATGTATTAAGAACAAGGTTACATAAAAAAATTCATCTAGCTCAATTGTTTGAGGAAGAAAGAATACATAGACAATAAATTAACCACGAAGCATCTCAAACGTTTTATCATATATTGGTTGGTAATGTTGAAGCTAATTATGGGGGAGGAATTTCAATATTAGTGGATCACATGCTTGAAACACCAAAAAATGTAGCGCAAGATATAATGGATGTCGATGTTAGAAATAATGTAGAGAATAATGGTTTGTAAGAGGAGACAACAATTACACCCAATAAGAAGAAGAAGAATGAAAAATAATGATTTAAAAGAGGATTCAACAAAACAACCTAGAAGAAGAAGATAAATGCAAGCTTCACATATTTAGAGAGAATGAAATATATGTGATCCCAATGGAATTCTTGGGAGAGATTTAAATACAACCAAAATGATTTTTTTGACTTGATCTTGATAACCTTGCTTCACCAAACATGTTTTATATTTTTCAAGAACACTACCTTGGTATAAATGTTTCTCAAACACTTGAAGGACTTGTGTGTAATAGATGTCGACAAGAGAAAGGCCATCAATGATTTTTAGCGTCGAACAATATGGATCATGGGCCACAACCACTAGAAGTTACAAACTTAACTCATGTTGAGGAAATGTTGATAGCCCATGTAAAATCAATCCTACAAGTGACACATGCAACTGGAGGTCGATATAGATATAAAGGACATATAATTAGTTTTCCTTAAGAAGTAAAATAAATTGCTAATTTTTTTCCACATAGATTAAAATATTTGTCAATGATTGTTATTCAGAGAAGAGATTCACGTGGAGAAAATTAAAACTTTGCAGTCAATAGAGAGCAAGTATATAATATACTAAAATATAAAATAGAACACGAAAATTTTTATTTAGATGTTCAGATTGACGAAAAATTCTCTAAATGAACTTCTACCTTAGTTTGATGAAAATATATTCAATCAAATGAACTCTGTCTATATGGAGTTTGATTCTGATGCAAATGAAATTGTATTTGTAGGTCTGGTCATTGAGATAGATGAACAAAATATCATTACTCACACAACATCAATGGCCTCCAAACCACCTAATGCCCCGAGGGAGATCGAATCAATCCATGCATGGGTAAATAACCTTGATGTAGACCCTGGAGCACTGATTGATTGGCTAGTGATAGCAACATCTGATATCACGAGTATGTCACACTAGGATTAGATATGGTATTCCTAACATTTTTCCCAATGGAAAATATGATTAGATAGAACCACATTTAAAACAAGTAAGTCTCCATGAGTTTGTAAAACAATTATTTTGATATACTCATGGAGATGTACTCATTTTAAATGTGGTTCTATCTGAAATGTTTGTGAATAAAAGCCTCCAAGATAATCATCTATTTATATATTACATGATGAACATGATCATGAGACATTGTGCACAAAATTCATCTGAAATGTTTGTGAATAAAATCTTCCAAGATAATCCAATCACCATCAATGAGTTACGTGAGAATATGAAAAATTTGTCCCATTCATATCTAGCTAATCATTTGATGTGGTTTAGAACATCCTTAAGGGTTGCATTTCAATGACAAGTTGAGTGTGTTGTATATTTGTAAAACTACAAAAAAGAAACTTACATTTCAATGAAATTTGTCTTACAGTCAAACTAATATGTTGTTTCTATAGAATATTTTCTTGATAGGTCTATTTTTGATGTGATTAAGGAAAATCCATCGAAATACGATTGACATAATTTGAACAATGAGAGGGGGATTTTTTAAACTAGTTTTTGAAAAACCTCAGTATTCTCAGTTATTGAATTTGTTTTTTGGTGAAAATGGGATCTAATCATTATTTAATTCATAAATTTCAGATGATAAATGGATCTAATTACAACATCTGGAAGATAAGAATGAAGGTGGAATTCATGAAACACAAGCTTTGGATGATCATGAACGGTGTGGAGAAAGCTTTGAATTGAAGACAAGTGAAAGCAGACAATGTAGATGCATATCAAGAAAGGTGTAGGAAACAATGTCCATTATATTGCATAGTGTCCAGGATGATTTCCTGCTTCACATTGGGAATTAAGAAAGTGCAAGTGAGGCTTGGATGCATGTAGAATCAATGCATGAAGTTTTTTCTTTAGTTTCTTAGTTATTTATTCAAAAATAGAACTATTGTTCAATTTAGCATTAAAAACTGAGATCATTTTTTAGGGTGACGTAATGACGTGTCCTGATGAATAAAAAACTTAAAAGGGAGATCCACAAGGTATTAAATGTGTTTTAGAAAAAATTTAAAATATTAAGTCTCTGTTGGTATGGATATCAACTACAATTTAAACCCATGATAAATTTTTGTACTTTATTATTTAATTGAATATACATGAAAGATTTAGGAATTTCACATAAATCCATGGAATGTGTCTTATTTCACATATTGAGAGGATCTTTATCAAAATGAGTACTAAATCTAGTGTACGTTGTGATATTCTTGCATGATTTAATTATTTTTTCATGTATGTTATCTATCAGTCTTATCACATTTTAAAGGCTTATAATAGACAATGAAGATAAATATATGTTTTTCATCAAACATCTCTAAATTATAATATTTTAAATGTGATTACTAAAAAATATTATTATATGTATAACAAATGACACTTGGGATGCCTTTGTGTTGTATTGGAGACATCCAATACTTATTGCATCTAATATATCTTTTACAAGATTAATATGTTGAAATTACTCAACATATTGGTAATATAACATGGTTAGTTAGTGAGTATTTTGTTAGTTAAGTTGTTATTCAACTTGTTTTTAACCTATCAATGTAAGTTTTATAGATGGTTAAAAGTGAAATAAATAAATATTTATATGCTTATTATGATTTTTATATGGATATTGTGACTCTAACCATGTTGATGTTGCATTAGATATAAAATATACTGGATATGTTTTCAAGTTGTTTGATACAAGTGCCATTACTTGAAAAGTAAAAAGCAGGTGATCATCTCCATCTCTTCTACTAAGACAAAGTATAGAAGTGCAATGGAAGTAGTGAAAGAACCCATGTGGCTAAAGCTACTGTTGAAAGAGATGCACATGGAAGCTAAATGAGTATTCCTCTTCTATGTAATAGTCATAGTTGCATGTCTCATGCTAAGACCTAGTTCAACATCAAAGAGCAAAGAATATAGAGATTCATATGCACTTTAACCGAGAAAAGATTCTTTGTGGTGATATAGATCTCAAGTTCTGCCCAACTTAAGATCAAGTTGCAAATATGTTTACGAAGCCATTGTGTGTTGTAAAGTTATGCAAGTTCTGTACAATGCTTGGCATTTCAAATTTTCTAGTGAGGGGGAGTGTGCATGGAAATGTCACCTCCTAATGGTCAGTTGGTTGATATCTCCTTCACCTCTATACTTCTGCTCTAATGGTAAAGCATTATAAAATATCCCTATGATCTTGGTAAACTTGTCACTCTAAGTTTATAGATTTCTAAATCATGTTGTGTAAACAAGTAATATTGGCATATGGTTCCCCACTTAATATTAAGGGGGAGTGTTAAAACATAATATTGGCATATGGTTCCCCACTTAATATTAAGGGGGAGTGTTAAAACATATTAAGTGTCTATAAACCTTAGTTTATAATTAAATAATTAAGAAGAGTTATATTATTAATTATTCAATATAAACTTAGTTATTTATATTTAATTTGTTATTAATTAATCGATATATATTAAATTGGGGTTCTATTTTATCACACCGCATCACTTAATATGGTTCGTGATCCGTGGGATCAAATAAATATGACCGTGGATCATATTGGTTATTATTCAAGGGTGAATTTGATCGAGAGAGAAGTGAGGGAGGGATATTTATTGGACTGTACTATGTTTCTCGATTAATATTTTTTTATGTTTGACCATGGTCTTTTACCCCTGGGGGGTTTTTCTATGTTATATCTGTGTTCACTATGTAATTTATTTTTATGTTCTAATGTGTTATGCATTTAATTTAATTTAAGTTCTTTCATGGTTATATACTATTTAATCACTCGGTCCTATCAGTGTTTCATGTATACACTTATATTCTCGATGTGCTTCTTTTCTCAATACCTTATATACTCTTTGCAATTATATGCTCTATGAACACTATGTTGTGTATGCTTTATATATACTATTTTATCTATGCACTTGTATCCTCTATGTAGTATTTTCTCTACTCCTTTATTATCTATACACTATATGTTTTATACCTTGATGTCTATATGCATTGGTTTCTCAATAGTTGTATGCGTTGGTGTGAGGAATATTATTTACTTATTATTTATAAATAAGGTGAATTTCCCTCACACATGGTGAGTCATCTCACTTAGGTGAGATCATGGTTCATTAGGTTTCATTAAGAGTTATATGATATATTTTGTCATAGAATCTATCATATGGATCATTGTGTGTCATTTAGGAGTTACTTTCCCTTTATGGAATATAACTCCTTTCTCCCTTGTGGAGGTATGATGAGTCTAGGCATGGGAGTTACGTAACACTCCTATATGTACTTCTTTTTTTTATCTATGTGAATGTTAGACTATTATTGTCTTATGTACATCCATTTTGGGTTCTTGGGTAATCTCTTGCTAATTACTTCATGAACATCTTCAAATCTGATAGAGTGCAACACTATTGATGTTCATGTGCTTCAATTAGGCCCTCGGAGGTTAATATCACCGGTATCAATAATTGTATCACTTGTTTTGATAGTTGTTAATTACTCTTCGTTTCATGTTTTTTTCTCTCCTTGTGTAAGTTTTGGAACATATTGAAAAATGTGCTTGATTCACCTTTCCTTGAGTTCATGTTTTTCTTGTTAATTACTTGGAGGAATTTTACATGATCATTTAAGTACAACTTTGTTCATGTGTATGCCATTCTATGAGATCTTCAATCCCCCTATCACATGGTATTAAAGCTTTGTCATCGATAGCCATGTACTCATAATAAGATTGTTGCTAATTACTTCTGATTTTGATTTTTCTCATCACTTCTTCCACATGTTTATTAATAATTTATTAATTGTACTAATCTATTTTAATAGTTTCTTATTTTAATTTTTTGTTGTTTTCGGGTTTTTAAATGTGTAGCTTCAGGTGTTTCTCCGCCAAATTTAGCTATCTTCAGCTACATTTGGTGGGAATATTTATAATTGGAGGTATTTTTTGGTTTCTAGTTTCATCTTGGGAATTTTAATTTTAAAATTAGCATTAATTTTTTGTGTTCTTCCCTTCAAAAATTCCTGCTCCTTGTTCCCTCCTCTCTTCCAACTTAGTTGATCCCTTGTGGAGCTTGGTGAGCTCCTCCTTTAGATGCCTTAGGTTCCTCCATCTCGATCCTTCTTTTCCACTCGCCCCATAAGTTGGGTTTATTGGTAGGCGAGTTATCATGTTATTTATCTTGGGTCTATTTTATTTTTGGCAAGTTGGCTCTTTGTTTGATGAGTAGGGTTGCTTTGGATAAGAATTTAATGCTAGCTCAACCTAATTGTTTGTCTCTTCCTGCGTGCTAGTATTTTGGATTCCTTACTTTGCGGGTTAGGTTTCCTGTTTGGCTTGTCGATCCCTACCTGCCTTAACCTCCATGTTTTTGCTTCACTTCTTCTTAGGTATGCTTGTGATCCCTACTCTAAGTTATCGTTCTGTCCCACCCTACTTGCTTCTTGATATTCTAACCCTACTATATGAGTCGGGTCAAAGCACATACGTGTGTCCCATTATTTTTTATTTTCTGTACCTCTAAACCACATGAATTTTTGACATCACTGAAAATTGTATAGGTAATTACCACAAAACTACATAGAATTGGAAAATCTTGTAAACTAATGAATTGTTGTATTTTGAATGTATAATGTTGTTTCAAAGGCTATTTATTTCAAATGTTGTTTATTATTTTATAGTAGAGCTACATTGTGTAAATATCTTGTAATGCAGTCAAAACATATTTGTTTTCTACAAAATTTTAGATACATGTTATAGAATTAATTATCTATTGGATGAATATTTTTTTGATTTTTTAGATATATATGTAATTTTTTAGTGAATATATTATTTGATTTAGATATACATAGATGTTTATGGTTATATATCTCTTTATTTATTTCAAAAATGTTTTTGTTAGGAGTGTAAAGATAACATTAAAATTTAGTAAAATATATTTCTTAAAAATATTTAGAAATGATTTATTATTTTTTAGAGTGTCTCAAATGGGACGTACCGAATTTCCTAAAATACCATAGTTTAGACATAATATTTTTTTTATTATTGGTAAATAGTTTTTTGAAAGGGACTATACCCTTGTACAACAAGGCTCAGAAGCCAAAACTGGAAGATTGAGCACAAAGAAAGAGATCAGAATCTAGATAGAACAATAATGACCAACTATAGAAAGTTGTCTGCAAAGAAAAAACCCACAACTAACAACACATCAGCAAAAAGACAACTGGTTTACAATGATCAAACAACAATGGCACAACAACACCATTGGAAAAGAAACAGTCTGCAATCCAGCCATGAAAAATGAAATAATGTAACCCAGTCGAACACTAACAGAGAAGATCATCTAGGTGTAGAGCTCTCCTTCAGGGTGAGATTTTTTTTTCTTTTTGCTGACCATTACCCAGCCTGAAGGAGCCTCCACGGTTGGAGGAGAAGACAAAGGAGGAGTATTTTCCCTAGTCACATTTGTGCCAGTTGAGGCAGCCTCGTTGACATCCTGAGAGATATATTTGTTATTTTCCTTGTTGCCCTCAACAATTTGTGCATTTTTCATGTTGCTAACAATTTGAGTTTCAGATAGAGGGGTTTTTAGGGCAGAATCGGATTCAGCCATGGTATCTACTTTTGATTCAAAATATTTTTTAGCATAAAAAATCAGGTGTTCCAGGAGTGCGTCTTTCCACCAGTTGCGCTTCTCATGTTGACGTTTTTCCATCCCATAAGTAATAGAGGTGTGTCCTAATCCAAAACACCTTCTACACCGGAAAGGTAGACCTTCGTAATCAAGAGTTTGTGACCAAGTTCTATTTTGCACTCTAAGGTCTATGGTAGAAGGAAGATTTTTATCAGTGTCAAGTTCCACCAGGATCCGGGCATAGGTAGTATGGGTGTAATTAGTGGTTTAAGAATCTATATAGAGTGTAATACCCAAGGTATTGCCAATGGATGTCAGACAGTCATGACTCCAGAATTGGAGAGGTAAATGGGGCAGCCTGATCTAAACAGGTTTCCATGAGAATGATTCTGTGCACGCAGGTTAAAGGATGGGAACCAAGGTTTCATGACCAAATATTTGGATTGGTAGGTCCAGAGCTTGTAAGTAATGATGTCTTTATAAGCTATTGAAGATAAAACCACAATGAAAATGCCTTTAGCACATGGATATAAGTCTATCTTACAAGTTAAAGATGGAGTCTAATGCTTAGAGATCCACGCGTGAAGAACAGGAAGGCTGGGCCACAAACCCTCGAATCTACAAATCAGAGCATGCTCTGTGTAGTAAATCTCAGATGAAATGACATCTTCCTCAAATGTAATACACGGGGTAATGTCTGCAGGTTTCATGCAGGATTCCTTGCCTTTTAAAACGTCTTTGAAGGAGGTTTCAAGAGATCCGCGTCTAATCTCTCTATCCAGTGTTGGAATAACAGGTAGAGCTCCCTGTTCCAGCCCACCATGAATAGAGCCTTCCAGCAAGGATTTTAGATATCCATTGCCTGACATATTCCCAGGAGCGCCCCCAGATGGAGCTTGGAAACGGCTAGGGTTTGCACCGCCATCCATGGGCATAGGTTCAGTCGCAGCATTGGTAAAGGTGAGATCGATCCACGACCAGGGCGAATCCCTAAAAACAAGGCCTAGATTTGTACCCCCACAATCACCATCTTCTAGTCGAGGAGCACTAGCTGGATCCTTGTGTGGATATGCAACTACAGGGTTCGCAGGCTTGCGTGTAGCGTGGGCTAGGGCTCGCGTAGAAACCATCTATTTAAAGTTACTAGTACTATCAAGTTAGATTATACAAAAGGCTTCACATTTGTTTAATTGATTGTTAATATTTGTACTTTTTAACCAATCAGGGAGTGTTATTATTTTCATTAACCAAATATACAATTCCCACATTAATAAAAATTACTATTTAACTGCATATTTTTTAACCAAATAATTACAAAAATAAAAATTATGTTCAATTTAATTGGCCTATAAATTAAAATGTTATTCCAAGCTTCAATATTTATAAGAAACAATGATGTCATCACATTTATTGTACTTATTGACATTTCCAGGCGCAAGCATTTAAAGTTAAAAAGTGACGTATAAGGAGGACATCCAATCCGCCATGACAAAGCTCTATTTCTTTATATTTTAGCTCACCTTCGACATCGACATTGATTATCCTATGTCCAACGATCATGTATCATCCTTGACTACTCCTCACACTTGCTCCATGATTATCGAATACAATCAAAACCAACTGATTCAATAGAACCATGAATGTAGATAAAATCATATTTGTTACAATTTCAATAAGTATAATATTCTTGCTTAATTTTAGTGTGGTAGATGTGGGAACAACAGCCTCCTATGGTCCTCCATATGTTTGTAAGTATCATCACTTCAAAACAAATTCACCCTATAAAAGCTTGTATTCATGACTAATCCTTTTTGGCAACATCGGCGTGCTATGGAAATGATAGGGGCAGTCTCTCCAAGGGGAAATCATTTTGCCAACTGGTGAATGACAAAATTTGAAATCATTTTGTCATTACCAAGAAGTGTCAGATGTACAGATTTTGATGTTTGAGTGGAACAAGCAGTGAAATAATCAATGCATGCTGAAAAAAATCTTTTATGGTGAAGATTGTTGATTATTGCTCTTCCTCTAGATGCACAATGGCGACGCCAATTTCCATTTATCAACTGATGCATTTTCCCACATCGTTCATCCCTCTTCTCACAAAATAAATATCGAATATGACCAGTATGCTTTCTTAATTAATCTCTATTCTGGTTTGTGTTTTTTTGGGTGTACAGAGTCTGATTCATGGAGCGTCAAAATTGGTGAGGAAGTTGCAGTTACATGCCCTTAAAGTTATATGAATATCTTCATCTCTCTATAATCCACAAATCTCTGTTTCAAATTAGTTATATGAATATTTATATAACACTGTATGAATTCTATGGGAACATTATGAATAAACCATAGTGTAAATTTAGACACCCACTTTATAATAATTGAATATTTTAACGTAGAACATTTATTAAATATTCGTTTTATATATGTAGACTTGTTGTTCAAAGTTCTTTACTTGTAAAAGGAAATAGCTTACAAATGATTAAAGGCTTGGAATTATTTAAAGCAAACAAAAAATATCGTAAGGTTTGATACCACCTCATATTCTTAATATGTACGTACTAACAAATTTAAAAATTATAAATAAAGTGGGTTTACTACTTTAACACATTACACATAATTCTACATAATATAGTGAACACAGATATTTCTATAAGCTATCTCTATTCTATTCATATATAATTGAAATATGCTATAATGTTACGTTACAGGTTATCATATATGTCAAATGTGTATTCTATACCACATGTATATTTACATTCGTACTTTCTCTTACATTACATTCACTCACATGGCCTCATATTTTTCTCATACTAATCCTACTCTTATAAATGTGTGTGTGTGTGTGTGTGTGTGTGTGTGTGTGTGTGTGTGTGTGTGTGTGTGTGTGTGTGTGTGTGTGTGTGTGTGTGTCCACTTACATTATGTGTGTATACAATGGGCATCATCACGAAACATTGATTAGTTCAATTTTTGTGCCACTCAATTCACCTTTTCTACTACTACGACAGTACTTAGCAGCATTGTTGCTCTTCTTAAATATGATACCAAATGTCATGCTATCAATATTTGTTTAGAAAATTTTAAAAAGTATGTATTGGAATAAGGCTTTTAAATAGTCATATCATCAGATAGCCACCAATATAGAGATAGATAAATGATTTATTGTATAATTATAATATTACAAATTTACATATCCAACATCTAGACATTACAAATATTGACTCTAAGGAAGTAATTTTGAAAAAAAAATTGGCTAAAAATAGTCGAATTAGTACACTTGGGAGCGGATGTTGTCCAATATTCTTACATTTGAGGTTGGTTGGTTTGACGAAGATCAAAATTCCAATGCAACTCTCTGCTGTAGGCTTGCAAAAGATGCTAATGTGGTATGTCTATCACAAATCCACCCAATTTTGATATGATAATCTCTTTTTTTTTAGAGATTTGTGTTTCTTATTAAAGTGAGGTTTTTCTATGTAGGTGAGATCTTTAGTGTGAGATTGTCTATCCTTTGTTTTAAACATAGTGTCTCAGGGGAATGTTTAGTGGCAAATTTTCATTAACTTGTGAATTAGAGGTTTTGGAAATTGGAAATGACACATTTTCAGTAGTTGGCTACCGCCCAATTCGCCTAAAATTTTGACTAGCAGGTCATTTGTAAAATTTCCCTACTATTTACACTAAAAATGAACTTATGCATGTATTTCACCAACATTTCGAATCAAACCGCACTCATATTCACTGAGGTATAATACATATAGTCTGGAGGGTTACACATAGATGACCATCCAAGCCGTCCATCCTACACCTCTAACGTCCATGAAAGAAACACACATTTGTGCATGGGAGAGACACATGTAGATGGTGATCATTCAACCCAACGTCGTCTAAGCATGATAAATGGTTGTCTAGTGTTGAAGAGACGATCACAGTGGTAGAGGTGCATCTATATCTGGGAGAGACGTTCATCTGACACAACACCATCTAATGTCAGATAGATGCCAGTCCATCTACCATCTGATGTTACCTTGTTGGTCGACCATCTGATGTTACCTTGTTGGTCGACCTTGTTTATAGAATACCAAACACCCCCAAAATGGAAGATGTTGTGTGTCTAATACAACAAGGGCATGTTTCACGTGCATCACCTTGCTTATACACATATAACTAATCTATATACAAACTTGTGAAATTTCTTATTCGTATGCACTCAAGGAGCACCAGGTTTGACATTTTCTGTAACTTTCTGTAGATGGGTTGTTGAGAATCAAGTTGGTCAGAAGAAGCTAGAAATTGATGATTACGATCCAAAACATTCGGTATATATATTTGGTTGCAAAGATTCCATTTTTCAAGTTAGAGGTAACTATATTTTTAGCTTATTCTCTTGTATATTTGATCATATTTTAAAAATAGTATCTACTAGGATTTATATTGGAAAGGATGTGAAATTGCTTGAAATTCCTAGTGTTTTTTCTGTCTCCTATACATAATGCGACTTTTACATTATATTGTTAGTTATAATGTTTCGTTTCTTTCCTGATGTGTTTGCAGGAAAAGTTAACAATATTATTGTCGTCAAATGCACAAAGAAATGAGTTGTATTTACGGTAATAATATGACATGATGATTTCCCTTATAAACCTGGATCTTTTGACATGCAAAAAAATCAATAATTAGAATTTTGAAGCCAAAGAACTATGTTATGTAAGAATTTGATCTATTCAGATGAATACATTTTACTAAATTCTATGGAATTAATCCTAAATAATTCTCTGTAAAATTTCCCAAACATGGGTTTTAACTGCAAACATGCTAAAATAACTTGTTGTCATTGTATTTTATTACCTATTGCAGTGCATTCATGTTCGAGTAGAGAAAGGGACAAGCTAAACTTAGAAATAACCTCAGAGTAGCAAATGCAATGCAAGTTATCTATAGAAAGAAAGTGACACCATTGTGAAACATATTCTACGTGATTGTTTAATGTCTTGCATATGACATGTATTATTTAGGAGACAAATTACCATAACATATTTATTGAGCCACATTATGTATGATGAACATTTCTTTATAACACATTAATTTATACTTCTCTTGATTTAGACACATTTATCTATGGACATTGACTGGTATATATTTTAATTTTGACACATTACTTCTCATACATTGATTCATGATGGAGAAAGAGAAAACATGAGAACGGGGATGATGAGGGATAACACGCACATAAACCAAGTTACACTCAAATGATAACATGAAGAAGTTCCATGAAAGATTAAAAATTAAACCATGAAATGTGTATACAAAGAAAATTTCTTGCTCATCTCATTTCTCATAGATATGAATAAAAGGAGTACAAATATGGGTTTTTTGTAAACCATAATGCATGGTAATCATAACTCCTCAAATGGAGAAGAGGAGTTACATTCCTAAAAGGGAAAGTAACTCATGTATGACACACTAACACACACTGATATGTATGAAATATTCTATGGCGGAATCTGTCATAACCCCTAAGACACTAGAGACCTATGATGTCACCTAAGTGAGATGACTCACCACGTGATGTGTACAATGACACACACCAACACCCCCACTTCATTGTAACTTAGGATGAGGTGGTAAGTCAGAAATGAGGGATGGGTTCTGAAAACTAAGTCTGATGAGGTACCCATGGAAAATAAGGATCTCAAGTAGTAGAGGAAAACTTAGTGGGAAAAAAATCCACTTACAAGACATGAAAACTCACCTAAAAATATAAGAAATATGCATCGAATGGGTCTAGGAAACAAAGGACTTGATGAGGTACCCATACACAAACTAAAATCTCAAGAATAAGAAAGGAGAGGAAAGAAAAGGGAGGAACTATTGAAGATGCGAATCCATAGCCAGATCTAAACTCTGTAACTCTAGGAATTATCTAAGAAGAGTGTCGATGATATGGTCCTTAACTTATAGACTGAAGAATATCCAACTGCATCGAATAATGTTCCTTCTACTAGGAAGGGAAAAAATGGAGTATTAGAGGAACTCCCACTCTACGAATGAAGAAAAAGGAAATAATATGGAGAGCTCTCAATCTGGTCCAGTGAAATGTGACATAGGTCTAGAAAAGGAGTGCACAAAAAATTAAGGTAATGACATGAGATCATAAATTTCAAAGTGTAATAAAGGAACATCCACTTAAAGGATGTCCAAATGAAGTGGAGGAAAATTAGTAATCCCCACAATAGTAGAAATAGGATCCACAAGAAAGGTTGGATAAATGATGGAATCTGAAAAAGTGGAAGCGATAAGATTCCTAGAAGGGGCACTCCCAACAAAAGAGATGAAGGAATCCTCCAAAACACTTGTAGAATGAAGAGAACCTCCCTGTAATGTATCACAAGGAGGTACTTTGAAGATATGATAGAGGTCTGGCAGATACTCATCCCAAAAGGGTGGATTGATTAATAGAAGAGTGATGTATGACAGGTATAAATCATTAATTCATGAAGGAGGAGGAGTGGAAATGGCCTCACATACTAGAAGTGGAAAGGAAGCAAATGCAATGATGGTATGAGGCTAGAAGCAAGACTACCTAGTGTCTAATGGGAAGGGAGGAGTGTCAGAATTATCTGGAAGGTGGCTGAGAGAAGGAGGAGAGAAGTCATCAGTAGTACTCTTGTCACCATAACTAGAAGAACAATCCTTGTCATCACGGATATAAACAAGCAAGTATGTGTCAACAAAATTGTCATCACATGAAGAGGAAGAGGAAACAATTGTATTAATAGAAGCAAAAATAGTGGTAGTATCTGAAGGGTCTCCAAATAAGGACTGAAAGATTCTATGGATAGTTGTTAGTGCAGAATCATAGCACCCTTGAATGTCTGCAACCAGATGGGTTGAGACTCTCAGTGTGATTGCACAATATGAAGGCATCTCTCAAGGTGTGGGACCTTGCAAGTTGAGAGAGCTCTCCAGATTTAGGTTGGTTCCTATCCCTCTATTTAGGTGTACACAAAAAAATTACAGAGGATCTATTCTGTGTCTATTCTATCTACGAAGGAGATAGGGCTAGAGAGATGCAAGAAAATAAACCTAAGCTAACAAAGTGATACACCAAAGGAATGTTATACACTCATTTTGTAGTTTAACACAGACCATAGGAGTGTAATACAAATAACATGCACAAATGACTAAAGCACAATAAGATATCAGAGACAATAATAGATACATGAGAGGGTCGAGAAACATCCACAAACATATATATTATTGCTCAGAAGTCGATACAATATACTATAGTAGCCAAGAGGAAAAACATGCATTACAACCTGAAGGAGAGGTTAGAAAAGCTCCACAAATCCTTCTGTGAACAAAATAATAAGGGAGGGCACAAAACAAAAATGTTCAACCCTTTACAATGAGCCTTGATCCTTCTTTTATAGATTCAACATAGAGGGAAGAAAGAGAGAGAAGTGAGAAAACTAGTTCAAAGCTCAACCACTGCCATCAAAACCTCCTACAAATCCACCTCAAATATATTATGGCTGCATCTATTACTTGTTCGGTGCCTCGAAGGGGGAGGAAATGGCGGATCAGATCAAATCTGATCTGGTTGTTGGGGCAAATAGATCCTGAATTAATGGCCTGAAGGATGTTTCTTCATTTTCTTCCCACCTAACCTCTCCAAAATTAAAGTTTTAGATCTCTATGGCATAGACGAGGCCAAGATCTTTCCAATGGTGCTAGATTTTCTAGATTTTGAGTCCCGAGTCAAAAGATATGCCTATTTGAAATTTGATTTGGGTCTGTACAAAATAGCAGGAAAACTAGTTCGAAAATGGGCCTCCTTTTTAAAACTGGACACGTGGAGGGCTGACGCATGTCTAAGGGAAACCTTTGTATTTTGATTTTGGAATTTCACTGAGCTGACATGTGGCTTCTTGCGTAGCTTTCTCAGTTTCTTCATGTTTTTTGGCTAAGTCTTTTGCTCGGCAGGGTCATACATCTGATTGGGGACACGCGGCAGCCTGGCGCTAGTTTGGGAACCTTCCCTTAATTTTACCTTGAATTAGCGCCATATCGACACTTGGCACCCTCCATTGGCTCTGCCCCAATGCTTTCACTATTTAACCAGCCCTACCCCTTTATGAAGCTGGACATGTGGAGGCTTCCACAAGCTCTCTAACTTTTGAGTGGCTTCTCTTACCTTTTCAGACCCTGAACACGCGGCGAGATGGCGCTTGTTCTCCATACTTAGTCAATTTTTTGGGCTCGCTCTGTCCCATTTTTCAACTTGGACTACGTGGCGAGCTGGATCTTATCTGGGCTTCCTCTCTCGGGTTAACCTTTGGAGATGCGCCAAGCTGACGTGTGTGGTGGCTTCCACTAGCTCTACCCCATTTTGAATTTTCAACTATCGACTCTACCCCCCACTTTGGACCTGGGACACGTGGAGGCATGGTGCTTGTTCAAGTCTCCCTTTTTAGATTCAACTTTGGAGGTGTGCTGCTTGGACACTTGGCAACATCCGCTGTCTCCTCCATACTTAGCTGATTTTTGGACTCGTTCTGAACCATTTGAGGGGCCCGAAGACTTCGAACCTTCGTCGTTCCTTCTATTTTGAGCTTCTGGCTTCTTTGACATTATCTCCTCCTTCCGTGACCCTACTATTTTGTTTTCGATCCCCTCTGCACTATGTTTTCTAGATTTGAAGCATGGGCTCGTTCGATGAAACCATTTCTTCAATTTCTTTCTGCATGGGGTTGTTTTATCTTTTGCAGGCCCCGCCACTCCATTATAGAGTCCCTCTGCAACTTGTTTACAGGATTCGAATGTGATTTCTATGGCTTCTTCTATGTAGGGTCGTGGCTAATCCAATTTTGTAGGGGGAAAAATATGGATAACAATACTGTGATGAGGATTTGAGTCTACCACATGAAGGAAAAGATATCTAGAGACATGTAACATCAATTTACAAAAAACATGGTAACATGTATCGAGGTAGTCTTTAAGATGAGAAGGATCAATTGGTGCACAAAATTTCTCATATAGAAAGGGATAAAGGCCCTTGTGGAAAAAGTAATGTTCCTTGGAAGCACATCATGATGTATAATTCTCTCTACTAAGAATAAGTGGCAGAGGTTGAGAAGCGATCCTGCTAAGCTCAAGTATAGAAAGAGAATCCTCCATTGTGCATTTAAAATAAGTGCA
Source organism: Taxus chinensis (assembly GCA_019776745.2). Taxonomy (NCBI): domain Eukaryota; kingdom Viridiplantae; phylum Streptophyta; class Pinopsida; order Cupressales; family Taxaceae; genus Taxus; species Taxus chinensis. The sequence continues at coordinate 701,135,879 of CM034154.1, read as the reverse complement.
TAATGCATGAAAAGTAGGGTGTAAGAATACACACAAGGTTGAAAGACATCGAAATTAGCTGAGAATGCATCTATATGTAATAAATTACCCAGGAAAATTATAACCCCCCTAATTTGGGTACTTTATAAACAGTGTGTTAATGTACAATAAGGTGTTTTTTGTCTAACATGGGACAAATGACCACTCACCTTGCAGTACTAGGAAATGAATCACGTAAAAGTGTGGGCCACAATGAGTCTTAGTCAGAAGCAAAGGAACAACACATAAATAAGAAAAAAAGTGAATAAGAAAGAAGAAAGTGGACTAAACAATGTGTAGTGTGAGAGAAGGCATCTCGCATCGTAAAAGATGGGTGTTAAACAATATACCCCCTGAGATATTTTGATAACTTACATGATTGTTTTGGACTTGGACGATATAAGATGATAAAAAGTGGAATAAATTAATTTTTGAGACATTCCATTGCTCCTTGTCAAGCCCCTCATTTCCATACTTAGCCAGTTTATAAGAAAATTGGAAAAAATGCAATAGAATTGGCTAAATCCGCCTTTGGAATAATAAGAGAAATAATTCCTTCATTCTTCCTATTACCCTTATTTCTGCATCATCCACATTGAGGGTTGTGGGCATTGAAATTAGTTAATTCAGGAATTTTTATAATAGGAGGAACATTTCTCATGTTCCTTATGTTTTCCACATCGTTGATCTGGCTGCAGGAGCAGTTGGGTGCACTTCATTAAGGAAAAGGTGGGTTTGGAGGGAACAAAGTGGGTGTAGAGTATTGTGAGAAAAGTGGGTAAAGTGGGAACCATGAGCACAAATGGAATTGTTCCAATGGTTTTTCGATCGACTACTTTATTCACATTAAGCACAAACACATTAAAGTAGAAGTCATGTGGAGACTCATGTGGAATCCAGCCACGACATCCCTAAGGCTGTGAACTTCAAGAGGTCATAAATTTCATCCTATAACTCCAAATTTCACAAACTTAGTTCTGTTGGAAAGGTTATCTCGGTTTAAAATAGGAAATAATATCTTAAAAATAAAGGATACAGTTTTAGGTAGCTCAAAAACCACATTTGAGGAGGTATGGTTCCCATTCCTTCTCCTATAAGAAAAGTATCATAGGGGAATGTTCTTATAAGGGTTCCCATGCCTATTTTTTAACATTCAATATATGTTGTTGGTGGTTGAAGGTGGAAATCCAAATTTCCCTCTCTTTTCCCTCCATTCTCTTTCTTATTTTATATATATTGTGAAATGATCGTCATTTGTAAAGGTTGGATACTCTTATAATACAAGGGCATCATTTCAAAGTACCACTCAAGTGATCTTTAGTTTTATGCCTTATATTTGGATTTTGCAATGTATTTTTTCCTTCTTTGTCCATTATAATGATATGTGCATCTTATTAAGACAATTAAATTCATTTTTTGTTGTTATCTTCTGACCTAGCTGGTGTTTTATTGCATTTTCTTGCCTCTTCATCTACTTGCAGGTATATTGTGCATGTTTATTATCTTTTGCAGGTATATTGAAATGATATTTTAGATGTTGTTTATGACTGTGGTACTCATGTCTTCCCTCTCCTCCTTCATTTTCCTCCCATTTCCATTTATTTGAGAGTGTATTTCCCCCTCCTTTTGGTGTTATCACCTTTGTTAGCTTAGGATTTCCATCTTTATGCACTTCCCTCTCTCTTTGTTCCCTATGGATTGTTAGATTAAGATTTGATAGTTGTATTTCCTTAATTATGAGTAGTTTAGCATTAGGAATAGGTAGAGGAACAAACCTTCTCAGCAAGTCTGTTCAAGTAACAATTCCCATAAATTGGAGACAATCCCTTATTACCCAAAAACACCAATTTCTCATCCATTCATTCATGACAAATCAAAGGGTATTGTGTTTTGGTGATAATTAATGGGATCTCTTACCGTAAGGATATGCTGGACATGATAACTAGCTGTAAGGAAAAAAAAGAGAACTACAATAATGATGAGCCAAAAAACATGGCTCGAAAAATCCCAGTAGCCCTATAATGAAGAAAAAAATGGTAATCCATCTTAATGATGTATATTTAATTAATTTTTCATTTAATTTGTCTTGATCTAAATAGAAAAAGGCAAAAAAATGGATAAAAAATCAAAAGGAGGGCAAAGGAGATACCCCAGGCTTAAGGGCGATGCAACTCAACTTGGCGAGATGGATGGAAGATGATGATATGAGGAGGTGGCAAGTTGGGCTGAAAGGCTGACCTACATGGGCGAGCTCATGGGCTAGCCGAGATGGGGGCTTAGTGAGTCAAGTCGCATGCCAAGTTTTAAGGTTAGTGGATAGATTGAATGGGTGAGCAACGTGGAAGAGATGACACTGAGTCAAATGGGGAGCAGAGGGAGGCCACATTTTTGAGATGTAGGGATGGTCTACCGAGCTAGGTATTGATAGAGGGGAGACACACGTCAATTTGTGGGAGGGGTGTGACAGGCGAGCCAATGTGTGACATGTCTAAGCTGTCAAGGTGGGGTGCTACAACATGTCGACGAGATGAGGCAAAATGTAACAACAGTGTTAAATGTGTTTCTCATGAGTAGTGAGAAAAATAGAGAAATGATTAAATGGTAATCCATGCTAAGACAACGAGGTGCACTAGCAAATGGTGAATGGAATGCACATAGGGAATGAACCGTAAGAAACTCAAAAAGAGCCAAGCCAAAAAAATAAAGTCGAATGCAACACACATATAAGGAATGAAGGGTCGAGCGGAAGGAAAGTCAAGAAAAAAATGTGGAGGCTAAGTACGAGGCAGGATGGATGCAAGGATGTAGTGTTAGATTAAATACATAGTGGCTAAGAGAGACTTAGAAGTAGACATGGACCTAGATTATGGTGTAGAGTAGATGAGGGGAGCTCAAACCAAGGGACAAAATGAGCCAAAGAAAAATGTAGTAAGGGAGAAAGTGATGCAGAGCTAGAGGAGCCTAAAACATAAAATTGAGCAACCCAGTTCGACGCAATTCAAAGACAAAAGTAAATGGGTAGAGGAAGAGCCAAATACGTGTAGGGTGAAAAGTCAATGAAGGGATGAAGGTGAGCTAAGAGAGCTAGCTCAGTTCCCAGCTCGGTGATCTGGGTCTGAGTTATGCCAGAAAATACTTATTACACCCTTTAAAACTAAAAAAACCAACACTCTAGACTCTTATCTGTGATTTTGAACTTACACTCTAAACCATTGAACATGTAAAACCAAGCACAACAAGAAAACTTGAACAATATGTGAACCCAAATAAAAATGAATCAATGCATATAACACATAGATGGAATAAACATTAGGAAGCGTGTACACAAAACTAGTAAAATCACGAACTGAGAGTAGTAGGTAATGAAAAATAGAGAGTAGCACAGATCCCAACAATGTGATCATATACTATGAGGTAGAAATTAAAAATACGAGAACAAAGAACATGTTGGATAACACACACATCACTCGAGTTACACTTGAACGGAAGCATGAACAAGTTTCATAATGGAGCAAGCATTCAATCGTGAAATGTGCATGCAAATAAAAGGTCTTTCTCATCTCATTTCTCATAGATCTGAAGAAAAGGGGTCTAAATAATGGTGTTGTGTAACCCCATTGCATGGTAATCATACCTCCTCAAGTGGGTAATAGGAGCTACATTCCTAATGGAAAGTAACTGTTGTATAACACACTGATGCACACTAATGCGTATGACAAGTTTTATGATGGAATATGTCATAACCCATAAGACACCAAAGACATATGAATTTACATAAGTGATATGACTCACCACTTGATGTGGATAGTGACACACGCCAACAATCCATACATCTCTTTATTTTTACACATTTTTCCTAGCACATTGATTATTGCATATCTTGATTTAGACACATTTATCATAGTATGTTGATTCACACTTCTCTTGATTTAGATACATTGATCCTAACACATTGATTGGTACATCTCTTGGTTTGCACACATAGCTCATAGTACATTCCATGATACATATGTACTATTTGGAATACATTTATGTTGAAACATTATGAAATACACACTATTTATTTCTTGGAACGTACTATTGTTTGGAATATGATTTCTTCACACACACCACTAACTACAACTAATATTATTTGATGTATTGCTGTAATGTATTATTAGTATTCTATGTCTTATTGTAGGCTTATCATGTAATGTGTTTTCATGTCATAGTGTGAGTCCTAATGGATCTGTTTTTTTCAGCTCACGTGTGTACTTATATACTACTCTACTATTTGTTGTAGCTATTAGCTATTGAATTATTTGGATTACTATACATGTTTAGTATATGCCTACTCGTGATATGTCATCTACTACTTGTTCTTTAATGATCATATATGATGCACAATACATATATCACCATATTTATTTTATATGATATATATGGTTCACATCCTAAATGCTTTGATTATATATTTTTACAATAAACACTTTCTCTTTTGATCTAAGTGATACATGGTAGCATTGTCTTCTCAAAATTGGGGCATATTGTGAACTCTTTTATAAGTTCACATAGACAATGGTCGAAGTGCCATAGGGTCGACATGATGATATTATTTCATTCTGATCACATATAAATATTTAATAAATATTTCATGCATTTATAACTTTTAAATGGATTGGGATGGTTCATCATTAAATACTAAAATTCCATAACAAACATTTATCACATTTAGGGGGACTAAAATAGTTCATCATTACAAATTTCAAGTTTTATATCAAATTTTCATGTAATTGGTACACATTCATCCTATATGTTTAATTACTTTATAATATTTGTTTACTTTATTTTATATTTACATGAGCTAAATGAATCTCATATTAAAAATCTAGTCACTCTATGAAATTCATTGAATTTTTCATGAGCATGGATTACCTATATGACTAATGAAATGACGATATAACAAAAAAAATGCTAGAAAGTGACATGGGTGCCTAATGTTAGATGGTGATAATTTTCAAATTTTAGATGATAAATTATATTTCTAATACTAGGTGAGGATATAGTAACAAAATGTTAGTTCTCACAAGAGATACTCATACATGCCTTAAGCAAAACTAGGTGCAGCCATTTCATGTTTTTATGTCATTTAATTTTGTTATCTCTTCAGAGATTTAATACACATATTTTCCATGTCATTTGTATACTTTACGTTTTATTTATGTGGGGTCACACTCTTCAATATATAGGTATCATCCTTGTATGATTAGGGTTATATGTTTATATTCACTTGTTCCTTTTACTTTTAATCAAGCGGTTCCATTACTAGAGTGAAACGGGGAAATTGTAGTACCTAAAATTTGGTTTTGTGGAACTTGGAAATAATAATATGGAATTGATCATAAAACTATCCCATTTATCTATTTATTGACTAAACTTAATGTATCCTTCTCAATCATACACATTGAGTTCACTAAGCCTATATAATTCTTGAACATAGAACTTAAGGAACCAATGCACCTTATAGACAAAACTAATATCATGTCTCAAATCTAGTTCTATATTAAGTTTGCAAAGGTTCATGGGCATAAGAAATAATTTCTCATAATTTATCCCATGCCGGAGAAACCTCTCTGTACATGAAACACTTAACATTTAAAACAATCACAAGTTACCTTAGTTAGGTTTAAGGTTGGTTTAGTAGGAAATAATTTGCATAAATCATATATATATATATATATATAATATATATATATATATATATATAAGATATATACTATACTACATATATATAGATATATATATATATACATACATACATACATATACAATATAGGTATACATACATACATACATATACATATATATACATACATACTATACAATACATACATACATACATACATACTACACATACATACATACATAACATACATACATACACACACACACAACACCACACACACACACACACACACACCACAGAGATATATAGATATGTATATATATATATATAGATTATGATATATATATAGATACTATAATAATTATATATATCTATGTATAACTAATCTGATATATATGTATGTATGTAATGTTGTATGTAGGTCTTTCTAGTAACTGTCTGTATGGATGTCTGCGTATATATCTATATATATATACATACATACCTACCTACATCCCACATACATCCAAATCCATCCATACATACATACAGAGATATATATATATATAATATCTACATATCTATATATTGTGTGTGGTGTGTGTTTTGTACCCACACACACCACACACACCCAATTATACATAATAATTATATATTAGAGATATATGTAATTTATATGTAGATATATATATATATATAGATTCTATATATATAAGTACATATACATATATATACAATAGCATATATACATATCCTATATCCATATATATACATATACATCCATCTATATACCTAACTATATATATATAATATTGTGTGTGTGTGTGTGTGTGTGTGGTGTGTGTGTGTGTGTTGGTGGTGGGTGTGTCTTACACACACACACACACACACTTTATATATACACATATATTACTATACCTATCCATGACATATATATACATATCCTACATACATACATCATACATACATACATATATAGTATATATATATATAATATATAATATATTGTATGTATGTCTGTATGTAGTATATATGTATATATCAATATATTTACATACACACACACACACACACACACCACACACATCAAACACACAACACACACACATCCACCACACCCACACACACCACACACCACATCCTTACTTATAGGGGCATCAACCTCTAACGAAGGCCATTGATCCAAACATGTGATTAAGTAAATATAGTAATTTAAGATGCCTCATTTGAATAACATGTAGGTCGTAGATGATAAGCAATAAATACAAACAGTTTGACCCAAGAGATAAACATTAGATTTAAACCGAATGCATATTATGATAAAAATGACTTATGTTTCCAAATAATCCTAGACCTCTGTCCGAAGTGATAAATGATGACGAGGGACAATTTTCACCACCAAGCATTAGAAAAGTGCAGAGCGTATACAGGCATCACTGCATCCCTATAATTGGGGTGGGGCTAGGGGCAGAATGAAAGAAGTGCGCAGAAGGAAGGCCCAGGGGCCGCGAGAAAACGCGCGGGGGACAGGAAAAAAAACACGGAACAGGGAAAAACAAAGCCACCAAGGTGAACAGGAGGGAGGGGGGACAGGGGGGGGAGGGAGGGAAAGGGAAGGGGCATGGAAAGCAGGAGGATATGTCGAGAGAGAGTATTGCGAGAGAGAGAGAGAGGAGAGAGAGAGATGACAGGGAGTCAGAAGAGAGAGAGAAATAGAGAGAGAGACAAATCAGACAGACAGGAAGGAGAGGAGAACAGACAAGGACAGATACAGAGACAGAGAGATACATGACAGACAGAGACAGTGACAGAACAGAACAGGGGAAGGACAGGGACCAGACGACGACATGACCAAGAGACAGAACAGACAGGACCATCACAACAACACACACACACACACACACACACACACACACACAGAAGAGAGAGAGATGGAGAGAGAGAGAGATAGAGAAGAGAGAGAGGAGAGAGAGATGAGAGAGAGGAGGAGAGAGGGATTGGAGAGGATGAGGGAGAGAGGGATGGGAGGGAGGGAGGGAGGGAGGGATGGGAGGGAGGGAGGGAGGGGGGCGGTGAGGGATGAGAGAGAGAGAAGAGAGACAGACAGACGCCAGGATCAGACAGACAGACAGACAGAAACAGACAGACAGACAGAACATACAGATGAGGAGGGAGAGCGAGAGAGACAGAGCGAGAGAGAGGGGGGGGGGGGGGGGGGGGGACACCCACACACACACACACAATACAGAGATAGACAGAGGACCGTGCGAGAAGTAGAGAGAGAAGATAGGGAGAGGAGGAGGAAGAGGAGATGAGAGAGAGAGAAGAGATGAGAGAGAGAGACAGAGACAGCAAGAGGAGAACAGAGAGAGAGAGACAGAGACAGCGAGCAAAGTATAGACAGGAGACGACCAGAGAGAGACAGAGACCTATATATATATATATCTGGTGTGGTGTGTGTGTGTGTGTGTGTGTGTTTGTGGGGTGTGTGTGTGTGTGTGGGTGTCCACACACACACACACACACATTATACACATATAAAACATATACATATACATAACATATATATACATATACATACATACTACCGACATACAGACATACATATATATATATATAATATATATATATGTATATGTATGTATGTATGTATGTATGTATATATGTATATATATATATATGTACATACAACACACACACACACCACACACACACACACACACACACACACACACACACACATACACACCACACACACACACACACCACACACACATCCTTACTTATTAGGGGCATCACCTCTACGAAGGCCATTGAGCCAAGCATTGTGATTAAGTAAATATAGTATTTATAGATGCCTAAATTTGATAACAATGTAGTCGTAGATGAATAAGCAATGAAATACAAAAGTTGACCCAAGAGAATAAACAATTAAGATTTAAAACCCTAAGTGCATATTAGGATATAAAATGACTTAGTTGTTTCAAAAATAATCCTAAACTATGTCGAAGTGATAAACTGATGAACAAAGAGGGAAAATTTTCACACCAAGCATTAGAAAAGTGCAAGAGCGTAGGCATCACTAGAATTGGGGAGCCCCTATAGGGTTGAGGGTGCATAGGGCATCAAATATCTCCTTGGGTGCCTAAGAATGCTTAGAAACATAGAAAACCAACTTTGTATGGTCGTGAGATGTTCACTTTACTTCACTTTCTATTTCTAGTATGTCACACCAAGTTCGTAGATGTCACCTGTTTAACCTATAATGAATAAATGACATGCAACACTCCATAACACATCAAATTCCAAAAATAAAAAATGTAAATGAGGGTACGGACTATCCTCGGCTTCCACACAATGAAATTACAATGGAGGGTTGCACTACATATCATACCTAGTGTAGTTCTATATGTATATGTGTGTGGAATTGTTCCCTAGGTGGATTTTGTGTGTGTGTGTGTGTGTTGCACTTAATAGTGAGGAATAAATAGATGTAGAAAATGTAAATAGATGTTTGCATGAAAAAATTAACATGCATGAAGAAGTATCAGTCCCTTGCCCTTGTGTGTGGATTCTAGATGGATTCATGAGTGACCTTGAAATGGCCTTTGAATGCAACCTTAGGCAGTGATAACTATTGTCTAGTGTTTGGTTTTTAATTATGATTACATAACATTATATTTATATGATTCCTTTTCTTGAATTTCATAATTAACCCCGAAAAGGTTGACTACCAAATAGATAAGATGTCTAAATGGCTAGAAAGGACCCAAAATATGTGAACAAATTAAAAAGAGGTCGGGGTGCCCAGATGAGACGGGGGTGCCTGATGTTGGTGTCCTGGATGGGCGCTGATGTCCAGAATGAGAAATTCCAAAGTATGAAAAGATAGACTGGGCTAGGAGTGTAAGATCAAAAGAGAAAACAAAAAGAAAGAAAATATCTCCAAAGACATGGGGTAATTAGTAATTTTATTACTTAGGAAACATACAAATAGTAGTATGTGATCAGGACTAGATAAATACCCAAAGTGCGTGATTTCATTTCTACATTTCCCCCCACTTTATGGTGTTTACCAAAATATCAATAACATAAAGTAGATAGAAGATGCATACCTGATAAAAATGTATATCGATGGTAAAAAGTGTGCCGAGAGACAAGGAAAGCATGGAGTGATAAAAAAAAGTGTGGAAGCTAGAGAAGAGGAAGTGAGAAAGTGATAATGATGATAACCCTAGGGTGAGAGCACATGTGTAGATTTCACATTTGTACTTGTTAATGATGTTGATACCTATGTGATTGATGATTGATTGATGTTGTTGATGTGATGTGACTACCGCTTCCTATAAGGACAAACCTGCAAATGAGAAGAATGATCAAGTAATCAAATAAGCTTGTATATGATCAAAATGAGTAAAAAGTATGTATAAAAATATGTGAAAATATAAAAAAGAACATGTGCACCTCATCCATGATGAGTGAAAGAGATAGAAAGGATCTTGTAGATGTTGTAGAAGAACGATTTTTTTGGGTAATCTCACGCCAGCTGTGTTGTGTGTGAGTATTTTGTGCGATCTCATGCCAAGACATGGAAAAAGTGTAGGGAGAAAATTTTGGTGTCATCCTCCAACCTTTAACTGATTACTGCAATGTGAACACCACTGAAAATGGTATATAAAAATATGATTTATTTCAAATAGTTGTGATCTAATGTGAAGGATGAAAAATGTTGTATAGTGCATGTGTTGTCCTCTCAAAATTTCCCCTCTTTCGGAAGTCAAAATTTGAAATTTTTTGAGTTAACACCTTTCTATGATATTCTAGTAAAGAGAGAAGTTGAGAAGTTAGAAAAAATTTCACGCATTTTTTGAGTCATTTGAGTGATTTATGGGTCTGTTAGACATTTTTGTACCAAGTGTCCCAAGTTCTGAAGGGCTCTCCATTCCTTGATTGGCCACTTTCTGTAAAATCTATTAAACTTGCGGGCCCGTCGGAACTTTTTGTTCCAACTGTCCCAAGTTCACTTGGGCTCTCTATTCCCTGATCACCCACATCGGCCGCATTGTGCACTTCGCATACTTTGGTCTTGCTTGTCCTGGAAAGTGTTTGTCCATTTTGTCCCTGCTTTACCCACATCGTCCGCATCAGAATCGTGTCATGATTTCATGTCCCCCATGTCCCAAATGTACCAAAGGCCATCTAGGCTAATTTTTTCCCGCTCTTCCTGATGCTTGCTTTTATGAAGTTGGTGAATATGAATTTAATGAGCATTTAATAACCTTATCTCTCCTAAAACTGTTATTTAATGGACTACCCCTCTAGGCATTTTTGCACATTACTTTCTCACTACCATTTTCTTATACCCTTGCAATTCAAATAATCTACTCGCATCCACATTTACCCTTGCAGTTTAATCACGAATTCAAGCTGTAAGGTCATTTTCCAAAGCACTGTCAATATGAAGATTAAGTTTCAAGGCTAAGAGTAGGTTTCCCCACTTGAATCTTCCGTTCCTGATATCGGGAATAGTGAAGTTTGTCACCTGGACTTCAGTGATTCTTGGACCAGGTTGACAGACCCGAACCCCTCTCCCATAGCACAAATTATTAATGACAGATGACCTTGCATTTTCTACTAGGTTTCCCAATCTTAGTCCAATGTGTCGATACTATGCTCACATACGGAGCCCACTTCAACCATGATATGAGAAAATTGACCAATGTACATGGGGAGTATCATCACTAAAATTGATGTTGCTGCCATTTTCGTTGCCCTACAGATCCCCGAAATGGAAAATTCTATTGTAATTTCTCAAAATAAAGCACAATATCTCTTCGATTAAGATAATGAGAAATATAAACCCAGAGTAGCAAAGTTGTGGTTAAAAAATCCTAAGAAGGGGGCATCTCGACTATCAAAGGCTCTGTTTATGGCTAATTTCAATGAGGAGCTATCTGACTTCATAATCCTGTTGGCTCGTGTCATTGGCTTGCCCTCTACCAGTGAGTTCCACTTTTGGATGTGCTCGCTCATTAACATTTTATGTGAAGGTACCCATAATGTCAATTGGGTAAAGATCATCTGCATGAACTTTGATAAAGCAGTTGTCCAATTTATAACATAACAAAGAAATTCTACATGAATTGTTATTTTATGTATACCCTAGCAACATCCAGAGCAATGGTTTGGTTTCACATACATTGATGTTCAGAAGGGTGATCCCATCTATGCTTATTGCCCTATAGTTCAACCATGACACTAGCGATCAAAATTTTGGGTGGGTGAATGATGCTTTCACCATGTACATTGTGAGGCTTCTAGAGAGTGATACTGCTAGGAGATTTTCTGATGAAACCATGAAACTGATAGCGAAGTATGGAGCTTACTTCATTCAATTAATAAGGTTTTCATATATATAAGGCTAGCCAGTTACGAGAGCACTCCCCTCAAGCTCCCCATATTCTGTAATGATAAGATGGCTCTGATCAAGGTATGCAGACAACTAGACAAGTTGCATAGAACTTGCAAAGACAAGAAAATCACTGATCTACATTTCCCCATATCTTTGGGGAACTGTACATGTAAAATAACTCTGGATGCCCAGAATATAGAGAGAGCCCTTACTCCCATCACTATCCACTTCTTCAAGCCTAGAACCTATTTTGATCTGAAGAAACTCATTGAGCTAAATCTCATAGTCAACTACCATCATAAGTCAGACACTAAAGACTACTGGGCCTGATTACACAGATGACTTTCAGACTAGACGGAGGCATTATGGAAAATTCTCCCCTTTAGCTAATACAAGAAGCTTAACTTGTATCAGATTCCTGAAGGGCTTCAAGATGAAAACGTGGACCTGTTGTCATATGAATATGATAGTATGATAAAGCATACTCGTTTAGAAGGATCTAGACTAGTTTAAAAGAGAAAAAGATGATTTCAGTGAAATTCTAGCTCTTGTTGTGGAAAGAACCAAAGTCTTGATTTGATAGAAAGGTTCAAGAGCTGAGGGAGAATTCAAGAGAGTTTTCTTCCAAAGACACTTTAACACCGAGGAATGAGTCACAAACACCCAGCTCAAAAGTACCTGTATGAACTCATCATCCTTCATCAAGTAAATAAACCGACATCCTCCACCTCTTCCTCATCCACTCAGGTATATCAGAAGAAGGTGAAGGAAGTCAAAAAGGATCCTGTTGAGGAAGATCCTCTGCCAAAACATTCAGAATTACCTTCTGGGCTAGAGAACATTATTGTTCTCAGTGAAAGTGAGGATAGTGCAAGTGTCAGTTCCTGCAGGAGCTTCAAAAGCCCCAATGGATAAGGAGCAGGAAATTCATAACACTGAGCCTCCAAATACCATGGATTCCTCTGCAACCAAGAAGCCTCATCTACTCCACTCACATCTCTACTGGAGGCAACAATGGTAAATACTCTAAGTGCCATGAGTTCTCTTACTCTTGGTTCTTTTTCTCCCCCTTCTTCTTCTTCCTCCACTTTTGCATGGATACAACCCTTTTTTGATGGTAGGAATAGGAATTCTTCTTCCTCGATTGTCAGGGCCCAATTTTTATGTTGTGGAGGCCTTGTTGGGCACTATTACTGCTGCTCCTACAAATTATGCTAGAATGACTTCAAGGATAGTGACTGATGCCCAAGGTCAGCACATTCCTTGAGATAGCCAAGCCGAAAGTTGATAAGCCAGAACAAGATTTGCAAGCCTCTGATATGGAACTTTCTAGGATCTCAATGGAATATTCTACTCCCTGAAAGTGAAATCCATAACCTTGCAGGAGACAGTGACTAGGATTATTGGAAGGGTAGAAAAAGGCAAGCAGACTGTATAGCAAGCTAGCAGGAGCAAGCTCAAAGTGCTTTCTTTGGTTTCACCAAGTCATTTTTATCTAAGGATAAAGTTTTGGATCCTACCCCACTAACTTCCCTTCCACCACTTGATGATCCTTAGTCAAGATGAAGTCCAGAGCATCAAAGGACATACACAGGTACTCCATCTATGGGAGAGCTATGGAGGACATGGTTGATGATATGGTCATTGCAGGTTTGAATTTCATTGGAGAAGCCTTCAAACTCAATGAGAAGGTAATTAGTCTGCAACAAAATCTCTCCTATCACAATTGGAAATATGGATAAAGAGCTTAAACTCTGGAGTAGCTGCATAGTAGACCTTCACCTGATGGGACAGACTGATGAAAATCTATTGATGGCAAGTAAAGTTTTTGATGATGCCAAAGATAATTTTTCAAAGTCATGGGTTTTTAGCATGGAGTGGAAAATAATAGTGCTGGAGGAGGCTTTGGGAGAATTGAGGAGTAGTTGGTAGAAAGGAGAGGCCTTCAAAACTTTGTTGGTATCTACTTTTAAGGATATTCACTGTCACCTCCACGACGAGACTTTCAGGTGTGCCTTTCTCCCTTCTAAGAAATTAAGACTCAATTCAGGGCTTTTGTTCAAGTGAAAACTTGTTTAAGGAGGACTCAATGACCAAAGAGAAGATAAAGGAAATCTACTCTCTCCAATCTGCCATTGAGGAAGCTAATAAAGAATATCATACGCACACTGAGTTTGATAAAGAAATGGAGAAATGTCTGGGATCTTGGACCCAAGCTAATGCCAACACATTAGTCCCATGAGGCAGAGACATAGCAGAAGCGTTGAAAAAGTTTAGACAACAGATCCTCAAGTCAGTGGGCCCTCCCCAATCATAAGCATTCGTGTTCTCCTCCTAGCTTCTCTCTTCCTTCTTTTTCTCAATTTAGGCTTATTGTAATTAGTTGGGGTTTTACGTCAAGCATCCCTTTAACTAAACATTTTAGTTAAAAGAAGTAGTTACCAAGTGTAACTGATTTGTAAAGTTATATAATGGGCTCTCTACGCCATTTTGAGGGCTGGAACTTGGTTTATTTTTGAAAGTGTAAGGAGTAACAAAGCAATCAATACAAAAGATCTTTCTTTCCATGTCTATCTGATCTTGTTCTTTTCATTACTATCCACTGAATACTTTTGAATCAATTTGTCTGTATTATTTCAAGAAGCTTTGTATTCTTGTGGATGTTATTTCTGGAACTTTGTGTCTTTGCAATAACATCTTATTGATTCAAATGCAAATGGTTTTGTTCCAAATAATTTTATTCTGGCATGCATAAGGAATTATTTTGTTATCTATAATTCTTGAGAATGCCTTTCTACTCATTTCCACTACTTCATTCCTCTGTAATTTTGTATTGATGATCCATTCTATTTTAAAACACTTTCATGATATCCAAGTTCCACATTAAAACTATGCACTATACATATGTAAATAATCTTGGTCTTTAAATAAGGGAACCTCTCCCATTAAAGAGGAGGGACTTTCTATCCCCTGACTATTGTTCTCAACAAAGTCCTTTTTGACAACCAATAGTTTTTGGTGAACTCCACTGGGAATTCATTTTTCTTAACGTATTTCCAGTTCTGTAAACAATTTCTTGATCATCCTTTGATTTGGTGACTCCACGTTTTAATCGTGGAAGGAGGGCCCTTGGTATTGAAGATTCTCAGTTTCAAGACTTTTGGAACAGCAAGGTTTTCCTTTTCCTTCAACAGGAAGGAATAGAAGAGCTCATTCAACAAGCACTCCTCCTGTTGAAGATAGAACCCCTATAGGTGTTATTCCTCCAGAGAAACTCAGCCCTAATCTCCGTGCTCTGATTCTTGCTAGTGTTTCGGTTCCCCTTCAAGCCATCTTTCCAAGGATGGAAGCACCATTGCCTTGGGGCCATCATGTTGGGCCTCTCCACCCTTCCTTAGCCTTTGCATGAGTTACCTAGAGGTAACAGAAAGAACTTCCCCAAGTTTAGAGGTGATGGTAAGGTACATCCTGATGAACATATCCATAGCCTTCATAGTTGCATGTGGAGTTCTCTGGAGTTGAACATGAAGATGTCTCAGTGAGGATTTTTGTAGAGACTTTACAAGATAATGTAGCAGATTGGTTCTATCACCTTCCAGATGGGGCCATTACCAGTTGGACCATGATGAGGAACAAGATTTGAGAACCATTTCAAACCTGCAGAGGATGTACATGCTTTGCTGGCTCAAATTTCTCAAATAAAGAAAGGACTCACAAGAACCCATGAGGGAATTTGTGGCTAGATTCAACAAGTTGATTAAAAAAATCCCACCAGACACTCAACCTATGTAGATCAAATTCAAAAATGTTTCTTCCTAAATGCTCAATTTCCTGAGGTTAGCTTATGCATTGAGAAGAGCCAATCTCGCAACATTAGCCGAGGATCAAACTCTTGCTGTTAGCGTCGAAGATGATTTGATTATGTCTGGGAAGTTGAAAAGAGACCCTTCTAAATCTAGGTCTTCTTCTTCCTCCTCTTCCACTCCCAGGCCTAATACTGATCCATTAGTACAAAAGCTTGCAAATGACCTCATTGCCATCAAGAAACAATTGGCTCAGCACGCCCCCTACACAGATGTTCCAAGGAGGAATTTTCAGCCTAGAAATCATTTGCCTACTTCTCAGACAAGGCTAGCACTTGAGGGGCCACCTATCAAGGTTCCTTGTTAATGCAACCTGTGAGGTTGAAGAACCTGAAGATGAAGAGGTTAATGAAGACTGTGAAGAACTTGAAGAAGAATTTGATGGAGAGATGGAGGAACTTGAGGGATCTCAAGTTAATTTCTTCACTATTGAAGGTGTTGATGAGGAAGATGATTATGATGAAGTGTAGACAGATATGAATAGCGAATCATACGCTATCATGACTCGAGAGTAGACAAATAAAAGGGAGAAAGTGATGCAGCCTACTAAAAGATCCAAGGAGCATCCCATGACTATCCCTGTGATTGCAAAAAGGGGATCTCCTATCCCCACTACGTCCACACAAAAGGTGAGTTCTACCAATTCTACTTTTCCTAATTCTACTACTAAAATTTCTTCTTCTACCAACTCCTAAATCTGACAAACCTAAGATTACTAGTGATGATAGCCCGTCCACCTCTGGATCTTTCGATATCATTGATCACCTAAAAAATACAAAGGTTCAAATTTCAGAGGCTGAGTATTATCAAACCCATCCCAAAGCTTTTTCCAAAATGGTTCACTTTGTCAAATCTCAATCCAAATCTTCTTCTAAAGGCCTTTTACCTACTCCATCCTCTAGCACCCCAACCCAATCTGGTAGCTGCTGTCACCTCACCTAATGAGAAGATCAAACCATTTTATGTGACCCTTCTTATAGCAGGCCATAAACTCAGCAACTATGTCATAGATTCAGAGCATCAGATAATGTAATGTCCTGCCAAAGTAGCCCATGCTTTGGGTCTAACTCTCACATGCACTTATGGGTCTTGTTATTCCATGGAGAGTAAGGAAGTGCCCCTAGTTGGAAGAATTAAAGATGCACAAGTAGCTTTTGTTACTTTACCTGAGAAAAAGGTCTTGGCTACTATCCTAGTAGTGGATATCCTTCCTTCATATGGTATGTGTGTTAAGCAGGAACTTCTATAAGGATGTAGGAGGAGAAATTCAAATGGATTGGTCACATGCCCTCATACCAGTTAATGGAAAAATGAAGAAGCTATTTCCTGAAAAGAAATCTGAGTATATTGTACAAAAAACAGATGATCCCAAAGTGCAAATACTTTATGAGGATATTGGGCATGGTAACTATATGATTATGTCTCCAGAGGAAACTCATCTTCCCAAAGGAGTACTTCATGATCCTAATGGGGTTTGGATTTAGAATTTGATGGAAGTTGTTCCTCGGCTGGTTCTGGAGCTGGCGTAGTATTGGTGTCTCCTGAGGGAAAATTTCATCCTTTCTCATTCAAACTACAATTTGAAAATACTAATAATACAACAGAGTATGAAGCTCTCATTCTTGGGCTTAATGTGGAAAATAAAAAGGTGTGAAGAATATTCTAGCTCACAGGAGATGCAGAACTAGTTGTTCAAACAAGTCAGAAACATTTTTCAAGTAAAGAATAGAAGGTTGAAGCATTACAGGAATCAGGTTTGGGATTCTATTGAATTTCTTGATGCTTTTTCTATTGAAGCAGTTCCTAGGGAAAAGAACACCAGGGCTAATTCACTAGCTGTCTCAGGATCGTTACTAATACCTCATCCTGACTTTTCTCAAGATAGGTTTACCATTGAGATGATCCATAGGCCCAGTGTACTGATAACGCAAGTAACTAGCAATTTTTCAATGATGATCAGCATTTTCTTTCTTTCTTAGAGCTCAGGGATAACTTTGAACAATTGTACTTTGAAGGAAGTGACAATTTTCCTCGTGAGAGTGTGTCTTCCAATGAAGAGGATGTCAAAGAGGAAATAGATCAAGATGGGTGTATCAAACTCAAAGGTAACAAGATTCCAAAAGGGCTGGTGAGTTTAGAAGAATTGTTTGATAAGCATGACAGGTATGTTAAGTCTAAAGCTTCTACTAGATCACAACAATCTGTTGAGTATGAAAAAACTAATATTGGGAGTTCTATTGACCCCAAGACTTGTGAACATTGGAAAATGTTGTACACCAGAAGAAAAGAAGAATGGTAATCAACCTTT
The DNA here is from genome assembly GCA_019776745.2 of Taxus chinensis. Taxonomy (NCBI): domain Eukaryota; kingdom Viridiplantae; phylum Streptophyta; class Pinopsida; order Cupressales; family Taxaceae; genus Taxus; species Taxus chinensis. The sequence goes on along the minus strand of CM034154.1, from coordinate 701,117,634 downwards.
TAAAGAAGTATAAGGATGTTCTGGCATATTCATATGAGGATCTAAAAGCCTTCCAACCAAAGGAGATGCAACATTTCATCCCTCTCAAACTTGGGATTAAACCTTTCAAGAAAAAGCAAAGGCAATACAATCCCAAAATAGCTGACACTATTTTTCAGGAAATACAAAAGTTGTTGAAAGCCAAAATTATTTTTCCCATTCACCATTCAACATGGATTGCCAACATTGTACCTGTCAAGAAGAAAAATGGTGAGATTCGTATCTGTGTTGACTTCAGAAATATGAATCAAGACTTCTTTGAAGGACAACTATCCTCTGCCCATGATGGATCAAGTCTTGCAAGCTGTTACAGGGTCTGAAATGTTGTCCATGCTTGATGGCTTCTCAGGGTATAATCAAGTAGAATTCAATACCACAGATCGGCACAAGACAACCTTCACCACCCCTTGGGGTACTTTTTCCTACAAGAGGATGCCTTTTGGACTCATTAATGCTCAGTGCCACTTTTCAAAGAGCTATGGACTTGGCTTTTGGAAGTTTGAAAGGGAAATGTATTTTTTTATATCTAGATGACCTAACTGTGTTTTCTAAGACTACAGTAGATCATTTTCAGCATCTGGAAACTGTTCTCTTAAAGTGCAGAGAACATGGGATCTCTTTGAATCCTAAGAAATCTGTCTTTTGTGTCACAGAGGGAAAATTGTTAGGGCATGTTGTCTCTAAAGATGGCATCAAAATTGATCTTGAACGAGTTCAAGCTATTCAGACAGATTCCTCTTCCAACCAGTAAGAAGGGAAGTGCATTCTTTCTTCAGTAAGATCAACTTTCTGAGAAGATTCATCCCTGATTTTGTAGAGCTAACCTTGAATATCTCCCAAATGATGAAAGGAAAACAAACATTTGGCTGGTATTACTGAAGGAAAAGAAGCCTTTGAAGGTATTAAAAAGGCTATTGCTAGAACTCCTATCATAGCATGTCCAGATTTTAGCAAAGATTTTATTATCTATTGCTATGCCATAGATAACACCCTGGCTGCTGTTTTGACTCAAAAAGATTCTAATGATCATGAACTCCCAATTAGCATTTATGAGCTACATTCTTAAAAATCATGAGTTGAAATACACAATGATGGAGAAACATGCTTTTGCAGTAGTTAAAGCTGTCAAACAGTTTCATTTTTATATTCTTAACTCTCACTCCACAGTACTTGTGTCCTGACACAACTATCAATTCTATTCTCATGCAGCAAGAGTTTGGATCCAAGAGAGGGAACTGGGTGGCAAAGGTTCAAGAATATGATATTGACATCAGACCAACCAAACTAGTCCGTGGAAAAGGCTTGTGTGAACTCATCGTTGAAGGAGCTGGCCATGAGTTACCTAAGGATGAAGTTGATATTCCTACTATTCTATTTCTCAGCTCAATTGATGAATGGTATGCTGATATCACACATTGTCTCACCTATGGAGAGTGTCCCTCTCATTTGACTGCCAAGGAGAAAAGAGATATTAAGTTAAGATCAGCCCAATATGTATTGTGGGAGAATGCGTTGTTCAAGCATGGGATGGATGAAAGATTTTTGAAATGTGTGGATAGGAACAATAGAGGAAGCTTCTTTCAGCTTTCCATGATCAAGCATGTGGAGGCCATTACTCATCTACTGTCACTGCTCATAAGATTCTTCATGTAGGATACTATTGGCCTACCTTGTTCAAAGATGCATCAAAGTGGATTGATAAATGTGAAGCTTGTCAGACCTTTGTGGGTAGACCCAAGTTGGCTGCCTTGCCCCTTAAACCAGTTATGATTGAAGAACCTTTTCAACAATGGGGTTTAGTATTTTATTGGAACACTTAATCCCTCTTCGAGTGCTAGACATACCCACGTATTGACTGCCACATATTATTTTACTAAGTGGGTAGAAGCCATTCCAGTAAAGAGTACTACTTCTGAAGTAGTATGCAATTTTATCAAAGAAAACATCTTGGTAAGGTTTGGTGTGCCAAACAAGATTGCAACTGATAATGCTTCAAATTTTTCTTCAACTGAGATGATGGATTTTTGTTATGGATATGGCATCTCCCTAGCTCACTCTTCAGATTATTATCCCCAAGGGAATGGGCAAGTAGAATCAACAAACAAAAATCTGGTGGCCATAATAAGGAAATTGGTTAATGAATCTCAGAGGAACTGGCACAAAGAAACTCTATGATGCTCTTTGGGTAGATAGAATTACACCTAAAAGAGCTATTGGGATGTCCCCTTTTCAAGTAGTGTATGGCGTGGAAGCTCAATTACTAGTAACAGTGGAGCTACCAACCTTAGCATTTAATGAAAGCTATTGAAGACACCAGCTTCAATGATTCTTTAGATAAAAGTATCATGTATCTTCATAATTTGAATGAAGACAGATTGAAGGTTGCTGATAGAATATTTTCTCACCAATAGAAGGTAAAAGCCTTGTTTGACAAGAAGGCCAGGTCCAGGGATTTCAAAGTTGGAGACATCATTTTTCTATGGGATAAAAGACATGAACCTCGTGGCAGCCATGGCAAGTTTGATTCTCTTTGGCTCGGACCTTTCAAGATCAGGCACTTTGCTGGTGAGAATTCTTTCTACCTTGATTACATGGATGGTTCTTCTCTCCCACTTCCTTATAGTGGGCGAGTACCTAAAATTGTTTAAGTCCTAGATGAATAGGAAGTACTTTTGTATATTATGTATAGGGTGTGTCTCCTTTCTTGCTTGTGTGTGGTTTTCCTTCCCTTGCTTTTTGGTGTGTTTTCTTTCTTTGTTTGAGGTGTTGTTTTCTGTATTAGTTTGCTTTTGACTCCATGGCCCAATTTATAAGGAACTGGTCTTCTTCCCCTAGTTTTCTAGAGAGTTTTTACCTTGTCTCATTCTTTGAATCTCATCCCCCAGAAAGAGCTAGCTATTGTCCTCTAAAAATTTCCCCTCTTTCAGAAGTAAAAAATTGAAAATTTTTGAGTTGACACCTTTCTATGATATTCTAGTAAAGAGAGAAGTTGAGAAGTTAGAAAAATTCTACATTTTTTGAGTCATTTGAGTGATGCAGGTCCCATTTTTGTCCCATAGTCCCAAGTTTTGAAGGGCTCTCTGTTCCCTGATCATCCACTTTCTTTGAAATTTGTCTTGTGGGCCCGTCGGAGATTTTTGTTCCAACTATTCGAAAGTTAAATTCGTTGTTTCTCAATCACCCATGTCGGCCATTGTTCACTTCGTGTACTTTGGTCTTGCTTGTCCCAGAATCATTTGTGCATTCATCCCTCTTTTCCGCATCAGTCGAATTGCGCTTTCTATGTCCCAAAGTACCAAAGGTCAATAATTTTTTCTACTCTTCCTGATGGTTGCTTTTTGAGTTGGTGTATATGAATTTAATGCGCATATAGAACCTTGTCTCTCCTAAAATGGCATATTTAATGGACTACCCCTCTATGCATTTTGCTACTTTCTCACTTGGATTCACTCATACCCTAGCAATTGAAACCGTTCCGCATCCCCCATATCAGGGAAGGTTGTTTTTCTAGTGAGTATGTTCAGGGCCAAGAGTAGGTTTCACCTAGATAGTGAAGTTCGTTCAGTGATTTTTGGACCAGGTTGATAGACCCCAAACCCCTCTCCCATGGCACAAATGATTAATGATAGTGGCCTTGCATTTACTGTGGGTTTCCCAACCTTGGTGCAGTGTACTGATACTGTGCTCACCTACGGAGCTCATTTCAACCCCGATACGAGTGAATTGACTAATGTGCACGGGAGTTAATCACTAAACTTGATGTTGCTCGCCATTACCCGCTACCCTACGGATCCCCAAAATGGAAAAATTCATATGGTAATTTCTCAAAATCAAGCACAAGCTCTCTTCGATCAAGACATTGAGAAATACAAAGCCAGGGTAGAAAAGTCGTGGTTGAAGAACCCTAAAAAGGGGCATCTCGACTTCTCCAAAGCTCTGTTTAGGGCTGATTTCAATGAGGAGCTATCTGATTTCATCATCCTATTGGCTCGTGTTCATGGGCTTAACCCTCTACCAGTGAGTTTCACTTTTGGATGTGCCCACTCATCAACATAGTCTGTGAAGGTACCCAGAACATCAATTGGGCAGAGATCATCTGCATGAATTTGACAGAGTAGTTGTCCAATGTACAACAAACTAAGAAGTTCTACATGACTTCTTATCTTATGTATACCCTAGCAGCATCTCAGAAATGGTTTGGTTTCACATACATTGAGGCTCAGAAGGGTGATCCCATCTATGCTTACTACCCTTAGTTCACCCTTGACACCAGCAATCACAACTTCAGGAGGGTGAATGATGCTTTCACCATGTACATTGTGAGGCTTCTAGAGAGTGACACTGCTAGGAGATTTTATGATGAAGCCATGAGCATGATAGCAAAGTATGGAGCTTACTTCATTCAATTTAGAAGGTTTTCTTATATCAAGTTAGCCAGTTATGAGAGCACTCCTCTCAAGCTCCCTATATTTTGTAATGATAAGATGGCTCTGATTGAGGTGTGCAGACAATTGAACAAATTGCACAGGACCTGTAGAGACAAGAAAATCACTGAGCTACATTTCCCCATATCTTTGGGGAACTATACATGTAAAATAACTTTGGATGCCAAGAACATAGAGAGAGCCCTTGCTCCCATCACTGTCCACTTCTTCAGGCCTAGAACCTATTTTGATTTGAAGAAATTCATTGAGCTGAATCTCAGAATCAACTACCATCATAGGGTAGATACTGAAGGACTACTGGGTTGATTGCACAGATGACAAATTTGAGGCAAGACCGGAGGCATTATGGTAGATTCTCCCTCTTCAACTAATACAGGAGCTTAACCTGTATCAAATTCCTGAAGGGCTTCAAGATGACAACGTGGATCTATTGTCATATGAATATGATACTATGATCAAGCATACTCCTTTAGAGGATCTAGACTAGTTTAAAAGGAAGAAAGATGATTTGGTTGAGATTCTAGCTCCTGTCCTAGTAAGAACCAAAGTTTGGTTTGACAGAAAGGATTCGAGAGCTAAGGAAGAATTCAGGAGAATCTTCCTCCAAAGACACTTCAACACCGAAGGAAGGAATCACAAACACCTAGCTCAGAGGTACTTGCATGAACTCCTCCTCCTTCATCAAGTAAATAACATTGACATCATCCACCCCTTCCTCATCCACTCAGGTATATCAGAAGAAGGTGAAGGAACTAAAAAAGGAGCTTGTTGAGGATGATTCTCTACCAAAACATTCAAAATTACCTTTTGGGCCAGAGAACATTATTGTTCTTGATGAAAGTGAGGATAATGAAGTGTCAGTCCTTGCAAGAGCTTCAAAATCCACAATGGATAAGGAGAAGGTAATTCATATCACTGAGCCTCCAAGTACCATGGATTCCTCCTTCCAAGAAGCCTCATCTACTCCACTCACATCTCTACTAGAGGCAACAGTGGTAAATAATTTAAGTGCCATGAGTTCTCTTACTCTTGGTTCTCTTGCTCCTCCTTCTTCTTCTTCCTCCACTTTTGCATGGGTGCAACCTTTTGTTGACAGTAGGAAGAGGAAGTCTTCTTCTCGATTGTTAGGGCCCAAATTTGATGCTATGGCGGCCTATGTTGGGCACTACTCCTTCTGCTCCTGCAAAGAAAGCTAGAACAACTTCAAGGATAGTGACTGATGCCCAAGGTAAACAATTCCTATAGATAGCCAAGCCTAAGGTTGATAAGGTAGAATAGGATTTACAAGCCTCTGATTTGGAACTTTCAAGGATCTCAATGGGAGAGTCTACTCCTAAAAGTGAAATACACAACCTTCAAGAAACAGTAACGAAGGTCATTGGGAGATTAGAAAGAGGTAATCAGACTATAGAGTAGCTAGAGGAGCAAGCCCAAGTGCTTTCTAGTTTCATCAAGTCATTACTATCTAAGGATAAAGTTCTGGATCCTACCTCACTGACTGCCCTTCCACCACCTGTGATCCTTAGTCAAGATGAAGTCTAGAGCATTAAAGACATACACAGGTACTCCATCTACGGGAGAGATATGGAAGCCATGGTTGATGATATGGTCATTGTAGGTTTGAATTTCATTGGAGAAGCCTTTAAACTCAATGAGAAGGTAATTAGTATGCAACAAAATCTCTCCTCTGCAATTGGAAATATGGATAAAGAGCTTAAACTTTAGAGTAGCTACATAGTAGATCTTCACCTGATGCGGGAGACCGATGAAAATATATTGATGGCAAGTAACTTTTTTGATGAAGCCAAAGATAATTTGTTAAAGTCACAGGTTTTCAGCATGGAGTGGAAAATAAAAGTGCTTGAGGAGGCTTTGGGAGAATTGAGGAGTAGTTGGAAGAAAGGAGAGGCCTTCAAAACTTTGGTGGTATCTACTTTTAAGGATATTCACTGTCACCTCCATGACGAGACTTCATGTGTGCCTTTCTCCCTCCAAGAAATTAAGACTCAATTCATAGCTTTTTTCAAGGAAAACTTGTTTAAGGAGGACTCCATTACCAAAGATAAGATAAAGGAAATCTTCTCTCTTCAATCTACCCATTGAGGAAGCTAATAAAGAATATCATGCACATACTGAGTTTGATAAAGAGATGGAGAAATGTCTGGGATCTTGGACCCAAGCTACGGTAAAAACATTAGTCCCACAAGGCTTAGACATAGCAGAAGCATTAAAAAAGTTTAGACAATGGATCCTGTAGTCAGTAGGCCCTCCCCAATCATAGGCATTTGTTTTCTCCTCCTAGCTTTTCTCTTCCTTCTTTTTCTCAATTCGGGATTATTGTAATTAGTTAGGGGTTTTGCGTCAAGCATCCCTTTAACTAAGACATTTTAGTTAAAAGAAGTAGTTACCAAGTGCAACTAATTTGTAAAGTTAGATAATGGGCTCTCTAAGCCATTTTATGGGGTTGGAACTTGGTTTATTTTTGAAAGTGTAAGGAGTAACAAAAAAAATCAATACAAAAGAGATTTCTTTTCATGTCTATCTGATCTTGTTATTTTATTTCTATCCACTGAATACTTTTGAATCATTTGTCTGTATTATTTCAAGAAGCTTTTTATTCTTGTGGGTGTTATTTCTAGAACTTTGCGTCTTTGCAATAACATCTTATTGATTCAAATGCAAATGGTTTTGTTCCAAATAATTTTATTCTAGGCATGAATAAGGAATTATTTTTTTATCTATAATTCTTGAGAATGCCTTTCTACTGATTTCCACTACTTCATTCCTCTTTACTTTTGTATTGATGATCCATTCTATTTTAAAACACTTTCATGATATCCAAGTTCCACATTAAAACTATGCACTGTACATATGTAAATAAGCTTTGGTCTTTAAATAAGGGAACCTCTCCTATTAAGGAGGAGGGACTTTCTATCCCCTAACTGTTGTTCTCAACAAATTTCTTTTTGATGACCAATAGTTTTTGGCGACTCCACTGGGTATTCATTTTTCTTAACGTATTCCAGTTCTGTGAACATTTCTTGATCTTCCTTTGATCTGGTGACTCCATGTTTTACTCGCAGAAGGAGGGCCCTTTGTATTGAAGATTCTCAGTTTCAGCTTTTGGAACAGTAAGGTTTTCCTTTTCCTTCAACAGGAAGGAATAGAAGAGCTTGTTCAAAAATCACTCCTCCTGTTGAAGATAGAACCCCTATAGGTGTTATCCCTCCAAAGAAACTCAGCCCTACTCTCCACGCTCTGATTCTTGCTGGTGTTTTGGTTCCCCTTCAAGCCGTCTTTCCAAGGATGGCGGCACCATTGCCTTGGGTTCATTGTGTTGGGCCTCTCACCCTTCCTTATCCGTTCATGAGTTACCCAGAGGTAACAGAAAGAACTTCCCGAAGTTCATAGGTGATGGAAAGGTACATCCTAATGAACATATAACAGCCTGCATAGTCCCATGTGGAGTTCTCGGAGTTGAACATGAAGATGTCTCAGTGAGGATTTTTGTAGAGACTTTACAAGATAATGCAACAGATTGGTTCTACCACCTTCCAGCTGGGGCTATTACCGATTGGACCAAGATGAGAACAATATTTGAGAACCGTTTCAAACCTGTAGAGGATGTACATGCTTTGTCGGCCCATATTTCTCAAATAAAGAAGGAATCGCAAGAACCCATGAGGGAATTTATGGCTAGATTCAACAAGTTGATTAACAAAATCCCACCAAACACTCAACCAGTATATCAAATTTTAAAAAAATTTATTCCTGAATGATCAATTTCCTGAGGTTACTTACGCATTGAGAAGAGCCAATCTCACAACATTGGCTAAGGATCAAACTCTTGCTGTTAACGTCGAAGATGATTTGATTATGTCTAGAAAGTTAAAAATAGACCCTTCTAAATCTAGGTCTTCTTCTTCCTGCTCTTCCACTCCCAAGGCTAATACTGATCCATTAGTACAAAATATTGCAAATGATCTCATCACCATCAAAAAACAATTGGCTCAGCACACCCCCTACGTAGATGCTGCAAGGAGAAATTTTCATCCTAGAAATCATTTGCCTGCTTCTCAGACAAGGCTAGCACTTGAGGGGCCACCTATCAAGGTTCATGTTAATGTAACTTGTGAGGTTGAAGAGCCTGAAGATGAAGAGGTCAATGAATACTATGAAGAACTTAAAGAAGAAGTTGATGGAGAGATGGAGGAACTTGAGGGATCTCGCGTTAATTTCTTCACTACTGAAGGTGTTGATGAGGAAGATGATTATGATGAGGTAGTAGTAGACATGAATAGTGAATCATACACTGTCATGACTCGAGAGTAGAAAAATAAAAGGGAGAAAGTGATGCAGCCCACTAAAATATCCAAGGAGAATCCCATAACTATCCCTATGATTATAAAAAGAGGATCTCATATCCCCACCACGTCCACACAGAAGGTGAGTTCTACCAATTTTTCTTTTCCTATTTTTTTTTCTAAAGTTTCTTCTTCTTCCACAACTCCTAAACCTAATAAGCCCAAGATTTCTAGTGATGATAGCCCGTCCACCTCTGGATCTTTCGATATCATTAATCACCTCAAAAAGATAAAGGTTCAAATTTCAAAGGCTGAGTATTATCAAACCCATCCCAAAGCTTTTTCCAAACTAATTCACTTTGTCAACACTAATTGCAAAATTAATTCTAAAGGACTTTTACCTACTCCATCCTCAGTACCCCAACCCAATCTAATAACTACCGTCACCTCACCTAATGAGAAGATCAAACTATTTTATGTGACCCTTCTTGTAGCAGGCCATAAACTTAGCAACTGTGTCATAGATTCAAGAGCATCAGATAACATAATGCCTACCAAAGTAGCCCATGCTTTGGGTCTAAATCTCACATGCACTTATGGGTCTTGTTATTCCATGGAGAGTAAGTAAGTGCCCCTAGTTGGAATAATTAAAGATGCACAAGTAGCTTTCGCTACTTTACCTGAGAAAAAGGTCTTGGCTACTATCCTAGTAGCGGATATCCCTCCTTCATATGGTATGTTGTTAAGCAAGAACTTCTATAAGGATGTAGGAGGAGAAATTCAAATGGATTGGTCACATGCCCTCATATAGGTTAATGGAAAAATAAAGAAGCTATTGCCTGAAAAGTAATCCAAGTATATTTTACAAAAAATAGATGATCCCAAAGTGCAAATACTTTATGAGGATATAGGGCATGGTAAATATATGATTATGTCTCCGGAGGAAACTCAACTTCCTAAAGGAGTACTTCACGATCCTAATGAGATTTGGATTTTAGAATTTGAAGGAAGTTGTTCCTCAGCTGGTTCTGGAGCTGGGGTAGTATTGGTGTCTCCTGAGGGAAAAGTTCATCCTTTCTCATTCAAACTAGAATTTGAAAATACTAATAACACAACAGAGTATGAATCTCTCATTCTTGGGATTAATGTGGTAAAAGAAAAAGGTGTGAAAAATCTTCTAGCTCGCAGAGATGCAGAACTAGTTGTTAAACAAGTCAGAAACATTTTTCAAGTAAAGAATAGAAGGTTGAAGCATTACAGGAATCAGGTTTGGGATTCTATTGAATTTGTTGATGATTTTTCTATTGAAGTAGTACCTAGGGAAAAGAACACCAGGGCTGATTCACTAGCTATCTCAGGATCATTGCCAATACCACATCCTGACTTTTCTCAAGATAGCTTTACCATTGAGATGATCCATAGGCCCAGTGTACCTGATAATGCAAGTAACTGGAAAATTTTCAATGATGATCAACATTTTATTTCTTTCTTAGAGTTCAGGGATAACTTTGAACAATTATACTTCAAAGGAAGTGACAATTGGCCTCGTGAGAGCGTGTCTTCCCATGGAGAGGGTGTCAAAGAGGAAATAGATCAAGATGGGTGTATCAAACTCAAAGGTAACATGATTCCAAAAGGGCTTGTGAGTTTAGAAGAATTGTTTGATAAGCATGACAGGTATGTTAAGTCTAAAGCTTCTACTAGATCACAACAATTTGCTGAGTATGAAAAAACTAATATTGGAAGTTTTGTTAACCCCAAGATGGTGAATGTTGGAAAATTTTGCACACTAGAAGAAAAGAAGAGTGTAATCAACCTTTTAAAGGAGTATATGATGTTCTGGGATATTCATATGAGGATCCGAAAGCTTTCCAACCAAAGGAGATGCAACATTTCATCCCTCTCAAACCTAGGATTAAACCTTTCAAGAAAAAGCAAAGGCAATACAATCCCAAAATAGCTAACATTATTTTTTAGGAAATACAAAAGTTGTTGAAAGCCAAAATTATTTTTCCCATCCACCATTCAACATGGATAGCCAACATTGTGCTTGTTAGGAAGGAAAATGGTGAGATTTGTATTTGTGTTGACTTCAGAAATCTGAATCAAGCTTCTTTGAAGGACACCTATCCTCTGCCCATGATGGATCAAGTCTTGCAAGCTGTTACAGGGTCGTAAATGTTGTACATGATTGATGGCTTCTCAGGGTATAATCAAGTAGAAGTCAATACCGCAGATCAGCACAAGATGGCTTTCACTACCCCTTGGGGTACTTTTTCCTACAAGAGGATGCCTTTTGGAATCATTAATGATAGTGCCACTTTCAAAAGAGCTATGACTTGGATTTTGGGAATTTGAAAGGGAAATGTATTGTTGTATATCTAGATGACCTAACTGAGTTTTCCAAGACTAGAGAAGATCATTTTCAGCATTTGGAAATAGTTCTCTTAAAGTTCAGAGAACATGGGATCTCTTTAAATCCTAAGAAATCTATCTTTTGTGTCATAGAGGGAAAATTGTTAGGGCATGTTGTCTCTAAAGATGGCATCAAAATTGATCTTGAACGAGTTCAAGCTATTCAGTAGATTCCTTTTCCAACCAGTAAGAAGGGTGTGCATTCTTTCTTCGGTAAGATCAACTTTCTGAGAAGATTCATCCCTGATTTTACAGAGCTAACCTTGAATATCTCCTAAATGATGAAAGGAAAACAAACATTTAGCTTGTCTTCTGAAGGGAAAGAAGCCTTTGAAGGTATTAAAAAGGCTATTGCTAGAACTCCTATCCTAGCATGTCCATAATTTAGCAAAGATTTTATTATCTATTGCTATGCCACAAATAACACCCTAGCTGCTGTTTTGACTCAAAAAGATTCTAATGATCATGAACTCCTAGTTGCATTTATGAGCTACATTCTTAAAAATGATGAGTTGAAATACAAAATGTTGAAGAAACATGCTTTTTCAGTAGTTAAAGCTGTCAAGCAGTTTCGTTTTTATATTCTTAACTCTCACTCCACAGTACTTGTGCCTGACACAACTATCAAGTCTATTCTCACGCAACAAGAGTTTGGATCCAAGAGAGGAACTGGGTGGGAAAGGTTCAAGAATATGATATTGACATCAGACCAACCAAACTAGTCCGTGGGAAAGGTTTGTGTGAATTCATCGCTGAAGGAGCTAGACATGAGTTACCTATGGATGAAGTTGATCTTCCTACTATTTTGTTTCTCATCTCAATTGATGAATGGTATGCTGATATCACACATTTTCTCACCTATGAAGCGTATCCCTCTCATTTTACTACCAAGGAGAAGAGAGCTATTAAGTTAAGATCAGCTCAATATGTGTTGTGGGAGAATGCGTTGTTCAAGCATGGGATGGATGGAAGATTTCTAAAATGTGTGGATAAGGAAAAACAGAGGAAGCTTCTTTCAGCTTTCAATGATCAAGCATGTGGAGGCCATTACTCATCTATTGTTACTGCTCACAAGATTCTTCATGCAGGATACTATTGGCCTACCTTGTTCAAAGATGCATCAAAGTGGATTGATAAATGTGAAGCTTGTTAGACCTTTGTGGGTAGACCTTAGTTGGTTACCTTACCACTTAAACCAGTTGTGATTGAAGAGCCTTTTCAACAATGGGGTTTAGATTTTATTGGAACAATTAATCCCTCTTCAAGTGCTGGACATCCTCACGTATTGACTGCCACATATTATTTTACTAAGTGGGTATAAGCCATTCTAGTAAAGAGTACTACTTCTGAAGTAGTATGCAATTTTATCAAAGAAAACATCTTGGTAAAGTTTGGTGTGCCAAACAAGATTGTAACTGATAATGCTTCAATTTTTTCTTCAACTGAGAAGGTGGATTTTTGTTATGGATATGGTATCTCCCTAGCTCACTCTTCAGATTATTATCCCCAAGGGAATGGGCAAGAAGAATCAACAAAAAAAATATGGTGGCCATAATAAGGAAATTGGTTAATGTATCTCAGAGGAACTGGCACAAGAAACTCTATGATGCTCTTTGGGTGGAAAAAATTACACCTAAAAGAGCTATTGGGATGTCCCCTTTTCAAGTAGTATATGGTGAGGAAGCTCAATTACTAGTAATAGTGGAGCTACCATCCTTGCATTTGATGAAGGCTATTGAAGACACCAGCTTCAATGATTCTTTAGATAAAAGGATCATGTATATTCATAAGTTAAATGAAGAAAGATTGAAGGTTGCTAATAGAATATATGCTCACCAACAGAAGGTAAAAGCCTTGTTTGACAAGAAGGCTAGGTCCAGGGATTTCGAAGTTGGAGACATTGTTTTGTTGTGGGATAAAAGACATGAACCTCGTGGTAGCCATGGCAAGTTTGATTCTCTTTAGCTCGAACCTTTCAAGATCAGGCACTTTGGCTGGTGAGAATTTCTTTCTACCTTGATTACATGGATGGTTCTTCTCTCCCACTTCATTATAGTGGGCAGTACCTAAAATTTTTTAAGTCCTAGGTGAGTAGGAAGTCCTTTGTATATTATGTATAGGGTGTGTGTCCTTTCTTACTTGTGTGTGTTTTCCTTCCCTTGCTTTTTGGTGTGTTTTCTTTCTTTGTTTGGGGTGTTGTTTTCTGTATTGGTTTGCTTTTGAATCCATGGCCCAATGGATAAGGCACTAGTCTTCTTCCCCTAGTTTTCTTAGAGTTCTTACCTCGTGTCATTCTATGAATCTAGCCAAGTCACCCCCAGAAAGAGCCATTTGTTGTCTTCTCAAAATTTCCCCTCTTTTGGAAGTAAAAAATTGAAAATTTTTGAGTTAACACCTTTCTATGATATTCTAGTAAAGAGAGAAGTTGAGAAGTTAGAAAAATTCCACATTTTTTGAGTCATTTGAGTGATTTACAGGTCTGTCAGACATTTTTGTCCCATGTGTCCCAAGTTTTGAAGGGATCTTTGTTCCCTGATTGGCCGCTTTCTCCAAAATCTGTTAAACTTGTAGGCCCGTCAAAACATTTTTTTCCAACTGTCCCAAGTTCACTTGGGCTCTTTGTTCCCCGATCACCCGCGTCGGCCGCATCGCTCACTTCACGTAGTTTGGACTTGCTTGTCCCAGAATCATTTGTGCATTCTATCCCTACTTTTCCCGCATCACTCGCATCAGCCGAATCATGCTTTTGCATCCCTCATGTCCCAAATGTACCAAAGGCGATCTGGGCTAATTTTTCCCGCTCTTCCTGATGGTTTCTTTTTGAGTTGGTGTATATGAATTTAATGAGCATTTATTAACCTTCTCTCTCCTAAAACAACTATTTAATGGACTACCTCTCTACACATTTTGCCACACTACTTTCTCACTGCCATTCATTCATACCCTAGCAATTGAAACCGTCTGCTCGTATCCCCATTTCCCTTGCATTTTCATCATGGATTCAAGCTGTAAGGTTGTATTTCTAAGCATTGTCAGTATGAATATCAAGTTTCAAGGCCAAGAGCAGGTTTCTCCACTCAAATATTTTGTTCTCGATATCAGGGATAGATAAGTTCATCACTTGGACTTCGGTGATTTTTGGACCAAGTTGACAGACCCAAACCCCTCTCCCATGGTACAAATGATTAATGACAGTGGCCTTACATTTGCTATGGGTTTCCCAATCTCGGTGTAGTGTGCCGATACTATGCTCACTTGCGGAGCCCCACTTCAACCCCGATACGAGTGAATTAACCAATGTGCACGGGGAGTTAATCTCTAAACTTGATGTCACCACCATTTTCGTTGCCCTAGGGATCCCTAAAATGGACAATTCTGTGGTAATTTCTCAAAATCAAGCATAAGCTCTCTTTGATCAAGACAGTGAGAAATACAAAGCCAGGGTAGCATAGTCCTGGTTGAAGAACCCTAAGAATGGGGCATCCCGACTATCAAAAGCTATGTTTAGGGATGATATCAATGAGGAGTTATCTGATTTCATCATCCTATCGCCTCATGTCATGGCCTTGCCCTTTACCAGTGAATTTCACTTTTGGATGTGCCCGCTAATCAACGTAATATGTGAAGGTACCCAGAACATCAATTGGGAAGAGATCATCTACATGAATTTGACAGAGTAGTTGTCCAATTTACAAAAAACGAAGAAGTTCTACATGACTTCTTATGTTATGTATACCCTAGTAACATCCAGACAATGGTTTGGTTTCACATACATTGAGGCTCAGAAGGGTGATCCCATCTATGCTTACTTCTCTCAGTTCACCCTTGACACTAGCAATCACAACTTTAGGAGGGTGAATTATGCTTTCACCGTGTACATTGTGAGGATTTTAGAGTGTGACACTGCTAGGAGATTTTCTGATGAAGCCATGAGCCTGATAGTGAAGTATGGAGCTTACTTCATTTAATTCAGAAGGTTTTCTTATATCAGGTTAGCCGGTTACGAGAGCAATCCTCTAAAGCTCCCTATATTTTGTAATGATAAGATGGATCTGATTGAGGTGTGCAGACAATTGGACAAATTACACAAGACCTGCAGAGACAAGAAAATCACTAGGCTACATTTCCCCATATCTTTGGGGAACTATACATGTAAAACAACTTTGGATGCCCAAAACATAGAGAAAGCCCTTGATCCCATCACTATCCACTTCTTTAGGCCCAAAACCTATTTTGATTTGAAGAAATTCATTGAGCTGAATCACAGAATCAACTACCATCATAGGGCACACACTAAAGACTACTGGGCTGATTGCATAGATGAATTTGAGGCAAGACGGAGGCATTATGGTAATTTCTTCCTCCAACTAATACATGAGCTCAACCTATATCATATTCCTGAAGGGCTTCAAGATGAAAACACGGATCTCTTGTCATATGAGTATGATACTGTGATTAAGCATACTCCTTTAGAAGATCTAGATTGGTTTAAAATGGAGGAAGATGATTTGGCTGAGATTCTAGCTCCTATCCTAGTAAGAACCAAAGTCTGGTTTGACAGAAATGTTTGAAAGCTGAGGAAGAATTCACGAGAGTCTTCTTCCAAAGACACTTCAACACTGAGGAAGGATTAAAAAACACCTATCTTAGAGGTACCTACACGAACTTCTCCTCCTTCATTAAGTAAATAATTGACATCATCCACCCCTTCCTCATCACTCAAGTATATCAGAAGAAGGTGAAGGAAGTAAAAAAGGAGCCTGTTGAGGAAGATCCTCTACCAAAACATTCAGAATTACCTTCTAGGCCAGAGGACATTATTATTCTCATTGAAAGTGAGGACAGTGAATTGCTAGTAACTGCAGGAGCTTTAGAAGCCCCAATATATAAGGACCAGGAAATTCATAACACCGAGCCTCCAAGTACCATGGATTCCTCCGTCCAAGAAGTCTCATCTACTCCACTCACATCTCTACTGGAGGCAACAGTGGTAAATACTCTAAGTGCCATGAGTTCTCTTACTCTTGGTTCTCTTGCTCCCCCTTCTTCTTCTTCCTCAACTTTTGCATGGGTACAACCTTTTGTTGATATTAGGAAGAGGAAGTCTTCTTCTCAGTTATCAGGGCCCAATTTTGATGTTGTGGTGGCCTTGTTGGGCACTAATCCTTCTACTCCTACAAATAAAGCTAGAACAACTTCTAGGATAGTGACTGATGCCCAAATTCAAAAATTCCTATAGATAGCCAAGCCTAAGGTTGATAAGGCAGAACATGATTTACAAGCCTCTGATTTGGAACTTTCAAGGATCTCAATGGGAGAGTCTACTCCTGAAAGTGAAATACATAACCTTCAAGAAATAGTAACCAGGGTAATTGGGAGAGTAGAAAGAGGCAATCAGACTATAGAGAAGTTGGAAGAGCAGGCCCAAGTGCTTTCTAGTTTCATCAATTCATTGTTATCCAAGGATAAAGTCCTAGATCATACCCCACTGACTGCTCTTCCACCACCTATGATCCTTATTCAAGATGAAGTCCAAAGCATCAAAGACATACATAGGTACTCCATCTACGGGAGAGCTTTGGAAGACATGGTTGATGATATGGTCATTGTAGGTTTGAATTTCATTAGAGAAGCTTTCAAACTCATTGAGAAGGTAATTATTCTGCAGCAAAATCTCTTCCTCCACAATTGGAAATATGGATAAAGAGATTAAACTCTGGAGTAGCTGCATAGTAGACCTTCACCTGATGGGGCATACTGATGAAAATATATTGATGGCAAGTAAATTTTTTGATGATGCCAAAAATAATTTGTCGAAGTCATGGGTTTTCAGCATGGAGTGAAAAATAAGAGTGCTGAAGGAGGCTTTGGGAGAATTGAGGAGTAGTTGGCAGAAAGGAGAGGCCTTCAAAACTTTGGTGGTATCTGCTTTGTATGATATTCACTGTCACCTCCATGATGAGACTTCAGGTGTGCCTTTCTCCCTCTAGGAAATTAAGACTCAATTTAGAGCTTTTGTCAAGGTAAACATAGTTAAGGAGGACTCCATTACTAAAGAGAAGATAAAGGATATTTACTCCCTTCAGTCTGCAATTGAGGAAGCTAATAAAGAATATCATGCACACACCGAGTTTGATAAAGAAATGGAGAAATGTCTGGGATCTTGGACCCAAGCCACTACCAACACATCAGTCCCACGAGGCTGAGACATAGTAGAAGCCTTAAAAAAGTTTAGACAATGGATCCTCAAGTTAGTGGGCCCTTCCCAATCATAGGAATTTGTTTTCTCCTCGTAGCTTCTCTCTTCCTTCTTTTTCTCAATTCAGGATTATTGTAATTAGTTGGGGGTTTTACGTCAAGCATCCCTTTAACTAAGCATTTTAGTTAAAAGAAGTAGTTACCAATTGTAACTAATTTGTAAAGTTATATAATGGGCTCTCTACGCCATTTTCTGGGGTTGGAACTTGGTTTATTTTTGAAAGTGGAAGGAGTAACAAAGCAATCAATACAAAGGAGCTTTCTTTCCATGTCTATCTGATCTTGTTCTTTTATTGCTATCCACTGAATACTTTTGAATCATTTTTCTGTATTATTTCAAGAAGCTTTGTATTCTTGTGGGTGTTATTTCTGGAACTTTGTGTCTTTGCAATAACATCTTATTGATTCAAATGCAAATGGTTTTGTTCCAAAAAATTTTATTCTGGCATGCATAAGGAATTATTTTGTTATCTATAATTCTCTAGGATGCCTTTCTACTCATTTCCACTACTTCATTCCTTTGTACTTTTGTATTGATGATCCATTCTATTTTAAAACACTTTCATGATATCCAAGTTCCAAATTAAAACTATGCACTATAAATATGTAAAAACTCTTGGTATTTAAATAAAGGAACCTCTCCCATTAAAGAGGAGGGACTTTCTATCCCCTAACTGTTATTCTCAACAAATTCCTTTTTGACGACCAATAGCATGCATGTGTAGTGCCGAAGGATTGTTGTCCTATAAAGAACGTTGTGTGAAGTGTTGTAGACTATGTAGAACTTACAAATGTTGCAAAATTGCACTTGGTCATAGGTGTCTAGGAAGGGTTAGGGGCGTCTAGAGGCTACTGTCTTGGTTTGGGTACTAAGTCCTGTGTTATGGTAAGGACCCCATTTATGATCTAGGCCATTACAATCACTAATTACTATGTCGTACCGATACTAAATTGTGTTGTGTGATGATTGTGATCTACTATGTGGGGTAACTAATTCACCGAAATGATCCCCCCCTCATTTGGGGTGCATGCAACATCACTTAGGAGTGTGCATCATAAAGGAGGACCGACTATTATGTTGAAACTGAAGCCATGTAGGGGAGGGAGTGTTCTTAATAGAAACTAAGGCACAAACAAACATAATATATGAGACAATTTTTAGTACAAGAAAGATAAACACACATGTAAAAGATAATGTGTAAGGTAAGCACGCAAAAGGATAGTGTAAACATGTAAGAAGACAAATTAGACCAGGAAAAGAAGGTTTCAAACATGGGATATCACTCATGATGTCACAAGAAAATCAAGGTCGTAGTTACTGCAAAAATACCAAAAATCATAGAACAAACAAGACATAGGGAAAAGCACACAAACAACAACAAACAATGATAGAAAAGAGGAAGCACTATAACAGACAACCATGGAAGAAAATAGACTTGTAAGACAAATTCTACATGTGAAGAACCCATTAGAATCTTGGATAGATAAAAATTATTTCAAAACGTGTATAATCTAATAATGATGTGCTATGAACAATTAAACAATAGCACCTATAGTGTACAAAAGTGGATGCCCGTTGGAGCCACTATGGGATTAGTATGAGGTACTGCACCAAACATCCATGCTATGTGTATTGATCTATAGAATTTATGATCACAACTAGAAATAAACTAAATTTGCATGTGTATATAGAAAATATAATGACATATAATGTATCTACCTAACATAGTAAACAAGATGTATCATGGGAGCATATGTAAGCAAGAATAAATGTGACCAAGATATGCAGTATGTAGTGAATGAGTGAGATGAAATGGAATGCAGAGTGATTGTGATAGGATCCACACACCCCTCGAATGAATGTGAATGAGTGTGTATGAGATGAGGTTAATTTATACATGCACCCTCAGTAGTCAAGAATGAACCATAGAACAAGATTGCGTCATTAGGAAATGGTTTGAATTGTGTACGCTAGAAATATGTGAGTTATAAAGCATAGAGCGTAGCAAGAGAGAGTGTGCGTGTGTGAGTGAGTGAGTGAGTGAACACACGAGTGTGGTGAGTTCCATTTTATATGTATACCCTCAGCAGTCAAGTATGGACTATAGAACTAGAGTGAGTCATAGGGTAATGACTGCAACATGTAAAAGTAGATTCTAGAAAGATATGTTGTGAATGCATAAAGTAGATGTTGCGTAGAAAGAAATGAATGTACGACGTGGGAAATATATAGTGTGTAATGTGTAGCATGTAGTGTTTGATGTGTAGTGTGTAGCGTGTGATGTGTAGTGTGTAGCGTGTGATGTGTAGTGTGTAGCATGTGATGTGTAGTGTGTAGTGTGTGAGGTTCATGTGTATAGTATTCCCTCAACAGTCAAGTGTCAACCGTAGCACAAGATTTCATCATTGTCTAATAAGGATATAAGAGTGTTTTAAGATGTGTATGATGCGTAGGGTATATTAGAAATTTTAAGTGTGGAGTACCAATTGTATGAGATGAAATAAAAATTTGATAACAATGCAAGGTGGGGGGAAGAAGTTATGATTCCCCGAGTGTGCATGTGATGGAGATCTAATTGATGACGCTAAGTGGATAAATGTAAGGATTAGTTTCCTAGACAAAATTTATTGGCTGTTGAACTGGTGATGACTTAGGAGCCTCGAGTGGCAGAATTTGAAAGAGGCCATCTAGATTTTTTGTGTCTTGTGTAGCGAGTGGTTTTTTATTTGGTAACGTTTTAGAATACTTCATAGGAGCAGAAGGCATACTGATTTTAAGAGGTAGTTTATTAGTTTGACTTTTTGAGGTTGCATATGACTTGAGACGAGGAGGTGTTAGATTAATTTTGAGAGGCAGTTGCTTGGGTAGAACTTGAATTTTCATGTAGAAGGAACATTAGAGTGATGGCATGATGTTTATTATACGTAGAAGGAATAGATATAAGATCCCATTTGGATGTAGCATTTGTAGATGGGAATTCAACAATTTTGTTTACAGTGAATGAGAGAAACCATTAACACTGAAGATTCTTGATTATTATTTGTAAAGCGTAGCAGTCATTATCATTATGTATGTTTATTCAATGATAATTGTAATACATATGACCTTGATATTTTTTTCAAGATGATAAGGAGGATAGAAATGAGTAGATGACAAGCTGATTAATTGATGGGATATGAGTTGTGGATGAATATCTTGTTGCTTAGCATTGATATCAAGCTTGAGATGTGTGGGGAATGAAAATATTTGAGGTTCACTTACATGAGAACATGTAGAAGACATAGGATGATGATGAGAAGAGGAACTATCATGAGCCTAAGAATCATCCTTAAGATGTTGGATTTCATATTTTAGAGATGTGATCCTAGATTCCTTAGCCTATAATTTATCTTGAAATAGAGAATATAAAACTTGAATTTATTTGTAAATAGACTGATTAGAATTAGAACCAAGATATTCATCAGAAAGAAGATCAAAAATAACATTGACTTGAGTAAGTGGTGTATCTAGAGGGAGACACATATTGTGCATGGATCTTTGGAGATCATCCTTACAAGCTGGGTGGATTTGAAGCAATTGAATCAGGGGGACTTGAGGAACCTTAGAATCCATGAAAGAAGGAAAAAGAAGGATCTAAGAGTATTCGAATGTGGGTTCACCAAATGATTAAGAAAATATTGTATTTATAGATGTCTAAATCTGATTGCAATGTAACAGTAAATGAATAAGAAATCAAGTACAAAATTTGACCCAAGAAAATAAGAAATTAAGATTTAAAACCCTAAGTGGAGATAAGGAGATAAAATGACTTAGTTGTTTCACAAATAATCTTGGACTGTTCTGAAGTGAAGAACTAATGAATAAATAGGGAAAATTTTCACACGGAGCCTCAAAAAATTGTAGGAATGTCACGAATAGGGTACTTGTGTAGGATCGATGGCTCCTGGGGTGCCAGATACCTTTGTAAGTTCCTATGACTATTGAGAAACTCAGAAAAATAACTTCATAGGGTCACAAGATGTTCATTTTCCTTCACTTCCTATTGTAATTATGTCACACCAAGTTTGTAGATATCACCTACAACCTGCAACGAATAAATTACGTACAAAAACCCAAAACACATCAAATACCAAAAATAAAATAATGCAAATGAGGGGTCAGACTGTCCTCAACTATCATATAGTGAACTTACGACCGAGCACTACACTACATCTCAGACCCAATGTAGTTCTATGTGCATGTGTGCATAATTGTTCCCTAGGTGGATCTTGTGTGTGTTGTACTTGATAATGAGAAATAACTAGATGTATAAAATGTAAATAGATGTGTGCATGAAATAATGAACTACCCCTCCTATGCGTGTATGCATAAGTATCATTGCCTTGCACTTATGTGTGGATGCTAGATGGATTCTTGAGTGCTCTTGTAATAACTAATGCTTATTGAATGCAACCTTAGGTGGATTCTAATGCAACCTTAGGTGGTGATAACTAATTCTTATTGCTTGGTCCTCTATTATGACCACATAACTTTATATTTATATGATTCCTTTTCTTAAATTTCATAATCAACCCTGAAAATGTCTACTACCAAAAAGATTAGATGCCCAAATGACTATAAATGAACCAAAATATATGAAAAAAGTACAAAGAGGTTAGGGGCACCCATAGGGGATTGGGCCACCTGTCACTGACATCATGGCTGGGCACTAGTTTCCAGATTGATAAATGTCAAAGTATGAAAAGAAAGACTAGGCTAGAAGGAGTGTAAGATCAACAGACACAATAGTAATCAAGAAAAGATGGCCAAAGACGTGTTAATTAGTACTTTTTTTACTTAGGAATCTCACAAATAATACTATGTGATCAGGACTAGATATATTCAAAAAGTACATGATTTAGTGTCTACACATTGAATTACTTATCTTTTAAATCACACTATAAAAGAGTTGTTCACATTTGAGTACATCTATCTTGTTTCCCTATATCACACATATTTATTATATTAAAATCAAGTTAAACATCATTTCCAAGTGTTAAGGGATAAATAATGATCCAAAAATGGATTTATATATTCCCAATTCATGTAATTCATAATGTAATTTTTTTTGAAATGGCACCCAATTTCAAGTTCATATGAAAAAGTTATGGTCTCTGAAAGATTGATGATATTTTTGGTGAAATAATATCCCCTAAAGATAGAGTGTCAGTTTTGCAAATATCAGTGGTGGATGTGCAATCATCATTGGTAGAAAAACAAAAACCATAGTAATTTTATAACTTCCACAATGGTTGTGCAACCATCAGTCTGTAGAAGTTGGTAGTTCTATCACTTGATAAATTAAAATGCCTAAAACGTAAAAAATGATTCGACCTCCAAAACAATTTCTTGACAGTTTCTCATTGAAATGACATCTTTGCAATTCTATTGGGTGTCATTTATCCTAAAATAATATAAGATGAGTTATCTAATTAGATTCCCAATGTTGTTGATAAGCAAGTTAGAATTTTTTTTCGTAGTTAGGCATTAAATTCCTAGAAGTTGGTGATGTATGAGAGTATTGTAAAGTGCAGAGAATGTCTGAAAAATGATAATTATACAAGATTTGGAGATATTTTTCTCTTAGTGAAGGCCATGAAAAGGGTATTATGATGTATAAAATTTGAAACGCATGGTGAAGGGGATTGTTATTGCCGTACCCATTGGAGTTTTTGTTTTCCTTATTTGGTTTCTCTAGCATAAATAATGTGTGTTTTTGTGCTTGTACTTGTTATCTTAGTCCTTTTGTATGTGTTTTATAAGTTAAATATTCATTTATACCATGTTATAATTTTGGTTCTCATGTTAATTTGAGTTATTCATCAATTTATTTGAATTGGAACAAGACAAGTTGTATTGATAAAGTTTGGTGTGGAGTATCCACCTAGCTTACATATCATATTAGTATCATAACTTGTTATTATCACTATTTTTATTTTTGTGGTATTTTTAGGGTGTTATATTGGATTTTATGCTCATCACTAGACCTAATAGTTCGAGTTGTAAAGGTATCCTGGTGCCCTTTCAATAAGATATTTTCATAGGAAAGTGGAAGTAAGGATTTCATAGCATGTCATGTATTGATGATGAAGATTCCCAAATAGTAGAGGAGATATTTCACAAGCTTGAAGAGAATGTGGCTAAGATCTATTTTTCTATTTGTAAGCTTGACCAGTTGGAGTCCATAGTGCAAATTATCAAAGAAAATATTTTCTTTCTACAGAGTCACTAAAGACAAACAAGGAGGATGCGCCTGATCATGAGAGTAAAGGAGAGTCACCCCATGTCAAATAGGATTCACCTAGTTTAAAGGCCGAGGAAAAGATAGAGATTCATCCATATGATGGAGGTGTGAATGTTGAGAAGCTAGACAAATGGCTATCTCAACTTAAGGTATATTTAGTTTGCAACAAATTAATTATGGTCAAAACATTTCTTTTGCAATGTTGAAATCAACCAATCATGCTCTAACTTGGTTTAAAATTTGTGTACATACCTTGGTTGTTAATAATATTCCTTCTATTAGTAAGTAGGATTATTTTAATAATATTTATCAAGAATTAATTTTTTCCTGTTTTTTATGAGGAAGAGTGGTCCATGTATTGGCAATAGGTCAGGAAAAAGTATAGCCAAAGCATGCAAGAGTACAAAAGTGAGTTTCGCAAGAAAAATGTTCAAATGGGAAAATATATAGTGGATCATGACATCTTGATTATTAAGTATGTGTGTGGAATACATATACATTTATGGAAATCATCCTCTTGGCTTAGCCTAAATATTTAGATGAGGCTTGTCCTAGAGCTCACTACTTAGAGATGGACAAGAATAAGGGTTTGTCTACCTCTCAAAATGCTCCAAAATAATAAGTTGAGTCTAGGGAAAGGGTTAAAGGAAAAGGAAAAGGTGAGAAAAATATTACTTCAATTTCTAAATAGGATAGTAAAGTTAATTATGGTGAGTGTAATGTTGTAAACTCATTCCTAGGAAAATTTTTGGAAGCTCCATATACAGTTGCACTCGTTTAAGAATACAATAATAAAAAGGCTATGACCACTCTCTTAGGAGAGAAGATAATTCCTAGCTCTGATGTGGATAAAACTTTGTGTTGTACCTCCATCAACAAAGAGGTAAGTTTGGGTAGTAAGAATGTTCAAGATAGTGAACTTTCTAAGCTCTTTCATATTAAAATTTAGATGAATAAAAAAAATTGGATGTTCTTTTTTATACTTATTCTTAAACTAATTTGATAAATAAAGAGTTAGTAAATAAAAAAAAATAGTGACCTATTATCATCCAAGCCCTTATTCCTTGGGATGAGTTAAGAAAGGTGTAGATCTCAAGATCACCAAAAATTGTAAGATTCATTTTGGTATTAATGCACATTTCATTGATGAAGTTACATTGGGTGTTGTGTCTCTTGATGTATGTGGTGTACTGTTTGGCAGCCCCTACTTGTATATTTGGGATGCTATATTTATGATAATATTCAACCAATATTTCTTGATAAAGGATGGTAAGATATACATAATTTCATCCTATAAAGGAGATTCCAAAATCTCTTTGGTAAGTTCCTATGAAGCTAAGAGCCTTATTTATTCTAGTGGGAAGTTTTCTTTGCTTATTTTGAAAGATAATCAAGATAAGGAAGTTGTTGCATCTAATAAATATTATAGTATGTTTAGTAAAAAAGATAAAAAAAAAATGTATGATTTGGTACAGTAATTCAAGAATGTTTTCCAAGAGCCTAAGGGGTTTCCACCATCTAGACCAATTTAGCATTAAATTCATTTTCTACTGAACAACCTACTTCCAAAATCTTGGTTTATATATAATCCTTAAAGTATGCCAATGAGGTAAATAAAAAGTGAAATATTTGATTAATCAATGTGTAATCCATCCTATTACTTCTCCATGTGGCTCTCCTATTGTTTTAGTTCCTAAGAAAAATTGTATATGGATTATTTGTGTTGATTATAGAGAACTTAATTAGATAACCATTAAAAATTGGCACCCTCTTCTATAGATTTATGATTTACTAGATCAATTGCATTATGATAGGTACTTTTCTAATCTTGATTTGAAGTATGGATACCACAAAGTATGGGTAAAGGAAGAGGACATTTGGAAAATAACATTCAAGACAAGGAAAGGGTTGTATAAGTGGTTGGTTCTACAGTTTGGGATACATAATGCATTGGCTAGCTTTATGTGGTTGATGAATGAGGTTATGAGGCCATTTAGTGATTCCTATTTCATTATGTATTTGGATGATATTCTTGTTTTTCTGTAAGACTTTTGATGAGAATGTTGTTAATGAAAAACAAGCTTTAAAATTTTTAAAGGAGAACCAATTAGTGTTGAATGAGAAGAAGTGTGAGTTTTATAAACAATCACTTGTCTTCTTAGGGCATGTAGTTGGAGACGAGGAGTTAGAGATAGATCTAGCAGAGATAAAGGTCATTGTGAATTGGCACAAGTCTTATAATGTGACTAAAGTAAGGAGTTTTTTGGGTGCAGTTCAGTATCTAAAAAATTCATCAAAAAATTCTCCTCCATGGTTCCTTTTCATTTTATTATAATAAGTGATAATATTTTTTCCTGGGGTGAGAATAAATAAGATACATTTCCTATTTTTATATATAAGATTAGTCATGCTCCGGTTTTAGATATTTCTAACTTGTAGCTTCCTTTTGAGGTGGATACAGATGTTAGTGACTATGTTAAGGGGGTTTTCCTACTTCAAGGAGGTAGGTAGGTATGTTATCATTCCACATTGTTTCATGGTGTAATTATTAGTTATCGTATATATTACAATGAACTATATGCTCTTGTTCAAGTGGTCAAGAAACAAAATCATTATCTCATGGGTATGGAAATTATTATTTATAAATATCATCAACCTCTTCAATATTTCCAATATAAAAACAAACTTCAACAAACTAGACACTGAAATTGGATGTGTTTCTTACAAAAATTTCACTTATCTATCAAGTACAAGAAAGGTGTGACTAACGAGATAGTTAATGTGTTTTCTATACATCATTTTATTTTAGCTATGGGAACCATAAATCTTTTTTTTTTAGTTGAATCTTACATAGAATGATATGAGAAAGCTTCATATTTTGGGGAGACATTCCTTCAAGCAGAGAAACCTCAAGGCATGAATTTTGAGCTCAAGGAAGATTTCTATCTCCAAGATGAATTGTTCTACAAGAAGGGTAAGCTTTGTGTGCATAAGGAGGAAAGAGTTGAACTGATGATAGAATCAAATAATTTCAAGGTTGTGAGACATTTTGGTGTTACAAATACTACTTCACACCAAGTTGATGTTTCCAAGTTTATCAGAGGTTATTTTTAATGTATTACTAACAAGCCTAGTAACACAAAATTTGGGTTATATGTGTCATTTCATGTTCCTTCTAGGATATGGAAAGTATATCCATTAATTTCGTAGGTGGGATTCCTATGTCAAAGAAGGTTATTTATTATATATTTGTGGTTGTGGACCCATTTACCAAGATATGTATTCTTAAATCCATTCTTTTATATAGAGACTCAAGATTTGTTGAAAATTTTTGGGCTACATCATGGGAGAATATAGATACAAAATTGAAGAGGTATACTAGTTTCCACCCACAAACCATTGGGAAAACATAAGTGTTAAATATAATGTTGCTACAACTCTTGAGAGTGTATAATAGGAAGAATACTAAGACATGGGATGAAATGTTTGTATCTATCCATCATTCTTATAAACATGAAATTGATTCTTCTACTAGTAAAACTCCTTTTGAAACTTGTGTTATATATCTAATTACATGTTCATTCGATGTTATTTTGAGACCGTCATGTAGGGACAATGGGAAATTGGATCTTAAATTCCATAAAGATGATAAATTCATTAATAATAGTCAACGAATTCACCTCCATGTGTAAGAGAGGTTGAAGGAATCAAAAACTAAGTAGAAAGCACAACATGATCAACATATAACTGAGCATTATTTCTTTTTTGGGGATAAGATATGGCTATACTTGAGTAGATATAAGCTTCAACGTGCTTCTATAGATATCAATCCTTTGAGGTATGGTCCAATTGAGATTTTGTGACAAGTGGGAAAGAATTATATTAGGCTTAATTTTCCTCCTTACATGTAAATCTATTCAATTTTCAATGTTTAGAACTTGTGTATATTTTATCCTTTAATGCTAGACAGTGAAGATAAGGCATTGTTTCTATCCTCAATTGAATATATATTTTTTATAGTCAAGTAGAGCTGGAGGAGGATATTGTGTTGCAGAATAAGGAAAGGAAAATATGAAGAGGAGAGAAATAACATTGTCTTGTTGGGTTTAAGGTTCTACTACCTAGAAAAATATCAATGGTATTCTAAAGAAGTG
Organism: Taxus chinensis; assembly: GCA_019776745.2. NCBI lineage: Eukaryota > Viridiplantae > Streptophyta > Pinopsida > Cupressales > Taxaceae > Taxus > Taxus chinensis. The sequence goes on along the minus strand of CM034154.1, from coordinate 701,089,735 downwards.
GTGGGGAAGAAATTACCCCAATTAATTATTCCTTGAAGCATTTAGCGACTTAAAATCCTCAAATTAGTGAGGTATGATACAAAATTGGATCTAGATATTCCCGATTCATGTAATTGATATTGTAAACTCTTTCAAAAAAAGGTACCTAATTTTAAGTTCGTATAAAAAATTCATGGGCTCTTGAAGATTGAGGACATTTTTTTGACAAAACACTTTAAAAAAAAATCTACGAGGTTAGTCTAGCATATACAATGAATTACACTTTCACAAGTAAATAGAAAACGAAAATACATATACATTTCAAAATAATCATTATGGATATCTAAATATATGTAAAATATATAAATACATAGATGAAGCACTTTTTAGAATAAAATTGCAAAACATAGTAAAAGAGGGCCCATTTATCAACCCTAGGACACATTCAACAAGTGAATTTGTCCCTATATAGATGAATTTGGCCTCTTATCATTTTTAGGCTACTAAATTTCACAAAAATAAAATTCTCACACCCTACACAACCTTCTCATATATTTGAAAATCATTATCATATATTTTGAGCATGATTTAGGGTGAATATGTTCAATACCTTAACCCAAATTACTTTTATACACTTTCTAGAAGTTGTATGTTGATAAAAAGTAGTATATTTATATAATTACAGGTCTATCATTTATGTAGATACCATTTTTTGATTATTCTTAAAAATCTTACAATATCATAATTATATCAACCCTGGTTTTAAAAATTACAACTCTCACTTCAAAATTTATATGAATAAGAGGACAAGAGATCCACATAGCGAGATAGAGTATCTATAAGACATAGAAGACCTGAGAGAAGATAAATTATGAGTAGTAAAAGGTGAGTAATTGAATGATATCTCCATCCTATAGGATATGAGATAGGTTTAGAATATTATTAGGAGTTGAAATTCTAGTTAGGGTTTAGTCCGAAGATTGTGTAACTTTTTATATATTGCATAGTTTTTTTCAAGAATGTAATAAGATTGTAATGTGCATGTCTGAGTTCACAATGTTTTTCCTTATGGATTGTTATATGAAACTTAACGTTTCATGCAATTTGTATATTTATCATTACATGTATGGGGTCATATTTGTGTGAAAACATATGGGTAGTCTAGTCCAAGTAGAAATTCTTTTATTGGACCCTCCAACTGCGACTAAATCAACAAAATCCTATACCATGTCTACATTCCAGGAAAAAACTAAAATAATCTTGATGAGAATAATGATAAGTGTATCTTTCCTAGGTATATTAACAAATATAAATTGTATTGCCTAGATGATGATATAAACTATGATGTTAACATGTACATTGATGCAAGAACATCAATGTAGATAGGTAATTTTGGCTTGTTTAGGCTAAGTAGTTTTGTTTGGCATCCATTTGGGCCTTTTGTTTGTAATAAGTTGATATTGTGAGGTTTCCCTCCACAATCGCTAGTTCAAAGTTTCAAATGTGTTTTATTTGTAGTCTTAGCCAAAGTACTAGTCATGGGTCATTAAAGGGATGCATTTGGGTCATAAAACATACTCCTCAACTAGGATATGACTACATGTCCTTAACTAAGGCATAAATCCTCTTTGGTTAGGGCATGCATGGTTTGGGTTGATGAGTGAGAACCCTAACTAATTTCTAAATCTTCCTTTCCTATGAAATGTATTTGAATGGAAAAAAGAGGAGTATAATCTCTGTTTTGATCCTTGAAGGCTATTTGAGCTTGTATTTTCATGAAAAGATATAATAAAAAGCTTCTCTGCATCTGATAAAACTATGTATCATGATTACTACAGTTTAGTTTTTGATTATGATGCATGGTTTTTTGTTATAAATGTTGAGAAACTGGTATGGTGGGTGAAGAATGCTTGGACATCCCAAGATACACACACACACACACACACACATACACACACACACACACACACACACACACACACACACACACACACACACACACACACACACACACACACACACACACACATATATATATAGATATACATACATACATACATATATAAATATATATAGATACACACACACACACACAAATATATATATATATATATATATATATATATATATATATATATATATATATATATATATATATATATATATATATATATATATATATAAAGTTTTATTTTATGAGAAGGTTAGAGTACATAGTGATAATACACTCAAATATGGGTTGACCGTATTTTGAGACTAGTAAGATCCTTCTTTTCTTGATATTATAGGCCTATTTTAAATGCAAGAAGAACTTGTAAGTATAAACACTTATAATGGAGGTTTACTATAGCTCATATTGTGATATCTCAGAAGTTGTATTGAAATTCCTGATGTGAGGAAAGGTAAAATGTAAGAAAAAGATAAATCTTGTGGAAAATTGTAATTCACTAGGTGACAAAGCACTGTATGTTTTATTGATGTGGGTTAATGGGTTTAAATATGAGCCAAATTTTGAAGGAAGTTTGCTAGGAAGTTTCAAAGACTAATAAATACATTGAAACATAAAAAAGAGTATAAATATATTAAAACCCCTCTTTTTAAACTATGACACCCTATTCTGGGGTTTGAATATTGTAAAAAATTCTCAAGGGTTCCTTGAAGTCTAAATGGGTTCGATAATAAGAAGTTATTAACATATTCTATAATATCAATGAGTAATAATATTTAGCGGAATTAGGTTTTAGACTCATAAAATGAAGAACCCAGATTTGATTATGAACATGCACAAGCTGAGACCATATAAATCTTAGGTCAATACATTGAAGTATGTGAAGGATAAAAAAAATATTAACAACCTCAAAATATTGGAAGAGAGACATAGTAAGTTAAAGTAACAACATTGCAGTTTTAATAATGAATGTACAGTTTGAAGGAGTTGAAGGGATTGAGTCATCTTAAATTTCTTAGCACATGACTTGGAATTTTTTTACAGACTTGAAAGGGGTAATTGACCTTAAGAGTGTTTCCTTACCTACTATAAAATCTTAGAGGATAAAGAATTATTTAAACTCAGTCAAACAAGCATCTAAAATACTAAAGGACTCTATGATAGGAAAGTGAGAAAGATAAATAATAAACTTGGACATTAATAAATGAATTGACCATGATGTGGAGAGATTGTGAAGATTGAATGGTGATGGGAAAGTCTTGGAAAAGGTAATATTGGATATGGAATGTGCTTATCTCAGGAAAGAACCTGTAACTCTAATCTTAGTTGGTTATTGCCTTAAACTTGAAGAAGATTGAGAAATGGGAATCAAGAGAGATTGTAGTTGTTGATATAAAGGTGGGATAGGGTGAAAAAATACTGTTAGATTATATTAGAGGTGTAAAAGGAATTAGAAAACCTTCAAAAGGAAAACTTAATAACTGACCCAAACTGTGTTGACAAGAAATTTAAAGAAGAACCTAAGGTGATTAGAGAAGGATCAAGAAAGTACTAAAGGAAGAGTTGAGAAATATTAATGAAGATGAGGTAGAACAAGTGATAGGATTTTATATTTGAAAGAAGTAAGGAAGACTCAGCTAAAGCATTGAAATAAAAACCAAAATAACAAGGGAGTAGACCTTTGAAGAGCAAGAAACAAGAGGCTTGAGTAATTAAAATACATGCATAAGGAAAGCATGGTGATTGATGAAATTAATGAAGCATTTAAATTCATTTGATCAAGGAGTAATAAGGTGGTTAGAGGTATAGGAATGATGTAAAATAGTGAAAATGGACAAAACCCTAGATTTTAGTTAAAAACCCTAGGTATAGGCCAAGAAAGGTGGAAAATTGAGTTGGGTAAGATAAGAAAGGAGTTAGGTTATGAAACTCACCTAAAAGAAAGAATGAGGAAATGGATATCCAAATATCGTTTCACTTTTGCATGAAAATTTGTGGTTTGTTTTGTACATGGAGATTTGTATAAAACCAGGGCTAATTAGGCTAGTGAGAAAGAATGGTAAAAGAGGTGGGTAAAGAGATAATGAAATTTTTAAGGATGAATATGGGGCTAATGGGTCCTCAAAAATTTTACCTGTGAGGCTTGATTTAGAGAAATGTGTATGTTATGCTCAAAATGTAGTTTAAGAGGGTTAATAGCAAGGATAAATGTCTAGAGAAAGAATGAGTGAAGATGAATTAATGGAAACTTTTCAAGCACATGAATATTTTTAATAGGTGATATAGGACAGGTGTAAAGTGATTTCAAGATTTGATTAAGTTGTATATAGAAATTTTTATGATAAATGGTAGTTTTTGGATTTAATAAAAAGTGAAAAATTGGATCGATTTTGAATGTTTCTTTCAAATGATTGTTATAACTTGTGTGAGTTGTTATTTTTTATGAGACTATGCATCATTTTGGAATTAGAGTGGAGGATAAAATAGAATAAATATAGAATTTGATGAATAATATTAGAGAGGAAAAATAAAGGAAGAGAAAAGAAGAAAATAAGAGATGGAAATAAATCAAGAGTTGTGGGTTGAATAAGAGATTATGTAACTTAGGAAATATGTGGAGAAGTTAGGGGAGCTGATAGAATTTTCAAGCAAGATGAGATAGAAAAGGGTAGTTGGTTTTGAGATGAAAAGAGAAATCAAGTGACCAATAAAGCTACTTGTAGAGAAGAGACAAAAAGAGTAGCTGAGAAAAATGATAAGAAAGGAAGAAAAAAAGATGAAGAAGACATAGGGAAGGATGAAAAAACAAGAGAAATAAGGAGATAAAGAAGAAGTTCGAAGATTGAATGAGGAAGAGGTAATTTAAATATTTTTAGGTTGTCTTGAAAAAGAAAAAGAAAGTGGAAGAGAGGAGAAACAACATGATGAAGGAAAAGAGCTCATTGTTAGATCTTCTCAAGGGGCTAAAAGGCCTCCAAGTATTAAAACTGATAGTGTCTTTTAATGTGTGAATGAAGGTACACAAAAATAATAAGAAAAGGTAAGAAATGATGCCATGGATGAAGAGATGGATAACAAGAGTGAAGAAAAGCAGGATAAAGAAGTTTCTGGGCAAGATCAAGCTCATTGTTGATCAGTTAAGAGTGAAAGTGTAGTAGTTAGTGTGATGAAGGGGTCATGGAGAGATCTCCCAAGCATGTGCAGTTGGATTAGTGGAGACGATAAGGTCAATACTAAGATAAGTGATAGAGAAACCTTGGAAAATGAAGAATTCAAAGAAGATAAAGCATGAGGGAGATTCCAAAGGAAGAAACAAGTCAAAAAACTGATAGCTTGCAGCAAGAAACAATGACCTCAACAAAGGAAGATCAACAGAAAGATGAAGAAGTCAAGATGATGAAAAGAGAAGATAAGGAAGGGAATAATTGTCCACTATTTTTGTAATTTAAGGTTTCTTTTAGCTTTGTTTATGTAGGTATAGACCAATAAATGAAGGTGAAAGATGAAAAACAACATGACATGTATGAGGAAAAGCAAGTGAATGATGAATACGAAGAAGAAAAAGATGAAGAAAGAGAGAAAATCAAGAAATAAAATGCCAAGGAAAGCAAGAAAAAGTCAAAAGAAATTTAAATAACTAGAAGAAGAGCTCAATAACAACAAAACAGGAAGGAATTCAAAGAAGAAGAAAAATTAGAAGAAAGGAAAGAAAACAATCTGATTATGCTCAAATCTCTCCTCTTAGGGAGTATAATGTAGGAGAATCATTGTAGATAGGTTATTTTCACTTGTTTATCCAAATTAGTTGTTTTTGGAGTCCATTTGGACCTTTTCGATTGTAATAAGTTGATTTTTTAAGGTTTATGAATCCTTTATTTCCCACTTAATAGCCCAGGCACGTTGGAATATCATTCAGATAAAATGAACACTCACTCGAAGGACGCAAGCCTAGCAAGTCCCTATTTTATGACAACCTTGTTGAGATGTTATCACATAGGTTCATAATTATCCATTATCAAAGTTTATATTCCATCTTAAAGATTAGATCCATAAGCTCAAATTGGAAAAGCATGTAATAAGGAAACTACAAATCACATAGAAACTAATATCAGATGTACAATGCAATGACCATGTTCAAAAATATCCACAACTAGTATCAAACCACAAAGACCCATCATATTAATCCATCAACAAACACAGTAGTTGAATACATAATAAAAGTGTCTCAAGGGTCATGCGTACAAAATATTATCAGCAACATGACTCTTTTACATATGAGAAGCTATCAGAAACTTAATAAAAATCTCTCTTAACCATGCAAATAAATACATATAAATAGGGATGGGGAAATTCCCTTCATTGACCATTCACTCTCAAAATTGGCCGTGTGCTAGAAACTAGCCATACATGCATACAAGGATAACTACAAAGCATTCAAGCCTTCCTAATAATAAAATATCCTATAAATATAATTTAATATAGTCTTATTATTAGCTCAAACTATAGATCTTCTCGTGCATGTGCTCTATAGAAATTCCTTCATCTGTAAGTCTCCATGCTTTAATCCTTGCATGATCCACACTCAATCCTATTTTTATCCCATGTGCATCAAAACAGATAAGTCTCTAACTATCTCTTTCTCGGAACCAATGTCACACTCTCATGCCTACTTATGTGCCCCCTACATTCATGCTAATATCATATGCGCCTTCAATACTTATGTATTGTTTCAAAATCCCAAAATTACCCCACACTAATATAATTTCCACCCTTGGAAATGAGGCTGATTTAACTTATACCCCCAAAGAATAAATATTGAAATCTGACTTATAAAATAAAAGAATTTAAATACCGAAAGAATGATCAAATAATCATTGCACTTCTTCTTCTAGAGTCAACAAAAGCTATGGGTACTCATTCTCAATGGTCAGAGCTCTCCTTGGTGCCATTTCTTTAGCTCAAATAAGAATGTTCTCTAAAAACTACAATCATTCCATTACCTTACCCTCACATTCCTCGATCTCCTCTGTTGCTTAAGATATCTTATGCCCTAGTGTGCCCTAGAAAAAATCTACCTCCATGAAACCCTAACTACATGAACCCACCCTCCTTACACACCCACCCATCTCACACAAACTTCTCTATGGAGCTCTATCAATGTCGTGTCTCAAATTCACCTGGTTCCCCATTAAATAGCTCACTCTTTATAGTACGCACTTTTTCACAATTCACAACTCAATAAATCAAAGGATGAAATGTGAGAATAATGTTGCAAGCACCATATTTTATAGATTTTTCAAAATTCCCCGCATTAATTTATCCTCAACTACCACCATACATGGAATTAATTCCACTCCTTCACTCTTCTGCAGGTCATGTCATATTCTTCAACACCGTATCCTTCTACGCCACACTCATAAGCTTCTCACGCGCCCACTACTTCTCGGCCATAGACCTCCTTACACGTGCTTCTGTGAACTGAAGTACATCAACCACTGTTCCTTTACCAAGTAGTTTCCCACGCTACTGCCTACCTTGCGTTACAATGCACGTCCATCCATATACACATGGCCTTTGATATGAGAAAATATTCTTGGAATTCTCTCTGAAACCATCTTTACTCCAAGAACCTATAGTTTCATAATGCACACCGATCTGTATCAAGGAGCAAATCACTTTTTCTTTTCGATCCACCCCACACTAAAAGCATGCATGGTCCTCTATGCATGAATTAAATAGATAGTAATCAGCTACCGGTGCGCAAACATGCTTATTACAAAAAAACAACGCTGAACTAAATTGACAGATCATAGCAATAAAGAAAGGAAACACATATGAAGAAAATGAATTAAAGGTAAATATATTCTAAGTGGAAACATTTCCTTATTAAAAACACCAAGAAGACTTATTTATAGTAGGGCTTCATCCTACTCTCATTGAAGTAACCAGGAAATAAAGCCATCCAATGCCTATAAGTGACAAGTGCCTGAATCAAATATCTTTGTTATAATAAAGGGTCTCGACTAATGAAATTTCAACTTCTCTGGGTGGTGTGCGAAATTTGAATCATAAAAAAGAACCATCTTTCCCACCTCAAATTATTTTTTCTGGATATGCCTATCATGTCATGTCGTGTCTTGGTTTTTCTATAGTTTGTCTCCATCTTGCTATGACACGCTTCTAATCTAGCCGTATTAGTTTATCTATGCACTCTTTTAGTGATTTTTCATCATGCAATCCTATTATACGTGTAATACGCAGGGATCGAAACATGAATTCTAAAGGTAACATAGCCTCCATACCAAACACCAATTGAAAGGGTGTGTACTTATTCAATCTCTTATAAGAATTCCTATACACCCAAAGTACAACAGGGACCTTATCATCCTAGTCTTTCCTTCCAACATCACATATATTTATCAATATTTGTCCCATAATCTTGGTGAAATATTTAGTAGTACCATTGACTTGTGGGTAATAGGGTGTCTTCTTGTTGTGCACTATCATAATCTCCGTCAATAAGATTCAAATAGTCTCATTAAGAAAATGAGTGCCCCTATTACTTGTTAATCTCAATGGACATCCATACATGTTAATTATGTTTTCCCATAGAAACCTCACTATTGTAGCTTCTGTACAATCCTTTATAGGTACCACTTCTTCCCACCTCATAATATAGTCTATATAAGTTATAATATAGTGCATGTCAATCCTACACATGGGTGGGGAAATAAATCCCACAAAGTAAATCATCCATTTCTCAAAAGGTTCAACACTTGCAATAGGCCTCAAAGGAATCTCATCTATAGATCCAAGATTACCAAGGTACTAACAATGATCATGCACCTTGACATAGACTTTAATATTAGTATATAAGGTTTCCCACCAAAGGCCAACCATTAGAATCTTACGCGTAGTGGTATCTCCTGCATAATGACCACCTATAATTCCACCATAAGCTTCTTCCATTATTTCCTCAAGCTCATGTTCGAGAACACATTGGTGCAAAACTTCATCGTGACCTAACTTATTTAAATCTCAACTAATAAACTAATAAGGTGTTGCACATATTGCAAGTTTCTTCTTTTCCAACGTCTTCATTCCCTCAGGTTCCTGGTCAGTGCGTAAAAATACTACAAAATCTTCCAACTCGGTGGGCTCAGAATTCAATCAAAAGATTTGTGCATATGAAATTATGTCCTAAATACTTTGTGCATCCTAACTAGAATTGATTCTCGATAAATTGTCAAGCCATGAGTTGCTTTTTCCTGTTTTCAGAATCACTATAAATTGAATGACCTGAAATAGTAGTATCTACTGACAAATGTTCCCTTGTAGTAATGGCTTGTTAAATAAATAATTTAGTGCAATATAATCTATAAAGAAGATAAATGACGTAGCTAATAAGCATTGTTGAAACTTGTGCAACATGTAAATCATGGACAGGGCTTCGCGCTTAGTAGTGGTTTAGTTATGTTCAAATGGAGTCAACTTTCTTCTTGCAAAACAAATAGATTGGTCTACAATTCCTTCACATGTTTGTGCTAACATGGTGCCAATCTCCATCCTGTAAGCATCCACATGAACATGAAATGGTTGTTCCCTTGAAGGAAAGTGCAGAAAATGTGTAGTGGTGTGCCTTTCCTTCAGTGTTTCAAATGCCTAATGTTACACCTCACCCAAATAGAATTTCCCCTTTTCCTTCAAAATTTCCTCTAGGGGTGAGACAATGTTTGCATAACCCTTAATTAATTTCCTGTAATATCCCATATGACCAAGAAATCCATGCACTTCACTTGATTGTTAGGTTCTTCCAATCCTATGAGCACAACGAACTTGGCTGGGTCTACCAACAACCCTTTTTTACAAATATTATGCCCAAGTAACGTGCCAAAGAGTGTTGCAAAGATACATTTATTAATATTTAGAGAGATAATCAACTACGTGCACCTCTCAAACATAAGCCTCATATTGTTAGAATGATCCTTAACCAAACTATACACTGTCTAATCATCTAAATGTACATGTAAACACTTATGAATGAAGTTCTAAAATTCTTATACAAAAATGCACAAAAATATTGCAGGTGCATTCTTTAACCTGAAGGGAATAAATGTGTATGCAAAAATTCCCCATTCACTAGTGAAATTTGTCTTTTTCTGATATTATTTAGTGATATGCACCTGATGATAACTAGATAATCCATTAGTGAAGGAGTAAAACTCGTGCCTTGCAACCCTTTCTAATATCTCCTCGGTGAATGGGGTAGGAAAAGGATCAATAAAAATGAAGCATTTAAGTCTCTGTATTCCACACAAACCTTTATCCTCCCATCCTTCTTGATACTAATGACCATGGGACTAACCCATTCTAACTCCTCAATGGGTACAATCATTTAATATTTTAACATCTTATGTATTTCTTCTTTCACCTTGACGTGCATATTAGGATTCATTATGTATGGTCTCTTCCAAATCGGGTGTGTGCCTTCTTTAAGTTTGATTCACATCTCACCTAAAGAAGGGTGTAATCCCTTTAATTTGTGATAAATTCATGGAAACAAGTCTTAATAGTCCGACAATAGCTCAATAATCTTCGTCACCTTCTACTTCAACAACTAATAACCAATAATGACATTTTTAGGCTCTGCATCTATCCCAATGTTAACTTTCTTAGTTTTTATAAATTCATGATACATACATGGCTTCGCATCTTTTGTATCCATCACCTCATGTGTAACTTCAGTGTGGTTAACATCCAGGTTATTTTCTTCATCATCCACATCATTTATCATGCATACCAATTTACCCTTCTCCTTTTCTTCCCAAGCATGGACCATTGCCTCTTCCTTAGTCTCTTCAAGGTCAAGGCATGCCTCCAAATCCAACTCTCCAAACATGTCTAAGAGAATTTCCTTAGCCTTCACGCTATCTCCCAAAGTAAGGCATCTCATAATCTTCAGTGATTCATTGACCAGAGGTTTAGTAGAAAAGTAATCAAAAGTATGGATCATACCCAAGGTCATCTCCTACCAATTAAGTGTTTCTCTTGTTAATCTAGTGTGGACATACCATACGCTTGCACAGCCACCTAGGGTTGCATAGAACTTATGTACCATGAGTGATGCTGGTAAGGCCTCCTGCCCCTCCGTCTAGAGTCTCTCACACTTCTGAACGTGGTGTGAAGTAGAATCCTTCCCATAGAATTTGAATATTTGTGAAGGTACATTGTTCCTTAAAACCTAGTAGAAAAGGTGATTCTCACCTCTTGTCATTTTAATAGGTGTCTCTGTGTGTAGTCCACCAACGTGCAATTGTCCCACGCAGGGTATAAATAAACATATATCTTCTGTCACCCTCATTTTTCCACTGGGCTTCCATGACACAAAAAAACACATCAAGGTTACCTTCCCCAGTGTATCTAGGTATCTAATTAAAAATTAAATGCCTAATGATGCGTGACCTGATTACGTGAGTAACTATGTTAGTAACTCGCGCCCAACTACTTCATACATTACATGCGCCCAATTATCACATTAAATAATTATAGTATCACTAATCGAATGAGCATCATCCCACTATATTACTCCTTCCTTAGATGGCTCAACTACCTCGGGGTCTCTGATTGTATGTGTGTATACCTTGTTCAAATATAATTAACAAAAATATTGATTTTTACCTAGATGGGCTAAAGGGATATCTAGGGTATTAATGTTAATCTAGCTAGGAGTACTAAAACATTGTAAATGAACTAAATCAATATGAAATAAATGTAAATAAAATATTCTATATGAAATAAAACCCTAATGTGCAAGAAAATAGTAATGAGAGGACTCATTTGATAACAAAAGACTATCGCATAATGTCGTAGATCTAGAAATAGAATATAGAAGTGTAGAAGAACCCTCAAGGACCCTGTAAAGTAAAGATTTGGAGTGTCTAAGATGACACAGGCACATGGGAGGGTACTGGGGTGCATCGAGGTTCCCTGGTCTATATTTTGGGCACTTGGAACACTACAAATCCTTAGAATTTGAATTTGGTAAGGTCACTAAATGTATCTGAGTACTCCCCTTCTGTTGTGCTAGTTTTTTTTTATGTACTAGAGAATGACCCTTAATGCAAGGAAAAGTATCAAACCCAAGAAAAATGAAAGATGCATATGAATAGGTCAAAATTAACTCAACCGCTAAGCTAATGGACTTATCACTGAAATTCACACTACATTATAGACCCTGATGAAGTTCTAGTATGTGTGTGTGTGGGTGTGCATGTCGTGCCCTAGGTTCTCTCGTGTTAGTCACACTCTGTGAAGTAGTGAGCAATAGTAGCTATAAAAATGTAAGTAGTATGTGTGCATGGAATATAATCGAATCCCTCCCCTTATGAAGTGTGTGTGATGAAAATATCCTATCTTGAATGCATGACACTATGTAGATACAAGTGATATAATGGATTTAGCCCTAGATGGAGTTATATTAGTGATAAGATGCAATGATCTAAGACCCTTATTATGGTCTTATAACTTTATATTTTTAGGGATCTCAATCTTAATTTTGTAATTAATCCTAATAAGGCCGACTTAGAATAAGATAAGGATGAAAAACAACTAGAAGTGACCCAAAAATAAGAGAAAGAGGTTGTGCATAGATCAGGGCTCCTGGAATGGTATTGGGGCACCTCGGGATGCCAGTACAGGTTGGGGTGCCTTGATTTCAGGCTAGGATGTCAGAAAGGCCATGAAATGGGTTGATAGGTATTGGGAAATACGAGGGAAAGATGGAATAAAAGATAAGAAAAAGGTGGCAAAAAATTGGGATTAATTAGTACTTTGTATACTTGAGAACCTTCTAAATAGTAGTATAAGACCAGGTTAAATAATGTCTAATGTGAAATATTTGTGTCTAAATTTGTCCCAACTCTATGTTGGTGAGCCGAAAGCTCGGTAACATAAAGTAGATAGAGATGCGTACCCAATAACCATGTAGAGTGTAGAAAAAGATGTGCCAATGGACTAGAGTCATGTGTGGAATGTAAAATAGAAAAATTTGGAGCAACATGGATTCTAAAGATGAAAAATGTGTATAAAAAGTGATGAGAGTGAATCTAAGGTAGAAATCATGTATAGATGTTAACGTGTGTAGTGTACCTACATGGTTAGTATGGAAATTACCGTCGCGATATATTGTCATTGTGGTCGTCATTGTTTTTGTTGCCCTAAATTTGACTACTATTTTCCCATACAACAGACCTGCAAGGAGAAAACAATCAAGTATTCAAATATGTATGTATGTAAAAATGCTATGTAAAAATATGTAAATGTAAAATAAACTATAATAGAAAGTATAAATGAAAAAATGGAACATGTGCACCTAATCCATGTCAAGAAAAAAAGGGTGTAGAAGGATATCCTATAGTGTTGTGAGTTTTTCAGGAGATCTCACACCACCCTAGATGAAGAAGTATAGGGAGGAACAATGTTGTATCCTCCAACCTTTAACTACTTCTTTTGAAATGTTGGAAGAGATATTTGTCTTGTCACGGTTTTTTAAATATTTGATGCCACTGGACGGAGAATTGTAGAGAGGAAAACCCACTGTCACCCTTGATCCTGTAACCACTCCGTAAAATTGCCAAAGGACACCATGTCCTGTTAAGGCCGCTTTGTATGGAGTTTCTAGACTAGTCTAAACTCACTTGTTGTGTGTGAACTAATGTAGATACGATGTATTAGTAGAAACCCTCAATGATGCCCCCCTCTTTGGGGGCTCATGCAATGACCCTAGAAAGAGAATGTGGCCCCAAAAGAGGACCAACCACACTCTAACCTATAGAACTCTACCCTGCAGGGGGAAAGGAAAACACTTGGTAGATACCAAGGCGTAAAAAAAAGGTGATGGCTATAAAATACAAGTGTTAGTACGAACACATGCATGCAAATAAGACAAGTGTAAACTATGCAGAAAATGTAAAAACTACCAAGAAAACTAGTGTAAACACGTAAAAAAGTAGACCATAAAAAGTGGGTCTCAAACATGGGACATCACTCACGATGTCACAAGACACGTAGGGCCATCATGGTCGCAAACAATAGTCAAGTGTGTACAAAATAAAAGGGTAAAGCCCACATACAATGGAAAACAACATAGAAAAGTAAAAGAAAACATGTAGTCATGGAATCATGTAGTCCTACAAATGAAGGGGTGCACATAGAACACCCGTTAGCATGGTAGAGTGATAACCAATATGTCAAAGCATCAAGAAGCAAGTAGTACAATATACTAAGTACAAAATGAAACAATAACACCTAGATAAGATGAATGTGGATGCCCCTAACGATTGGTATAGGAAGGGAAGAATGTGAGCATCCATGCCGCATGTCAAGTCCTATATCTACAATCACACTAGACAAAGGAGCGAATGCAAATGTGTGTATGATAATGACATATAAGAAAGAAATATAATGTGTAGTAGAAAGTGAACATGAAAAACACTAGTATGTAAAATTAAATGCTACCAAGACAATGCAGCATGCTACAGATGGATGGAGTGGAATGAAAAATGGAATGATAGGATCATCATGCCCCCTCGAGTGAATGGAATGTATGTAGTGAGGTTAATTTTATTTCCCCCATCAATTGTCAAGAATGAATCATAAATGAGAGTGCATCATCGGGAAATGGTCAAGTAGTTTTGGTTGTGTTTAGCATGTTGTGATGAGTGTGTATATGTAAGGGTGATGAAATGTGACATGGTGAGAAGATTTGTGTGAACCCTATAGCCAAATCATATATCAAGACTTCATTGATTGAAGGAGTGATGAGTTATCCCTAAGTGTATATCACTATAGAGTGAGTGCAATGGAATGAGATATATAGAAATATGTGCATGGACCCTATAGCCTAAGCGTATACCACGACTTATTGAATGTGTGAGTGATGATTTAGCCTATAGCGTATGTCACTACAAGATTGGTGATGAGGGCATATGAAGTGTATATGAGTAGATGGTGGGTAATGGAAGGTGGTGATTTTAGCACTAAGTGTAGATCACTACATGATGAATAAGGAAAGGGTAGTGATTTATCCTAAAGTGTATGACACTAAGTGATGAATAGGATAAAGGTTAATGTAATAGAAGCATAATAGAATAGGTGATGATCAGATGTAATACGATAATGTAGAATGGATGATGGTAGTGGTGATTTAACCTAAGGTTTATACCACTACAAAATGATGGAAGGTGTGATAATGTAATGGTATAATTTAGAATTGAGAAAACATAAGAGGAGAAGAAAATAATAGATGATAGAATGCAATAGGATGATGTAGAAGTGATGAGAAGAGTGGTGATTTAACCTAAGGTGTATACCACTATGGTATGTGATGATGTGTTTGGGTGATGATATAGCCTAGAGCATCAGTCACTAGTCCAAGGAATGTGGTAGGATAACATGTCGCATGTAGGTAAGGTCCATTTGATTCTTAAATCCTTGGTAGTTGAGTATGGACCGAGGAACTAAAGTGCCTCATATGGTGGTGAGTACAGTGTGTAGAAGACAACGGAGTGTAAATGACCAAGGTATGTGAATGTATATTGTATCCAATGTAATGTAGAGTGTGTAATAGGTATGGAATGTAATGTAATAAATGTGTAGGTAGAAGGAGAATGTCTGATGATGATAGATAAAAATAGACCCAAGTATAACGAAATCTAGTGTAGCATCTAGAATACGTAACATGTATGAATGAAATTTGGGTGTGTAGGATGTATATGTAGTGTGGGAGATACTATGATAGGTGTAGGTATAATATGTGATGTAAAATATAAAACTAGACTCATATACACCATGACCTAGCGTAAATGTAGAGTGAGAGGATGTAATGCAAAACTAGGATCATATACAATGATTACTAGTTTAGTGTATGCTATGAAGATATAATGTAGGATGATAGAATGTAAATGTATAGGTCACATAGTGTAGTGTGTGGGTTTCAATGTAGTGGTAATCCCTCAATAGTCCAGTGTGAAACAAAGCACTAGGGTGCATCATCGGGTAACATGGGTGTGACAACACACGAAAGATTAAGGATGATGACCTGGAGAAAAATATGTAATGATTAACTGTATAGGTATCTGAGACTATAAGAGGGGGAGGAGAATATAATGTGATGTGCCCCCTCCAAGCATGCTAAAAATATAACTTAACCGAGAAGGTTGAAGGACCCATGATCCACCAATGGGAATATAGTAGAGATGGGTGAGGCCTGTGAGTGGAATTGATATGTGCATGAAGGACGTGTTATCCAAAATGAGCCCCTACTTATTTTGGCTAACTTGCCTTCATTTTTTCCTTCCTTGTGCTTAAAATTCAATTTTCACGTATTTCAAGCACTCAAAAGATTTTAAAAATAACGTCAACAGATAGATAATTTCTTCCCCTTTCCAGAAAGGTAAAGAAGTTATCCTAACTCCTTGTATTTTTTGAGTTATGGCTTGGCGGAGTTTGGAGGGAAAATTTGCCAAGGTGGACCCATGGGAAAAAATTTGGCACTTAGCCCTTTTGGGAAAACAACTCAAAGAAAACATTTGGCCCGAAATACTGCAAAGTAAAATAAATTGCTCAAGTCTCCATGCCAATCAAAAGGCACCACATGGCAAGGTAGGAATGTGCACTAGAGGAAGGACTTAGAAATTTTTTGGCTTTTGCCAAAAGGGCTAACGAGGAAAAATTAGGCCGTGCCTCCCCAGCCAATAAGAATCCGACATGTGTCATGCGGGTGTGCGCGGGGGACATGGAGTTGTTACATAATTTTCACTAAATTTTAAAAAGGGGAAAAGGAAAAGTTTGATGCCACAGGCCCATGAAGGAAGAAAATGAAGCACACCTCCATGCCAATCATAGGTCGACACGTGTAATTTTTATGACACATCATCAGCGCATTGGTGGGGCATCTTGAGACCTTGGAAAAGTTTGCACTTTTACCTCGAAAGGTTTAAATTTTGGCTTCGACCCCCCAACTAATCATAATTTGACATGTGTCATGCAGACCTGAGGGGCCACAAAGATTTTTTGGGAAATTTTTCCAAAAGGGAAAAATTTAAAGTTTGACCCCGCTGACCCCAATTTTAACTCTGTTTTTTACCAATTTTTCCCTAAATATTCAGAGGGCCATATCTTTCGAACCAGAGATCATTTTTTCATGATTTTGTGTCATTGGAAAGATGTTGACATCCTCTACACAACTGAAGCTTCAATTTTGTATTTTGGTGAAGATTCATGGGAGAAAATTTGAAAAATGTCTTTGGCACTTGAAAAAAATGTAAAATCATATTTCCATCTACCAGATTTAATGAGGTATGGGAAATTTCTTGTCCTGCATGCTTGAGTGAATTAGGAAGTGGATTTAGAAAGGTTCCCTTGCCATTTTAATATATTTTTTCGGTTGGTGGGTGTAAAAAATGAATTTCCCATGTTTTCTCTCCTCTGTTCTACATTTTCATCAATTAAAAGCCATTTTTGGCTCATTTTGAAATAGGTTATTCATCTTTCTTCTCTACCTCTCCCTTATTTTATTCCCTAGGGTCAAAAATGGATTTTAAACCTCCTCCACTACTCTGTAATGGAATTTTTTCCTCTTACCCATGAAATTATGCACTGTGTAAATTCTGAGCAATAAAAAACATGTTTTTGTGATGCATTTGTCCATCCTTGGCTCGTTTTCTTTGTTTTTTTCCTTACCTCTCTTCATTACAAGGTATTAGTTCATGTTTGGATGTTCATTATAGGTTTTGGAGCTATGTTCATGGAGTTTTGGAACATTTTTTGTGTGAAATCCATCTTTGGTCTGCGATGCACTTCTCCATCCTTTCCACTGCTCACATCTTCTTGTTCCATGGAAGTTTTGATAGATAATCAACAATTTCCTTCTCTGGTGTATCACTGTTTTAGTGTAGGCTCTATTTTTCCTTATTTTATTCCTCTCCTTGTCTCCTTATTAGTTAGATTAGGTTAGATTATCTTACGTACACTAGAATAGCTTGTGGCAGGTAGTTTAGGAAGAGGAACCAACCTTCTTTGCAGATCTTTCCCCATTTGTAAATGTCCCACACTTTGGGAAAGCTCAATGTTGTGTAATTACACCAAATGACTTTTCCTTAGATGAGAAGATCCATAACTCATTTAGGGTTAGTTATTTTAATTTACACTAACATTTTTGGCATGCCTGGTGGGACCAAGAGGTCTTCTACTTCATTTTTTTAGGTTGATGTGTTCTATTTAAAATTTCAGCCTTTAGAGGCACTTGCAAACACATCTAGCAACTCCATCTGATCAAAAACCCATCTCTGAAGTTTTATACCTTATTTCCATTCATTTTCTTTCATTTTTCATTCCATTTTTCATTCCATCTCTTCATTCTTCTTTCATCCCATGAAGTTTTGCAATCATGACTTCATTTTACCCATGGAATTTGCATTTTTTACAATAGCAACAATGTTTACCACATCCAATTCATTCTCCAAATCATCTAGATCGACATTTTGGTCAAATTCAAAACCAATATGCATACCCATCTAAGAAATTCCAAAGTCAGTTTGGCTATGAAGCATGTCAAGCATAAGGGTACATAGATTGTGAGGGTAGTCAAGAAGAAAATGCAGATTTGTTGGAGAAGATCCAAAAGATGGAGGCAAACATGATGTAATCCAAGGCTCAAGAAAAAATCAAAGCATTTGGAATCAATTATAGGGAACCTTATCCATGGGTGGGACCCTTTCGAAGGCATTATAGTCCTCAAGAGAAACTTGACTTCATTGTTGACAGGTTACCTTTACTTGCAAAGTGGACTGAAGGGATAGAGGTGTATGAGAGGATTGTTTCACAACCTTGTCAGCGGGTAAGTACACCATCTCATACTCTTTCTTTTCCTCTTTCTCAATTTGTATCATTTCAACAGTGTCAAGATTTGAGTTTCCCATCTTCTATCCCAAAATTTAATTCCATTTCTTCATCTCCTAGTCTCCCATCCCACCTCAATTTCTCTTCTCTTTTCCAAACTAAACAACCATTCCCTCAAAAGAAACAAGAGGTTCTGCCTCCTCCACCACCACAAATAATTGTAAAACTAGTTGAACCATAACCCACCCCTCCTCTTACATTCCTGAATCCATGTTGGGAAAGAAAAAATCAGAATGTAAGTCAAGGAAAAAAAACAACAAAAAGAAGAGCTTTTAACAAGGATGAAAAAATTCAAAATCTGTTGGGTTTGGATCTCAAATCTGGGATCACAAAAATCCCCTTGATGGTGAAGCCAAAGAGGAAGTTGTATTTGGGGAAAAAGTGGTAAACAAGGCTGATTTTATAGCAGCAGTGAAGCAATAAAAATGGCAGTTTGCTTGTGATGAGTTGGGTGTCCATGTTGGCTAATTTTCCCAAAGAAAATGCTGATCCAATTTGAACTGAAAAATCAGTCATTATGGAGGAAGAAAGCCAAACTCAAAATCCCATTTTTGAGGAGAAAATGGATGAGATCAAGTCAGTTTTTGCAATAGCAGAAGAAGGAAGAATTATCGATACATTTTTACTTTTGTTTGAAGGGGATGATTTGATCGATGAAGCCATTATGGAGGTGAACAAAACAGGTCCAAATTGTGATCAAAAGGCACAAGAAATTCCATGTTTCTCTCCCACTTCATCTCTCCAAAAATCTGATTTTTTGGATGAGTTCGTATTGGTGACAAGCTTCATGTTTGAAGATGAAGCTCCACATGGTGAAAAAAATGCAGATTTGAAGGTCACCATACAAAAGGGAGAGACCTTGTTGCAGCAGGACATTGAAGAGTTTGATTTTCTATCAGACTTAGAAGAATGTTTTGATGAGGAACCTAGCTAGAAATTGTAACATCTTCTTCTTCACCATTCATTCTTCAACATCAAGAGCCTGATGCCATGAGGAACATTCCATAGTTTGCAACATGCCTCTTGAATCAATGTTGGAAGAATTGTGACAGCTACAATGGAGGAACTCTACCAAATGTATTGCAAAATAATGCAAAATCAACTTCATTGGATGTTGCAATCAATAATGATGAGCTCCATATTATAGAAGAGTTCCATACTGCCATGAAAGAAGGAAAGAGCAGGAGGTTTCTATCATTTCTTCCACACCATTCATTCAGGAAGGTCTACAAGAAGACTCCATTTTTGGAGTAGAAATTCAGAGCTATGGGCACATTTAAATGAACCAAACCTTTCCTAATCAGGTATTTGGCTTCATTGAGCCAAAGGAGAAGCTCCAACTAGTCATGCTTGATTCTGAGCATGAGGATGAGCTATCAAAGCACCAAGGATCAACTGCATTGCCTCTTCAATCCAAATGCAGAGCAACTAAAAGAGGTATTCAATTTGTTTTCAGTTGACACCTTGCTAATTTGGGTGGAAGATCAACTTCTTAGTTAGTTTTCCACTCATCCTAACCAGCCATGATCAGCTCCAAATCATTTGCATGGCTGCCAATTTTGAAGAAAGGAAGATATTTTGCACAACCAGTTGTAGGGTTTGTTTAGCTCACCTTTGCTCTTCCAGTTAGAGTAGTGTAGGTAGGTTTTTTTTCAGCAGAATAAGTGCTTGTACACACTCTGCATATCCCACTTGGGGTATGTATGATTTCCAATTTTGTACATAGTTGTTTGGTGTTTTTTGGTTGCTCTTGCACAGTGCATTTTAGTGGTTTTTGGTGAAGATCAACTCCAAGTTTCAGTGGGTTTCCAAGTGGCTTAGAGGTCAGATTTTCATAGTTTAGATCAGAATTGGTTATCAGGCTTGACTCCATGCCCAATGGATGCTTCAAAGGCCACTAATCATTCATCTAGTAGGTAGATGACCCCTCTGAGTCACCAAAATTGTTATCCAAAATGAGCCCCTGCTTATTTTGGCTAACTTGCCTTCATTCTTTCCTTCCTTGTGCTTCAAATTCAATTTTCACACATTTCAAGCACTCAAAAGATTCTAGAAATGGATTCATCAATAGATTTTTCTTCCCCTTTCTAGAAAGGTAAAGAAGTCCTCCTAACTCCTTGTATTTTTTGAGTTATGGCTCGGTGGAGTTTGGAGGGAAAATTTTCCTAAGGTGGGCCCGCAGGGAAATTTTTTGGCAAGCCCTTTTGCTCAAAGGAAAACTCAACTCGAAAGCCTGCAAAGTAAAATGAATTACTCAGGTCTCTGACTCCAATTTTTGGCATCATTGGCCAAAAAAGGTGGACCAGAGGCACTTAAAATTTTTTTGGCTTTTTTCCAAAGGCTAGAAAGGAGAGGAAGCAAATTAGCGTTGGTGCCTCCCTAACCAATCAGAAGCGACATTGAAACGTTTTTTTGCAGGAGCAAGGGGGACAAAGATTTGTTTGAGAATTTTTGCCAAAATTTTTAAAAAAAGCAAAGGTGAAGTTTGAGGCTGCGTGATCAGAAAGAAGAAAATGAGGCCCTCCACGCCAATCAGAGGTTGACACATGCCACGTGTCACATCATCAACGCATCATCTGGGCATCGGGGAGGACCTTTTGGAAAAGTTTCCACTTTTGCCCCAAAAGGGAAAAAAAGTTAGGTCTTAGACCCCCTAACCAATCCAGAAATTTGACATGTGTCATCGTGAGGGGCAGGGCTGTGGAGATTTTTGGGAAAAAATTTCCAAATTTAAAAAAGGGAAAAATTTCAAGTTTTGGCCCTATCGACCCCAATTTTGCCCTAATTTTTACCATTTTTCCCTAAATCTTCAGAGGGCCATATCTTTCAATCTAGAGCTTAGATTTTCATAATTTTTGGTATCAATGGAAAGATTTTGAAATCCTCTACATGATGGAAGCTTCAATTTTTATTTTTGGTGAAGATTTTTGGGAGAAAATTGAAAAACATCTCTGGCATGGAAAAAATGTAGAAAATCATATTTCCAACTACCAAAATTAATGAAGTATGGGCCTCTGTTTTGTCTTGCAGGATTGAATGCATTTGGAATATGGGTTTACAGAGGTGAATTTCCATTTTGTAGGTGAGATTTAATGGGATTCTATCAGTTGGTGGTTGAGCTCAAAATGGATTTCCCATGTTTTCTCTTTTTCCTTATTCTGTTTTCATCAATAAAAGCCAGTTTTGGCTCATTTTGTAAAAGGTTGTTCATCCTTCTTCTCTGCCTCTCCCTTATTTTCTTCCCCAGGGTCAAAAATGGAGTTTGAACCTCCTCCCCTACTTTGTAATGGAATTTTTGCCTCTTACCCATGAAATGATGCACTGTGTAAATTCTGAGCAATAAAAAAACATGTTTTTGTGATGCATTTGTCCATCCTTGGCTCATTTTCTTTGTTTTTTCCTTACCTCTCTTCATTACATGGTATTTGTGCATGTTTGGATGTTCATTGCAGGTTTTGGAGCTATTTTCATGGAGTTTTGGAACATTTTCTGTGTGAAATCCATCTTTGGTTTGTGATGCACTTGTCCATCCTTTCCATTGCTCACCTCTTCTTGTTCCATGGTAGTTTTGATAGATAATCAACACTTTCCTTCTCTAGTGTATCACCGTTTTAGTGTAGGATTTTTTTTTCCTTGTTTTCTTCCTCTCCTTGTCTCCTTGGAAGTTAGATTAGGTTAGATTAGCTTTCCTGCACTGGAATAGCTTATGGCAGGTAGTTTAGGAAGAGGAACCAACCTTCTCTGGAGAGCTTTCCCCATTTTCAAAGGTCCCACACTTTGGGAAAGCTCAATGTTGTGTAATCACACCAAATGACTTTGCCTTAGAAAAGTAGATCCATAAACTCATTTGGGTGTGCTGTGAATTTGTCACTAATAGGATGGCTTAGTGAAAAATATTCTGGTGTGAAACTTGCAGGGGGAGATAAGAAATGTGATATTATGGGTTGGTGTTGAGATCATATATCGGTAGGGTGAGTTTTCCCCCTTTGGTGTGGAAAAACTGGGTGAGCGGAGCATAGCGTAGAAGAAGTGCACGTGTCAAATAAAAGGAGACCTAACTATTGGAGATCTATAATAATATGGCTCAACCTATGGGAAGAGTCAGTATTATGCCCTCGACTGTGATCGTAGCAATAAAAAAATGGATCAGGATAGTGGATTGGTTAAGGTCGAAGATAATGACAATTAGATGGTAGATCAATGAATTTATGACAAAGAAGGTAGCCAAAAATATCATGTGGTGTAGTAGTAGGGAAAAATAAGGGGTGAATGTAATGGTACAGATGTTGGGGTAGTGAGGGGGGAGGAAAGGGATGAGGATTGTGTTGGGTTTGTAATAGTAGTGGGATTATGTGAGTTAGTGACATCTTTAAGATGGGCAATCTCAATGTGGAGAGACATAGTTTTTTACTCCATGGACTGACACTTTGTTTGAAGTAATTATATAATGTCGAAGAAGTGGGTGGGAGATGGAGGAAAACTAGGGTGAGATTCATTAATTGCGGTTGTGGAGAGAGAAGAGTGTGTAGGTGGAGGTGGACCACATGAAGGTAATGGCGGGGCAAGATCATCTGTGGGATCATCAAGAGAAGTGTAAAAGTCATACTAGACCACTTGAGATATATAATATGAAAGTGTATGTGGGAGGTCATCTTGATAACC
Source organism: Taxus chinensis (assembly GCA_019776745.2). NCBI lineage: Eukaryota > Viridiplantae > Streptophyta > Pinopsida > Cupressales > Taxaceae > Taxus > Taxus chinensis. Next base: position 701,066,187 of record CM034154.1, on the reverse strand, counting down.
ATGAATGCATAAAATGTATATGATCATGGCGTATTTCTCATCCGTAAAGGTGGGTAATGGGCATCCTTGAGCATACCAAATAATAAGGTTGGGTGTATAGAAAGCAAATGAACTACTACAAATACTAGCTATGTTGAATGGCATGGGGAATGTGATATCAAGATGATAAAAAAAAGGGTTCCCCCAATATAATCTAACCAAGACTGGCCTAGTGTAAGTGGAAAGGAAGTACGATGGCATGCAAAATGAACCAGAAGGTGAAAAACACGCAAACCATAAGAGACAGTGAGAATAATAGAGCCTTGATACAAATGCGGATTACACAAAGGAGCATGAAGGTCATAAAGGTGAAACCATAGTCAATGGATACCCTCATATGAACATATGGTGGTAGGACATGAGGTGTCAAGTGACATGTGCTCCCAAGAGGAATTGTTGATTAAGAGGGTGCAAGTGAATGATGGGCATACTAAGGAGGTGGGGGATGGTGTCGAGAACAGATTAATATCAAGAGGTGGTGAGAAATATTGGTATGGAACAATAGCAGCAGAAGTGACAAGTGGTGGGGAAAAACAATACTAAGGATGTGAAGAGTTGCTGTGAATGGCATGTCATATAGAAGAAGGAATACAATAGGAATAGGAAAAAAAATTGAGTAGTGCGGGGTGGGTTTAGTGGATGGTGTCGAAGTAACAATAGAAGTGTAAGGGACTACCTCAACCATGAAAAAAACATGGAGTAGGGTAGGTGGAGACATGATTGTGGATGGAGAAGGAGGTGTAGGGCAAGATTCATTTATGCCAAAGTGGGAGAGAGAATGATAGGATGAGGAGGAAGAGCTTGGACTTTGGTGATGAGTTAAGCTAGAGTAGCAAGATTAATAGTGCATAAGTAGGAGGTAGCAACATCCGCAATAGCATGAGGATCCATCCTAGAAGATGGAATTTAAATAAAGGAAGGAAAAGGGAGATAACCAGAAGAAGTAGTGGAAGTGGTGGTGAAAAGGTTGTTATGGCTATCAAATTACAAAGTAATTAGAGGCTTAGAAGAAAAGGATTTTCTATGACGCTTACCCATGGTGGAAAGTACAGATTCGAGACCCTAAAAGGTGAAAGAAGAGAGGTCAGGTTCACCAAAACGATTAACAAAAATATGGATTTTTACCTAGATGACCTAAGGGGGTATCTAGGTTATTAATGTTAATCTACTTAGGAGGACTAAAACATTGTAAATAAACTAAAGCAGTCTGAAATAAATGTAAATGAACTATTCTAGATGAAATAAAACCCTAATGTGCAAGAGAAGAGTAAGGAGAAGAGTCAGTTGATAACAAGAGATTATCACATACGGATCAGGAAATATAATCTAGAAGTGCAGATGAACCCTCAGGGACCCTTTGAAGGGTAGATCTAGATTGTGCAAGATGACATAGGAGCCTGGTAGTTACTCGGGCACCAAGGGGCGCCCTAGTTTGTAATTTGGTCACTCTGAACACTGTAGATCCTCAGAATCTAAATCTAGTAAGGTAGCTAAATTTCTCTAAGTACTTCCCTTCTGTCACGCTGGATTCATCGGGTGAACTGGAGAATGACCCGTAATGTAAGGAAAAGTATCAAACCATAGAAAGATGAAAGATGAATATGAATGGATTAGGCTGATCTTAGCTACTAAAATGGTGGAATTATCACTGAACGTTGCACTACATTACGAAACCTAATGTAGTTTTGGTGTGTGTGTGTGTGCATGTCATGCCCTAGGTGATCTCATGCTAGTTATACTTTTTGAAGTAGCAAACAATAGTTTTTATAGAAATGTAAGTATCATGTGTGCATGGAATATAATGGAATCCCCCCCCTATGAAGTGTGTGTGATGCAAATATCCTAGCTTGAATGCATGGAAGTATGTGGATGCAAGTGATGTAATGGATCCAATCCTAGATGGAACATGGTAGTAGTGATAACATGTAATGACCTAGGACCCTTAATATGGTCTTATAACTTTATATTTACACTTGGATCTTAGGCTTAATTTCATAATTAATCCCGACAAGTCCGACTGAGAAGAAGATAAGAATGACCAACATCTAGAAGTGACCTAAAAATAAGTGGAAGAGGTTGTGCATAGACCGAGGTGCTAAGAATTGGATCAAGGCACCTTGGGGCACCCTAGTATAGGTTGAGGGTGCCCTGATTTTAGGCGAGGATGTTGGAAATCTCATGAAATTGGATGATAAGTATCGGGAAATACATGGGAAAGAAGAAATAAAAGATAAGAAAAAGGTGGTATTAATCATTACTTTGTATACTTGAGAACCTTATAAATAGTAGTATAAGACCGAGGGTAAATATTGTCTAATTTTCAATATTTGTGTCTATAAAATCTTCATCACTAAAAGGTTCAACATACGGGGCATCCTTTGCATCTCTCAAAGGTTTAATGACACGCTCTTCTTTATTCTCAAAGCTAATGTACCCCTTGTTGAAGCACAAATCTACATTATTCACATAACACCAGGGGTGCCCAAGTAATGCTAGGAAACTAACCGCTTCTGCAAGCTCCAAGACTTCAAAATCCCTAGTAAACTTGGCTCCATGAATTGTAATAGTCACATCCTTTAATAATTTATAGACACCTATAATTATGCCAAAGCAATTTAAATACTTAAATTACACTAATTATCCCCTTTCTCGCAAATCGACAACATATCATCAAAAGCGCTCATATTCCCTCTTATTGTCATTAATTAATTATAATACACTAATTGATTAAGTCACCTATCCAGGCTAACAACCTAATTAACGACCTTCCGTTAATTATTTACCCCTTCTCTCTAGATTAATTAATTATTATTAATTAATTAGTCTTCCCCTTGATTTAGCTAGTAAATCAATATTTAAGTGATTTAATCCCCTCATAATAGCATAAATTGTACTAATATTCCTCTAATTGGCTTATATAAGCTCACATCTTACCTATTAGTTAATCACCTTTGATTAATCAAAACACCCTCAACTCCCATGACTTGCTAAGCATAAATTAAACCCTTCTAAAGTAAGGTTACCTTTAATAAAGCAACCTTATCCATTCCTAATCATGTTTTACATTTATCCCACATGCAAAGGGATGAAGTTTTTCCTTTATCCATTGGGCTATATAAGGAGCCCTCCGTCTACCTTTATACCTACACCTAATTCCCTTGAGAAAGCAAAGGAAAGCACATAGTCTTGCACTAAAAGCCTTTTGCCATTCTTAAGCCCTTCCATCATCCATCTTGAAGAGCTAGGCCTCACACCCAAACATCCTTGAAGGATCAAAGCAAGCAATATTGTTGATTGCCATTGGACTACATAGGTCCACTTGATTTAATTAGGCAATTTAGAAGAATAGAGTTCTTGATTTGCATTATGCTTGATTTCATTATTTCAAAGTTATGATGCTAATGTAGGCCTTGTTCATTTCTCCATCTTAATGGTACTCTCTTCTTGTTTCTAGCTAGGTTAGGGAACTATTTTTAGGTGGTAGTTCTTGCTTTCAATCTAACTTTAGGAAAAAGAATACTTGTACACATTTGGCATGCCCGGTGGGACCCTTAGTCCCATGGCATTTTAGTTTAAGTTTCATTGTTTTGGCTAACTTTTGATATGCACATGTAGTAATTAATGTCCATTTTCTTAGAATTTTTGATCATTTGATATGTGTAACCTCATGTTCATAGCCATAATTTTAATGGGTTATTTCCATTCTTAAGCTAACTTGTCAAAATTTTAGATATTGCGAGTTTTCTTGTGTTTGTTGCCGTATTTTGGTTACAGGTCTGGCGTAGGTACATTTTTAGGGGCGAAGGCATGGTTTTTGTGGCACAGACATAGTTTTTGTGGTGCACACATCTCTCTAGTGGTGTAGGCGCACTGGTAAAACCTGTTACTTTGTTTGTCGACCCCAGCGCATGTGCGCTAACCCCGACGCACACACCCTAACTAGCGCATAGTTGCACTAACCCAGGTGCATAATGTCGTTTCATAATGTACCTTCACTATACTCCTAAAACCTGTTAGATCGGCACACCCTAACCAGAGTGCACATGCTATTTTAGTGGCATAGACACCAATGACGTAAGACGCTCTGTCAGAATCTATAGTTTTTTTAAAGAGCGGTGGCACACATGTTTTTTCCAGTAGCGCAGACATTTTCTGGTGGCACACTCATTTTCTTGGTGACATGCAGTTGTTCCTGTCTATTTTTCTCAGGAGTGACACTTTTTCATTTTTTTGTGGTGCACACACCTCTCTGGTGGCACAGGTGCTTGATAAATCAAAAAAGCTGTAGAGTGGCACAGACACTGTTTTCATGGTGCATATACTGTTTTTGTGGTGCACACACCTCTTGGGTGGTGCAGGTGCATTGTGAGCCGAAACAACGTCAGAGTGGCGCATACGCCCTAACCCGCGTATAGGCACTAAAAAAGGGGCGCAGGTGTCCTTTTGTATTTTTTGAAATTAAGGTGTTGATGTGCTAACATTCTTATAGGTTTATCTAATCAATATATTTGTCTTTACAGGCTATTTTTACATGTTTGTATCTGATTAGGTAATATCTTGCGTTGTTTAATTATAGGAATAAGATCGCGTATGCTCTTCCCTTGCATCCCTTGGGGTGATCTTGGGAATAAGAAATGATTCTTAAGTCCTCTTGATGCTTTGAGTTTGTTAGGAATATTTGAGTAGGAATTAGCTAACTTGGAATAGTTGAATTAAGAGTGTTTTTCCATTTTGATACCTTTTTGGATTTTTGAAGGCAATAACGTATGCTCTTCTCTTGCGTCCTTGGATGATCTGGAGAATCAGAAATGATGCCTTCTCTTTTGATGGAAAACTACTAAAAATCATCATACATGGGACCAAAAACGCCATTGCTTGCCAAAGAATGGAGGAATAAAAACAAAAGTTAGAAAACTACTAATATAGTTGTTATACAGGTTACCAAATGATGTTCGAGAAAACCAAATCTAAATAAAAAAGATAAAATGAACAACATATTCAAAACAATGTATTGCAGGTTTCAGAAAAGGGTATGTCCCTGTACGCTCAACTAGAACATAACCCCTTTGGCATAACGCCTTAAGCTACAACAATGGGGGTGGTTCTAGGAACCCCAAAGTAGTCCACGTAGGAGGGAACCTTGTGGACGAAATGGGAAGTGCTCCGCACTACCTATTTGACTAGTAATTCCTTTGTGAGATAAAGTTACAAGTTGTCCCTACGCAACCGTTTTAAGTACACAATTGGATGCATCTGATGCCCACTATGCTTGAAGGGGGCAAAGTTGAGATACTCCCAAACTAGTCAGTGTGACTTTTTGGGTAAATCGTCCCGCTCAGTGGATAATCTTTGTAGCACCTAGGACTAAGAGAACCACCTAGAAAGATATACTTTGGCCAGGAGCCCACTATTGACTATTGTAAAATAGTGTTGAGTTGTGAACCGTATTTTCATTGCGAAACATGTGACGTGTTACTTTTGCTTAGTTTTTACTTGCCTTAGGGCGAGGTGAAACTCTACCGAAGTGAAGCCAACATTTTTCATCCTTTTTTTCATTGATTTGTTTCCTTCACATTCTTTTGACACTTTTTTTATCAAAAGAAGGGTGACTACCTTTGTGTTACCAATCAACTGTTTCTGTCACTTTTATGTCTGTTTACGCCCATCCATGTTTGCGGCTGGGTAAGTTAAACGTCTAAAGTGTGCGGAGGTGTATTCACGTCATTGGTAGCCATTGTGATCTTGATACCCATGTCAAGATCGTCATTGTAGTTAGGCATGGTTCATCACCGCGGACTTCCTTAGAAGAGTTAGCTTGTTTGTATCACATCACTACAATTTCGATATTTACGTCTTATTTCTTGTAAACTTGACATAAATATCTATATTGTAAGGTTACACTGCACACATTTTTAACTATTCCTAGCTATACTTTGAGCTTTTTAGTTTGGTTCTATTATTGCCTTGATTTTGAAGAGTGCTAGGTGTTACCATTTACATGTGTTTTATATCAATAACACCTTGATATCAATACCTTACTTTCTCACAAAGTGGGTTAACATATCTTGGTGATATTGTTGTGTCATTCATGAATTGTAATTGGCACTTTTTGAGATATAGGTCTTAATCGAGTTTGAGCTCGCTCATAGTATATCTTGATTAGGAGGTTGCATTGACTTCTTGTATTTACTTACGTTTTGTTCATTCCCTTGAACTTGGCATAAGTGAAAACATCTTGTTAATCATCTTGCGATGCGAAACTACTTTTTGAAATGTAGTCTAGGAGGTACTTCATTTAAATGGGTTTAGATACCAAACGCTTGTGTCACTGGTGATTTCTCACTCTATCACATTGATATTCTCACATTGTTGACTTATTCATACTCTTAACAAATACATTTTGCATCTCACTTAGGGGTGGTCACTAAGCTTTGAACACGTTTACAACTTACCCTAGTGAAACTATCACAAAAACATGACTCCTAAAACATGACTAGGATTAAAGAAACAGACATACGAGGAACAACAAGCGCAAGCTTGGGAAACCTCTAATAGACAAAGGTCAAACCCATTCATTGGACATGATCTAGGACCATTTTTTTCTACAGAAAAATAAATAGAAGAGATGGTCAATCATAGTGGAAATGAATTAGAATCCCCACACGCAGAATTCAATTTTGACCCCACTTTACTAGACGAGTTTCTTCTTAGAAAAAAAGATAGAGTGTTGGCATGGGTCATAGAATTAGGGGCCAAATTGCCAACTAAAAATGAAACAATACCACATGCGAATGATGCTACTAAGGAAGAACACCCCCTTATCAATATGGAAGATATTTTAACACACAGACATGCTTCTACCTCTTACGAAGGGAATGATAAAGTGGTGGAGCATAGGATACCCTTTATCAAAGTGCCACAAAGTAACAAGATAGAATGTGAGATGGGTGAAGAACCTCCACAATACGAGGAGGAGGAACCTTTAGAAGAAGAAGCCACAATCCAACAACAAATTATTAACCTAAGCTGACAACTAGCTTTGCTTACCTCCCATGTGTGGAAGGATGCAAACAAGAATGTTCAAAAGTTGAGGCCTAAGGTTAAGATTAATGAACTCCATCAAGAAAACAAAGGAGAAGAAGACACAGGGTATCATCTGTATACATTCCCGCTTCTCTCACTAGAGAATAATTACTCACAGAAGAGGTGCATCTATGAAAGTATCGAATAAGTGAGAAATATAGGGAGCATTAGGAAATATCAATATGAAAAATTATGCCCCTATCCTTTTGACAAGACAATGACCCTTCAACCCTTTCTAAAGAAATTTGATATGCCAAAGTTTGACAAATATAAAGGGAAAGGAGATCCACGCAGGATCATGTTAAATATTTCTACATGGGATGTCAAGAGGTATCTTATAGTGACAATTATCTCATCAGACTTTTCCTCAAGAGTCTCAGAGGTCAAGCCTTGGAGTGGTTTACGCGCTTACTACGAGGATCAATTTTCACCTAGCTAGAATTGGCAGAAAGGTTCATGCGTCACTTCTCGTATAACATAGAGAGTGATGTCACCATGGAAGAAGTATGTGGCACCAAACAATGCCCTAATGAGACTTTTTCCAGCTTTCTCCAATGATGGAGACAGATAGCTAGTCGCTTCCCTTGTGCTTTTACCTGAAAAACAACTGGTTAGCATTTTCGTTCCCAACCTCAACCTAGATATAGCTTTCCACCTCCAAATGCATTGTGTTCACACTTTTAAGGAGGTTATCGAGAAAGGGATTCAGATAGAAAAATATCTCATTGTTAAAGGCACCCTCAAAACCCAATCTAAAGACAACCAAAATGTCAAACCCATGGAAAAGATGAAGATCTTTAACAAAAAAAAAATGTGGTGGGAGACGGAATCGCTGATTCTAAACGTGTTCAAATGGTCCAAACTGGATCAACCTTTTAAACTGACCAAGGGCCCAATTCAACTACCACTAAAGCGAAGAACATTCACCTCTCTTAATGAACCTTTGTTAGTTATATTAAAACAATTGGATGTGGCCCACATGATGACCTATCCTACAACGCAACCATTTGACGACAATGCTTTAAAACCTTCATGGTACAAGGAGCATGAATATTGTGAAATGCATCATGTCAAAGGACATAAGATAGAAAAATGTCTATGGCTTCGTCATTATATTCAGGACCTCATTGACAATGGGGAGATAGAGGTGGATAACCCAGGCAAAAAATAAACACCTAACGAGAAAATGGGGATATATAAAGAACCATTCCCCAATCATAATAAGTCAGAAAATTCAAATCCAGATTGGGGAGAGTCATCACAAACTTATAAAGCCACGAATTACTTGTACACCAAAAGAGACAACAATCATTATGATTCACTTATCAGATGTTTTCACTCTCCTGCTGACCCTGTCAATACCATCCGAATCAAGGGAAAGGACTATGCTGTAGTAACAAGGCGTGCCTGCCTAGTGATTCCGGAACCTTCTCCGTCGACCCCACAAATTGGGAAATATAACCTTTTAGAACAACTTGAAAAAGACATCTCCTAAGATTTTGATCTTAGATCTTCTCAAGATATCCTATGTGCATAAAGACATTTTGTATCAAACTCTTCAAGGGTTGGGAGTGCCTTTAGAAGTTGATCCTACACACCTTCAATCTTGGTGGCATCACATATCATGTCTGCATCTTTGAAGGTGAGCGCTGCCTGAAGGGCAACATCCCGCTCACCTGGCACTCTGCCCAAGTTAGCCTTGACCTATCTAGAGGAAGTATCCTCTCGGTCTCTCTCTAAAGTATCAATTTACAACTCAGCATGAGCCTTGTCCCTCTGTGTAAGGAGTGCCTGTGATCGTGCATATACATGATCTCTCTGCGCCACAACCATCTACACCTGCGACTGGGACTAATGAAGAAGGCTCAATATCTGAGCCCCCTATGCCGCTGTCTCCCAAATCTAGCTCGCCATGCCACTCTATCATCTCTTGGGCTAGCCTGGACCTACACTTGATCCCACTCTGATAGTAAAGTAACAATGTGAGATCGGGACTCATCACGCTCTACTATGATCATCATGACCCAACCTCAAGCCTCATCTCTCTCCGCTCTGGCCGTGTCTCTCTCAGCTATGACCTACTGTAACTATAGTTGTACTATTGCTGTCTATGCCACTAGCTATGAGGTTGTCTGTGCCATAGGGACAGGTCCTTGAGGTGCTCTGGATGACTATCCCCGTCTAGAACCCTGCCTTTGGATGGCTTCACTACTACCTGTAATGGGCCCTGTGGCCTCGGTCCCTATGCCTGTGAGGCACCCTGCCCATCATGTGAAGTTCCATCGAAAGGATCCTCTGGGTCTGGTCCTTGTGCCACTGCCCTCACCCTACACTCTGAACCATGCCATATCCCTGTAGGTTGGTGAGTGCCAGTTACCCAAGCCTCCTCTGGAATGGTGAGACATCAGGGTAACACTGTAGCATACCAAGTTACATAGTCAGCTGTGGTCCCTGGAGCTCGCACCTATCGTACTGGCTCCCATACATGTGGGACCACCTGCGTGAAACTCACCCTAGCTCGAGCCACCAATATGCGAGTCCCCATGGTCTACCTCTTTGAATCCCTACGTGTATGCTAGATATCTAGCCGGGGGACCCCCTGTACCCTGCCAACCTTCCGCTGGCACCTTTCTACTTGATATAACTTCATAATATAAATGTGGTTGCAAATGATAAAATGCTCCACCAGGCACACGTCGAGCTTTGTGGCATCCTCTAACCACTAGAAATGCTTGTATGGCTGCCAGATAACATCTATCTCTACTAGCTCGTCAAAATCTTGCCTATATCTGAATAGGCTATCAAGATGGCCGTGTACATCCCCACCAGCCGCTACCCATGCCATGTATGATGGATCCCTAGAATCTCAAACACGTAAGGTGCCCCTGGGGTGTCCGATCGCAATATGATCCCATGACCATATCTGTAGTAAAGAGGCTGGACCCACGGTCTTCTGACCATGGTATGTGATCAAATGTAAATCCTAGTATAGGTGGGCCAATATGCACTACCCCCAACAATATCTCTCGCCGCTAAAGATGCCATGAACCAAGGGAAATAGTCCTCTCAAGAATTAGGTCCATGTCTTATCAGTGAGTAAGAAACCACTGATAAGAGACATGCTGTAGAGAGGCCCCCGATGCAATGTGGGGTCGGAGATACACTCGTGAAAATCTATAGTCATCCCGTCATAAAGAATATCCTCAACACTAAAAAGGGCATTACAAGCTGATCTAATCAACCCTGCACCTGCGTTGTACTCGATCAAGGTACCCATCATCAGCAAGTGAAGAATCTACCATAGATCCTCGATGGTCACAGTCATCTCTCCTGTTGGTAGTCTGAAGCACTGACTCTCGCTATGCCATCACTTAGCTAGCATAGTCAATAGGTTGTGATCCAATATGATGGACGACATCTGAGACACAAGGCTTAGCCACACCACCTCGAGAAGTATTGCCATGGCTCATTGATTGCACTAGCACATACTACCCTATAGCTCTGTAATCCACGTATGTCACTTCTGGTTCTGTAAAACTGGTAATCATCTCTACAAAATAACATGGTGTTAGTCATTTCCTAACATTTATTCTAAAAATATATCTCCCCTTTTAGGGTTAACCCAAGAAATCCTAAAAATTCTTCTAAGTGTCATGTTTTTGACACTTTCCTATCTTTTCTCCGCCTATCTAGGGTGTTTGTGCTCCCTTTTGGGCATGTGCACCTCATTTTTGGGCGCCTGTACTTGCATGCATATGTCTTTTGGTTCTTGCGCCCTCTTTCAGGCGCATGCACACCCTTTTTGGTGTGTGCACCACACATTGGTGTTTGCGCCACACATTGGTGTTTGCGCTTGCACACGTATGCTTCCGTGTGTGTGCACCCACTTTTTCATGTTTGTGCCACACTTTTCATGCGTGCACCCCATTTCCCATGTGCGCACGTGAGCGTGGGTGTGTGTTTTTCATACCTGTGCATGTGCGCATATTTGCTTTTGCGCATGCGCCCCTAAAGGGACACCCACACCCCCTATCCAACGCTTTCACTTGCACGCAGGAACACCAATCTGACCTCCTAAGACTAAATGCCTCATTTAATGCATTAATGACCAAAATTCCTAAGCTAGGGTTTGGTACTCACAAAGGGGCCGTCATCTGCGTGCCGTTGGTACCCTTGGACTACATCTGCATGCCTCAATCGGTCTCGTGTGATCACCATGGTTCTCGTTAGTATCAGAGCCTCATAGTAAAATTTCTAAACAACTTGGTTAAAATGAATTAGTCACAATGTTTTTACCCTCCCTGGTGGGGTATATTAACCCATTTTTTTTACCATCGGGAGGGCTGGGAGGCCCATTTCAATCATTGTTTTCTCCTCAATTCACTGTGGAATAATTATTTTTATTCAATAATTATTTTTCTCTTATTTATTTTTTTTACCGTATTGGGGCATTTTTTGTTGTCCGATACTCCTTTCTTCTTCCTCAGACAATTTTTATTACTCCCTGGTGATTTTTATTCTTCTCCACACTCTCATAATTAATTATTTTTCAAATAATTACTTTTTCTTATATTTTTTTCCACTAAACAAGGACATTATTTATCACTCGTTTCTTCTTTCTTCCACCTAGGGCACTTTTTGTTGCCCCTAGGCCCTTCGCTTTCTTCTTCTATTTTCTTCTACTGTTCACCACAATTAGGATTGCAAAAACAATAAAAACAATATATATGTCAAAAATCCGAAAACAAGGAAAAATTTAAAAAAAAATCCTAAGAAGTAAAAAACCCTACAAACATGGTAACTTGCTTGTGCATGGTATTTTCTCCATATCCTGTTGGTTTGTCTCACATCTTCTCCGATTAATACAACTTTTGGATCACCGGATTCACAACCATTCACAAAGCTAGCTGCTTGCTTCGTCTGTACTCTAGGGCACGTGTGTTACCTGGTGTTGTTTCGTTGCGCACAAACACTTTTCTTGGACCCCATGTCCATTGTCATTTCCCCTTGCATGTATCGTTGCTCGAGGCATCATTTTTAACCCTTTTTGTCAATCACAAACTTTTTGATCTCTTTAGCACCGATAACAAAACATTTGTACAACTGTCTTGACCATTGTTGGGTTTGGTATGTGTGTTTGTACTTGTTTGCCCAGTTAAATGAGCTTGTTTCCTTCTCATATTGCATTGCATTGTTGTATGTTGCGTGGGGTTGGTATTTTCAGCTATGGGAAATTGTTTTTAGTATAGCTTTTCATGTCATTCTACCTTTGTCGTATGCTTATATTTTTCATAAGAACTGATGACGTAGCTCCTATGGTAATATGATGACATCCAAATTGTTCCAATAAACAACGGCTAGAGGCTAAGCTCTTCTCTCCCCTCCTCCATATTTCTTCTACATCACTTTCCTTTCACCCCTAATCTTCCCTCTCATCAGGGCATCCTACCCCTTCCCCATTCTTCTGCCCTCTCTCACATATTTTTTGATCGTCGATCGGCTTCTTTTATCACCCCATCGACACTCAAGGGCACATCTCTCTCTCCTACTAATTTTTCTTCTATCCCTTCAAAATTTTCTTCCGTCTACTATCTTTGAAGTGGTGTCACTTATGCCACCCCAAAGAGGGGCAAATGTAGACACTTATAATTACACCCAAGCAATTTAAATACTTAAATTATGCTAATTATCCCCTTCCTCGCAAATCGACAACACATCATCAAAAGTGCTCATATTCCCTCTTATTGCCGTTAATTAATTACAATACGCTAATTGATTAAGTCACCTATCCAGCTAATAACCTAATTAACGACCTTCCATTAATTATTTACCCCATCTATCCAGACTAATTAATTATTAATTAATCAGCCTTCCACTTCATTTAACTAATAAATCAATATTTAATTGATTTAATCCCCTCATAATAGCCTAAATCATACTAATATTCCTCTCATTGGCTTCTATAAGCTTACATCTACCTATTAGTTAATCACCTTTGATAATTAAATCACCCCCAACTCCCATAACTTGCTAAGCATAAATTAAACCCTTCTAAAGTAAGGTTACCTTTAACAAAGCAACCTTATCCATTCCTAATCATATTTTACCTTTATCCCACATGCAAAGGGATGAAGTGTTTCCTTCATCCATTGGGCTATATAAGGAGCCCTCCTTCTACCTTTATACCTACACCAAATTCCCTTGAGAAAGCAAAGGAAATCACATAGTCTTGCACTAAAAGCCTTTTTCCATTCTCAAGCCCTTCCATCATCCATCTTGAAGAGCTAGGCCTCACACCCAAGCATCCTTGAAGGATCAAAGCAAACAATATTGTTGATTTCCATTGGACTACATAGGCCCATTTGATTTTAATTATGAAATTTAGAAGAATAGATTTCTTGATTTGCATTATGTTTGATTTCACTATTTCAAAATTATGATGCTAGTGTAGGCCTTGTTCATTTCTTCATCTTGATGGTACTCTTTTCTTATTTCTAGCTAGGTTAGGGAACTATTTTTAGGTGGTAGTTCTTACTTTCAATATAACTTAGGAAAAGGAATATTTGTACACATAATATAATAGGATCAGCTATAGTTCTGTTCGCCATATACAACAAAGTCGAAGAAGGCTACAATGGTTGTATTCCCATCTGATTCCAAACATCCAACTTGAGTACATTAACTTTTGTACCTATATCTATTGCATTGTTTCTCAAAATACATCCATCAATGACCACACTTAATGTAATATATTTATCATACTTGTGATTATGGGGAGAAATATTTTCATGGAGTATCTTCCTGTCATACTCATTACCTATGCGTGGTAATTCATCTCTCATCTATTCTTCTAATAAGGGGATATTGTTCTCCTACTGCAACATTCGCCATACCTCCTTTAAATAATATACTTCCTTATGTGGACTTTCAATATTCTTAGCTCGTTCGAACATGCTTGCCTATTCCATAAAACCCTGAATTTCTCTCTAAAATTCCTGATAACGTCCATAGTCTTGAAGTAAACTTATTTATGATATTAAGCATCAAGGTACTTGGTATCAATCAATTTTCTCTTTGTTATAGTTGGCTTATACTTGGGAGGTTCACGAGTACGTGTAGCCTCAATAGGTGTAGTAATTAACACTAGTTGTAATTCAATATTTATCTTAACTTTTGGCATCCATTGATCTTGAACTGATCATTGTACCTTAATCATTCTGGTGCTCTTGTCTTACTTGTCCTACTTGCTCATGTGCTCATATAAGTCAGGTCATTCTTCAAATTTATGATTCTTTCCACACCATGAACAAACCACATTCTGAAGGCACTCATGTTGATAATGATAAGAAGATCTATAAGTATAAAAAAATTCTCTAAGAAAACCTCCTCTACCACCGCCGCGACCTCGACCTATGTATCCTCCATAGAAACCTTTGTTTCCATTATCCCCATTAGTGTTCCTTTCATTTTGTTAATCTCCATATTACTTAGATCCACTGACTACACAAGTTTGGTGAACACCCATCTCAATAGCCTCATGAATATGATCAATCAATCTAAAATTCTCCATATCATGAGTGTTAGACTTAAAAATCTTATAGTAACATGACACATTCTTCAGGATCGCATTCTGCAATAACAAGAATTTACTATAATCATGATCCAAGTGGAAAATATCATCGTTTAACAACATGGCGCTCACTGATTTATGAGGGCATCTATCGTTAGTGTGTGCTTCAACCTTGCAAATTTTACACCATATTCCATTGTGCATCTCATGAGATGAATTAGTCTAAAGTGTCTTCAACTGATTTTTCATAGATGTTATTTGTGCCTCATAGAATGGACTAAATCTAGTGTCTATAATTCCAACTGCGTCAACACGTAAATCTACTTCTAAAGCCTCACGTGGATCCGTAAAAGTTTTATGATAAATTTCCCTTCTAAATGGTGTTATTAATCCACCAAAAAACCACTACGCATGATGGATAGGGTGAATATCATAAGACAAATTTGATAATAAGGTCTTAAAACACGCGTCATGATCTCATTGATGCCCTGCTTAATTTCCTTCAGTGCACTTATGTTTTTCTATTCAAACTCAGGTATATGGAACTCATCTAATAAATCATCACACAACAGTTTGATTTGGGTCATACTTCCTATCCCAGCTATGTGCGCCCCCTTGCAAAGTAGTAGCAAAATGACTTACCTTATGCTCAAGAGTTGTGATTCCCTTAGCACCATAGTATCTCATACTTATGTAAATGCTTTGCAATATCCTAAATACCTCCATATTATTGCAAGTGAAGAGACATCTCATAAAATATCTATTGTGGTTGATGAGGGTGTGGACCTTGTCCACCAAATCCAAAACTAGAACACCCACTATTATTTCCTCCACCTCTAGAACCACCTGATCCACTTTATCTCGATCCTCCTAATCCTCCAGTAGTTGGTACCAGACCAATGGATGTACTTCCTTGTGTCCCAACCATAGTACTAAACTAAAATTCCACAGTCTGTGAAGTTTTAGTATTTTATATGTGTTTCCAAGGTTCTGCTCACCCACACTCTATCCTGATGACACCAGAAAGTATTCCTCCAATCAATTCTCCAAACAACAAAGATGTTGTCACTTGTGATGCCATAGATGTATGTGTTTCCTGATGTACTTTTGTACTTAAAGGGAAAGTATATCTACCTAAAGCTACTTGATTACTTACACTATCCTGTTTATCAATAGTTACTTCTATAACCCGAACACCAATTGCAAGGGATAGGTTGCTAGGTGATATCAAATGCATGCCCACGGTCCTTAGTCTTTCCTCACTAGACACACTCTCATCAGAAGCTAGAGGGAATTCTCTACTACACTTTACTAAGTGGGAGATAGCATGGTTCTCTAGCTCCACGTCTTCCATGTGAGCTTCAAATGCTTCAAAAGACATCATCCTCGACAACTCCACAAACTCCTCAATATCATGCTTATTTTCCAATTCCCTCTCCCACACTTCATTATACTTGAGCCACCTTTCTTCTCTCTGTATTTCTACTACTAGGTTTTTCATCTGTTACGACACCTTCTCCTTCCCTTGTATGAAGTGGTATGTTTAACTAGCCATAGGTAGGTGCTCTAAACTCAACACCACCATCAAGATTTTAATCACTAAAGGAATAGAGTGCAAATAAGATCCTATAGGCTAGTGTAAAAATTCAAACTCATCAACTTCTAGGAAAGAATACATCAACACAATGTATTCTAAAGTACAACTGTTCATAATACCAACCCACCAATGATCTACAACATGTGTCCAAGGCTCATCAACATCAAACAAATATTGATACTCTTTCTGTGTCTAATTCCTTAGTCTATAACTCCAATTTTCTTTTATTCATACGCTGACAACCACTCGTACAACTCTATTGGAAAAAAACAAAAGACTGTCTCATGGAGATTAGGATAAATATTTTCTTCAACCCACGCGCTGGCATTGAAATCAGGTCCAATATTCTATCTTTCTACAAATTGATCATGTCCGTTGATAATCCAATCTTCAATGGTCACGAGAGTTCTTGATAATGACTTGAAAAGAGGTCTTGACAACGGAACCAAAATGTAGTCTTTATCTCTGACATAATAGCCCAAGCACCACTGGCATATCATTCAGATAAAATGAATGCTCAACCGAAGCACACAATCCTACCAGGTCACTCTTTTATGAAAACCTTGTTAATATGCTAGCACATATCTCCATAATCATCCATTATCAAAGTCTATATTCCATCTTAGAGATTAGATCTATAAGTTGAAATTGGACACACATATAATAAGGAAACTAAAAATCACATAGGAACTAATATCAAATTTACCATGCAATGACCATGTTCAAAAACATCCACAAAAAGTATCTAACCAAAATACCCATCATATTAATCTATCACAAAACAGAGTAGTTGAATACATAATCATAGTGTCTCAAGGGTAATGCGCGTAAAATCATACCAATAACATGATTCTCTTACATACGAGAAGCTGTCACAACTGCAGTAAAAATATCTCTAAACCATTCAAACAAATACATATAAATAGGGGTGGGGACTTTCCCTTCACCACCCCTGCACTCTCAAAATAGGCCACATGCTCAAAACAAGCCATGCGTGTGTACAAGGATAACTATAAAACATGCAAGCTTTCCTAATAATATAATATCTTATCAATAAATTTTAATCTAGTCCTATTATTAGCTCAAACTATTGATCTTCTTGTGCATGCACTTTATAGAAATTTCTTCATCTACAAGTCTCCATGCTTTGATCCTTGCATGATCCACACTCAATCCTATTTTTAGCCCATGTGCATCAAAATGGCTAAGTCTCAAACTGTCTCTTTCCATGCGTAAAACTACAGGGGGGAAATCTGTTACACTCTCATGACTACTTATGTGCCCCCTACTTTCACACTAATATCATTTGTCCCTTCAATACTTAGGCACTGTTTCATAGGCCCAAAAGTTTCCCTAAAAAAATCACTAGTTTAAATTTTAAAATTTGTTTTGTTTGTAGTCTTAGGAAAAGTTCTAGTAATGGGTCATTCAAGGGATGAAATTGGGTCATATAACATACTCCTTACCTAGGATATGACTACATGTCCTTAACTAAGGCATAAACCATCTTTGGTTAGATCATGCATGGTTGGGGTTGATGAGTGAGAACCCTAACTAATTTATAAATATTCCTCTGCTATGAAATGTATTCGAGTGGAAAAGAGAGGAGGTGTGTGTGTAGGTTGAGAGGAGGAGTATAACTATTTTGAGCCTTATAGGCTCTTGAAGCTTATATTTTCCTGATTTTCTTAATAAAAGCTTCTCTATGTCTGATAAAATTGCATATCATGATTGCTACAATTTAGTGTTTGATTATTATGGATGATTCTTCGTTATAAATGTTGAGAAACTGGTATGGCAGGTGATGAATTCTTGGAGATCCTAAGAAATTTATGTATCTATGAAGTTTGATTTTATGAGAAGGTTAGAGTACACAGTGATAATAAACTCAAATCAGGGTTGAAAGTATTTTAAGACTGGTAAGATCTTTCTTTTCTTGATATTATGTGCCTCTTTTGAATGCAATAAGAACTTGAAATTCTAAATACATAGAATGGAGGTTTAATATATATCATATTATGATGTCTTAGAATTTGTATTGAAATTAATAATGTTAGGAAATGTAAAATGTAAGTAAAAGACTAATCTAATGGAGAATTGTAATTCATTAGCTGATAGTCCATTGTATGTTGTTTTTTATGTGGGTTAATGGGTTTAAATTCGAGTAAAGGTTTTAAGGAAGTTTTATCTAGGAAGTTTCAAATACTGAGTAATATGTTAAAACATCAAAAAGAGTATAAAGATATTAAGAACCCTCTTCTTAAACTCGTGACACCATGTTCTGGTGGTTTGAGATAGTGAATATTGTAAAACATTCTCAAGGGTTTCTTAAAGTCTAAGTGGGCTCAATGATAAGGAGTTATTAACATGTTCTAGGAGATCAATGAGTAATAATATTTTGGGGAATTATATTTGAGACTTGGAAAATGAAGAACTTAAATTTTATTATGAATGTGCATAGGTTGAGACCATATAAAGCTTGGGTCAATGCAATTAATAATGTGAAGAGTCTTACAGAGATGAGAAGTATTGGGAAACATTTGTATGGTTCATGTGAAGGATCAATAACAAGATTAACAACCTCAAAATATTGGAAGAGAGACATCAGTAAGTTAAACTAACAACATTGTCATTCTAATAGTGAATGTAAAGTTTGAAGGATTTAAAGGGATTTAGTCATCTTAAAAATCTTAGAACATGCCTTGGAAACTTTTTAAAGACTTGAAACGGGTAAAATACCTTAAGAGTGTGTCCTTACCTAGTATAAAATCTTATAGAATAAATAATGACTCAAATTGAGTCAAATAACCACGAACAATCCTAAAGGACTATGTGACAGGCAACTGAGAAAGAGAAATAATAAACTTGGAAATTAATAAAAGACTTGACCATGATGTGGAGAACTTGTGAAAACTGAATAGTGATGGGAAGGTCTTGGAAAAGCTAATATATTTGATAAGAAATGTGCTTGACTGAGGAAAGAGCCTGACAGTCTAATCTTAGTTGGTTATAGCCTTAAGCTTGAGGAAGATTGATAAATAGGCTTAAAGAGAGATTCTAGTTGTTTATCTAAAGGTGGGTTAGTAGCAGAAGAGACTGTTATAGTCTACTAGAGGTGTGAAAGGAGTCAGAAGACCTTTAAAAGAAAAACTCAATAACTAACTTGAATTGTGTTAACAAGAAATTTGAAGAAGATCCTAAGGTGATTAGAGAAGTAAGGATCAAGAACAAACTAAAGGAAGACTTGTAAAATGAATGAATATGAGGTATAAAAGGTGAGAGGATTGTATACTTGAAATAATTAAGGAGGAATTATGAAAAACATTGAAAGGAAATCCAAAAAACAAGGTAGTAGACCTTTGAAGAGAAAGAAACATGAGGCTTGAGTAATTCAAATACATGCATAAGGAAAACATGGAAATTGATAAAAATAATGAAGCATTAAAAATAGTTTTATCAAAGAGTAATAAAGTGGTTAGAGGTGTTAGAGGTGATGGAAAATAGTGGAAATGGACAAAACTCTAGGTTTTAGTTAAAAACCTTAGGAATAGGCCTAGAAAGGAGGAAAAATTGAGTTGGGTAAGATAAAAAATGAATTGGTTTATGAAACTCACATGAAAGCAACAATTAGGAATTGGGTATCCAGATATCATTTCACTTTTGCATGAAAATTTGTGGTTTGTTCTGTAAGTTGAGATTTGTATAAAACTAGGGTTAATTGGGCTAGTGAGAAAAACTGGTAAAAGAGGTATAAGATACTTAATGAAACTTTTTAGGAGGAATATTGGGATAAATGGGTCATCAACAAATTTTACCAATGAGGATTGACTAAGAGAAATGTGTATATATGCTCAAAAACACAGTTTCCAAGGGCTAACAACAAGAATGAATTCCTATAGTTAGAATGAATGAATATGAAGTAATGAAAAAATTTAAAGGACATGAATGTTGTTGGTAGGTGATTTATGACAGGTGTCAACTTATTTCAAGCTTTGATTAAGTTGTATATAGCAAATTTGATGAGAAATGCTAGTTTTTTTATTTGAGAAAAAGTGAAAAATTGGGTGGATTTTGATTGTTTCTTTTAAATGATTGTTCTAACTTGTGTGATTTGGTATTTTTTATGAGTCTATGCATCAGACATAAATGTGGTCTTTGATGAATGTAAACATAAATATAGATTAGTAATTTTTCATAAAAATGATAACCAACACAATGGAAAGAAACACATTGAAGATATAAAAGAAGAGATTATTGAAGAAGCATAAGATTATTTGATTCTAAGAGACTAACCTCCAAAAAAGGCTAGTTCCAAATACAAAATTTTCTGAAAGAGGAGGTAGTGTTTGAAATGAAATATAACCCATAGGAAATATTAAAATTTGTTACTCAACAAAAATTTTACAACCAAATTAGAAGGTACGAGAAATTATGGAATAATTACCAACATACAATATATATACAAGAGATGTTAATTTGGTGTTTATAAGTATAGTGTTTCATTCCTTATAACTAACATCAACTAATGAGGATTTGTAGTCAAAGGAGCTATATAGTTGGGCTCGCAACATGTTTCTTGGGTGAGAAAATGATTGTGGCCATTTGTTGTGTAGTATAAGGTAACACAAGGAGCTATATGTGAGTCCATCTAGCTTTGTGAAATTTTGAGTGACATATATCCCCCTAGATCTTCCCAAAAGAATATGTTACAATAATCAAACTATTTTTATCAATGATAAATAATTTAGGTATGCACAAGTGATCCAAACTTAGATGAAATTCATTCTCAGTAAAGAGAACCTTGTATCTATGGACTTACAAATTCATTTTCGAATATGAAATTTATCCAATCTAAAAATGAATTCAAAGTAATAAACAATGTCCGCATATTAAATATTGAAGAGTAAATAAAAATATTTGAATTTCTAATTATATATTAATTAGTGGTAGTTTTTCATTAGTATTTAGGTACATATTTTCACTTGTACCCACCCCATGAACATTTTTGTGATAAATATTCTCTTACAAGAATATAATATTTTAGTAACATCTAAATAAATTAGTATTATAAAGTCATAAATATATATAATTTAGTGCATATTTGTCAAACAAAATTGGTTTTCATATCTTTGAAAGGGAGTATTTTAATATATGCATTGATCTTTCCTCCATTGCATGCCCACCATTATGAAGTTATTTGCATGCATGGAGGACTAATTTACATTACTGGAGAAACAAGTGGGAAGTTTTTCCTTAAATGGTAAGAAATCATTATTTCTTCCATTCAAAATTTTAATTCCAAATATTTGATCAAAGGAAAAATTATGAACAATTCTAAAGAGTGTGTATATATATACACATATGTACACACACATGTATGTATGTATATGTACGTACATATTTATATATGTATATATGCATGTGTGTTTCTATGTGTGTGTCTACACACACACACACATATTTATGTATATGTGTGTGTGTGTGTGTATGTATGTATATATAGACATATATGTACGTATGTATATATACATATATGTGTATGTGTATGTGTATGTGTATGTATATACGTACATATGTATATTTATATGCATTTGTGTGTGTGTAAAAGATCAAACTATTAGTTTAATTTTATTTATATAAATGTTATTCTAACAAATTATTGCATTTATAATTTAAATGCATAATTAAAAATAGGATGAATAATTTAAAATGTATAAACAAAAAATATTTTAATGTGGGTTATATGTGGAAGATACAATAACAATTCAGTTAGACCCAATTAACCATTGTATACTTAAAAATGATCAATTGAAGCCTTAATTTTTTAATTAAATCCTTAATGATAGGTGTAAAGGGTGAAAAAAAAATCAACTAATTTAAATTTTCATCAAAAATAAAATGGAAAAATAGACATTTAATTTTGTTAACAAAACTTGAAATATTAAGTTAAAAAATTAAACTATAAAAATGAAAATAATTTTATAATTTTAAAAATATATTACCATGCTTGTTGACATTGATTATATACTTTTGAAAACAACACTTTATATTTTAATATAAGTGATACATGGTAGCATCTAATCTCAAAATGAGGGCATCTTGTGGGCTCTTCTAGAAGTTCATGGCCAAATTGCTACAAGGTAAACATGGTGATATTGTTTCACACTAGTCACATATAGATATTCAATACATATTGCAAAATTTTATCATGTTTACATGGATTTGTATGGTTCACCATTACATATTAAAACTTCATAAAAAACATTTATAATATTTAAAAGGACTAGAATAGTTCATCATTATAGATTGCTTGTTTTATATAAGATTTTCATGGACTTAGTACAAGTTCTATAAATTTAGATACATTTACGGAACTCATTAAGTTTTGATTACACTTACATGAGCTCAATCATGTTCATCTTAAAAATTCCGTCACATGTATGACATTCACTCAATTCATGTATTTGCATGGAATACTTCTATGACAAAGGAAATCTTGACATAGTAACCAAAATGCTAGATAGTGACATTGGTGACTTAAATGGTGATATTTTCCTAATGTTAGATGGTAAATTAACTTCCTAATTCTAGATAGTGATACAATATCCAAATGATAGTTCTCACATGATATGTTCATACATTTATTAAAAAAAGCCTGTCAGAGGAAACATGTGTAGTCATTCCATGCTTTTATGACATTTACACACTTTGATTTTTTATATGTAATTTATTTTATATCTCTAGAGAATTAATGAACGTCTGTGCACATAATTACATATATTTTAATGTTGAATTTATGTGGGTTCAAACTCTTTAATATATACACATCAACCTCCTATGATTGGGGTTAGAGATTTACATTCACTGGTTCATTTTACTTTTAATCAAGAACTCTCATTACTAGATTGAAAGGGGTAAATCATAATACTTGCAATTGGTCATATGGTATTTGGAAATAATAATAATATAGAATTGATGTTAACATTATCCCATTTATCAACTAAACTTATTGCATTTCTTTCTCAATCCTACACTCTAATTCCACTAGGTCTAGATACTTCTTTAACACAACACTTCAAGATTTAATTCATCTTGTATAGAATGCATCTTCATATTATCTAAAAATCATAACATGTCTTAATATACTTTTTTTTAAGCTTGGAGAAATTCATGGATATATGATACAGTAAGTAAAATATTGTCCCATGCCCAAAAACCCTATTTGCTGCATGCAAGGATAATCTTTTCAAAAATGCACAAGTTACCTTTGTTAGTTTAGGGTTGGTTGAGTAGGAAATAATTGCATAAGTTGTCTATATAGATAGATGCATCCTTACTTATTAGGGGTATCTACATATACCATATAAAAGCACCTCTAGGAAGGACATTGACCCAAGAATTGTGAGCCAAACATTGAAGTACTTATATTTTAAATAACACATTAATAAAGATCTACTCAAGTTTGAATATTATACATACATACATACATACATACATACATACATACATATATATATATATATATATATATATATATATATATATATAATATTCAAACTTGAGTAGATCTTTATTAATGTGATTTAAAATATAAGTACTTCAATGTTTGGCTCACAATTCTTGGGTCAATGTCCTCTAGGTAGGGGTATCTATAGATACCATATCAAAGCACCTCTAGGAAGGACATTGACCCAAGAATTGTGAGCCAAACATTGAAGTACTTATATTTTAAATCACATTAATAAAGATCTACTCAAGTTTGAATTATTATATATATATATATATATATATATATATATATATATATATATATATATGTATGTATGTATGTATGTATGTATGTATGTATGTATGTATGTATGTATGTATGTATGTATGTATGTATGTATGTATGTATGTATGTATAGCTACCATAGACTACACATATTTATTGCTTTAAAATCAACTAAGCGTCATTGCTAAGTGTTAAGGGCCAAATAAGGACTCCATATTTATTTTCATTTTCTAACCTCCATTCCACCATAGGAATTTGAGAGCTATGTGTAACTTACCTGGTCCCAATTCAGTGTATTTGTATGTTGTATAATGCTCATCACATTAGTGGGGGTGCGACGAGGTCATTCTAGCACATGTGATGAATTTCACTTTTACAGGTCAATAGGAAAGGAGAAGACCTATATAGTTTAAAAGAATCATTGTGGATATTTAGATATAGGGAAAAGATTTGGATACATATACAAAGTAGATGTTAGATGAAAATTACATATCAAAGTAACAAAGGGCCCATTTTTCAACCCATAGGACACATTCAATGGGTGAACTTGTCCCCAAATAAATGAACTTTCCCACTACTCATTTTTAGCTCCAAAATTTCACAGGAAGATTTACAACATACTAGAAAACCTTCTCATTTTGTTACAGATCATTATTACACAATTTTAGCTTGATCTAGTGTGAATATGTTCTGAACCTTACTCCTAATTGATATTTTACACTTTATAGAAGTTGTATGTTGAGAAGAAATAATATCCTTACATAGTTCTAGGTCTATCATTTCTATAATGACTATTCTGAAATTATTCTTAATTTTTTTGTAATATCTTAATCAGTCCATCCTAGTTTTGATATTACAACTCCCACTTCAAAATGGCTATAAATAAGAAGAGAGGATATCAACATACAGATCTAGAATAGCTAGAAGACAAATAAGACTTGAGAGAAGATAAATTATGAGTAGTAAAGGGTGATTAATTGAATGATATCTCCATCCTAGAGGATGTAATTCTAGGTTAGAATATTCTTGCGAGTTGCTAGTTAAGCTTTAGTCCTATGTATGTGTATATATATAAGCTTTAGTCCTAATATTGTGTCCCATTTCAGATTTTGCATGTTTTTTTTCAGAATGTAATAAGATTGTAATGTGTGTGTCCGTGTTTGCAATGCTTTCCTTATGGGTCACTAAAAGAAACCTATTGTTCTATATAGTTACATATTGACCGTTGCATTTTCGGGGTCATATCTGTGTCAAAACTTGTGTGCTACATAGTCTAATTAGAACATCTTATATTGGACCCTCTTGTTGTAACTACATCACTTTAAAATCATATCCTATGTCTACATTCCATGGAAGAATTGAAATAATCTTGATGATAACCCAAGATATTTATATATGCATAAATGTGGACTTTGAAGAATTTCTATATAAAAATCTTGTAAAGTAATTCTTCCTAAAAATGATATCCACCACAATGGAAAGAAACATATTAAAGATATAAAAGAAGAATTCATGGAAGAAGAATTATAAGATTATTTGATTCTAGGTATCAACCTTCAAGAAAGGCTAGTTCCAAACAAAACCCAAACTAAAGGATAAGGGAGTGTTCGAAATGAAATATAACCCATAGGAAATTGGTCGATCAATAAGAACGATATAATCAACTGTGAAGGTACGAGAAATTTATGGAGTAGTCACAATCATTCAACATATACATGAGAAAGTCAACTTGGCATTGTTGACTATAGTGGTTCATTTCTCAAAACTAACATCAACTAATGAGTTCTTGTAAGAAAATGATTGCATCCGTTTGAAGTGGAGTATAAGGAAACAAAAAGAGCTTTATGTGAAGCCATCTAGCTTTGTGGAATTTCGAGTGACAAATATCCACCTAGGTCTTCCAAAAACTAATATATTATTATAATCAAAGTGTTTTTATTGATGGCAAATAATCCAACTATGCACAAGTTATTCAAACTTAATGAAATTCACTACCATTTCAATATAGAGAGTGCAAAATAATGAAATGTAGATGAAATTCATTCCCGTTGAGAAGAATGGACTTACAAAGTCATTATCGAATATGAAATTCATCAATTTTACCTAATTTAAATATGAACTGATTGTAACAAGTTTTGCAATGCCCACAAATTAAATATTGAGAGATAGAAATATTCAAATTTCTAATTATAAATTAATTAGTGATAGTTTTTAGGTGGTAGTTAGGTTCACATTGTCCCTTATACCCACCCCATAAAATTTAGTTACATATTAATAACAAGAATACAATGTTGTTATGGCGTGTGTGTGTGTGAGAGAGATTAATTAATGCTGTGCATTTTTGTCAAACAAAAATTCGTTTTAATATGTTTGAAAAGGGACGACTCTTTTAACGGGAGTATTTTAGCATGTGAATTATCATTCCTCCATTGCAGTTTATATTACTTTATAAAGATGGTAGTGATGAAATGTGTCAGCAAAGAAAATGTGGAGCAAAGTGGACCAACTTCTTGCTTTTTATCCTGACTGTTAACCAACTTGGTCAATTAAGGCAGCCAAATGACATGTATATTTTTTTTCCATTACAATAAAGCGTGCGTTTCAAGTTTCTTTCTATTAAAAAAAGTGTGTGTTCAAGAGTCCAACCATACTCTGGTTGAAAATTGCGCTCTACAGTTTTTTGAAGAGAAATATCAGAAGGACATGAGGGAAATTGCATTGTCTAGTCATAGTTTTCATATTGAAATGTGAAGAATAGGAAATGTGAATTGGAACTGAATGTCTTTCCAATAAGAACGCGCAGAGAACAAAAATTATATTATATTTTGTATATCGTAGGTCTTTTGGGTTGAAATAGTGCCCAATCGATATTATTTTAAAAAAATTGATCAACTTTTCTTGATTGAATGTTGAAGTATTTGAATGTGTTTATTGACTTACATAGGATATCAGAATCTCTTTTTATGTTTTGAAGGAAATATATAACTAATAATAACGCTGATTATGTGTACAATCTATATCGGTGAGCAGTAAGAAGCATCTCTGCTAATGTTTCAGAGAAAACATATAACGAATAACAATGTTGAGTATGCATACAAGCTAAATCAGTGAGTGGTAACGAATTACAATGATGAGTATGTGTACAGTGAGCAATAAGAAGCATCTCTGCACATGTTTCGAAAGAAACATATAGTGAATTACAATGTTGAGTATACGTACAATCTAAATCAATGAGCGATTGTGATTACAATCTAAATCAATAACCAGTGAATTACAATGCTTAGTATGAGTACAATCTAAATATTAATGAGTATCAAGAAGAATATTTTCCCATGTTTCAAAGGAAACATATCGTGAATTACACTGATCAATATGCATACAATCTAAATCGGTGAGCAACAAGAAGCATCTCAGAGCATGTTTCGTAGGAAACATATAGCAAATTGCAATGATGAGTATGTATACAATCTAAATTAGTGAGCAATTGCGAATAACAATGTTGAGTATGCATACAATGAGAAACAAGAAGCATCCATGCCTGTGCTTCGGAGGAAATATATAATGAATGCGAGAAACGTCTAAGCCCATGTTTCATATATCAAATTACAACGTTGTGATGCGGGAGCATAACTTGCAGAGACCATAACTTTTGATCTGACCATTGGATCGTCCTGAAATTATACAGGGTGGTAGATATACATTAGTACTATGATGGGGTAAGCTTCGCATGCAAGGTTGTGCCCATTTTGGCACGTTTTCGGGCCCGGATTCCTTCATCTAGAGGCCTAAAATTGGCTCGTAATGTTTTTTTTTGCTTTTGACTAGGTCTTAGAACTTTAATAACTTTTGTTATGCTTGTTAGAATAAGTCTAAATTTTTTGTGAGCCCTAATTTATGAAGGCATATTTGGCACGAAAAATTTGGGGTCCATTGAGTTGTTTTGCTAGTAGGTAATTTTTGGCATTTTAGGGTTTTTTAAAGTAGACATGAAATAAAAGGTGTAATAGATCAGTGCGGATTCCAGAATGACAAGTAAGCTATTTTGAAGTTCCTGGGTTTTATTTGTAAATCCGTTTATGTGTGTTTTGAAGGTATTTCAACCTCTTGCAACTGGATTCACATCAATTGGTATCGGAGCAGAATTTTGATCTTACCAAAATAGTTAAGGTAACATATTACATTTTTTTGTGTAATTTTTTTTACCTCTGTTTTATATGATCATGGCTAGATGCGGGAGGGGAGGTTATGCCTAGATGAATAGGCATATGCAGGAGCTACAAAGACAAGTTGCTGAGATCACAAGAGAAGTCACCCGCCTTAGAAGGAGACATACAAATGGGGATGCAGACCCAAATAGTGATATTCGAGAAGGACCTCCATTAGTGAATGAAGGAGGATATGAAGAAGATAATGAGAGAGATGAAGAAACCTTAAATGAGAGACCATTTGAGGAGAGGTTGATCCAAGTTTTAGAGGGAAGGATGACGGCATCAAGTTTACTGCTCTTGATTATGGTGGAGGGTTATGACCAGAGGAGTTGACTGATTGGTTAAATCACATGGAAAAATTCTTTGAGTGGAAAACCCTTTCAGAGGAGAAGAAGGTTAAGTTTGCATGCACTAAGTTGGCCGAACATGCATTGATCTAGTGGGATCACCTACAAAATGAAAGAAAAAGGAATGGAAAGGGCAAGATTCTGAAACTGGAAAAAAATTGTGAAGAAGTTGAAAGAAAAATGTCTTCCTGTAGATTATACCCAGACATTATTTTAGAAGGTTTCAAAACCTAAGATAAAATGATCTCGGCATCGAGAGATTATAGTAAAGAATTTTACAAGCTATCAATTTAGGGTGGAACATGGAGACTTTGAAGAATAGAATGCTACACGGTATGTAAACAGGTTGAGTTACACCATACAAGATGAAATGAGTGTATTTTGGATCCACAGACCTAGATGATGCTTATCAACTCTCATTAAAAGAAAAAGAAAATAAAAAAAGGAGTAATATTATAAGAGGATGTGAAGAGATGAACCATAATCATCTCTAATGAGAGGGATGGGTGGTTTTGAATTTCATAAAAGGTGAATCATCTAACATGCAGAAGTGCAGGAAGAATCTGGTCAAGGCGGTGGTAAATACCAAAGACGTATAAGGGTTTCAGAGAGGGAAGAGGATATCATGGAGGACAGGGTTTGGAATAACCACCAAAAGCAATATACTTGTTACCAATGTAGTGAAGAAGATCATAAAGCTTTTGAGTTTCTACACTATCCTACATAGGATAGATGGAAAGGAGTAACATCCACGAGTAAATCATGGTTGAAGCTGAAGAATATGAAGAGGAAATAGAGGTTGCTACAAACTTGGGTGAAACCCTTAAGATAAGAAGGATGATGATCATCCCAGAGGAAGGATAAAGAACAAGATGGTGCTAGTGGTGATTCCTGGCTACGAGACAAATTTCTTTTGAACAAGATGCACCTCTGGAGGGAAGTTATGTAAAATTATTACTGATGGTGGTAGTTGTGAAAATACAGTCTCAAATGTGATGGTTGATAAACTCAATCTAAAATGTGAGAAGCACCCATATTCATATCACATATCATGGTTCAATAAAGGGAACTGAGGTATCCATAAATAAAATATGCCTAATAAGGTTTTCAATTGGGGATACCTACAAGTATGAGGTGTGGTGCGATGTTATCCTGATGGATTTATGCCATATATTATTGGGGAGGCCATGAAAATATGATAGAAAGGTTACACATAATGGAGGGAAGAATAATCATAATTTTTTGAAGGATGGTGTAAAGGTTGTCTTGTTATACTTCAAGGAAGAAGAGAAGAGTGAAGGATTATTGGCTACAAAAGAGTTTGTTACAAAAATGGGAGAAGTTGGATGGTGTTATGCACTAATGTCAAAGAAGGTGGAGATAGAAGATTTTAATATACTTATTGCTGTAGAAAAGGTATTAAAAAAATACAAAGATGTCATACCGGATGAGCTAACAGATGGGTTACCTCCAAAGTGAGATATTCAACACCATATTGATTTGATCCCCAGATTAGCCCTTCCAAACCAGGAAACCTATCAAATGAGTCTAACACAGAGTGAAGAGTTGAACAGAAAAGTGACAGATCTAATACAGAAAGGGTTAGTGAGAGAATTCACGAGTCCATGTGCAACTCCAGCGCTATTGACTCCCAAAAATATGGAGACTGGAGAATGTGTGTAGACAATAGAGCCATAAACAAGATCACAATCAAGTATCGGTTCCCAATTCCATGATTAGTTGATATGATGGATGTGCTAGAAGGAGCCCGATATTTTAGCAATATTGACCTACGGAGTGGGTACTACCAGATCCAAATCCGTGAAGGGGATGAATGGAAAACTACTTTGAAAACAAAAGATGGATTATACGAGTGGATGGTGATGCCATTTGGGCTATCTAATGCACCTAGTACATTCATGAGGTTGATGAATAGAGTACTCTGAGAATATAAGGGTAAGTTTGATGTTGTCTATTTTGATGATATTCAGATATTCAGTAAGACAGTGGAAGAATACTTATTGCATATGAAATTGGTGTTAGAATTGTTATGTAAAGAGAGTCTATATGTAAACTTAAAGAAGTGTAGATTTCATCAGAAGAGTCTTGTTTTTTTGGGATTTGTCATATCAGAGGATGGAGTGAGGAAAACGTAAAGGCAATTTTGGAATGGCCTATTCCAAGGAATGTGATAGAGGTTCGTAGTTTTCATAGATTGGTAACTTTTTATAGGAAGTTCATCAAAAATTTCAGTAGCATTGTTGCACCCATAACAGAGTGTACAAAAGGGAGGGAGTTTGTATGGACCAAGGTGGAAATAGATAGTTTTGAATTGTTGAAGAAGAAAGTGTCAGAAGCACCTGTTTTGGTATTGCCAGATTTTAGCAAGGTCTTCGAGGTTGACTGTGATGCCTCACATGTCGGGATTGGATCTGTGCTGAGTTAAGAAGGATGACATGTGGCATTCTTTAGTGAAAAGCTAAATGAAGTAAGGAGGAAATATTCTACTTATGATGTGTAATTTTATGCTATTGTTCAGGCATTAAGGAACTGGAGACATTACTTAGTAACAAAGGAATTTGTGCTCTTCACTGACCATGAAGCCTTGAGGTATGTAAACACACAGAAGAAACTAAATAGTAGGCATGCAAAATGGGTTTCATTTTTGTAAGAATATACTTTTGTTTTAAAGTATAATTCTGATAAGTAGAATCAAGTTGTTGATGCCTTGAGTAGGCATGTAGCCCTTTTGACAACAATGGAAAGTAAAGTACTAGGGTTTGAGGTAGTTAAGGAATTGTATGAAGATGATCCATATTTTGGTGATGTTGTGAGATAACTTAAGGAGCCTACAATAGGTAGTGATTATTTTGATTATTTGATGCAATATGGTTATTTGTTTAGGGGGAAACAATTGTGCATCCCTATTGGTTCAATGAGAGAAAATATTATAAGAGAATTGCATAGTGGGGGG
Source organism: Taxus chinensis (assembly GCA_019776745.2). Classification (NCBI taxonomy): domain Eukaryota; kingdom Viridiplantae; phylum Streptophyta; class Pinopsida; order Cupressales; family Taxaceae; genus Taxus; species Taxus chinensis. The sequence goes on along the minus strand of CM034154.1, from coordinate 701,034,595 downwards.
TTGGCTGGACACTTTGGTATTAGTAAGAAAATTTCTCTTGTTATAGAAAAGTATTATTGGCCAAAGGTAAAGAGGGATATAAGTAGGATTGTAGCAAGATGTAGAGGTGTCAAATGGCTAAGGGACATGCATAGAATACTAGGTTATATATGCCATTACCTATCCTTACAAGGCCATGGGTTGATCTGAGTACGGATTTCATGTTAGGGCTTCCTAACACACAGTGAGGGAATGATTCTATCGTTGTTGTAGTTGATAGATTCTCTAAGATGGCACATTTCATTTCCTGTAAAAAACTAATGATGCTTCCAAAATTGTAGATTTGTTTTTTTTAGAAGTAGTTAGATTGCATGGAATTCCAAGAACGATCACTTCAGATCAGGACACAAAATTTTTGAGTCACTTTTGGAGGAATCTTTGGAAGAAACCGAGGACACATCTACAGTTCAGTAGTGCATATCACCCCCGGACTAATGGACAGATGGAAGTAGTGAACAGAAGCTTGGGAAATATCATACGTTGTATAGTTAGAGAAAATCCAAAATAATGGGACTTAGCTTTACCTCAAGTTGAGTTTGCCTATAATAGTTTAGTAAATAGGTCAACAGGGAGATATCCTTTCCAGATTGTATATCGTAGGAATCCCAAGGGAGTCCTAGAACTAATTGTTCTACCCGGTGAAGATGAAACTAGTGATGATTTGGAAGCATTTGCAGAACACATTCTACAGTTGCAAGATGAAGTGAGGGAAACGCTGAAAGTGAGTAATGCACAATATAAAATAGCTACAGATGTCAATAGGAGAGTAAGTGTATTTGAAGAAGGAGATATGGTGATGGTTCATCTTATACAAGAGAGGTTTCCAAAGGGGACATATAATAAACTCAAGTATAAGAAGATTGGGCCATGTAGGATTCTGAAGACATTGAGTGATAATGCCTACAAGGTGGAGCTACCTGAAAAATTTGCTATAACATTCCCATATTAAGACTTTAGAAACAAGGATTTTTTTTTGGCATGAGTAATGTTCTCTGTTATAAATACTTAATTCAGAACACACATTTCATAACAATCATTCTTATAACAGATAACCATATGCATTTGTAATGACTCGGTGTACAACCAATCTATTCACTCCATGACTCAGTTAACTACCGATCCATTTATGTGTAACATTGAGTTTGGAGTATTCTACTGAATACTTCATATTCTTGGTTCTCTCACCCTATACTTGGTTTTGAGTGATTTTTCCAAGGGACCTAACTGAATAATTGTTACCAATATTCATCAGCATCACGAACCTTAGACTGGTGACATAGGACAATGCAATCAGTAGCTTGCGATACTTTGGCCAAAGTTTTATAACATAATGTTCGTATTACTTATTCCTTGATAGCATACTCATCAATCTGGAATATGTCCATCACCCCACTCCATTGTTATCTAGAATGTCTTACACTGACTCCTGTTAGTCCCCTTGCCCAAGGTTGAACTCAAGTGTAGGTTAACAACATAGGTCATGATATGACGAGGCTCTTGAAAACTTAGGGTAAATTTGCATACTGGGTCAACCTAGGTTAACCCCATGTGCCAAATTACCCTGAGTCCTAACGGGCTACTTCATATCCTGATAATGGTACTAACTAGTCCTGGATGGGAATCTTGAACAAGTTTAAAAGTGTGTAGATCTCAACGATTAATGCGGAAGGGTGTTTCCACATGTCATCTGCATTGTTGTATCCTCGAGAAGATCCTAATCTTCTTGAAGGTACAACCTTGTAGTTGACGTGTGTCAACATCCTATGGCACATCCTCGTAGAGATGTACATACCTCTAAGAGTTTATTTACGTTATGTTAAATTTGGTTTTAAAGACTACCTAAATCGACAGCCCACCAAACCCCGAGTCCAACATTCCTTTAAGTTCCCTTTTTAAAGTTGAGAAATTCAAGAACTTAATTTACTTTAAGATTGCTTCCTGAATTGATAGTTTTGACCTATCATCTTGTTACCCAAGATCAGGACAATAAAAACTTATATTCCCATAAATTAATAACTTAAGCATGTAAGGGAGTGTAACAGCCCATTAGGCTGAAACATATCAGACTTATTGTAATTAAGTCTTAATGATTCACAACCATATCTTATTCCTTTTTTTTTAGTGCCTTACTAGAGAGGAAGGGTCTACCTCTTCCTAGTGCATTTTTAGGGCTTGCCACACCCTACCATGTGATTTAAATTTACAATAATAATTATTATAGTTTTATTTTACCTCACAAGGTATAATGAAAACCTAGATAAGAATGTTGTATTCAGCCACCTATTTTATTTTCAATTTTCTTAGGGAATTTATCTAAGTTCCCTTTTTAATTCATTCTTTAAAAAAATACACATCTAATCATATAGATAACGAGAATATTATACTCAACAAGATAATTTACACAATCTATATAAGTAATTTTCTCACTCTTCATTTCATTTCCAAACTTATATAATTACAGCTTATGCCTTTTTAGGCATGCTTTAAGACATTATCCTTCCTACAAAAGAAACAACTTTTCTTTTTACAATACAATTTAGAAATCAACTCAGAATTCTTCACTAAAATCAATTTAGAGCATTCAATGCATCATTTAAGTTTTTACCTTCTTTTACCCCTTATGAAGTCCATCTGCAAAAATTGCTAGCATGAGTCAGTTCAATGAATTAAGCATGATAAGCACTAATCCTTAAAAAAATTACATTTCAATAATTGTTTCAATAAAAAAACCCTGTTATAATGACAACAATTACTTCATACTCTCTAAGCTATAAGTAATATCAATATAAGAAGAGTCATAGTACACTGTTTAAACAAAGTGGACAGGATATATTCTATATTACTTGCCCTAAAAAATTTAAAGTATAATTGATTCTAGCAATTACATTCACGATCAATAATATAATATAACACTGATTTTTCTTCCTAACAATTATAACACCACTCACATCATAACCTAATTTACAGAAGTAATTTCAACATAATCTTTTTCAAATGAATCATCTCTCTCTTTTTTTTTTGCAAGGAAGGAAGAAATATTCCATTTACCAAGTATTTATCCATCCAAAAAATTGAAACAGTTTATATCATGATTTAAATAGATTCTTAAAGTATCTTCTATTTAAAAACCAAGCCATTAAAGGTATTCATTCAAAACAGGATCATACAAAAGAAATTCAAACAGAAGTGATGGATTAACTGCCATCTTCAATTTCTTTTTCCAACCTATCTTCTACCTTAGTCTTCTTAATTTTCAATCAATGAAAAGTATGCAAGACAAATAAACACTAACTTCCTTTTTACAATAATAATAACAATCAGGAGGTTTATAAACAAAGACCTTATCCCAGCTATATGGCAAAGGAGTCTTATCAGGTTAGGATCCCCATACCAATAATTTATTTCAACTACTAAGACAGTTTTGCCTTCTCATAACCATTCTGTTTGAGTTCATTACATGTTCTAAGGAATGAGCATAATAATCAATCAAGGAAAAGAGTATTAATGTAACAAACTTCCCTTCTTAAACCCTTTTAGTTCTTTCCTTATTATCTCTAAGCGAAACTGTGACGATCTAACCACTATTGCAATCAAGTTTAGAACAAAGTCAAGCTTCTAAGACATAATAAACGTTCATTAGACCAACCAGGAATGAGAATCCAAGTAGTTCTAGCACTTGATTTCACCCAATAGTTCGAGTAAGGTAGAGCCATCTCATTGGTTTACCATTACATCCCTACAGGATCTACAAACTGTGCATCCAATAAAAGCCAAGATCAATATTTAACATAATCGTTACGAACCGATCAAGGCTCAGAATATAATTTCGATCAAAATGAAATAGACTACATTTCCTCAAATACTAAAACCATTTGATTTTAAAATAGAGTTAGGGTAACTTCACGTTTTCCTTAATGACAAATTAATCAGAGACTAAATTAGTTAAACCGATACATCGTTTGGTTACTATTTTAATATGAAACACTAAGCCAAATTGAATATTTAGAATTGATTTACCGTATTCGAATCATAATTTCACAAATACCCAAAGGCCATATTATTCAAACCATTGTAATGAATTTCACATTAACAGTCCAAAATAAAACAAGTCTTCCATTTACATCCAAAACATTTTAATCCTATTTCTAACTTCAAACAAAATGTATTGAACTGGACATCGTTAAAACTTGTCGACTTTAAAGTTAGGTTTGAAAGAGTTTCCACTACCGTCAACATGGACATAAGAACTAGATTCCACAAACCATGTCAAAAATACTACAAGTTACAGTCTTGTTTGCCTAAAATAATAAACACAATTTTCTTTCAATAATTTTTCCAAAAACAACTAAGATTTCGTAGGTAGAAAACAAACTCATCCATATACTATTCCTCCTATGCATGCCAGTGTTGTTATCATTCAAGTTTTCACGCAAGAATAAAGCAACTAACTAGATGATGTCTTATCCACAGTGCCTGCGAACTTAAAAATAGTCAATCCCCTTTCACAAGAGAAGTGTAGACTAGCTATATATATAATGTTTCCAAAATATGCAACTTTATAATAGTCAAAGTTTCACAGGGTGATACCAAACAAACCTTCCACGAGTTATTCACAGACCAGGTAACCACGAGATAAAACGTGAATATCATAAGTAGGTAAAAATGAAAACAACACTGTTCTGTCCACCGAAAAAAGTTTTTAACTAAAGAGATTCAACCCAATTTGAGTGTTTCACGAATTTAAAAAGAATCACAACAGTTCGCAACTCTAAACTTAAAAAACACAGGTGGATCTATTGCAACAATAAAGACTTCTAAAGAAGTTGAAATCAATAAACAAGTTCAACCACTGAGATCCCTTTACAGTTACAGTATTACTCATATGTTCACAAATCCACTGTGAAAGAAGAGTAATTCAAACAAGTTCCAAAAGAATCAAGAAAAATCCCGATTCAACCCAGAAACTCAAGTTTACACAAAACCCACGAAATCATTTTTTTACTACATAAGCATAAATACACAGAGCTTATCAGAATAGAGTTTTTTTAATAAAACACTTAGAGGAAAGCAAATATTTTAACAGTTAGGGCCTATCATGCCTGATACTGTTGCTGTAAAATTGAAGAAGACCCATGGTTGAGTGCACTCTTTCTCTTCTTCTCCATGAAAGGTCAATCAACAAAATTCCACTTCTACCATGCCTCATATATTCTCCATGAAATAGAAATAGATTTGAAACCCTCAAAATAGCCATGTAATGAAGTGTAAACTGCTGGTTCGAGAGACCAGTGTGCATGCAGAGAGAAAAAATGGAGTGCATGAAAAATGAAACAACAAAAAAAAATCCACTTGCATGCCTCCCAAAGTGATCCAGGCTCATAAAACCATGCACATTAATTGCATTAATTCCATATCTCCCGCCCAATCTTTCTTGCCACTGCCTACCAAATCCGGCAAGTTCTAAATCAAAATAAACAAGTGTTTCCATTTCTAGAGGTACTACCACCTAGGCCTCTCCTAGCCAAATTAACCTCCACCAAAGTTGGCAGTTCCCAATGTCCTTACAACCTTATCACCATCTTAAATGCCATAGAAACCACCACCCAACACTTACGACCCTTAGGTTCCCATACATAGCAATAATTTTAGGATAGGTTAATGACTTAGGTTAGATCTTAGGTAATTTAAATTTAACACCTTAGGATATAACACTAGTCACTTACCTTAGCAATAGGTTGGATAAACCCTTAGGTAATATCCAAAATTACATAGTCTAGGAACTAGGTTATATTGAAATCACATTTCAATAAATCAATCAACTAAGACATTTCAGGATGGATTCTGAATTCGAATTAAGTATAAAAGCATAGATAGGAAAACTCACATATCTTACCTGGCTTAAGGTCCAGGTTCTCTCCGATGCCATAATTGGCTGAAAACCAAATTGCGACTGTAGTGACCTGTCGGGATCAATTTCCAGAATCCAGCGAAACTTTCCACAACACAGAAATATTCTCATATGTAGGAGAATTAAAGAACACATATATATATTCTAAGTTAAGTTCAGCCAATTTTAGGCCACTAGATGACGGAATCCGAGCCCGAAAACATGCCAAAATGAGCACAAACTTGCAAGAAAAGTTGACCCTAGCATAATACTAATGTATATCTACCACCCTGTAAAATTTCAGGACGATCCAACGGTCGGATCAAAAGTTATGGCCTCTGCAAGTTATGCTCCCGCATCATTCTCCCCTGGTTGAAAAGAATTCAGCTCCTGCGAATTCTATTGACGGAACTCATCTAATTTTGCACTGTCAATTTTCCTCAACTCCCACTCAGGAATCCAAGTGTTTTCTTCTTACTGCAAACCTTCCCACTGTACCAAATATTTGTTGTAGCTCCCATGTCTAGTAGTGATTGTCTTTTGGTCTAAGACACGCATTACCCTTTCCTTTTTCTTCTTCGGCATTTGTTGCTTCCAGTTTATTTCTTCCTCCTCTACAACATTTTCATCATGACCTGGAAACTTATATAAATCAGAAACATTAAAAACTGGCGAGATAGCAAAGTTTTCAGGTAACTCCACCTTGTAGGCATTATCACTCATTTTCTTTAGAATCCTACATGGCCCAATCTTCTTATACTTGAGTTTATTATATGTACCCTTTGGAAACCTCTCTTTTCTAAGATGAACCATCACCATATCTCCTTCTTCAAATACACTTACTCTCCTACTGGCATCTGCAGCTGTTTTATATTGTGCATTACTCACTTTCAGCTTTTCCCTCACTTCATCTTGTAGCTGTAGAATGTGTTCTGCAAATGCTTCTGCGTCATCACTAGTTTCATCTTCACGTGGTAGAACAATTAGATCAAGGACCCCCTTCGGATTCCTACCATACACAATTTTGAAAGGAGACCTCCCTGTTGACCTGTTTATCGAGCTATTATATGCAAACTCAGCTTGAGGTAAAGCTAAGTCCCATTGTTTTGGCTTTTCTCCAACTATACAACGTAGGAGATTTCCCAAGCTTCTGTTCACTACTTCAGTCTGCTCATCAGTCTGGGGGTGATATGCACTACTGAACTGTAGTTGTGTCCCCAATTTCTTCCACAGAGTCCTCCAAAAGTGACTCAAAAACTTCGTGTCCCGATCAGTGATCGTTTTTGGAATTCCATGTAATCTAACCACTTCTGAAAAAAACAAATCTGTAATTCTGGAAGCATCATTAGTTTTTTTACAAGAAATAAAATGTGCCATCTTAGAGAATCTATCAACCACGACAAAGATAGAATCATTCCCTCGCTGTGTGTTAGTAATCCCTAACACAAAATCCATACTCAGATCAACCCATGGCCCTGTAGGGATAGGCAATGGCATATACAACCCAATATTCTGTGCATGACCCTTAGCCATTTGACACACTCTACATCTTGCTACAACCCTACTGATGTCCCTCTTTATCTTTGGCCAATAATACTTTTCTACAACAAGAGAAATTGTCTTACTTATACCAAAGTGTCCAGCCAACCCTCCACTATGCAATTCTCTTATAATATTTTCTCTCATTGAACCAACAGGGATGCACAATTGTTTCCCCCTAAACAAATAACCATCCTGTATCAAATAATCAAAAGAATCACTAACTACTGTAGGCTCCTTAAGCTTTCTGACAACATCACCAAAATCAGGATCACCTTCATACAATTCCTTAACTGCCTCAAACCCTAGGACTTTATTTTCCATTGTTGTCAAAAGGGCTACACGCCTACTTAAGGCATCAGCAACTTGATTTTGCTTACCAGACTTATGCTTTAAAATAAAAGTATATTCTTGCAAAAATGAAACCCATTTTGCATGCCTACTATTTAGTTTCTTCTGGGTGTTTACATACCTCAAGGCTTCATGGTCAGTGAAGAGTACAAATTCCTTTGCTACCAAGTAATGTCTCCAGTTCCTTAATGCCTGAACAATAGCGTAAAATTCCACATCATAAGTAGAATATTTCCTCCTGACTTCATTTAGCTTTTCAGTGAAGAATGCCACTGGTCGTCCTTCTTGACTCAGCACAGCTCCAATCCCAACATGTGAGGCATCACAGTCAACCTCAAAGACCTTGCTAAAATCTGGCAATACCAAAACAGGTGCTTCTGATACTTTCTTCTTCAATAATTCAAAACTATTTGTTGCTGCCTTGGTCCATACAAACTCCCTCCCTTTTGTACACTATGTTATGGGTGCAACAATGCTACTGAAATTCCTGATCAACTTCCTATAAAAAGTTGCCAATCCATGAAAACTACGAACCTCTGTCACATTCCTTGGAATAGGCCATTCCAGAATTGCCTTTACTTTTTCCTCATCCATCCTCACTCCATCCCCTGATATGAAAAATCCCAAAAAAACAAGACTCTTCTGAAGGAAACTACACTTCTTTAAGTTTGCATATAGACTCTCTTTACGTAACAAGTCTAGCACCAATTTTAGATGTAACAAGTGTTCTTCCACTGTCTTACTGAATATCAAAATATCATCAAAATAGACAAAAACAAACTTACCATTGTATTCTCGGAGTACTCTATTCATCAACCTCATGAATGTACTGGGTGCATTAGATAGCCCAAATGGCATCACCATCCAATCGTATAATCCATCTTTTGTTTTAAAAGTAGTTTTCCATTCGTCCCCTTCATGGATTCGGATCTGGTAGTAACCGCTCCGTAGGTCAATCTTGCTAAAATATCGGGCTCCTGCTAGCACATCCATCATATCATCCAATCACAGAATTGGAAACCGATACTTAATTGTGATCTTGTTTATGGCTCTACTGTCTACACACATTCTCCAGTCTCCATCTTTTTTTGGAGTCAATAACGCTAGAGTTGCACATGGACTCATGCTTTCTGTCACTAACCCTTTCTGTATTAGATCTATCACTTGTCTGTTCAACTCTTCACTCTGTGTCGGACTCATCCAATAGGCTGCTTGGTTTGGAAGGGCCGATCCTGGGATCAAATCAATATGGTGTTGAATATCTCGCTTTGGAGGTAACCCATCTGGTAGCTCATCTGGTATGACATCTTTGTATTCTTTTAGTATCTTTTCTACTACAATAGGTGTATTAAAGCCTTCTTTCTCTAGCTTCTTTGACATTAGTGCATAACAACATCCAGCTTCTTCCATTTCTGTAACAAACTCTTTTGTAGCCAATAAGCCCTCATTCTTCTCTTCTTCTTGAAGGGTAATAAGACCACCTTTACACCATCCTTCCAAAAGGTATATGTATTTTTCCCTCCATCATGTGCAACCTTTCTATCGTATTGCCAAGGCCTACCCAGTAATATATGACATGCATCCATTGGGGTAACATCACACCACACCTAATCCCTGTAGGTATTCCCAATTGAAAACTTTTTAAGGCATCTTTTATCCATGGTTACTTCATTTCCTTTCTTGAACCATGATATACGATAGGGATATGGGTGCTTGTCACAGTTTAGATTTAGTTTATCAACCATTATAGTTGAAACCATATTTTCACAACTACCACCATCAATAATAATTTTACACACCTTTCCTCCAGAGGTGCATCTTGTGCGAAATATATTTGTTCGAAGCCACGAATCAGCTCCAACAACGTCACGTTCTTTCTCCTTCCTTGGGACAATCATTGTCCTCCTTATCATGAGGGTTTCACCCAAGTCTGCAGCAACCTCCATTTCTTCTTCCTCTTCAGCCTCAACTAGATTTACTCGTGGTTTTTCTCCTTGCCATCTATCTTGTGTAGGATAGTGCGGACACTCAAAAGCTCTGTGCCCCTCTTCACCACATCTGTAACATGTATATTTCTTTTGGGGGCTATTCCATCCCCGTCCTCCATTATAACCTCTTCCCCTCTGAAACCCCCTACCTCTTTGGTAGTTACCATGGCTTTGGCTAGAATCTTCATGCCCTTCTGTATTAGAGGATTCACCTTTTGTAGATTCAAATCTACCCTTACCCCTCATTGGAGATGATGATGGACCTCTCTTCACACCTCTTCTAAAATTACTCCTCTTGTTCTTTTCCTCTGCCTTTAATGCAAGTTGATAAGCATCATCTAGGCTATGGATCTAGAGCATACTCAGCTCATCTTGTATGGTGTAACTCAACCCATTTATGTACCGTGTAGCCTTTTGTTCTTCAAACTCTCCCTGTTCCACCCTGATTGATAACTTGTAAAATTCATTAGTATACTCCTCAATGCTGAGATCCTTCTACCTTAGGTTTTGGAACCTTCGAAAGAGTGTCTGAGCATAATCTACAGGAAGAAACTTTTCTTTCAGCTTCTTTACCATTTTATTCCAGTTTCGGATCTTTCCCTTTCCATTCCTTTGTCTTTCATTTTGTAGGTGATCCCACTAGATCAATGCATGTCCGGCTAACTTAGTGCATGCAAACTTAAGCTTCTTCTCCTCTGAAAGGGTTTTCCACTCAAAGAATTTTTCCATGCGATTTAACCAGTCAATCAACTCCTCTGGTCGTAACCCTCCACCATAATCAGGAACATTAATCTTGATGTCGTCATTCTTTCCCTCTAAGGCCTTGATCAATCTCTCCTCAAATGGTCTCTCATTCAAGGTTTCTTTGTCTCTCTCATTTTCTTCTTCATCTCCTCCTTCATTCATTAATGGAGTCTCTTCTTCAATATCACTATCTGGGTTTGCATCCCCATTTGCATGTCTCCTTCTAAGGCGGGTAACTTCCCCCGTGAGCTCAACAACTTGTCTCTGTAGCTCCTGCATATGCCTATTCATCTGGGCATAACCTCCCCTCCCACATCTAGCCATGGTTATATAAAACAGAGGTAAAAACTACACATAAAAATTTAATATGTTACCTTAACTATTTCCGCAAGATCAAAATCCTGCTCTGATACCAATTGATGTGAATCCAGCTGCAAGAGGTTGAAATACCTCCAAAAACACACATAAACAACTTTGCAAATAAAACTAGGAGTTTCAAAATAGCTTACTTCTCATTCTGGAATTCACACTGATCTATTACATCATTACCATTCTCCTTTTATTTCAAGACTACTCTAAAACCCTAAAATGCCAAAAAATCCTAAAATGCAAAACAACTCAGATTGACCCCAAAATTTGCGTGCCAAATATACATTCATAAATTAGGGCTCACGTGAAATTTGGACTTATTCTAACAAGCACAACAAAAGTTATTAAAGTTCTAAGACCTAGTCAAAAGCAGAAAAAACATTCGGAGCCAATTTTAGGCCACTAGATGACAGAATCCGAGCCTGAAAACGTGCCATAATGAGCACAACCTTGCAAGAAAAGTTGACCCTAGCATAGTACTAATGTATATCTACCACCCTGTAAAATTTCAGGACGATCCAACGGTCGGATCAAAAGTTATGGCCTCTGCAAGTTATGCTCCCGCATCAAAACCAAATTGCGATTGTAGTGATCTGCCGGGGTCAATTTCCAGAATCCAGCGAAACTTTCCACAACACGCAAATATTCTCATATGAAGGAGAATTAAATAACACACACATATATATATATATTCTAAGTTAAGTTTAGAACTAATAATTCATAGAATGCCAATTCATGGTTATTCATCCTAAATATATTAAAACATTCCTTGGATCACTGTAATTGATCCAAGGATGAGTCGTAGAGATAGATAAACTTACAATCCTCCTGAAATCAGATTGCACTCATCCACAAGAAATGAAAGAAAATGAATCTAGGCATATTCCAGTTCAATCAAAGATCTCAAGAGCAGAAAAGACATATCCATATCAAGTAGGATTTCTCGAAATCAAAAGGACATATCCTCATAAGGAAAATCACATAATAACACTTGAATACAAAGGAGGAAAATAACAACAGATAAGGGTGTTACATTTGCTATCTCACTAGTTTTTAATGTTTCTAACTTATATCAGTTCCCAAGTCATGATGAACATCTTGCAGAGGAGGAAGAAATAAACTAGAAGCAACAGATGCCGAGGAAGAAAAAGGAAAGTGTAATGTGTGTCTTGGACCAAAAGACAGTCACTACTAGACATGGGAGCTACAACAAATATTTGGTACGATGGGAAGGTTTACAACAAGAAGAAACTACTTGGATTCCTAAGGTGGAGTTGAATAAAATTGACAGTGCAAAATTAGATGAGTTCCATCAACAGAATTCGTAGGAGCTGAATTCTTTTCAACTAGGGGAGAATGATGTAGGAGCATAACTTGCAAATACCATAACTTTTGATCCAACCATTGGATCATCCTAAAATTTTATAGGGTGGTAGAAATACATTAGTACTATGTTGGGGTAAAGTTTACATGCAAGGTGTGCCCATTTTGGCACGTTTTCGGGCCCGAATTCCTTCATCTAGAGGCCTAAAATTGGCTCGTAATGTTTTTTTCGCTTTTGACTAGGTCTTAGAACTTTAATAACTTTTGTTATGCTTATTAGAATAATTCTAAATTTCGTGTGAGTTCTAATTCATGAAGGAATATTTGGGACACAAAATTTGGGGTTCATCCGATTTGTTTTGCTAGTAGGTAATATTTGGCATTTTAGGGTTTTTCGAGTAGACATGAAATAAAAGGAAGATTGTAATGATGTAATAGATCAGTATGTATTCCAGAATGAGAAGTAAGCTATTTTGAAGCTCTTGGGTTTTATTTGCTAATCCGTTTGTGTGTTTTGGAGGTATTTCAACTTCTTGTAGCTGGATTCACATCACGTTGTGTATGCGTACAATTTGAATAAGTGAGCGGTAGTGGATTACAATGTTGAGTATGTGTACAATGAGAAGCAAAAATCACCTCTACCCATATTTGACATAAACATAGAGCTTAGAAGGAAACATGTAGAAAATTATAATGTTGAGTATGCATAGAATGCAAATAGAAAATAACTTCACTAATTGACCAAACAATCATTTATGGTGTGCCTCCTGCCCGTCGACGAGGAAAGAGAGGCAAGGTTCAGATTCGGAAGTTACTACTTGCAGCATGGGAGCTAATCACCCAACAACTCTCTGGGAACAATGGGAAAAAGGATATCCCGATAACGGAAACCATAGGGGGCTGTATCGGCAAGATCCAAAGGGTGAACAACTCTATTCTCCAGAAGAAAACCCCGGCTGGAAGTCTGAGGACCTTTAGTACCAGTAGTCAGCGCTTCGCGCCCAATCTATCTTAAATATCAATCTATTATATTTTGATTAATGATATTTAAGATTCATATGCAAATAATAATTTAAGATATGGCAAATCCATATTTATTTTTAGAATATGTGTGTGTGTTCAAATTATTAGTTTATTTTTCTTTTACATATATTGCATTCTAACAACTTACATGGATTAGAATTAAATGCATTGTTAAAAAAGGATGAATAATTCAAAATGTAAAAACACAATACAATTTAAGGTGGAATATATTGACAAGATTGGGGAGGATACAATAACAAATCAGTTCGACCAAATTAACCTTTGTATACTAAAAACATGGTCAATTAAAGATTTAAACATTTAATGATAACATGGAGTGAAGGAATTTTATGTCATGCCCATGAAAGACGAATAACGGACATAGCTTTTGACACCAAAAGTTACATTCCTTTTGAAACTTACATTATATATGTAAGATACAAATTAGCAAATAAAAGATAGAAATAAAATTTTCAAAGCAATAAAACTTAGCAGATAAAAGATAGAAACGAAAGTATCAAAGAAAAAATACTAAATAACTTAGTAAAAAAATATATATTTGGAGATTCAGAGTTGTGAAAATATTCCTATGCAAAAGGTTTGTACAATTTTTGTTGTAACATTTCCATTATCAATTACCTTTGAAATAATTTGTATAAAATGAAACAATTTATGGTGCTCCTTTCTCCATCTAACTTTGCATATATTTATTTTAAAATAAACCAATTTATGTCACTCCTTTCTCCATTTAACTCTCCATATATTTATTTTAAAATAAAACAATTTATTTTGTTCATTTCTCCATTTAACTTTGCGTATATTTATTTTACGTAGTATTTTATGCCTGTCCTATCTTCAGTAATTTTTTTGTGTGCAATTCATCCCATTACAACCTTTTGCTACCTCTGAAATAAAACCTCTTGGCATAATAAAGTCTATAGACAATCATTAATAAGATATGACCTGTTTAAATAATAAATAAATAATATTATCTTAAATTCTATAGATGAACTCGCCATCTTGGAAGTTATACACCTTTATTTCAAATCTAATCAATTTCCAAAATAACGAAGATATGAAAATGTGGCTATTGGTCTTATTCCACGGTTAGGCTATACATGTATTCGTGGAACTCAAGTTACTCTAAAGAATTATTTAGAAAATGAAACAACAAATGATTATTTTTAAACTTTTGGGTAACCAATTCTTATTTTTGTTTATTAATAAAATCATAATTTGGTATTACACTTTTAATCAAAACATATAAAAGAAGATACATAAAATGTAGTTTATCATAATTCAATTATCAAAACATTATCAAATGAGTCTTCAACTTCATACATTTTTTGTGAAAATTTATTTTTACCATGATTTATCTAATAATGTGAGTCACACATGTATTTTTATCATCAACTTTTTCATTTATTTTTACTATTGGAATTGCCTTTTATATTGATTAAAATAAAAGAGACTTACATAGTAAGGGGGCGACGAGATAACACACGGTCCCACAAAACGCCAAAAAGGCAATAGAAAATGTCATGAGGGCATCGGAAAATTCGACGAAGGCTTATATTAACATTCCCATAGGGAAACTAAAGAGCAAAAAAATAACCAACATCATGCACATGTCGCCATCGTATCAGGAGGAGGAGGAGGATCATCTCAAGGAGGAATGAAAGCTTTGCTATAAGGCTCTGCGGATGGATGATCCACCTGTCAGCCTTCCTGATCGGGATCCCACATTTGAAGAGGCACCATAATTTCCCAACTGGGGGACATAGATCCAGGGAATGTCTGCATATCTAGCAGAGGAAATCCCCACTGTGGAGTGCTAACCACAACGTTTCCTCGTAGGGGTGGGCTCCAACTAGGTCCAGAAGAGTAATAGGTAGAAGGGCAGCCATGCAGGGAGGGAGACCAGTGAATTCTCAAGTGGCTCTTCTGACGAGACCCAATAGCAGGCGGTCATCGGGGAGGTGAGGGCCGAGGTGGTGGCAACTGAGGATCCGGTAGGAACCTGCTCATCGTGCATGACGTGCTCCCCTAGTGTTCCAAGATCTCCTGAAGGTGTGTAAATTCCAAAGTAACTTTGACAACTTAAGCTTGAATCTATAGGTGTACAATAGACAAAATAACCACCTTATTAGTAGTAGAAAAATTTAAAACTGGATGATCTTACTTGAAAATGACAACATTGTGAGCTTTCTAGATATGAAATAAAATATAGGCATGAAATAAATGCCACATATTTACAATGTAAGTGGGTCATGGGCTAAAGTCACAGAATAAAGCAAGACACCATGGGAAAAATTCAGGGTGATAAGGTTGGAACAAAGAATGGATCCATTTCAAGATAACTTGGGTATGCGGGAAAGACCAAAAAAGGTGCAGGAAAGACTCAAGGTTGGAACAGAATGGGAAATTAAGAGAAGGAATATCGATATACCGAAGCCTTTCATCTTTAGGAAGCCCCTGATAAACAAGAAAATAGATAAAATGATTAACTTTGGGTTGTAGAAGAGGGTTCCAAGTACAGGAAATTCTACAGATCTAGTTAGACGAAGTAGAATGCAACCCCCATCGATCATTGAGTTTTTCAATGGCTAGCAAGAGAGGACATAATAGCTGGTAGATGGTCTGAGTGTTGTATCTAAGGAACACGATATCTATATTCCACCACCAGTCATTCCACCAAGCCACAGGAGGTTGGAGGCAAAGTTTATGCAACATAACATATGGAAGGATTTCATGAATTTTTGTAGATTAACAGAAGGTCTGAATTGTTTAGCTGAAATTTAGTGTTGAGCTTGGGCCAAGGAAGCCAATCTCTAAGATGCACCAGATCCTGGAGGGTTTGAATTACCTTGCGATAAAGTTGAATGGATTTAATTCTAGGGGTTCTACAAGCGGTAAAGAGACTTTTGTGAAAATAGGAGACCACCAGATGTTCTATGAATTAAAGGAAGGTCCAATATTAAAACCATCACCAATCAATCTCATGAGAGGCTTCACCTGCTCAAAGGCTTTCCAGATACTCTTGACAATAAAGGTTTTAGTAATTTTTACTTGAAGAAAAGTAATGATGAGAGAACGCAACCCAATTCCCCTCCAACACATCTTATCATAGGGATGTCCAGAAGAAATTCAATGGCATAACAGAATTTTCCAAGCTTGCGTGCCTGAGAGACACCAGATAATCCATTTAGCGCACAATGCAACACTTTTTTTGCAAACGTCAATAACTCTCATGCCACCTTGAGCTCGTGGAAGACATCACACATCCCAAGAAACTCAGTGAAATCCAACTGAACTAGAACATTTACACCAAATAAAGTCACAAAGTAACCTGGGTAGCCAGTTAAAGGAAGTACGAGATGGAAACTAGCAAGAAGAATAATAAACATGAGTAGCAGTAACTATCTTAGTGCACCACTTGAAACTTACCCATGAAAGAGAGCAGTTTGGAAGACCAATTGGTGACTTTCTGCTCAACCCGGGTAAAAAACATAATTCCACAAAGTCACAGAGTCACTATCAAAAGTAAAAGGAATACCACAAAATTTGAATTTCCTCTCACCAACCATCCACTTCAGAGGGGTAAGCTTGAAGCCAAGATCGCAAAGGTAAACAACTATAACGATAGCCCAATTCTTTAGACAACTGAATATGGATCTAGAAGCCAAACAACAAGTGTTAAGACAATCGAAGCTAACCACAACATTTTGTTCCAACTCAGCAAGAGTAAGGAAGGAATCATCTGTAAAGTGCCCATTGATAAGTTGAGTAGCATGATCATGAAGGGAATAGCTTGGATTCGGCTCTGGGAAAATTTATGGGAAATTAAATATCCCAAGGCATCAATAGCAAGAACAAACAAATCTGGTGCAAGAGGGCACCCCTGTTTGATGGAACAGAAGAGGCCAATGGAAGTAGATTAGAAACCATTTATAGTGAGTTAAGAAGAAGCATCAATGAAAAGTGTGCTCATAGCAGATCGAAATAATTCACCAAATCCCAAGGCTTGTAACATAGCTAGATTTAAAGTCCATTCAATTTGATCATCAACTTTTTCAAAGACAATTTTAAGAAAAAGAGGCTGCTACAATGAGATACGAGCCCATTCCATTCCTTCTTAAATAGTGATAAGATTGTCCAAAATAAAACAGCCTTTAACAAAACCCATTTTCTCAGGCCAAAACAATCTAAGGTAAAATATAAGCAATCTAGAAAGCCAACACATTAACAAGAATTTTATAAGAAACATTCAGCAGAGTGATTGACTTCCAATTATGACTTTGTTGGGGATCACTTGCTTTAGGAATAAACCTGATGTATCGCAGCAAAAATGATCTCAGGGCGAGAGTTGAGTAGGAACCACATCAAAAAAATTTATGCAATGCATAATTTTGCTTAACTAAATCCTCCTAGGCTTGAAAAAACTAGACGATCATGCTTAACAAAATCAACAGTGATCTCTAGTAGCTCAATAAGCCACTTGTGAGAGTCATAAATGGCTTTAATCGTTTTCCAAGTGTCCTTGCTAGGAGGGATTTGAAGAATCTTTTAGAGGATTTATCTCCCACCCAAACCCAATAAACTCTCGAACGGATATGAGCACCACTGGCTGAATGAAGACAATTGAGCTTGAGATTATGGTGGATCTCAACAGCTTAGATTTGAAGATAAGATTCAAAAGGATTAAATTCAAGGAGAAAAATTATTCTTTTTGAATTCTTTGTGTAGATCTAAATCAACCCTTCTTCAAACTTGGGAAACCTGTATGCCAAAACCAACAGAGGAACTTAATGGTATGCTGAATTACAGCCTCCAACCATGCAATTTAGCTAGTAGCATAAGGCGAACATGGCTCCATATTCCATATTTTTGTGATGAGTTGGATTACTCCATGGTGACTCAATAGAGACACATTAGGAAAAGAATTGAGTACTAGACACCTTAGGAGGGCCCCCTGCTAGACAACCTTAAATATGAACGGATGGTGATCTGAAAAAAGCACTTTCTGGCTAGACCTTGATAGTGGCAGAGCCATGCATGGAAAAATTAAAAATGGTCTACTATGAAAGAAGAGCATGATCAAGGATTTTTAACATATGATCATATCCTTCTCAGAGGTTGGTCCAAGTGAACCAAGTTTTGTCCTTAAATTCCTGCCACCATTTGAGTAACGGATCAGAAAGGCCCCAATGGATTTTAAAATAATACCATGTTACACATTGTCGAGACACCAAACGCATCAAAAGTGTCCCACATATATAATCTGGGTGCTCCACCATATTCAAGTCACCACAAACAAACCAATAAGTAATGGGTAAGTTATCACTTAACCATTTCCATAATAAAGTTTCTATCAGGGCCTTCATTAGGAGCATAAACATTGAGAATACGAAAATACATATCATTAATATTCATAATCACCCTATTATTTAGGTCTTAGATTGAGGAAACAATTAATGCTATTAGGAATATATTGAAAATTCCTAGAGGAGGAATTGGGGAAGGATAAGAAGGAGCTCGCTGAGAAGAACAAGGACTTGAATCTGGAATATCTTATTAACGTGCATTTAAGGCGTTAATTAAAAGAGGAGAAAGCAAGGGTGCACAAGATGCACAAGAATATTGAAATGATTACATGTGTTATTGTTTTAAAAGCATCATGACTTAGCACCCGCCCGAGAAAAAATATGAATCAACCTTGCAGTGTATGAAGGATTTGACCCACATCCTCACGATGGAAAGGCAACCATTTTCCTTGGAGTCTACAAAAGAAAGCATTGGCACACTAGTAAAAAGAAGAGAAGATGAAGGTTTTCGAGATTGTTTCTTGATATACTAAAACTTCTTACATAGGTAAAGACTGACGTTCAAGTCGCAGAAACTACATATGACAACTGCACTAATAGAGATAGAGTGGTAAGCATCCTAGTCACCACACATGAAATGGAACTCAAGTAGTTTTAAGAAAAAATAAGGGGAACAGGACTGAAAGAGATAAAATCCTAGCCAAGATGGAGAAGAAATTAGAATCTATAGAGACCTTGCGAGGATAAATCAAAAGCCAGCTAGAGGAATTGTTCCCTAAAATCACCCGCAGGATGGATGTGCTTGAAGACTTGGGAGAACAGTTGGTGAGTATTATTGAGACAATGAGTGCCAAAGGGGAGGAATTAAGTGCTGAGGAGGTGAGCGCCTTAGTTAGAGACCTTTGTTAGCCAACCCAAAACAAGGTTGATGCTTGGGAAAAGCTTGAGGCAGAAATATGGAAGGATTTCCCTCTCCTCTTCAAAAATAAGCATTTTTCTCATTCATTCTCCCCATTATTTCATTATTTCTCCCCAATTCTTCATTCATTCATTCTTTTTCCCCTATTCTGGGACCTCCATTCATTATTCTTTAAAGAGAAGTGTTTCCGAGGATGGAGAATAGGCATACTATGGGGTGACGTTGGGCCCAGAATATTGGCTAACTACAAGAAAGCACATGGGCGTGCATGACCCATTTGAAAAAGGGGCGAGTGGGTTGAAGGCACGTAGGGTAGGATTCTAGTAGGGTTTAGCATAACACATGGTGTTTGCATAAGACAAGATAGATTTTGGGACTTAGTCATATTCGGCATTCCAGGCAGCACATGAGAAAAACATGACCCGTCTAGCATGCAAAGTGGATAAGGTGCTATCCTAGTAGCTATAGGGTCAAGAATGGAATATTCCATACATGCGATGGAAGGATCCAGAAGGACATCATTGCAAAGAGTGGAGATTTCAAATCAAAGGAGGCATGCTCTATTGGAGGAGCACTTGGACACTTGTAAAACCGATATGTTACCTCAGAAGGAATGGTGGTGAAGGGAAAAAATTATATATAGAAATGCACGAGTGGTAGAAGGTAGCAGTAGAAGAGAGAGCATGGGTGCTGGAAAAGAGGCGAAGCTCTGTAGAAATATCATGGAGGATTCTATGGGTTGGGATTAGAGGAAATATAGGAGTGATGACATATTTAGAGGGATGGGTCTGTGTTTATCCTTGTAATGTAAAATACGTAGTATATTTTTTGATGAATGACCTTGCTCTGCATTATTATATTGGTCTTTTATGGCCTCAAATGAATGTAATGTGGTTACCGAACTCCTCAATACAAATATAATGTTTTTTTCTAAAGCATATATGTGTTCATGAGTATAACCCTAGTGCATTTTATTTGGGTATGGATCAGTTCTGTATTATGTTGGATATTTCTCTTTTATGGATGCAATAAGATGACAACTCATCCTAGTATTTTAGAATAAACACATGGTTCCTTTCCATTCTTTTATACTTAAGTATCTGTCATAGATGATGTATTATTACAATAGTCACATAAAAGAGGAGTTCGACGCCCGTGCATGCCTTCAGTGAGCGCCCAGCACCCGCTGGGTGATAGGCCAACGGGCATGGGATTAGACTATTTATATAATGGGTATAAAACTTACTATGGTTGTGTAGGAGAAAATTTAGAATGGGTCAAAAGTGGATAGACCCGAATGCACTAGTTCGGGGCCTAATAATGATAACACATATTGTGAAGGTTAAATTAAATCAGCTCATGAGACATATGCAAGGAGAAAATTTTAATATTTAGATGGTCGCGTAGATATTTCACCAGGTCTACTTTGACACACACACACACACACACACACTTGTTTGATCATGAAAAGGAAAATCTTTCCTGTTCATGGCATATCACCCTGTCAATGGGCTTGAAAAGCTATGGAAGAAAAGACCAAAGGTGCACAAGGAGGCTGGGGAGCTCAATCTAGACATGAATTTTAAGAAAAAACTTGGGTAGTGGGACTGAAGTCCAAGATCCATGGGGATATCATGAGCAGGGTGTTTCCTAAATACCAGTAAGTTGCCTTAAGAAGAAGGACCTATAATTGTGAGGGCTCATGAAAGGTAAACATGTAAAAAACTCCTGGTGAGGTTATGGACAAGAGAAACCTAGATACAGATAGACTCCGAATGGTTTTTCATCTAGTACTGCAAGTAATTTTCACACGAGATGTGTCCACAGATGTAGGAAATAAGATAATGGTTTTGGTACAACTTAACCATAGGGTCTAAAAACTCCTAAAAAATAACATCAGGAGATATTTCAGATTCCATACCTTGACATAAAATCTCGGCACAAACTTCCTTGTGCACTTGGGGAACCATTATTTCTAGTACTAACAACCATTGCAATGGGGGATAAGTTGGTCATTTATAGGCTGCTACAACACCTTAACGGTAGGAAAAATCTTGAAGGTACTATGATAAGACTGAGGGATGACCACAAGAAAAGGCTAAGGACACATAGTTTCTGTAGCGAGACAAGTCAAGGTTAGAATTTTTCATTTGTTTATCTAATAGAGAATAATTAAAAAAAAATTACTTTTGGCTCTTGAAACATTGATTTCAAAGGAATTTTAATTGACTTAGTTTAATAAAAATATAATTAAAAATAATAAAATCTTTAAGATTTCTTTTTTGAAACAAGACAATTTATATTATAGCAATAGTTTTATTAAAACTAAATATAAAAAAAATCTTTGAAAATAATTACCTTGGAGATTTGTTTATTTGATATCATTCTTCAACAAGAGGTGTTAATTATTAGAACCTTGATATTGTATATTTATTGTTTATTACATCTACATAAATTGTTTAGTTTTATAAATAATTATACAATTTTTAAAAATTCTTTTTTAGGCATGGCTCGACCAAGATTAAATTTTGAAAACAAAGATCAAATAATAACATATCAAAGACAATATCATAGAAGAAGACAACAAGAAATGATAGATGCATGGCGAGAGGTACAAAGAAAATGTCAAAATGATAATGATAGGAAAAGATTTGCATAACATAGGGATGAATTAAACAAATTAAGAATTAAAATGTTGAAAGATGAAAAAAAAGTAAATAAGATGATAATGATTTGTGAATAATCATCTCAAGATGACTCATATGTATTAAGAACAATGTTATAAAGAGAAATTCATTCAGATTAGTTGCCTGAGAAAGAAAGACGACATAGACAAGAAATTAACCATGAAGCGTCTCAAAATGTATTATCATAGATTGGTTGGTAATGTTGAAGGTAATTCTAGGGTAGGAAATTCAATATCAATGGATCGTGTGCTCGAAACACCAAAAAATGTAGTGTAATATATAATGGACATCGATGTTAGAAAAAAATGTACAGAATAATGGTGTGTGAGAGGAGACAACATTACACCCAATAATAAGAAGAAAAAGAATGCAAAAATAATGATTTACAAGAGGATTCATACAACACAACCTAGAAGAAGAAGAAAAATTCAAGATTCCACATAATGAGAGAGAACGAAATATATGTGATCCCAATGGAATTCTTGGGAGAGATTTAAAATGTCATCCATATGATTTTTTTGACATGATCTTGATAACCTTTCTTCACTAAAAATGTGTAATAATTTGTCGAGAATTATACTTTGGAATCAAATTTTATTGAACACATGAAGGACCCGTGTGTAATAGATGTCAACAAGATAAAGGTCATCACCAATTTTCAACGTCGAACAATATGGATCCTAGGTCAAAACTGCCAAAAATTAAAAACTTAACTCAATTTGAGGAAATTTTGATAGCTTGTTTCAACCCAATCCTACAAGTGACAAATGCAATTGGAGGTCAATATAAATATAAAGGATGCACGATTACTTTTCCTCAATAAGTAAACAAAATTTCTAATGTTATTCCACATAGATTAAAATATTTTCCAATGATTGTTATTCAGATAAGAGATTAACATGGAACAAATTACAACTTTACAGTCATCAGAGAGTGATTGTATAATATACTAAAATATAAAAATAGAATATGACAAGTTCTATTCAAATGTTTAGATTGATGAAAATAATCTAAATGATTCCACCTTATTCTGATAAAAATGTATTAAACTAAATGAACTATGTCCATATGGAGCTTGATTTTGATGCGAATCAAATTGTAGTTGTAGGTTTTGTCATGGAGATAGATGAAGTAAATATCATTACTCACACAACATCAATAGCCTCTAAATGACCCAATTCCCTAAGGTATATGGTATTAATTCATGCATGGGAAAATAACCCTGATGCAGACCGTAGAGCACTGATTGATTTTCCAATGATAGAAGCACCTCATATCAATGAGTATGTCACACCAGGATTACTTGATATGAAATTCCTTAATTTATTTCCCGATGGAAAATGTGATTGGATAGAACAACGGTTAAATTGATTACAACTCCATGATTGTGTTAAAAAAATATTTTGATATAGGGATCAATAGTTTGGATGACATTCTTTATTTAGATATGACATGATGAACATGATCATGATACATCATGCACAAAATTCATATTCTTTGTTTGTGAATAAAATCCTCCAAGATAATTCAATCACCATCAATGAGTTATGTCAACATATGGAAAATGTGCCCCATTCACATCTAGTTGATCATTTGATGTGGTATAGAACATACTTAATGTGTACAACATCCTGTTAGGAAAAATGTCATGGTAAATTGACTGATATGTTGCATAAAATTAGATAACCTACCATTTATTTTACTTTGAGTGCATTTGATATGTATTGGCATGATATACATGCATTAATGCCTATAACACCAGCAGATAATCCACAAGAATTAAAAAATTGGATACGGTAAAATATCTTTAAATATCCTCATGTATAGTGTCATACTACATGCACCTGTAATATACACTTTTATGAAAGGAGATATTGCAAAAAGGAATGAAATTTTATGATTATTAGTCTAGATATGAATGGAAACGTAAGTATTCACCACATGTGTATGGTTTCATATGGTTATAAGGGGTAACAAATATGGAAAACCTTGATTGAACTAATGATTGTTAATGTAAAAATGTTGAAAAATACTTACATTATGTTTTCCATGCATGAATCCTCGAGATTATGCACACCAATTAAATACACAGGTATGATATCAATTGTCATCAAGTCTATGTTTTTTATATAATTATTACATTATCAAAATATATGTCAAATTTTTATATGTTATGAGTTTATATGTCTACCAAAGTTTTACACAACATCCGTGTCTTTGAAATACAAGACAACTTACACAAGTGGATCTATGGTAGCTGACATATAAAATCATGTAATGATTTTTCTCTTGCATCAATCTCAATATAGCTCATGAACACATATGTATAAAGAGTATATATAAAATATATGATATCTATCAGTTCATAGTGATAAAAAAATACATAATATAAAGTGGTAACAATTCAAGTTATGTGTATAGGTCATGGTTTGTATTTTTGTAAATATTTCAATTTGTTTCTATTTTTGAAATTAGATATGTACATGGAGAAAATTAGTCTAAGAGCTACCCAATGAGATCCTCATGATGAGGAAAATTAGATCCAGAAGAAATTGGAGGTGAGGGCCTTAACTATGCTAAGGAATTATGTTTATGTGTGAGTGGTAAAAAACTGGTAATATGTATCATAGAAGTTATAAGAAGAGAACTATGTGAACTAGATCCACGAGAAGCAATGTGTGACATAATATACCTACAAGGAGGAATATGAAATCAATGTTCACTAGAGATAACACATGTACTAAAATACTTATGAGGAATCCTAGGAGGGAAACAACCACTAGAGATAACATGGAAAGTAGAAGAAATAAATGGAGCCATAGGAGGGAAAGCACCATTATAAATAACCTATAAAGTAGAATTCCTAGGAGGGTGATGAAGCAACAAAGGAATATGATCATGAAAATGAATACCATGAAACATGGTAACTTGTTATTGGTTAATAAACTTGATGCATTTGTATTTTATAAGAAATATGGAACATACTTAAGAGAACATAATCAAGGAAGACCTAAAAACATGTAACCTAAGCTAAGAGTACAGGCCACTAGGAATGATACTTGTGTAGTAACATAATCGAAAATAATGGGTAGAATAATACATCTATAGTTAGGATTACAATCATGTGTGATTTGATTTTTAGAATAAATAAGAGGATGAAGTAGTTTGATAGTACATACATTATGCTTTTAATTTAGATCTACAAAAACATTATGTATAGTTTCCTTACTAATATATGTGTGAATATAGATAATATATGATACAAGAGTTTCATCCATTTCATATTCATAAAAATAAATAAAGGATGGAGAAGGTGGCATAGTAAAAACAATGCCAATAGCTATATCCAATGGGTGATCATAATAAGGAGGAGGTGGCACTACATGATGATCATTGTGTACTTTTGTAGTAGAATTTTCATTTTTATGATTAGGAAGTGGATCATTGAATATTTTTAACTTTGTATTATCATTAGTAGGTGTATAGGATTCAGTTTTCTCATCCCATTTAATTGGATTTGTATCAATAAGATCTTGTATAATATGTCAAAGTTTGATACATTAAAGAATGAGGTGACCAACACATCTATGATAGTCATAATAATAATTAGCATCAAAAAAATACTTACCATGAGACTTTATCGCATCAACCTCAAGTTGTCAAGGGAGATACACGAGATTACAATCAAGTAATTGTTTTAGAATAATATGTGGAGCTCAAGATATACATGTAAGTTACCTTCATATTGGTTGTAATTACAACTTAATAAGTTGATGTATGACATTAATAGTGTCTTTAGTAGTAGCCTTATATTCATTTCAATGTATATTTTATTGAAAAATTGGCATTATATGTAGTAGAAGAGATAGTATCATACTTAATCTTATTTATATGTAGTAAATTTTCCCTAGGTTCTTTCAGTGTATGAAATAGATGATAAAATTAGGGAGTTTTATTGAATATAACTAATTCTTGCAAAGTAGAAAGCAATATTTGTGTGAAGAGATGTGTTCACTACCATCTATAATATTATTCATTTTAGTAAGGATATTCTTGTAACATAAAACATAATCATTGATTTTCTCATTAAACATGTTTCATATTTTGGACATTTGAGCATAATAAACGTTTTCCTCAATATTAATAGAAAATTGTGCAAGAAATGAATTTTACAAAGTGGTAAAATACCACACAGAATGTTTGGTGAGATCATAGAACTATTATAGAGAGAATTCCTTAAGAGTTATAGGGAAAAGATTACTAATTAAGATATCATTAGATGCAAAGTAAAAGTAAGCAACATGGAATAATCAAAGGTGTTTTTTTGGGTCACTCTTTCCATCATAAATAGAAATATTAGAAGAAAGGAAAGAAATATTAGAAGAAAGGAAACCAAGAGGTAAGGGGTAATAATCCACTTCACATGCAATTGGATTACGAAACAATTTATTATAATATATAACATGAGAAGGATCATATGCACCTTATTGTAGTTGTGATATTTAAGATTTTAAAGTATTAACAATGCTTTCAACAACATGTGTGCAAGAAGAAGAATCATGTGAACAACTCTGTTTTCATGTAGGAATAGTGGTAGTCATAAGAATGGACATAGAGACATTAGGAGTTGGAATATTAGGTTCCCCTTCTTATGTAGGCACCATAGAGTTGGGAATGGTAGATTTTTGTATAGAAGAAAAAGATGGATACTTCCCAAAAATGGATTCTTAATTAGGTTTTTTAATTATGAGTTTGGTTGAAAGAATAATCTTAATAATAATATCTATGTGATGATAATTTTCATGAAGTTGTGCATGAAATTGAGATATGATTTTAAAGCTTGTTCTTATTCCATAATGTTGTCCTCTTTAAGGTCATAATCATAATATTGTTCAATATTTGTTTCCATATTATTCATCGGTACCTCATTAGCATGATCAGGTATAGATGGAATGCCAAATATATGCAATGAAGAAGAATCCATAAGGATATGGCATTTGTGAGTAGTAGGAGAAAGATCAATATGCTCATTTGATTGATTGCTAAGCTGGTTGTTACACCTATAGGGCATAGGAAGGAACCATGTGTAAAATGAGATATGAAAATAATCATACATCAATATATGAGAAAAAACCCTAAGGAAGTTAAGGTTTTATCTAGAATATTTGATTCAAGATATGAGTTTACCAAAATTTTACACCCTTTATTTATTTTATGGTTTTATGGTATGCACAACATATAAGGATGTAAGTCTTATTATAAAATGTTATTCTAATTAAGTAACTTCCAACATTAATCATATAATATCATAAAAATTCATTAATACTTTCAACTAATGATAACAATATGCTACAATCTCAAAAAAGAGAGGAGAGATGCAATTTTCTATAAGAAGTGTTACGAGAGAGATATGGGTACAAAAACTAGAGAATTTGGGATTACTAAACGTAAACATGTTTCATTACTAATACTTAAACTAGAAAATACCCTAGTTTAGAACCATACAACTCTACCAAGATTATTTATATGTCCTTGGACCTACTTTGAGTGGGGTTACGTAAATCTATTTTCCCTTTGGTTACCATAAATGTGTGTTATTATCAAACCCTGAGTGTCACATAGTCCTGAAACCATATGAATAATTTGAACCAAACTCAAAACCTAACCATAAGAGGAAGACCATGTAGTAAGCGTAGTGTTTTGGTTAAATTTCAATCCATTAATTTCCTATAATCGGAAATACTATGAAGCGGCCTCAAACCACACATAATTTTCCACCAAGCATGTAATATCTATTTAGATGCATATAGTTAGAAAATTGAATCACTTTGACCATACTTGAGATGATTTTTCTCTTGTTAAGACATTTATTTGAGATATTTGTGTGCTTGTGAATAAGGGAAAATAAACTCCTCTTCCTAGTTGAGTGTTAATATATCTATATTAATGGCCTCCCTAATGTAGTGCATAAACTTGGTAAGTTTCTTGTATATAAGTATTTGCAATGATAGGTTATGAGAGTGTCACGTGATTGTTAGGTGAGTAGATGAGGTGATATAAATTTACTTATATATGGTTGTGAACATAAATCATAATGAAAAATCCAAGCCCAGAGGATAAAAATACCCAACAAAGATAATCATCTAGAAGAAAAATTTGGAGGATGTGTTGGTCCAAGACTGTACAAGTCATCCAGGGATGATAACTACATCATAACCCCAATGTACAACTTTAGGCAATGTGATAATGAGTGTAATATAAATTTTTTACCATGATAAGTAGAGGTTAAGTGTTTATGTTATGCATTGATATCCAAAATGTGACGAAACATCAGTTTGTAGGAATAAGAAATTTGGTAGAGATACAACTATATGTATTGAGTGGGGATAGGATGTGGATATTTGTCTTAGAAAATAAGTGTGGTCATAACCAGTAGTGTCAAAAGGGTAAATTGGAAAATTTGAGTGTCTACATTAATACCTACTTATATCCCCCGAATAGGGAATACCTTAAAGATTCAATACATTCAATGGGTTTGATGTGATTCTTGAGGGAATAATCATTACCTAGGACCCCAACTCCTATCTTATATTGTTAAATCATATGGTCTAGGGGCCCCAGTATAGTACAAATCTGAAATTTATTTTCAAGTTATATTATATGGAAAATAATGAAACCAAGAATTGCAGGTGACTTGTTTATTCACTACACAACTTAAGACATTGTGTTTATTTGGATTTAGGACTTTACACACCTTATATCCTTAGAAAATTGATCTTGGTAGTTTACATAAGATAGTTTAAAATAAAAATTATTTGGAAATTTAAATAAACAAATTTATGACTTCTTAACCCTTTGTAGAAATTCAAATTTGGTAATGTATCCTTTAAAAATGACAAGTTTTGATTTGTTCCTTTAATAAGAAAAATTCTCACATTTCAAGCTCAATCAACACATATTTCTATCTCTCTCTTGAATTTATCATCTCCACACTTTGTTATGTAGATCATCTAGGAGATATTAATTACACAAATTAGTAATTTATATTTTGGCAACACTCCTGAAATTTTGAGTTTACATCCCTATTTACTTGTCCAAAACCATACAAAATGGGTCTATAGTCCTAGAAAACGTGTATGGTCTTGGAACCTCTTGTCTTATGAATTTACTTCTAATTTGATTATCTTATGTGTCATCTATTATTCCTAGGTTCATTCTTATCATGAAATTTCACCTATGAAAGCCTATACAAGCAAGACAATATCACTTCATAACTCACCTACCACTTTCATAAGCTCATATTACAAATACCAGCACAAAAGCACTAAATCCTCTCTTAAATATTCTAAATACTACATCATGTAGAGAATCCAATAGATAAATTTTTAAGCACTCAACCAGGTCGAACAATTTATGTTCCTCTATTTTAAAGAGTGTTAAGTTCCCACAGTAATGTTTAGTAAAACTAAGAAAACTCTTGAAGCAGTTTCAAAGGTATTCAAAATACAAAAGGGTTTGTATAGAAATTGAAGCACACCATATCACACTACTACCTAGTTGGGTACAATATCTAAGGTTTTCACTTATTGCAGGTCATTATAGGTTGTGTCTATGTTATGTGAGCTAGAGTAACATACAACAATGAAAATTTACAAACAAGTGACGGGAACAAAATATTATAGAACTTCATCAAAAATAGGTCCAAGGCCGCACAGAAGAGAGAAAACCCATTAAAAATAAGGACAACAGCATAGCGTCTTAGAAAAGGAAACAATTTAGTTACATTACCATAAATGAAGCATCTTTAGGTTTAGATCATCTTGCTTATCAAGTTTGCACATCCAAGTCTCCTTCTTTCCACTTTTTTACATCTATCTATTGATCTCTTGTGTTTTTGAGATATCATTTTATCGTTTATCATTATTGCAAGTACTAATGCATTGTTTTGATCATTTATAATTAATTAATTCATAATAAGCCCCATAAAAAACCCTTACATCCTATATATTTTCTTATTCAATCTTAACTATTATTTTAGGGTGTAAACACCTATGTAACCTAGTGGAAACCCACCACGTTAGGGGCATACCTAAACTAGGATGATCTTATATTTGAAGTTTATTTAGATCATATCTTTCATATTTTGTTGCATCTGACAAAACTATTCCTTGGGGGGATATCTACCACATTGGGGTCACACCTATATCATGGGCACATCGCATATCAAGTTTATATACATCTTATATTTATACATAGGTATATTAGTGACATAGAGATTCTATTTTTGATCTTACACTACATTATATATAATGAAATATTCTATAGT
Organism: Taxus chinensis; assembly: GCA_019776745.2. NCBI lineage: Eukaryota > Viridiplantae > Streptophyta > Pinopsida > Cupressales > Taxaceae > Taxus > Taxus chinensis. Next base: position 701,004,076 of record CM034154.1, on the reverse strand, counting down.
TTATTCATTCGATGGTCACATTGTTTATTTATGGATATTGATTTGACATGATACATGCATACTTTTTGTTGGTCATTACTTAACTATTTTCATACTACACACTTATAACTAGTTTGACTACTATTGGCCCACTATAGTCTCCAAGATCCTATTTTTGGCTATTTGAGATTGCATCATACATAGTCACTCTAGGAACATTATTTTCTACATATTGTATGATGTTTAGATTGTTTTATGTACTTATACGCTCTTGTATATGTTCTATGTGTTGTTTCATATATACACTTGTATGCTCAATGTACTTACTTTGTCTATGACATATATACTATATGGAATTATACACTATATGAACTCTATGTTGTGTATGTTTTATATACATTGTTTTCTCCATGCACTTATATGCTCTATGTAGTTTTTTCTTTATGCCTTTATTATCTATGCACTATATGTATTATAACTTGATGTCTATATTTTTTGGTTGCTCAATAGTTGTATGTGTTGGAGTGAGGGATATTATTTACTTATTATTTATTAATAAGGTGAATTTCCCTTACCCATGGTGAGTAATCTCACTTAGGTGAGATCATAGGTAATTAGGTTTCATTAGGATTTATATGACATATTTTTTCATAGAATCTGTCATATGTGTCACTGTGTGTCATACAGGAGCTACTTTCCCTTAATGAAATGTAACTTGTTTCTCCCTTGTGGAGGTATGATGAGTCTAGGCATGGGATTTACACATCACTCCTATATGTACTTATTTTGTAATCTATGGGAATGTTGGACAATTTTTGGTTCTTGGTTAATCTCTTGCTAATTACTTAGAGCTTATCTTCTATTCCGCTGGAGTGCAAAAATCTTCATGTTCACATAATTCTATTAGATTCACGAATCTCAATCTCACTAGTCTTAGTAATCATGTCACTTGCTTTGCTAGTTGTTGGTTATTCTTTGTTTCATGTTGTTTTCTCTACTTGTGCAAGTTTTAGACCATATTGGAAAATGTGTTTGATTCACCTTTCCTTGAGTTCATGTTTTACATGTTAATTACTTGTAGGAAATTCACATTATCGTTTGAGCATGTCTTAACTCTTGGTTCAGCTCATGTTCCCTAATTTGAGTTATCATTACATCCTCCCTGATAACTACTTGGAATTCCAACCTTGTTATACTGTCTCATCCTTTACTTGGAACTTATCCAACTCAACCTCAGGGCTACTTGTTTTTCCATCCTGGGCTTTATTTTTCTTATTTCGAATTCCCCGTAGGTTGAATCCTGATTCAAATATCCCATCTGCATTGGCCCTTGTCTTTGGTTCACCTGTACTTGCATTGTATATCTTTTTCTATGTCATCTCCCTCGTTGTTTTCATGTTCTACCTCCCTTCCCTATGTGCCAACTCTTCCCGCTACTCAAGATGTTACATGCTACTATGGACATTATAACCCTCCATCCCTATCGATATCATCTTCGAGATTTCCCTTTTCCTCCTCGAGCTCTTTACCCTCACCAACCTCCTTGGGCTCTTGTCTTCCTGCTCGCCCCCTTGAGCTACTTTCTCCACATGGAGCTTGCTCGATCTAACAAAATGACCTTGCTCTAGATGCTTTAATCCATCATTTTTAAATTCCACTTTTATTTTATATATATTTTGTTATTTAAACATATTATTTAATCAATTTAAGGGTTATTTCACTTAAAGGAATGATGTTTAATTAATAAGGTCTTAATTCAAACTAGGATCTTGTTTTTTAAGAAAGGATTAATATTAAAAGTTGGCCCCTTATTTAAAGGCAATTAATTTTAATTAGGAGGTTATTATATTATATTTTTTTTGTCATTTTTCATAAATTTTAAAGTCTTTTTAATTTAAATTATTTTTAAATAATTAAATTAATTGGAAAACTAAAATTATGAATTATAGCATTATTGAACTTTTTGTATCGCTGAAATTTCGCTAAAGTGTGTAACACCTTATGGAGTCATTTTTTTGCCTTCCGAGACAGTTTTTCTTTCATTTTGGATGCCCTTTGGCTCATCTTGACTCATTCTTGCATTATAATTGCTCTTGTTATTGATTGAGGGCTAGTGAGCGCATCTATCATAGCGTTGTAGTAATGGAGTTTTAAAGTGGCATGAGATGTTTTTCTCACCTAGGAACTTAGTTTTTACTCTTCTTCTTTTTTGTCCTTTATTGTGCTTGTTACGATTTCACTTTGGGTTGCATGTGTCAAAACACATTGTGGTCTCTACTCTTGTGTTTTTTCACTGATTATAAAGTGAATGACCAAATATTTCACACTGCACGAATGCACCTAATTTTAACCCACACATTTTTTATAAAGTTCCACAAATATGGGAGTTAAAATAGTGTTCCTTAGAGGATTATTTTTTCATGAATTTCAACTTTCATCATTCTATGGTCCAATTACATTTAGATCAAGTACCGAATCACTACATCATGCATGAATTGTTACCCCCATCTCCTTAGGATTTGCTCTTAAACCCATTGACCACATTCAACTTAATGATTGGTGGAATAAAATGACATGGCCTATGGATTTATTTGTCTTGCTATACTCAAAGATCTTCAATTTCAACTTGAGTTCACTGAGTTCCGACACAATTCTTAGAACTTCATTCGATAGCTATATGGATATGTTTACTATTCTTCAGACAGTGATGGCTCTCCAAATGATTTTTCATGCATGGAGGATAGTGAGTGTTATGACACATTCTCTTATGATGTAGTTGTACTAAAACATGTTGTTCCATTAGAATTCAGTATTGTTCCTCTCAAAACTCGGGATTCTCTGCCATAGGAATCCTCAGTTGATTACTCACCCACCTCACATGTTGCATCAAATATTTAGATTTCTCCTTCATAGGAATATTTATACTCCATTTATTCTATCATAGAGATCCTTCTATCACATTTTTCCTTTGCATATTTTGGTGTTCATTCTTTGCTAGGATTCCTATAATCCTCTACGACATGGCATATATTTAGGATTTGACTCAAAATTTGATAATATGCTTGAGGATACTAACATTACCTTACCGCATCTGCTTCCTTATCATATTGGTAATTCAAATATCAGAGTTGTTACACCATTGAATTCCATAAATTCTCTACAGTCGTGAAGGGGGTGGATCTGGTAATCAATCTGCTGGTAGAATTTGGCTGACCGGGACATCTACCTCTTTAGGATTCTCTTCCATGGAATATAAACCCTCTTGATGATGTATCTATATTTTCAAAATATTACCTTTTTAGAGACTGACAGGATCGTCTTTGCCTCACTTGATATATTGTCTCCTTTACATGTTGATCCATCTTCAGAGATAACTCATGTTCCTTCTCCCTCCACCACTAATTACAAAATTTCAGGTCCTTCAGATTCCATGGGATTTCATCATAATTAATATTTTGTAGAATCTGGCTAGTTCTCTCTTCTTCTCCTCTCCTTCTTCTTGCAGAAAGATTGTAGTTTGTACATAGGTACGTTATTAGGTAATTATTTATCAGGACCCATTTAAAACATATTTCTTAGGTTGTTTAGTGGATTCTTCTATCTCTTGTAAGTGATTTTTTTCCCCTTTTTGTTTTCCTCCATTAATTTATATCTTATTGTACATGGGTACCTCATCAATCCTAGTTCTCGGGACTCATTTCTCTTCTCTTCTAGAAAGATCGTTATTTGTACATGTGTACCTTATCAAGCCTTTAATTTATGGACCATTATGATGAATTTATCATAGGTTACCTAGGGGATTCCACCTTGCTTTATGACTTGCCTTTCATCTACCTAAGATTTGATGAAGGAGGCTGTTGGTGTGAGGGATATTATTAACATATTAGTTATTAACAAGGTGAATTTCCCTCACCCATGGTGAGTCATATCACTTAGGTGAGATCATAGGTCATTCAATATGATTTGGAATTATATGACATATTATGTAATAGAATCGATCATATGTGTCAATATGCATCATACAAGAGTTACTTTCCCTTCATGGAATGTAATTCATTTCTCACTTTGTAGATGTATGATTAGTCCAGGCACACGAGTTACACAAAACTCCTATATGTACTTATTTTTTTGATCTACGAGAATGTTAGACAATTTTTCCTTATGCACATCAATTTTTGGTTCTTAGTTAATATCTTGCTAATTACTTATAGCACATCTTTGATTTTTCTGGAGTGCAAAAATCTCAATTTTCACGTTCTTATGTTAGATTCTCAGAGCTCAATATGATTGGTCTTGGTAATTGTATCACTCAATTTTCTATTTGCTGATTACTTTGTGTTTCGTGTTGTTTTATCTCTTTGTGCAAGTTTTTGACCATATTGGAAAACATCCTTAATTCACCTTTCAACCATAATTTATTTAAATATAGACATTGTAGCAAGAATCTAGATTTATAGTATTATCATTCCTAGTTTTATAATTTTTTAAATTAGATTCCTAAATTTCTATTATTGGTTTTTATCTAGTGTGATATCAAATTCCAATATGTTTATTATTGGTTTTTAAGTAGTGTAATATCAAATTCTAATATTTACACTATGTCATACAAGTATGTTCCTAATTCTATATTGATTTTATGAGAATGGAAATATGACCATTCTCAACACACTAATAATACAACCATGTTCCTAATTATTTTTATGTGTATCTGCTTTATCTCAATTCTTTTTCTCTGATTCTTAAATGAGGCATTTTGATCCCTTTCGAAAAGTAAAACAATGTGATATGGGTACATGTTGTATGAAATATGAAGAAAATATTGAGTCTATGAGAATGGACATATGCCCATTCTCATCACACTCATGGTATAAGTATGTTCCAAATTATTTTTATGTGTATCAACTTTATATCTATTCTTATTTTATAATTCATAAATGAGGGATTTTGACCTCTTTTGAAAATTTATATCTTTGCGGACAATAGGTTAAACTCATGTTGCATTGCCAAACAATATTTTTGAGAGAATTAGAAAATAAATCTTTGCGCTCTAAATACTATAGATTTGCTTTCAAGAATTAGGGGATTATAGGCATATAATTTAATATCTAGACTTCAGAAAGGTTTGCACTTTATACAATTATTACAACAATTAAAAAATAAGTTATCTAGACTTACGCACATAGCTTTAGGTGAAGACCATATAATTTTTTGGTTGTAATGAATGCATAAATAAAGGCTAATTCGTTTAAAAAACCAAAGCATGAATTTTTGAAATGAGTTTTTTGTAACTCACATACAATTCCCTTTAAATCACAAGATCCAACTCCCTATAAACTTGCTTAGACCATAATCAAGGATTTTTTTTTCAAATTATATTAATTACATGGTGGAAATTATATTATTAATAATACATTAATAAGATTCAAGAGTTCCATAAGAATCACAATGTTTTATAGAATTATATTATGGAAAAATCATTCCAAAGTAATATAATACTCGGTTTTTCATTTAATTATCAAATAATAGTACAACTGCAAAGTTTTATAGGACCAAGGTTTGGAATAATTTTTTTTAAAAAAACCCACATCCCAGGCCAAGATGATTTCACATACAAATTTAGGATCTTCAATAGTTTTTCCAAGTCAACATTCCTTATCCTGTTCAAGTAGTTCAAGGTATGATTTAATGGACACGTGTCCTTTATCAGGTATCTTTATGTATCCACTTTTCCTTTTTTTGTTTGGTGTCCATGCCTAGATGATTTTATCCACATTGATATCTTCTTTAGGTTCGTCTGAGATGGTCCATGTTTTATTTGGCTTTAAACAATCCTGATACAATGTTGTACCTTATCCTCTCTCTGTAGGTTTCCAATATTGAACTCTCATCTTTTTATTTACATCATTTCTTCCTGTAGAAGGAAAATATCCCCATCTACTCTCCCCATCCATATCATTTCATTATCATTTCTTAGTCGTATAAGTAGCATTTGTCCCCTTAAACACATCCTTCAAGGGATTGAATTCTTGGTTAGATCTTCCATAAACAGGTCTAATGTAAATATCTAGTTGCTCACTATGTACAAGGTGTAGACCATCCAGTTGAGCTCTCCCTTGCTTAATCATAAGGGAAATTCTTGTTTCATTTAAAATAAAATGTTTTATTGGCCAAAATATTTATTTATTAGGTTGTCAGTAAGGCTGAGAAATCAAAACATATATTTACCACATTTTCTATCCATACACCAAAATTCAAAGGACCCAACCTCTCTCCATCAATTTTATGATCTTCTAGCACATGAGTTATAAAATCACATGGCCATGTCATCGTCTCTGCTACAAAATCTATGTTTGAGAATGACATTGTCTGTCAAAAAATATCTTCTATCTTTAGGAATTGTATTTATGGTGCTTTCAATGTCATCACTCTCAACATTACGTAATCCTCTGAACCACTAAAAATATTTTCTCTACCCAAATTTGGGGGAATGGATGAATCTGCATGCTTTGACACTTCACTCTCTTCCCAAGCAATGTAGTATCCTTTAGTCCTAACATTTTCCAAGGTTTCAAATTCATCAACTGAGAAAGGACAATTTTACTCTTCCATCCAATACTATGTTAACATTGACAATAACGAATCCTCTTCCCACATATTTATAATGTAGTGTCTTCCTACTTGGATATTACTCTTCCCTCTGTAACTTTGGTTCCTTTTGAAAACAATTCCACATGATCATCCTCTACAAATACAAAAGAAATTGCTACTATAACAACATTAAAATGACAAAGTTTTTGAGAATCTGATGGATAATATCTTAAACCACTGCATAAAATAAATTAAAAATTATCATGTATGTACAACCAAAAGTATATTGATTACACATAGCACATGAGATGTGAACTTCTATAATTCAAGTAAGGTTTGGAAACAATTCAAAATTATGACACATTGTAATTAAAATTAAAATGAATTTATTTATAACACGATTTCCAAACTATGATTGAACTTGACTCAATTGAATTAAAATGATGAGAAATAAATAGAAGTTACATTTCCATTTCCTAACCGCTTCATCCAGATAGAGGTTAAATAGATGAGAGTTGAATTTAAATAATGAGAAATAAATATTAAATAGAGGTTAAATAGAAGTTAATTAGAAACTTGATTGCTAACTACTTCATCCAAATATTTTCATCATATTAACATGACATATATTACTATTCCAAGAATTCCTCATACTTCCCATATTCCCTGACTATGAGAATGGGCATCTGTCCATTTTTAAACATTCTCATTAAAAGATCTAATTGTCATTCATTCTTTATGTTTCACGTATGAGAATTTTTCTTTATTTCTATATTGATTTTATGAGAATGAGCATATGCCCATTCTCATCACAATGATAAAAATATTTGTTTGTATGAGAAATGGCATATACCCATTCTCATCACAATAATAAAACTCTTTATTTGTATGAGAATGGGCATATGCCTATTCTAACCATTCTAACTCATTGAAGCAATATTAAACTTAATCATTTTATTATCACTATAAAGGATGTGGGAATGGAGAATAATCCATTCTAAAACAAATTAAATATTTCCTCTATTTTTATTCTCTGATTCTTATTTGAGAATGGGAATATGCTCATTCAATACAAGATAAAAATATGGACATATGCCCATTCTGTCTATGTGTATTTTTCTTCTATGATTCTTATATGAGAATGGGGATATGCCCATCCAATACAAGATTAAAATATTTGTTTGAATGAGAATGGACATATGCCTATTTTGTCCTTATGTATTTTTCTTATATTATTCTTGTATGAGAATGGGCATATGCCCATTCAAAAAAATATAAAAAAATTGGTTGTATGAATGTATACCTATTCTATCTATCTTCTATGATTCTTATATGAGAATGGACATATATCCAATTCAATACAAGATAAAAATGTTTGTTTGTGATAATGGAAATACACCCATTCTATCTATGTGTATTGCATTTTCATTGTTCTTGTTACTCCCTTTTTCATTGCCATTAAGAATTCCTCTCTTCTAAAAAAGAAATAACAACTAATTTCTATAAATGTTCTTCCAAGGTACTATCTCATTATTTAGAACATCTAAAATTAACCTATGATGTGAGTACTATAAGTTATATAATTTTTATCATTTTCACATCCATATTATAGTATCATTGAGAATGGACATATGCCCATTCTTTCTATGAGAATGCATGTATGCCCATTCTGTTATGAGAATGGAAAAAATAAAATTGTATTGAGAATGGATTGTTTGAAGCATATAAATGGTTCCACGTGAAATCCACGTGTCATCCCTAAGTATCCATTCATCTTTCTCATATTGTCATTATTAATGAATGGAGAAGGTGCAAAATGTAATAAATAATTACGCATATGAACCCATGAACAACCAGCAAAATGAACTCCAAAAGAAAATAGTGAGAAAGTTTCCTAAATAGGAAAATAACTCCATTTGCCAATTTGTGGCGGAAATAAATTTTTCTTCTACATTCCACCATTTATATTTATTAATTGAAGTCGAAAACTTGCCCCAACACTTGTTGCTATGAAACACGTGGTTTCAAAAAAAAAAAGGACTCAAACGGACACCCAGAGCTTGTCATCCAAATCACCAATGTACCAAATATTTGTCAAGTTCAACTGTCATTTATGACGTTTCATTAATAGACTAATACTATTACAATTTGAAATTAAACATAATGTATATTGCCTCAAAAGTTTACTAATTATACATGCATGCATCTCTCTCTCTCTAGTATAAATTAGTATAAATTAGTTTTAAATGAAAAAAGTAAATAACTTACAACATTGCTATGATAAATTTAAAAATTTATATTTTATTTTATATGCAATAAACCTAAAACATGGCTATGAATTATTTTGAGAATTTAAAATTTATTTTAAGTACAATTATTAAACCTAAAACATGGCTATGATATTGTTTAGTATTTATACTTGTTTTTGACCATGATAGTGAGACCATTAATTTGCGAATATTTTTTTTTGCACCATTTATTTATTAATTGAAGGTACTTATTTGTCAAGTATGTCATCACCACCCGTTGCAGGGAAATCGGCGAAATTAATGGCAATTAATTCTCACCACTTTCTGGCACTGTGGAGTATCCTATTTTGATGCTGGGAGAGATATTGGGATATTGCAAGGTTTTGGGTCGATATCTCTTTATTTTTCATCCTTTCTAATTTTTTTTTTCATCCAGTTTCCCCCCCGTTTTTTTTGTCCTTCCGCTTTGGGATGCATGTATTTCGTTAGACCATTTTTTCCTATGAAGCAAAATATTTGAAGAATATTTCTAAGATATTGTTTGTTCTCTCCATTAAATTTTTGTTGACCCTTTTCCGCTTTGGGATCCCTATGTTTCGTAAGACCGATTTCAGCTTGTGAAGCATAAGATTTGAAGAAGATTTCAGACATGAATTATTCTAACTCTTCTCTATTGAATTATTATGAGATAAAGAATGGGAAGATGCCCATTGTCATATAGGAATCATATATTATGATTAATATCTAGATAAAATTTAATTTGTTTTAGAATGGGTACAATTTCCCATTATCATATAGGAAATCATATAAGAAAAATAGATCACATTTACTTTGTTTTTGAATGGGCAGTTCCCCATAATCAAAACCTTCATACAGTCTCAAAATTATTATGTTCCATCTTGTATCAAATGAACAGCTACCCAATCCCATATAGGAATCATAAAAGAATAATATAGATAAAATCTAATTCGTTTTAAAATGGAAAGTTTCCCATTCTCACAACCTTCATATAGTTTTTTAATTGATTAAGTTAAAGGATGTGAGAATGGGAATATTATTTATAAATCAATATTGAACTTCAATCATTAAATTAAAAAATCTATAAAGATTGTGAGAATCATTGTATACCTCCAATTCAATACAAGACCTAAATATTTGTTTTTTTAGAATTGGCATATGCCCATTCTAAACATTATAATACAAAGAAATTATTTGAACTAAATCATCTTGTATATTGTCCCATAAGTTTAGTAATTTTCCAAGTGTCATGCATCTCTCTCTCTCAAGGATATTTAGTATTAAAAGTTGTACCAAATTATTATAGATGTAAATAACCTAAAACATGGCTATGATATTGTTTAAAATATATATTTGTTCTTGACTATGACATAACGAGACCACCATGTAAATATATTTTTTACCATTATTCCCATTATCATTGTCCATTTATTTTTGTGCACAAATTCCTTAAATTACCATACAATTAATAGAGCTATTCCACCTTTTGTATAGAATGAGATTATGTCATTTATTTTTTGTATAGTTTTTTATGTAAATCATCCTATTACCATGGACATTTTGTGTCATAGTTATCTACTAGTGAAAAACCTATCTTCTATTATATGCTAAAACAGTTAATGTATATATTCAGTTGAACCCATAAAGAAAGATCCCTATATTCAGACATAATACCACTGCATAACATCCAACACTTAAGCAATTTCCAAATAACAATCTAAATTCTCCGTTGGTAAATCCAACACCTACCTTATATGAGGTTTCTGTGAGAAATGTTTCCGCAAATTAACATTTAGTATTCCCACACATACCTAGTAAATAATTTGCAATGACACTGCTATATTCAAGCCTTATTTACAAGTTTTAACAATTTTATAAGTAATGTCCTTAAAAGCAATAGTAAACTTAAATACAATACAAGTTATATTGAAATTAATTTTTTTTGCCCATTCTCACAGCCTTTGTAGAGATATTAAAAATGATTAAGTTTAATATTGCTTGTACAAACAAACTACCCATTGAATACACGACCAAAATGTTAAGCTTGTTTGATTGAGAGTTGGAATATACCCATTCTAAACATTCTAATACAAGCAATATAATTTGAACTTAATCCAGGTCACTACCTGGCACATAGAGGTGATATTATTGGAAGTGTATTTTAAATGCAAATAACCTAAAACATGGCTATGAAATTTTTTTATAATTTATATTTGTTTGTGACGATGACATAGTGAGACCACCATGCAAATGTATTGTTGACCATCGTTTATTTATTAATTGAAGGTAATTGTTTTAAAACACCTTTTCAACCACTCTTTAGAGGGAAAATTGGAGATATTAATGGCATTTAATCCACGTCACAATGTAGCACAATGTAGATATTAATGGAAGTTAATGTTCTCGAGGATGGTAGAGTTCTTGGGAATTTGAAGCTTTACCGCATGAAGTTATTGCATGCGACCTATTTGTTTGATTATTGTCTTTACGTTTCACTTTTTAATACCTCTATAAAGGCTGTGAGAATAGGAAACTGACCATTAAAAAAGTAAATTTTATTTTACATCTATGTTATTCTTTTCTGATTCCTATATGAGAACGGGCATTCATCTCATTTTGTTAGACCGTTTCGTCTTGTGAAGCACAAAATTTGAAGAAAATGTTCTTAGTTATTGCTTGATCTCTCTGCTTTTTTGTTCATCCTTTCTACTTTGGGATCCTCTATTTCATTAGACCACTTCCTTCCACTTTGAGAAGCACTAATATGTCCACATGCATGAATGTTAATAATACTTCTATGTTGATTTATTCTAAGATGAAGAATATCATATGGTTTTCTTTCCCTTGCATGGTGGAGAATTTCCCCATTGTGCAACATTTTATTTTTATCTCTAATGTTATTCTACGATTCCTATATGAGAATGGACATATGCCCACTCTAACATAGAACTCATAGCATAATAATAGAGAAAAAAAAATATTTCATAGTTTTAGAATGTAGTAAATTGTATACCTATTCTTCTATGATCCCTATATGAGAATGGGCATATGCCTATTCTATATTCCCATTCTCACATAAGGATCATAGAAAAATAATAGAAAATTAAATTCCATATATAGCGATTCTTCTGATTTATTTGGAGATGAAGAATATCATCTGTTTATTTTCCCTTACATGGTAGTGAACTAGACATTGTACAACAAAGTAAATTTTATCTCTATTCTTCCATGATTCATATATGAGAAAGGGATTATGCCCATCCACATATAGGAAGAAATATCAAAGTAAATAATTTTGAGAGCTATATAAAGGCTGTGATAATGGGGAATTGTCCATTCCGAAACAAATTAAATTTTATCTCTATTAATTCATGTGATGATGTATGACCATTGTTTATGTAAAATATTGACTGTGAAATGGTCTTATTTAATGTTGTCATTTGAATCATTGTTAGATGCTACTATTACCTTGTTTTCTATATTGATTATTGTGATGATGAATGAATTTTGTTTCTAACTTATCAGATTTGTAGTTGTCTATATGATTATAAAATTAGATAGTAAAAGTTGTTTTCCAACAGATATTGTGTAGTTACCTTGTTTATTGATAATATGAACTATGTAGATATAAAGGATAGTTAACCATTTTGTAGTATTCATTTAATAATAGTTCAACATGATTACGAGTTAAAAATTCATGCTAGTTCATCGAGCTGTCATACATATAGTTTATTCTTTTCGTATGGTATGCAGGAATTAGAGTAAGTGATACGTTGGATTTTATCCACCTACAACGGCAACAAAATTGGGTAAGTTCCCATGTTAAACAAAGTAAACGATATTTTTATTCTTTTTATTATACCTATTCACATATATCCATGAACAATAATGGACTTTCTCTTATGATTCGTATTAAAGAGAATAAGCATATGTCCATTCTTCATATACTAACATTATCTCTATAATTTTGTTTATGGTACTTTCATTTATCTCTAGTATGAACAGTAATTGACATTTTTTTAATGATTCCCTTATGAGAATAGGAAAATGACCATTTTAAATAAATATTAAAGATAACATGCATATGCCCATTCTACATATTCTAATATTAGTGATATTAAACTTAATCTTTGTGATATAAATATAACGGCTATGAGAATTGGATTATGACTATTCAATACAAGACAAAAATTTCAACTTTCCACTCTTTAATACGTATTTAATGGCTATGAGAGGGCATCTACCCACTTAATACAAGACAAAACAAACAAGTCTTTTATGAATCTTATTATGAGAATATGCAGAATAAAAATGTGATGTTGATTCAATACAATATGAAACAATTTTGTTTGCATGAGAATGGGCATGTGCCCATTCTAAACATTCTCATACAAGCAATATTGATTTCATGAGAGTGGGCATGTGCACATTCATCAATACTTAGTCATTTGAATAACTATTTAAAAGTTGTGAGCATATCTATGTTGGAAATATTGTCATTGATGTCAAAACAAGGGTTGAACTGGTAAACGGAAATATGTCAGAAAGTAACACAATTATTAACGGAATTGTGAGTATGTCAACGGAAATAACCAGCAACATATAGAGTAGTAAAAAGATCAGAAATCAAATAATTATATATGTGAAAATGGTCACCTTTATAAGAGAAATACAACAGTATCTGTGTAAAGCGAACAACATTCAAGAAAGAGGAAGATCTTGACAACCATGATGAGAATAAAGCATCACTTTTTCATGAAGACCATGATTTATCCTTGGAGGCCCATGACTTGCTTAGAGAGCAGCACTCATGTCTTAAGGGGCTGCATTGAATGTTTAGGTGATAATTAAATTATTTGGGGCAGTCTTTATGTGTGCATTAATTAATTCGAAGGGGGAAGCGATTTGTTTAGAAAGAATAAATTAATAAATAAAGGCCGACTAATGTTAATAAAAGGGTGTGATGGTTTAAGGTGTAATGTCCTTTCAAAAAGGTACGAAAGGCTATATAAGAAGATTCATATGAGACTTATAAAGAATGGATTCAAGTTGAACATCTTAAGGAAAAAGAAGAAGAAGAGGAAGCGTAAGGGTAGAATTTTAGAATAGCAAATCTGAAAGTAAGAAAAAGAATTTTCCATTATTTGTTGAGGAAGCAACAAGTTCAAAAGTGGAAAGAAAATTTTGTAAGGAAGGTTGGTGCCTTCATATTCGAAGAGATCAGTGTCTCTTGTTGATTTGGTGCTTAGCAAAAGGGGTGGGTGCTCTTGTAGGTTGGTGCCTACAAAACTGTAATTTATGGATTGGTGTCTCCAGTAGGTTGGTGCCTACAAATTTTTGAGAAATATATATAAAGAAATAATTTTCTTTGTGGTTTTCTCCCGTAAGGGTTTCCACGTATATCTGTGTCTACTTGCATTAAGTTTTGTGTTCTTTGATTGATTTGATATATTCACATTGCTCATGATTATAGATCTAAGTTCAAGTATTAAAGTTTGAAATAATTTTATAATACTGATTCACCCCCACTCTCAGTATTATCTTGTATTAGCTGAATGAATCTAAGCTATCAGATAGATTCTGGAAATAAGCAGTAAGTACTACCATTTATATTTTGGATTGAGTGCAAATCAAAATTTAACCATGAAAATACTCCATATGAATTATGGAAAGAAAGACTAGCCTCGGTCAAATATTTTAAGGTATTTGGGAGCAGATGTTTCATTAAAAGAACCGAATAGGACTTAGGCAAATTTTATTCAAGATCTAAAGAAGGGATTTTTCTTGGGTACTCCACTAAAAGTAAAGCCTTTATATGTTATAACAAGAGGTTGCGGACTATCATAGAAAGTGCAAGTGTCGGAGTGGATGAGGGTTTGGATCTAAAGACAAAAGAAAATTCATAAGAGTCTTTAGAAATACCAAGTCTTGTGAAAGAAGAACAAGAGGAAGAAGAAGATATTGAAGAGTGGAGTAAATCAGAAAGGAAGGATACCAAGACGCCATCTCACTTTGTTCAAAACAATCATGACGAAAGTCATGATTATTGGAGAACTTGATACCGGGGTTCAAACCAGAAGAAGAATTACAAATGCTTCTCACTCAAGGGTATTTTTCTCTACTATCTAAGGTAGAACCTAAGAAATTTTTAGAAGCAAGTCATGATAAACATTGGTTGAAGGCGATGGAAGAAGAATTAGATCAAATTGAGAAAAGTAAAACTTGGGAACTGGTTCCCAGACCAAAGAGTCAAAATGTGATTGGCACTAAGTGGGTATTTCGGAACAAACTAAATGAAGATGGTCAAGTCACTTGAAATAAGCAAAGATTGGTATACAAACGGTATGTTCAAGTGGAAGGTGTTGATTTTGAAGAGACTTTTGCTTCTAGCTGCCAAACTAGAAGCAATCAAAATGTTCCTTTCTTTCGCAGTGTTTAAAAATTTCAAAGTCTACCAAATGGATGTCAAATCAACCTTTTTAAATGGGAATTTAGAAGATGAGGTTTACATAGAACAGCCTGAAATGTTCCTATTATCAAAAAATGAAGATTATGTGTGTAGGTTGAAAAAGGCATTGTATAGATTAAAACAAGTCCCTAGAGCATGGCACTCAAGGCTTGATCAACATCTACAGGACCAAGGATTCAAGAGAGGAAATGCTGACAGTAATATTTACATAAAAACTTAAGATGAACACCAGTTAATTTTGGTTGTATATGTGGATGACATAATCTTTGGAGGAGACAATGAATAAATGTCTAGAAAATTTGCAGAAGACATGTAAAAGGAATTTGAAATGTCTATGTTGGGTGAGTTATCCTTTTTCCTTGGATTGCAAATTTCTCAATCTAATAAAGGAATATTTATATCCCAAACCAAGTATGTGAAGCAAATGTTGAAAAAGCTTGGTATGGAGGAGTGTGCACCTGTCAGCACACTGATGATCACCACAACCAAGTTAAGAAAAGATGACGAATCTCCAGATGTTGATCAATCTCTCTATAGATCAATGATTGGGAGTTTATTATATGTGATAGCATCCAGACCATATATCATGCAAGAAGTGGGTATGGTGGCACGTTTTCAACTAGGGCCGAAAGAAACACATGTGCAAGTTGTAAAATGCATATTTAGGTATCTAAAGGGAACTATGGAATATGGGTTGTGTTATCCAAAAGGAAAATATTTCACATTGACAACTTATACAGATTCAGATTGGGTAGGATGTGTAGGTGACAGAAAAAAGTACAAGCGGAGGAGAATTTTTTCTTGGAAACAACCTGGTATCTTGGCTAAGTAAGAAGAAAAATTCTATATCCCTATCCACAACAGAAGCAGAGTATATAACAGTGGTACTATGTTGAACGCAAATTTTATGGATGAAGCAGACCTTGAAGGATATAAAAGTAGAGTATGATCATCCCATATCCATATTATATGATAATACCAGTGCAATAAGTATTTCAAAGAATCCAGTTATGCATTCCAGAACAAAGAACATTCCCATAAGATATCACTTCTTAAGAGAGCAGGTGGCAGAGAAACAGGTAAAGTTGGAGTATGTCACTACATCTGAAATAGATAGTAGATATTTTCAATAAGCCACTTCCAAAGGAGACATTTGAATATCTACGACATAAGATGGGAGTAATTTCTTTTACATGATCTTTACATTGAAGAGTTAATGGTAGCACTGGTTAAGGGGGAGCTAAAACTTTGCAAATTTTTTCAGCTCCTAGGATGACCCTTTATCGTTGATGTCAAAGGGGGAGAATGGTAGTAAGGGGGAGCTACGGCAAGAGGAAGCTACAGAAGAGGAGATTATTTTTTTTTGGGTTGTCATCAATGAAAAAGGGGGAGATTGTTGGAAATATTTTCATTGATGTCAAAAGAGGTGTTGAACTGGTAAACGGAAATCTGTCAGAAAGTAACGAAATTATTAACGAAATTGTTAGTATGTCAATGGAAATAACTAGCAACATATAGAGTAGAAAAAAGAGTAGAAATAGGATATTTATATATGTGAAAAGGGTCGCCTTTATAGGAGAAATACAATAGTATTTGTGTAAAGCGAACATCATTCAAGAAAGAGGAAGATCTTGACAACCATGATGAGAAGAAAACAACACTTTTTCATGAAGACCGTGATTTATCCTTGGAAGCCCACGATTTGCACAAAAGAGGTCCCATGAATTGCTTAGAGAGAAGCACTCATGTCTTAAGGGGCTGGATTGAATGTTTAGGTGATAATTAAATTATTTGGGGCAGGTCTTTATGTGTGCATTAATTAATTCAAAGGGGGCAACGATTTGTTTAGAATGAATAAATTAATAAATAAAGGAAAACTAATGTTAATGAAAGGGTGTGCTTGTTTAAGGTGTAATGCCCTTTCAAAAATTTATGAAAGCCTATATAAGAAGCTTCATATGAGACTTATAAAGCATGGATTCAAGTTGAATATCTTCAGGAAAAAGAAGAAGAAGAGGAAGAGTAAGGGAAGAATTTTAGAACAACAAATTTGAAAGTAAGAAGAATAATTTTCCATTATTTTTTGAGTAAGCAACAAGTTCAAACGTGGAAAGACAAATTTTGTAAGGAAGTTTGGTGCCTTCGTATTCAAAGAGATCGGTGTCTCTTGCTGAGTTGGTGCTTAGAAAAAGGGGTGGGTGCTCTTTTAGGTTGGTGCCTACAAAACTGTAATTTGGGGATTGGTGTCTCCAGTAGGTTGGTGCCTACAAATTTTTGAGAAATATATATAGAGAAAGAAGTTTCTCCATGGTTTTCTCTTGAAAGGGTTTCCACATATATCTGTGTCTACTTGCATTAAGTTTTTTGTTCTTTGATTGATTTGATATATTCACATTGCTCGTGATTATAGATCTAAGTTCAAGTATTAAAGTTTGAAATAATTTCATAATACTGATTCACCCCCCCTCTTAGTATTATCTTGTGCTCAACAATCTAATCCATAGTCTTATTTTCTGATTCCTATATGTCCAAGTAACTCTTTTATGATTCCTTTATGAGAATAGTCATATTACTATATGAGAATGTGCATATTCCCATTAGATACAAGACAATGTTAACATGGTCAATCAATTTCACACCTATTTAAAATTTGTGAGCATGTATAATGCATACTATTCTTTTATGATTCCTATCTCCCCAAACATATCTTTATATGAACAATAATGAACTTTATATTACGTTTCCTATAAAAGAGAATAGGCATATGGCCATTCTTATATTTATAATGTTATCTATATAATTATTTTTATGATATTTTCATTTATCTCTAGTATGAAAAATAATTGACCTTTTTTTTAACACTTCCCTTATGAGAATAAGAATATGACCATTCTAAAATAACTAGAAAAGAGAATACACATAGGCCCATTTTACATATTCTAATCTTAGTGATATTAAAATTAATCTTTATGATACCTCTATAATGGTTGTGAGAATGGGAATATGACTATTAAATAGAAGACACAAATTCTAAACTTATCACTCTTTAATACATATTTAACAGCTGTGAGGGGCATATGTCTATTTAATACAATAAAAAACATTTTTGTTTGTTTTAAATGTTCATATGCCCATTCGAAACAATGATTCCATATACATTAATTTTAATATTGATTTTATGAGAATGGTCATGTTCACAATCATAAATACATAGCAATTTTGATACTTATTTAAAAGTTGCGGTGATGCAGGAGCATCAAGAACTAAGTGTCATAAGGTCATATGATACCATATAGACATGTTTGCTTAGGTTTATGTTAGTGTTTTATTTGGGTAGATGAGTGTGAAAATTGAATAAGTATTGTAACAATAAAATTTAGGCATGTCAGAGGTTGGATATAGTTGTATTAATCCTAATTAAGGGAATTTTTAGGAGGACATGGACTAATTGAAATCATGTAAGTTGTAAAAGATTTGATATCTATTTGTAAAATGTGTCCATGAGTTTATTTGGAGAGGAACAGGTCATGCTTGAGTTAGGAAAGTTGTTGAGATCATCTAGGAGCTAAAAATAGGAGATTTAGTGAGTTAAGAAAAGAGAAAACAAATATATTTGAGAGGATTAGTCATGCATCAGGGCCATAACATGAATAAAAATATGTAATGAAAGCTTGGGGTGAATAATAAAACTATTGGAGTGATTTTGCAGGAGAAAAAGCTCTTGTTTTGTGTATTATTTGTTGATACTTGTGAACTATACAGTTTGCCTATGCCCCGGACCAAATGCCAAACTTTTGATAGTCATGAAATGGTTATGGTGGAAGATTTGTGAAGGAATTTACATGTGAAGGAAGGTAATAATAACCATCTAGAATTTTTACAGCCTTTGAAACCTTTAAAATTGTTCTGTGGTCCAATTTACATGCTCTCGGGCCCAAAATAAGGCTCTGAACAACTTGAATTCTAACCATCCAAAAATCATATTATTTTTAGGAAATATATCTAATGTTAAGATTTATAAATATGTCAAATTTTACCCTCTATTTTGCGCGTGTGTAAAATATATATGCAGGATTATAGGGTTGACTGTGACCGTGCACATGATAACAAGAAAATGACTAACATGAGTGGTTAGAACTTGGAATCAATCCCTCAAATTTGGTAAATATCATTTTAATAATATTTTCAAGGTGCTTCCATAATGTGTTAGATGAAGTTATGCTAGAAATTACCTTTGTTATTCTCCTAAGGGGTAAATAGGCCTAATTTGCATGATAAGTTACAAAGGAAGTACAAATTCATACAAAGGAACATATAGTGAATTTTTTTCATGAGTTAGAGTCTGATAAAGGGTCTCCAAACCACTAAATAATTGGTATAGTTGTTTTAATAAATCTTTAGATATAATAAGGTTATTATGGTGGAAGGGCTAGTAATGCAAACAAGGCCTAACAGAGGAAGTGACATGAAATGAAAGTATAGGGATAAACGAAGTATCTAAACACCTTGGGATAGGTGAGATAAGGTGTTATAAAAGTGTTAGAGGTAGTCCAAGAGTTTATATGAAGATTTGAACATTTAGACCAAAGGAACATAGTAGGTCTAAGCTTTTGTATTAAGGATTATGCATGTTTTGTGATTGTTGGAAGGAATCATTGCATGAAGTGGCATTAAGAGGATGTAAATATGATTTCAGGTGAGAGAATGGATGCTTATGAGCAATGTAGCCATAGCCAAGATCAACAAGTATACTTATGTCATTGTTTTCTTTCATATGAATGCAAGTACTAATACAAGTTTTCTAGAGAAATAATACATCTAGTGTTTGTTTGAGCATATGAAATAGGATGTGTGAAATGAAGTATTACTAATGGATATCCTTAGTAGCAATGGAGGTATGAGATAACATAGTCAATCTTGTTGCTCATGAAGGAAGGGTAAGGACACAAGAAGGTAATATGCCAAATAAGGAGGATATAGGAAATTTTAATATAATCCTTGCATCATGTGGGAAATTTTTATGAATAATCTTCTTCAAGGATTCCTATCTATATAAACAAGTCTTTTATGAATCTTATATGAGAATGGGCAGATTAAAAATGTGATGTCCATTCAATACAAGATGAATTTTTTTGTTTGCATGAGAATGGGCATATGCCCATTCTAAACATTGTAATATAAGCAATACTGATTTTTTTTAGATTGCTTCTATTATACCTATTTATATCCATTTAAAAACTTTTAGACTATTTAATCCATACTCTTCTTATTCTTCTTCTATTATTCCCATCTACCCAAGAAATTATTCTATGATTCCTAAATGAGAAGGGGCATCTGACCGTTCAATACAAGATAATCCAAAAAATATCCATCAATTTCATAACTCTTTTAACAAGGTGTGAGAATGGGTGCCCATTCTAAAACAAAATTAATATTTATTATTCCTATCATAAAGGGCATATGCCCAATCTAAACTTTATAATACAAGTAATATTTATTTTTCTTGAGGATGGGCATCTGAACAGTCATGATTGAAACATATTTGTTTTATGAGGATGGGAATATTCCCATTCTAAACATTCTCATCCAAGAAATATTGATTTTATGAGAGTGGGAATGTGCACATTTGTCAATACTTAGTCATTTGAATACCTATTCAAAATATTTGAGCATATTTAATCCATACTCTTCATTTATTATTCCTATCTGCCTAAACAACTCTATTATGATTCTTATATCAGAATGAGCATCTTCCCATTCAATACAAGACAAATGTAAAAAATGATCAATCAATTTCAAACCTATTTAAAAGTGGTGAGCATATATAATCCATACTCTTCTTTTATGATTCCTATCTGCCCAAGCAATTATTTTATGATTTCTATATGAGACTGGGCATCTTCCCATTCAATACAAGACAATGTAAAAATGCTCAATCAATTTCAGAACTATGTACAATCCGGGAGAATGGGTGCCCATTCTAAACACAGTAAATATGAAAATAATGAACATTACAGGTGTATAAATAGGTATGAGATTAAATTCTAAAATATTTTTTTATTATTCAAATATTTATTTAAAACATTTAAATGGATCCAATCAATTCAAATATATTTTTAAAACATTTACGATAGACTTATGATATTAAAGGATTTATGCATTTTAGCATTAAAATGTGGGGATTTATTATTGTAGGATAATACGTAAATAGTACAATGTATTTTCTCATTATTTTAAAAACATCTTTAAAGTTTCATGATTTCAGTATTAAAACATCTCTTCTGTAAATGTGGACATTTTTAAAACATTACATGTGTCTAAATAGGTATGACAATGAATTCTACTATATATTTTTCATGTTTCACATTTCTATTTAAAATCAATTCAAATATCTAAGCATATTAAAGAATTTAAGCATTAAAGGGTGGTGATTTGTTAATATATTATACATTAAAATTTTGAATGTATGTACAAAAAAAGTACTATCTATTTTTTATTATTTTAATACCTCTTTACAACATTTAGGATTGTAATACCTTTTTAAAACACTTAGGATATTAGGATATTAAAGGCATTTAATCATTCAAGGGTGGTGATTTATTATGGTAGGATAAATTCAAATTTCAAAATTTCGGTACCTTTTTTAGAGGTGTTTTCCATGGTCAAATACTTTATAAAAATATTGAATTTGAATGCCTTGGTTTTTTTTTATTTTTTCTCTCTTACGACCGAGTTTTTATATTTTTCTCTTTTATGGCTGGGTTTTTTTCATTCAGAGATTTTGTAGGAGAAAGACAAAGTTATGTAAAAGGATTTTGGATGATTGGATACAAATATTGTTGAAAGAGAAACTTGTTTCAGAGGTTATAAAAAAAGATAGAAAGATTCAAGTGATATTTAGTGTATCTAATCATTTTTCGCACCGTAAATAGGTACACATTTTAGACCTTAAGACATTAAAAAAAGAACAAAACAATTTTGATTTGTATATTTGCTAGCTGTTACATTTATGAATGTAAAAAAATTGATTTCTGTATTTGTGTGTTGTCACATTTATGCAAGGAAAAGAAATGATACATTTTTCAAACATTAAAAAAATTAGATATATGAACAAATGGTTCATGTAACACCCACTAAAACAACCCACTTGAGACCCAAGAACCTAGGATTAGTCAGAAAAATTATGGGATGATTTTTTTTTTGTTTAAGGTGAGACTTCAAACAAGCCTCGAAGTAACAGTTGTCACAAAGAAATATATCATGGTAAATTATGTTAAGAAGATAAAGTTTTCCATTATAACAAAGATTAAAGATCATAATACAATTAATGAGTATAATCAACCAAGTAGAGATTAAATTTCCTTTACATGCTGATTTATCAATTAACTAGATTAACACTAAGATTAAACATTCCCTAATTTAATTCGGAGGGTTAAAGGGGTCAAAACAATTAAATACCGTATTTAATTCCACTAGGTCTAAAACTAGCCACGGTTCTCATTTACATGGGGTTAGGAAAATATTCACTTACCCCATGACATGACCCCTTAAAAGGTCAACCCATACTTTAGAATTAACATTTTAAATTAATAGGGAGTTATTTCCAACTTACCCACTCTTAGGCTTATCTTGCACTTTAACCTGATTTTTCCCATATTTAACACACTAAAATTTTCCTAAAAACAAAACCATTAGATAGGAAATTTCTTCCCCTTTCCAATGATATAAAGAAGTCGTCCTAACTCCTCATATTTCCCAAGTTATGGGCCGGCGGGCCTTGGGAGGAAAATTTTCCCAAAGGCGGGCTTGCGGGCCTGGGGAAGAAATTTTTCCCTTAGTACTCTTAGGCGAAAAAGCACATTTCACCTCCATGTGCGCACACATGCACCAGTGGCGGGGATTCGCATGTGAAAAGGAAAATTTTGAACTTGGGGTTCGCTAAGGACACGTGTCCAAAATCCAAGCCTAGGCGAGAAGGCGGGTCGCCGGAGGTAAAACATGATTTTTGACTTAATTTAAAAAGGGTGAAAAGGAACCTTTCAGCCTGCTCCTCCGTTGATGTGCTGAGATGCCAAGTGCTAACCAATGATTGCATGTGGGCCTAAGGAAAAAAATTCCTAAGCGGACGTGCGGGTATGGGGGAGAATTTGGCACTTTTTCCCTTCGGGCGAAAAGTGAAGTTTACTCCCACGCCTCCGCCATCACCCAAGGTGACACGTGTCAATCCTGGATTAGTTGTGGGGAAAATGGACCGGTGGGGAAACTCCACAATTTAATACTTTTGGGATGAAAAGTGTGAATGTTAAATAGTAACTCGCACGCCTGTGCCAAAGCTAGAAGACGCCACATGTCAGGTTCTCATTGGCTGCCGGCAGCGGGGTAGTGGAGAACTTTAGAATTTTACCCCAAAATGTTTTTTTGAAGCGTTAAGTCAGAAAGGGATACGCTCCTCCGTCGATGCCTCGTGAAGCCACGTGGGAACATCTGATTGGCTACGGGCTAGTGGGGAGGTGGAGAAATTTTACAAATTTTTCCAAAAGTTTATTTTTAAAGTGCTAAAGTTTAAAGTGAACCATGTGTCTGGACAGCACCTCATTATGCCACGTGGCATTGCCTGATTGGCTGCAGGCCTATGAGAAAGCGGGGAAAACCTAGAATTTTTTTCCCAAATTTATTTTTTTTAACTTAGCTTATTTTGACCAATCAGAAGGTTTGTGGGTCAGCGGAGTGGCGGGGAACTTCGTACCTTAAGCACTTTTGGGAAAAAAGTACAAAAGAAAATATTTAGCCCGTGGGTCTGCCCAAGAATATTTTATTAAATTTGACAGTTAGATTTTGAAGCCAAGATGAAGTAAAACTTCTGAAGGCCATAAACTTTCGACTGGGAGCTCCATTTTTGGCAAACAAGGGATTTTTGGAAAGCTCTCGAAGTCCTCTTTACACAAGAAAGCTTAAGATTTTAATTTTGATAAAGTTTGAGTGGTAAGTTTTAAGAAAACGTTTTTTGGTCACTTAAAAAGTGAACTGGTCTTTTTAAACTTATAAGTTTTGTTCAAAGTTGTCATTCTTTCTCCTTCAGCATGTCAAACAGACATGGAGGTTTACATTTGGAAGAAGTTGGGGTAGAAAAAAAAGGTCGATTTGTTCGATTGATTTACATTTCAAAAATTACCAATGTTTACACAACAGAAAACCTGCAGTTTCACCTTTACTCGATTTGAAGGGTTCTTTAAAAATTTCTTAAGTGTTTTAGTTTAGTTTGGGGATCATTTTGATCTCATTAAGTCCAATTAAATATTTCATTTGTCTCTTATAGATTTGCAGGGTGGTTTTGGATATTTGATAAGAAAAAGAATTTGCAAGGTATACTGTGAAGTAGAAATGAAGTTTGTACATTTCAAGAACAAAGATTAAACTATGTCCTTTTCCATGCAATAAAAAACATTGAATTTATTCCATGCTAGTTCTAAATAGTTTTCTTTCCTTAAATCAAATGATAGAGACTAGAATGCAACTTCTATTATTTTTTTTCTAAATTAAACATTTCAAATGAGATAGAGCAGTGCGATATTTCTTCATATGTGCTTTCTTGTCACTTTTACCATAGAGATTTCCTACTGGATATCAAACATAGATTTCCAATGGGGAATAATATCATATGAACAAGGAAAAAAACTTCTATTAATTCATAGGAATCTCTTACAACTTCTTTCCCATTTATTTTTGAAATACAACATACCAAATGCATATCTTTGTTTTCTATTCACAAAGATGAATACTAGATATATTCTTCCATAATCAATTACAACTTTCATAGCTAAAACAAAGTAGTTTTTCCAACTCAATAATATACAAGATCATCCACTTCAATTGGAAAAGGGTTACAATAAGAATAATCTCAACAAGGACTGTCAACCTTGTATTTTTCCATTCCATTTCAAAAGACAGAGTACAAATCTTCTTTTCTTTTCTCAGAATAACATTATGAAGTATGTCCTTTCACATTCAAATAGAATTTTATTTACAAAATAGAATACTATCCAATCCAATAATATTACAAGTCATCCACTTGAAGTGGGAAAAAGGGTTTACAAAAAGAAGTTTCACAAAGGATAGCCAAACTTCTTCTTCTTTCATAGTTCCAAAACAGTAGTATGGATTTCCATCATTCTTCAATTTGATCACAACAAAACAAGGGGAAAGGAAACACTCTCCACCCAACTAAGACATCCAATGAAAAGGAGAAGCCATCCTTCTTCATTGGCCCCCGAGACCCAACCATATTGTAATTAGAAATATTTTTCAACACATGGCAACAACAGGCTTCCACAACACAAGACAAATTTCTCATTCAAAATACAGTCC
The DNA here is from genome assembly GCA_019776745.2 of Taxus chinensis. NCBI lineage: Eukaryota > Viridiplantae > Streptophyta > Pinopsida > Cupressales > Taxaceae > Taxus > Taxus chinensis. Next base: position 700,978,408 of record CM034154.1, on the reverse strand, counting down.
AAAACAAAATGCAGTTTACAACCACATTAAAACATAATAAATAAAACTCAAGCTTCACCATGCAAGCCAAAGGAGAAAGAAACTATGGGAGATGTTGCTTATGCCTCCCAAAGGGGAAATGGGTATCACCACCTGAGAGAAAACCGCCAATATATATATACATATATATATATATATATATATATATATATATATATATATATACACATTTCAAACCCATGACATGCCCTTATGCCTCCCCCAAGTTCCCCTTATTCCTCACATTTCCTTATGCCTACCCAACCTCTTTTGGCACCCCATAACGAGTAAAGAAATGCAAGCTATTTCTTTTTTAAGGTGGAACCCAAATCCCAACTCCCTCCATACTTATACCTCCCTAAAACACTTATGCCTCCCACAGAAATACCCCATAGTCTTCTCCTACACCATCCCTAGGCCATCTACCCAAACAACCCACACACATGCCAAAACATTCACAACAATAATATTTGCACAAATAAGAGAAGAGCATTTCAAGAGCCAAGCTCTTACCTCTCCATAATGGAGTTTGTTCAAAGTCCAAACAACAAGCTTTCCAATGCAAAACAACCTAAAATCAACAAAACATAGGCCTGTAAAAAGTCTGCAAACTTTCTCCAAAAGTAAGAGCTCAAAACTGCAAAAGAATTCACCCCAAAAGAAGTATGCAAAAGTGAAGCAACCAAAAGAGTGTAACCCCCAAAAAATAAAATGAATTCAAATATATTGAAGGGGGAAGAGAGGAGGATGAGGTGGATCTTTGTAGGATGCCACATCACACATCCTCAACTCTAAATCACAAGTCAACTTCAATCTCCAAGACACAATAAATAATTAGGTGAATAATATGACAGTTTTACTTACACACTCAAATCAAGCCCATACCCCAAAGGACTGAAATTAATTTTAAGCAAGAAGTGCAATTAAAACATTCAGCTAGACTTACAAAAATGCATGATGAAGGCTAGATTTAAACTCTCCAACCATAGGTAAAGTTGGTATGCAAATTTAAGAGGTATGGGACAAGTTTAACTTGTCCCACAAGCCTCCAAAATCAGTCTCCAAGGACAATTTAGAATTCCAAATAAGATGAAGTGTTTCATACTCCAAATTTTACTTACATATCTCTTACACATCACTTACACATTGCGCATACATATCTTACAACATTTAATACAAGATTCAACCACTCCAATAATTACTTTCTTATGACCCAATTTGATTAATTTATTTTAACAATATGATTACTCACATTATATACCACAATTTATTTAAATAAAAGGGGTAAACACCTCACTTAATAAACACATACAAACATCAATAAAAAGGAACCAAATAAATAAATACACATAACCCTTGGTCACATTTAAAGGTGATCCCCCCATGGGAATCCCTAACACAATCAAACACACAAACAAATACAAGTTGCCATGGTGACCTTGTTGAATTCATCTAGAATTCCAATGTGGTTGGTCTCCAATCCCCCGATGTTTGTTGTGATATTTTAAACCTACAAAATACAAATACCTCCTTTGGCCTCGTGGCCATATTAGAACATCCAAATGAATATAAATATAATTTAAAGATCATCGACATATATGTGAATCACAACAAACATCAAGACAATCAGCAGTATCACTTACAATTTCATCAACAACTATATTATCACCAATTTTAATTCAATTCTCATTTTCTAGGTCTACTCAAAATATCCAAATATCACAAGTTTGAACAACATCTATAATGTAACCATGTCAAACAATATATCAACATCAATATCCAAAATGTCTCTAATAATCATTATGTACCATATATGAATCAAAGTCCACAATAAACCATGATCTAACATCTAACATCATGCTAAATTAAACTATAACAATGTCCATAATATAGTTAGCAGTATCAGGATCAATATCACAAGGTGTCGAAGGAAAGAGGACACTACATCCCCCTCCCCTTAGGCTCAACTTCCTCCTGGAAGTCACTGAAACAGATGTGGGAACTGAACTCGTAACAAAGTAGCATCCTCCCATGTAGTTGTAGTCTCATCATATCTGTCCCACTGCACCCAGACCTAATCAATCTCTCTACCTCAAAGGCCCAGGGTCCTGCTATCTATAATGCGAATGGGATCCACCATCACCTGCCCCTGATCCCGCACCTGCAATGATGTCCAATCTAACACATGAGAAGGATCTGCAACATATCTCCTAAGAACTGAAACATGAAACACATCATGTATGTGAGACAAGCTAGATGGCAATGCTAGATGGTAGGCCAAAGGGCCGATACACTCCAAGATCTCAAAAGGACCAATGAATCTAGGATCTAACTTAGAACCTTTTCCATAACGGATATTTCTCTTGTGTGGCCTGACATGAAGGAACACCTTCATGCCCACATGAAAACTATGATCGTTCCTATGTTGGTTAACGTAATTCTTCTACATGTCTTGTGCCTCTTACAATCTTTTCCTGATCAAAACCACATGGTATTCCATGTCCTGTAAAAAAGCTGGTCCAAGAGGAACCATGTCCTCTAACCTATCCCAGCTAAGAGGCATCCTACACTCTCTGCCATACAAATCCTGAAAAGGAGCCATGCCTATAGAACTATGAAAACTATTATTATAGGCAAACTCCACCAAGTACAGATACTCCTCCCATCTAGACTAATGATCCATAACATACATCCTAAGCATATCCTCTAAGATCATATTCACCCACTCAGTCTGTCCATCTGTCTCGGGGTGATATGTTGTGCTGAAATTGATCCTTGTCCTGAGGGCATAGTACATGGTGGTCCAAAAATGGGAAGTATACAAAGGATCCCAGTCACAAATGATCTTCTGTGGAATCCTGTGCAGCCTGAAAATCTCATCAAGATATACCCGTGCCACTACACTAGCTGTATAAGTGGTCTTTAACTAGAGAAAAATGAGCCACTTTTGTCAATTTATCCACCGTGACCATGATGACATCGTGGTGGTATCTCAACATCAGTATCCCAACAATGAAGTCCATGGAAATGGTGTCCCACTTCCATTCTAGTATAACATGAGGATAGAGAAGGCCAGCTAGATGCTATGCTCGGCCTTCACTTTTTGGCACTCTAAACAATGTGACACAAACTGAGCCATGTCTCTATGAAGTCCTCTATAATGATACAAAATTTCTCAAGGTGGCGTGCATCTTCTTCACCCTGGGATGGGCTGAATAGGGTGCACAATGTGCCTCTGCCAAGATGTCCAGCCTCAAGCCTCCATCTTTGGGAACATAAATCCAACCTCTGTGCCTGAGAAGGCCATCTACCTCTAAAAAGAAACCATCAAACTTCCCTTCAAGGGGTCTCTGAGACTCAATCTCTTCTCTGGCTGCAATGTAGAAGCTGTCGTGAGGAAGCTACTGTAGAATCCTAATTCGTAAATCTTTGCTCACTGAGGTGGCCATAGCCACATGCATCCATCTGCTAAGAGTGTCTGCAACCACATTCTCCTTCCCTTTCACATGCTCTATCTCCATATCATACTCACAAAGTAGCTCCATCCAACATCGCTTGATGAGCGTTGAGATTGGGCTGTGTGAAGAGGTGGCGAAGACTCAAATGATCAGTCCTGAGTGTGAATCTCTGACAAAGTAGAAAGTACCTCCATCCAACCAAAGCATGCACAACTACCACAAGCTCAAGATCATGAGTTTGCAGAACTAATTAAGCTCATAATCTTTGAGTTTGTGAGATCAAAAGCCACAACTCTGCCCTCCTACATCAAAACACCTCCAAGCCCTACCAAAGAAGCATCCGTGCAAATGAAATACTCACCCTGTGGATCTAACACTACAAGAATAGGTGTTGTAGTGAGACATTCCTTCAGTGTCCTAAAGGCCTACTTGCACCTGTCTGACCAAAAAAACTTCTTCCCTTTCCGCTGAAGGGAAGTGATGGGGTGCACAATCTGAGAGAAGTCCTAAACAAATATCTTGTAGTAACTTGCTAATCCCATGAAGTTGCGCACCTCAATCACAATAGTGGGTGCTGGCCAATCCATAATAGCTCTAATCTTGGAAGGATCAACTGTGATACCTTCCCCAGAAATGATATGACCCAAATACTGCACCTCTGTCTAAAAGAATGCACACTTCTCCAGGTTCTCTGTAAAGCTTCTGCTCATGGAAGACACTGAAGAACCTGGCAAAGGTGCCCCTCATGATCCTCACACGTACGTGAGTAAATCAAAATGTCATCAATGAAGATGAGCATGAAGCGATCTAAGAAGGTCCTAAATACCCCATTCATCAAACTCATAAACACTGCAGGGGGCATTCGTCAAACCAAAAGGTACCACTGTGAACTCATAGTGGCCATATCTCATACAGAAGGTGGTCTTATGAATATCCACCTCCAAAATCCTCAGCTGATGGTAGCCTAACTTAAGGTCTATCTTAGAGAAAGTTCTGGCTCCCTTCATCTGATCAAACAAATCATCAATGTGTGGAAGGGGATAACGATTCTTGATCGTTACTTTGTTCAGCTGGCGGTAATCAATACACAACCGACAAGGATCCATCCTTCTTCTTTACAAAGATCACTGGTGCACCCCAAGGGGATACACTAGGATAAATTAGGCCTTTCTCTAGAAGGCCCTCAAGCTGCAACTTGAGCTCATAGAGCTCAGGGGTAGTCATCCGATAAGGTGCTCGTGAGATAGGCTCTACTCCCGAACCAGATCTATATGAAAATCTATCTCACATGGGGGTAGTAACCCCGGTAGCTCCCCTGGAAAGACATAAGAAAACTCTCTCAAAATGGGATGGTCATCTAGCAATGGTCCACTAGACCCATCTTCTGATCAGTCACTAACTGTGAAAGCAAACATCTGACAACCCCATCATACACATCACTTAAGCTGCATAGCGGAGATGGTGTGAATAGAAATGGGTCTCCTGACCCCCGCTATCACTGCCTCAACTCCTAGATCATCTATACAAGATATGATCTTGTGGTAACAATCCACTATGGCTCTGTGTGTAGATAACCATTCCATGCCCAAGATGACTCCATAAGAGCCCAATGGAAGGATACGAAGATCCGAGGTAGTGGTGAAAGGTCCCAAATCCACTACACACTCCTTAACTAAGGAGTCTACAGAGATCTTGGCTCCAAAAGCCATCTCAACATCCCAACTATGACCCTTCCTAACTGCTACCACAGATCCTGCATCACTCTACTAAAGATGGTGCAATAAAAGAATCAGAAGAAACAGAATCAAACAAAATAGAGGTAGGAATACCACCAATGTTACCTGTAGTCTCAATAACTATACTCTGATGCTTTTCCTGGTGGTTCTCGACCGACTGCATACATCCTATGACATTGCCCCCATGTCACCAACAGTAGGATTTTGAGATCTGTGTCTTACCCTTGTTATTAGGGTTTTATGGGCAGTCTCTCTAAAAATGTCCAGTAACACCACACCCAAAACAACCACCTGATCCTCTCCCCTGAGTAGTAGCTCTAGTCGGTGCCCTAGAGGGGTGTGTTGTGGACCCTGATGACCTCTGCTATGGACTGCTGAGGTCTCTGCTGGTGAGATCCTGCTTGACTGAGCTCTAGGTGCTCCCTATGTCCCTAATGGGACCCCTAGGAGGAGGCCCCATACTTTGACCCCTCTGTGCATCAAATCTCCGTGGAGGTCTATATGGTGGGCGAGACTATGTTGCTGTTGTTGTGGTCTAAAGATGACTATGTTGAACCCTGTCCACCATAAGGAGGAGGTAATAACCCCTCGATCTGTTTTCTTACATCTGTTGTATATGGTTCCGGACTCGGTCTCTATCCTGCTGGGTCTTTCCCTGAGTCTCCTTTGCTATATAGACCTTCTCAACGGCCTTAGCCAAATTCTGTGGATGATGGATCCACACTCCACCTCCAATGTTTAGATTCAGGACCCACGGATGAACCTGTGGATCTGCACCCACTCATCATGCATGTAATCAACATACTGGAGTAGATCTAGAAATCTACTCTCATACTCTGCCACGGTAAGAGATGTCTGTCGGAGGTCATGAAACTCATCAATCCTCTATGTTATATGAACATCTGAGATAAATATGTTCTCTTGAACCAGCTACTCAAAGATCTCATAGGTAATTATCTTATGAATCAACATGGAGCTTATGCTCATCTGTCCTCCATCATACAATTGACTCCATTCCTTTGAATATGTATCGCAACACGATCTTTCGTGTTACTAGAGCAAAGGGAAGATCTTGAAGAACCCACTGAAGCTCACCAACCAGGCATCTGCCTGAAAAGCCACCTATATCACTAGAATAATGAGTTTTCCATAGCTTTAAGATCTCCTTGATATAGTTTGCAAGGGTGGTCTGATGACACCTAGGCCTCTCTGCATTCTCATCCCTAAGCCTAGGGCTCCGAGATCTATCTTTGTACGTCCTAAAACCCAGTCTCCTTATCCCCTCTGCGATGACTCTACTATGGCTAACTTCTCATAGAATATATCTCCTCTATTCTCCTCACTATGTCAAGGAGATGTATGAGCCTCAATGGATGTCACCCTATCATGTTCGACTGATTATGCTCCTATGCAGTCCCTCCACGTAGAGGTGACATTAACACCCTTGAAGTGTCTGTAAAATCTGTGGTAGGATAGTTGTTACAACATGACCTATTGGTGGTAAGTCTAGGTCTATGTGAAAAGACCCCTTGTCCTGTCTATGCCTCCTGTCATAGACCAAGGTGAGAGTTAGTTCTTCTTTCTAAGTTTTATTTAGTTTTTCCATGTTTACTAAAATATGTAATTTCCCACAAGGTTGTTTTCTAGATTAAAAAAGTGTGCTAGGTTAATATTGTACTAAGTTTAGATGTCCATGTCTCAAGTTTTTTTTTTGTGTGCCCAAGGGTCCAAGCTTTTGAACCCATAGACTCTGATACCAAGTGTAACACCCACTAAAACAACCCACTTGAGACCGAAGAACAACCTAGGATTAGTCAGAAAAATTATGGGATAATTTTTTTTTTTAAGGTGAGACTACGAACAAGCCTTGAAGCAACAGTTGTCACAAAGAAATATATCAAGGTCAATTATGTTAAGAAGATAAATTTTTCCATTATAACAAATATTAAAGATCACAATAAAATTAATGAGTATAATCAACCAAGTAGAGATTAAATTTCCTTTAGGTGGTGATTTATCAATTAACTAGATTAGTCACTAAGATTAAACATTCCCTAATAGGGAAATTTCAGAGGGTTAAAGGGGTCAAAACAATTATATACCCAAGATATTGAATTCCACTAGGTCCTAAAAATAGCCATGGTTCTCATTATACAAGGGGTTAGGAAAACATTCACTTACCCCATGGGGGCATGACCTATTACAAGGATAATAAATGCATAATTTAGAATTAACATTTTAAATTAATATAAGGAAGTTATTTCCCACTTGGAACCCACTCTTAGTCTTAGGAGTTGCACTTTAACCTGATATTTCAGTATTTTGACACACTAAAATTTTCCTGAAAGGCAAAACCATTACGATAGGAAAGTTTTGTTCCCGCTTTCCAATGATATAAAGAATTCGTCAATAACTCCTCATATTTCCCAAGTTATGACAGCTATCATGGGCCTTAACGAGGAAAACCTTTTCACACGTCAACAGGCGGTGCTATGGGCCTGGGGAGGAAGTTTTGATGCGTTAGCACCTTTGGGTGAAAAGTGCAACAATTCACCTCTGCCCCTGTGAGCATCTAGGCGGTTGGGCTTCATCACCCGTAAAAGGAAAATTTTTAAGTTGGAGGTCCGCTAAGGACACGTGTCCAAAATCCATAGCCTAGGCGGTTCTAAGGCATATTCTGGAGGTAAAATTCGATTTTTAACTTAATTTTTTTAAAAGGGCCCTAAAAGAAACCTTTCAGCCTGATCCTTTGCTTAATGCACTAAGATGCCACATTGCTAATAAAATGATCAGCTACAGGCCTAAGGGGTCAAAAATATTTTCCCAAGCATTTAAATCGTGCGAGTATGGAGAGAATTTGGCACTTTTTCCCTTGGGGTGAAAAACATTCATGAAGTTTACTCCCACGCCTCCGTCGGTCGCCCAAGGTGACATGTGTCAAATTAATGGATTAGTTCCCACTGACCCACTCTTGGGCTTACCTTGCACTTTAACATGACTCAGCAATTTAATAAAATTTTGAGATGAAAACCGTTACGAATTTTAAATTGTAACTCACACTTGTGCCTGAATCAAGAAGATCCTCCACTCATGTAAGGTTCTCATTGGGAGGAAAATTTTCCCAACAGTGGCGGGGGCGGGGAAGAACTTTAAGAATTTTACCCCAATTTTTTTTTTAAGCGTTAAGTAAGAAAGGGATCTGCTCCTCCGTTCGACGCCTCGTGAAGCCACGTGGCAACATCTGATTGGCTGTAAGCTGGCGGGGCTGTAGAGAAACTTTACAAATTTTCACAGAATTTTATTTTTAAAGCGCCGAAAGTTTAGAAGCGAATGATCCATGCCTCTGGCAGCGCCTCATTATGCCACATGTGAAGCACCTAATTGGCTGTGGGGCCTACGAGCGAAAGTTAGGGAAACCTCCGATAGAACCTAGAAGCACCTGATTGGGTTAAAAGTGCCATAGGAATTTAAATTTTTTAACTTAGCTTATTTTGACCAATCAATCAATGTTTTGCGGCCTGTTAGCGGAGTGGCGGGGAAATTCATGCCTTAAGCGAATTTTGGGAAAAAAAAGGTTTCAAAATAAAATATTTAGCCCGTGGGTCCGCCCAAGAATATTTTATTTAATTTGACAGTTAGATTTTGAAGCCAAGATGAAGTAAAACTTCAGAAGGCCATAAATTTCGACTGGGAGCTCCATTTTTGGCAAACGTCTTAGGGATTTTTGGCAGAAATATCTCAAAGTCCTCTTTGCACAGGAAGCTTAAGATTTTAATTTTCATAAATTTTGAGTGGTAATTTTTTCCAGAAAACGTGATTTTTTTTGTCACTTAAAAAGTGAACTGGTCTTTTTAAACTTATAAAATTTGTTCAAAATTTGTCATTATTTCTCCTATCAATATGTCAAACATACATGGAGGTTTGCATTTGGAAGAATTTTAGGATAGAAATAAAGGTTGATTTGTTTGATTGATTTGCATTTCGAAAATCGGGCCCAATGTTTACACAACAACGAAAACCTGAATTTTTTTTTTTGCCTTTAGACTTGATTTGAACCAAAGGTTCTTTAAAAATTTCTTTAGTAACTTTTAGTTTAGTTTGGGAATAATTTTTGATCTCATTAACCTCAATTAAAGATTTCAATTTGTCTCTTTAGATTTTGTAGGGTGGTTTTGGACATTTGATAAGAAAAATAATTTGCAAGGTATACTGTGAAATAAAGGCATGAAGCTTGTACATTTCTTAGAACAAATTTAAACAATTGTCCTTTCTCCATGCAATAGAAACATTGAAATTTATTCCAAATGGATTTAGGATGGATTCTAAATATTTTTCTTTCTTTCAACTCAAATGATAGAGACCAGCTTGCAACTTCTATTTGAGCCCGATTTATGCTTTTTCTAAAAATTCCTAAACATTTCAAATGAGACATAAGCAATGCAATATTTCTTCATACTACTGCTTTCTTTTCAATTTTACCATAGAGATTTCCTACTATATTTCAAACACATATTTCCCATGAAAATAATATCACATGAACAAGGAAAAACACTTCTATTTTCATTCAAGTAATAGAATCTTACAACTTCTTTCCCATTTATTTTCAAAATACAACATACCAAATGCATATCTTTCTTTTCTATTCACAAAGCTGAATACTAGATATATTCTTCCATAATCACATTACAACTTTCATAGCTAGCAATTTCAAAGTAGTCTTTCTAACTCAATAATATACAAGATCATCCACTTCAAGTGGAAAAGGGTTACAATAAGAATAATCTCCAACAAGGACTGTCAGAACTTTTCTTTTTCCATTCTCATTTCTGAAAGACAGAATACAATCTTCTTACATCATTTTCTCAGAACAAAATTAGAGTAGTATATCCTTTCACATTTCAAATACAAATTTTATTTCCAAAACAAAATATTTCTATCCAATCCAATAATATTACAAGTCATCCACTTCAAGTGGGAAAAAGGTTTACAATAAGAATTTTCACACAAGGGACAGTCCAAACTTTGTCTTCTTTTTTCTCTTTGCTCCAAAACAACAACATATAATTTCCATTTTATTTTTCAATTTGATCACAACAGAACAAGGGGGAAAGGAAACGCTCTCCACCCAACCAAGACATCCAATGAAAATGAGAAGCCATCCTTCTTCATTGGCCCCCGATCCCCAACCATAATGCAATTAGAAATGTTTTTCAACACATGGCAACAATAGGCTTCCACAACACAAGACAAATTTCTCATTCAAAATACAGTCCAAAATAAGAATGTAGTTTACAACCATATTAAAAAATAACATAACAAAACTCAAGCTTCACCATGCAAGCCAAAGGAGCAAGAAACTATGGGGGATGCTGCTTATGCCTCCCAAAGGGGAAATGGGTATCACCACCTAAGAAACAACTACCTATATATATATATATATATATATATATATATATATATATATATATATATATCATTTCAAATCCTTGACATGCCCTTATGTCTCCCCCAAGTACCCCTTATTCCTCACATTTCCTTATGCCTCCCCAACCTCTTATGGCACCCCATAACGAGTAAAGAAATGCAAGCTATTTCTTTTTAAGGTGGAACCCAAATCCCAACTCCCTCCACACTTATACCTCCCCAAAACACTTATGCCTCCCACAGAAATACCCCATAGTCTTCTCCTACACCATCCCTAGGCCATCTACCCAAACAGCCCACACACATGACAAAACATTCACAACAATAACATTTGCACAATAAGAGAAGAGCATTTCAAGAGCCAAGCTCTTACCTCTCCATAATGGAGTTTGTTCCAAGTTCCAAAAAACAAGCTTTCTAATGCAAAACAACCCAAAATCAATGAAACACAGGCCTATAAAAAGTCTACAAACTTTCTCCAAAATCAAGAGCTCCAAATAGCAAAATAATTCACCCCAAAAGAAGTATGCAAAAGTGAAGCAACCAAAAGAGTGTAACCCCAAAACAATAAAATGAATTCGAATATATAGAAGGGGGAAGAGAGGAGGATGAGGTGGATCTTTGTAGGATGCCACATCACACATCCTCAACTTCAACTCACAAGTCAACTTCAATCTCCAAGACACAATAAATAAGTAGGTGAATAATATGATAGTTTTACTTACACACTCAAATCAAGCCCATACCCCAAAGGAATGAAATTAATTTCAAGCAAGAAGTGCAATTAAAACATTTAGCTAGACTTACAAAAATGCATAATGAAAGCTAGGATTTAAACTCTCCAACCATAGGTAAGGTTGGTATGCAAATTTAAGAGGTATGGGACAAGTTTAACTTGTCCCACAAGCCTCCAAAATCAGTCTCCAAGGACAATTTCGAATTCCAAAGAAGATGAAGTGTTTCATACTCACAATTTTAATTACATATCTCTTACATATCACTTACACATTGCTTACACATATCTTACAACATTTAATACAAGAGTCAACCACTCCATTAATTACTTTCTTATGACCCAATTTGATTAATTTATTTTAACAATATGATTACTCACATTACATACCACAATTGATTTAAATAAAAGGGGTAAACACATCAATTATTAAACACATACAAACATCAATAAAAAGGAACCAAATAAATAAATACACATAACCCTTGGTCACATTTAAAGGTGATCCCCCCATGGAAATCCCTAACACAATCAAACACACAAATAAATACAAGTTACCATGGTGACCTTGTTGAATTCATCTAGAATTCCAATGTGGTTGGTCTCCAATCCCCTGATGTTTATTGTGATATTTTAAACCTGCAAAATACAAATACCTCCTTTGGCCTCGTGGCCATATTAGAACATCTAAATTAATATAAATATAATTTCAAGATCATCGACATATATGTGAATCACAACAAACATCAAGACAATCAGCAGTAGCACTTACAATTTCATCCACAACTATATCATCACCAATTTTAATTCAATTCTTATTTTCTAGGTCTACTCAAAATATCCAAATATCATAAGTTTGAACAACATCTATAATGTAACCATGTCAAACAATATATCAACATCAATATCCAAAATGTCTCTAATAATCATCATGCACCATATATGAATCAAATTCCATAATAAACCATGATCTAACATCTAACATCACACTAAATTAAACTATAACAATTTCCATAATATAGTTAGCAGTATCAGGATCAATATCACAAGGTGTCACAGGAAAGCAGACACTATAGTTCACATAGTTGATTGCGATAGTATAAATTTTTAGGGTTTAGATTTAAACTTGAAAAAATGAGATATACAAACCTTGAATAGTCTACTTTTCCATTATTTTATTTCGTTCGAGGAAATATATAAACAAATTAATTTATGTATTTGTTTGCTGTTATGTTTACACATGGAAACAAATCAATACATGTTTTAGACATTAAAATAAATGAGATATATGGAAAAACGGTTCACATAGTTGATTGTGAATTAAAATATATTTGTTAGTATACATTTTTTAGGCTTTAGAAATAAAATTGGAGAAATATGCGATATAAAAACCTCGAATAGCCTACTCTACCATTGTTGTATTTGGTTTGAGAAATCTTGAATAGTCTCCCTTGCAAAATCATTGTATCGGAAGCTATTTCTTTTTCTTTCTTCTACAAAATATCCTGTATCTTTGTATCTGTCCTACTATTGGCAGCTATATCTTCTACTTTCTTCTGCTAAAGTCTCTGTATCTTTGTATTTCTCTAGCTATATCTACGTTCTTTGTCTTTGATGTGGCAGCATAACTTGCAGAGGCCATAACTTTTGATCCGACCGTTGGATCATCCTGAAATTTTACAGTGTGGTAGATATACATTAGTTACTATGCTGAGGACAACGTTGCTTGCAACGTTGTGCTCATTGTGGCACGTTTTCGGGCTTGGATTCCGTCATCTAGTGGCCTAAAATTGGCTCTGAATGTTTTTTCCGCTTTTGACTAGGTCTTAGAACTTTAATAACTTTTGTTGTCCTTGTCAGAATAAGTCCAAATTTTGCGTGAGCCCTAATTTATGAATGCATATTTGGCACGCAAATTTTGGGGTCAATCCGAGTTGTTTTTCATTTTAGAGTAGTCTTGAAATAAAAGGAGAATTGTAATGATGTAATAGATCAATGTGAATTCCAGAATGAGAAGTAAGCTATTTTGAAACTGCTGGTTTTATTTGCAAAGCTGTTTATGTGTGTTTTTGGAGGTATTTCAACCTCTTGCAGCTGGGTTCACATCAGTCTTTCCCAAGCTAAATCTTGGAATGAAAAAATATCAATCACAATAGAGAAAAAATCAAAACTTGATTCATTCAAAATCATTATTTTTATAATGTACTTGGCCAAGAAAATTGCCTCATAAAAAAAGAGTGCAAAAATTTCAAATTTTAAATCAACCCTACCATAATAAATGACAATTATGAATTGCCTACCTAAAAATAATAGTTGGAAAATTTAAAATTTGAATCAATCTTGCAGAAAATGTAAAAAAAAAGTACCGAAAATTTAAAATTTGAATCAAACCTACCATAAGTAAATGACCAAATCTAAAGAAAGGAGTGCATTGAAACTTCAAATTTTGAATCAAACATACCATAATAAACTGACCATTACGAATTGCCTCCCAATAATAAAGCACCAAAAATTTGAAATTTGAAACAATCACGTGCTGGTATTATTAAAAATTAATTAACTCAATAACAACAAGAAATAATTGAAATCAAAGTGTTTCTAATCAAGAAAGATATGATATTAGTAATTAATAGTTAATCAATAACATTGATATAATAATAGAAATCACAATGATTATATAATATTAGTATAAATTAATAACTGTAATTAATAATATTATAATTTATTAGTATTAGTGCTAATTTATATAGTTAATTAATAATATTATAATTAATTACAAAAAAATTATCCTATCAATTAATATTAACTACAAGAATTAATATTACTAATAAAACTTCAATTATTATATTAAAAAATAACATCTAGATTGATAAGGTATCTTGGTGGAAATATTCCCAACCCACTATGTTGGTTAAAATAGTTGATCTAGATGATTCATTGGAGGTTTCAAGGTCAAATGAAGATGAGGTACAACATAAGGATGACACCCTCATTTTTTGCTTATGTGTTCGGGTTTGAGGGTTCATATCCTCTACAACTCTTTGGAGGGTTTCTTCATCCATTGGGTATGCCATTTGGCACTAAAAAGAGTTGCTTCAAGGAGGTTAATGTTTTCAATAAAGTGTCTCTTAAAAATTGTGTTACCAATCCAGAATGAAGAAAATGAGGATCTGTTATAGGATGGATGATTGGACGGTGGTGAAAGGTAAATTTAATAGAAAATCTATTTTAAGATCCACTTAATATGATGACATTAAGATCTCCAATGTAGGGTTTAAATGGGTAATCTACCCTTTCTTGCTGGCTAGGTGGGTTTTGAGAATCTCTTTTGTGGTTGGACAACTTTCTTTGACCAATCCACTAGAGCTTTTATTTGCCTCCTAACTGGTTATTTTGGGTTAGGTTGTCATTTGGATCCTTTATGGTCTTAGTTCTTGTTTTTTGGGGCCTTTCTCTTTGGTTTTTTATCTTTCAAGTCTTAATGTTACTTTGTAGCACTATGTTGTTGTTTACCGATAGAAGAGGCTACTCCTTTTTTTCTTCATAGCTATATATATTTCTCCTATTGTGAAAGGGGTTTTTTGGTCCCCTCAAAACTAAAGTCATATTTAACCTATCTATAAAATTTTTTTCAAAAAAAAATCTAATTATAATATCAAACAAATAATTTTGTTTTAAAAATAATTAAATAATAATCTAAAAATATAATTAACAACTTAATCACCATTATTAATAATGCTTAATTAATTATAGTGCATTTTTAAAATAATTTAGAAAATTGATAAGAATTATAATAAAACATTATTTGAACCCATTTTAATACCTCTATAAAGGAGGTTAGAATGTGTTATATCTATTCTTCATCTATGACTCCTATATCAGAATAGGCATATGATAATTTTTTAAATATATTATTAGAATCTACCCTATCAAGGTTGTGAGAGTGAAGAACATCCCTTATTCTATCATTCTTATGTGATGTTTGACTGTGAGAATGAAGTAAACTTTATTCTAACAGAAAAAATTTACATTGTATTTAAGATAAGATGAAAACAATATTTGTTTTTTTGTATGAGAGAATGGCCAGAATGCCCATTCTTAAACAAATACCAGGTAAGTAAATATTATCTCTCCACTAACATGTTGTATTGTGGAGTTAGATATGATTAATATAAAAGTGCTAAAATGACAAGAATTTTCTTCTATTGCTCATATTATAATTGAATGGGCATATGCTCATTCAATTCTTATAAATTTATTTTATTAGACTTATTACAAAAACTACATTATTTTCATGATAAGATGAAAAAAAATGTTTTTTTTTTTGTATGAAAGAATGAAACACACTGCCCATTGTTAAATAAATAAAATAAGTAAATTTTATCTCTCCACTAGCATCTTGTAGTGTGGACTAGCTATGAGTAATATTGAATTACTAAAAAGATTATTGCTAAGTTCAATATTGCATTTCTTGTATTAGAATGTTTAGAACATGAACATATGTCCATTATAGGACATATGCCCAGATAGTCACAATGAAAAAATATGCATAAGGAAAACTACATATGGGCATCTGTCTCCTCGAATGGGCTTGATATGACGTTGAAGTGTGTCATCCACCATTTTTCTATGGAAGGAAAACTAGATGTTATTCTTCACATTGAGAAGTGTTAGAAATATACAATTGATTTTCTAAAGAAATTTCCTTGATATTCTTCATGAAAAGGGATGAGAGCCCAAAAGTGAAAGAATAAACAACAATTAGAGATAATAGGTTTGACCCCCCTATAAGGGTATGCAGTGTAGCACTAGGCTTTGCTAGGGATATTCCAGCCAATATGATACAATTATGAACTCTATAAAGTCTATCATAATGTTTTTACATTATAATTCTTATTCTAATATGGTTTTCCTTCGATTGCAATGGTCCTACTTCCATGCGAAATGGGGAACAACCCAACAATAAATGTTTATTTGTTCAAGGATGGACAAATTCCCATATTTCTAAATAGTCCAACAAAACTAACCAAAAATATGGCAAAAGCAAATTCATGTTATAATGTCTAGAAAATGAGCTAATTCCTATTCTCATTATTACGAGCGGTCCGAGACTTGTTTTAAAAATAATTACCTTTAATCAATAAATACACAGCTGTAACCAATATATTTTCATGTTGGTCTTGATATGTCATGGTCTTAAAAAATATATCTTATAATTACTCATATATGATAATGGATGGAGAATGGGCATCCACCATTTCTAAAACAAATTAATAAAACTACATAATACGAGAATGGGCATCTTCTTAAGGGAATGTAGTGCAACACTTGGCAGAGCTAAGATGCCCATTCCTAAAAAAAAATAATAGAACTACATAAGGCTTGATTTGACTTGAATGGTATGTAGTGCAACACCTAGCCGAGTCAAAAAATGGCTCCACTAAGGTTTAGTCTAGCCAAAATGATATAATTGTATTCAAGAAAAAATGAAAAAAATATTTGTTTTGTTTGTATGAGAGAATGGGAAACTGCCCATTCTTAAACAAATACAAAAGTAAATTTTATCTCTCCACTAGCATCTTGTATTGTAGAGTTAGATATGATTACTATAAAAGTGCTAAAATGACAAGAACTTTCTTCTATTACTCATATTATAATTGAATGGGCATATGCCCATTTAATTCATATCAATTTATTGTATTAGACGTATTATAAAAACTACATTGTATTCAAGATAAATTGAAAAAAAAATTATTTCTTTGCATGAGAGAATGGGAAAACTACCCATTCTTAAATAAAGACAGTGTAAGTAAATTTTATCTCTCCACTAGCATCTTGCATTGTGGACTAGCTATGAGTAATATAGAAGTACTAAACATACTAAGTTCAATATTGCAAATATTAGAATGTCTAGAATGAGCATATGACATTTTATTTGAACATTTATTATATAAGAATGTTTAGGACATGAGCATATGCCCATTCTAATATAGGAATCATAGAGAAATAGGCATAAGGTGAACTACATATGTGCATTTTTCTACTTGAATGGGCTTGAAATGAAAATGAAGTGTGTCGTGTCCCATTTTTCTGATGGAAGGAAAACTGAGATGTTATTCTTCACATTGAGAAGAGTTAGAAATATTCATTAGTTTTCTATATGAAATTTCCTTGTTATTCTTCATGAAAAGGGAGAGAGCCCAAAAGAGAAACAACAATTAGAGATAGAGGTTTGATCCCCCTTTAAGGGTATGTAGTGTAGCACTAGGCTCCGTCTAGGGATAGTCCGTACAATATGATACAATTATTAACTATATAAAGGTTGTTAGAATGTTTTTACACTATATTTCTTCTTCTAATATGGTTCCTTCCTTCAATTGCAATGGTCCTCCTTCCATCCAAAATGGGGAACAACCCAACAATAAATGTTTGTTGTGTTTGAGGATGGATAAATTCCCATATTTCTAAATAGTCCAACATAACTAACCAAAAATATGACCAAAACAAAATGTTAGAATGTTTAGAGAATGAGCTAATGCCTATTCTCATTATTACAAATAGTCTAAGACTTGTTTTAAAACAATTACCTTTAATTAATAAATACATGGTGGTAATCAATATATTTGCATGATGGTCTTGATATGTCATGGTCTTAAACAATAAATGTTATAATTACTCCTATATGAGAATGAGAAAAGAATGATCATCTGCCATTTCTAAAAAAAATAGAACTACATAATACAAGAATGGGCATCTACTCAAGGAATGTAGTGCAGCACTTGGTGGAGCCAAGATGCCCGTTCCTAAATCAAAACTTGCAAAGTGCCCATTCCTTAAAAAAAATAATACAACTACATAAGAATTTATCCCCCTCTAGGGTATGTAGAGTAGCACTTTCCAGAGCCATAACTTGGTTCCGCCAGGGTTAGTCGAGCCAAAAAGATCCAATTGTAAACAAGTGCTGCAACACTACTAATTTCAGTCGTAGTCGAAAAGCTTGTTTAAAAATATCAAGTTATATTAAATATAACAGGAGACCCATAGTTTTATACAAAAAATTACCAACCATGCTTTTAATGCATTAGTTTTTTAATATGCTATATATTTTTAGACCCATTTAAATGTTTTCTCGAAAGGTATTGTAATACTGAAAAATAAATAGTACAATATCTTTATAATGTACTTTACCAACCCTATTTTAAAATTTTAATTGCACTTTAATATCTAAATGTTTAGACCAATTAAAAACGTTTTACAGAGGTATTAGAATATTAAAAAATAAATAATATAAAAATAACATTTTTAAAAAAGTGTTTGCATTTGAATGCTTAGAATGGGTGTATGTCAATTCTCGTATAAAAAAAACAATTATGTCTTGCATTGAATTGGAAGTTCTACATGCTCATAGAATTTATAGACGTATGATTTTTTAAAAAATAATCGCTTTCATTAGAATGTTTAGAATGGGCATATGCACATTCTCATATAAAAAAAAAAATTTGTCTTATTTTCTGTTGATATATGTCAATTCAAATAATAAACAACAATCAACAAACATGCTCTCATGTAATAGCATTGTGGTAAAGATTGGGTTGGCTTAAGTTAAATGCTTAATGGATATTTTTTGGCATATATTAAATGGTCAATTACATCGGATAATGCGCATTGTCTTTAGGTCAATTACTTTCGTCCTTGGCTCAAGTGGATTAAATTTAAGTAGTCTTCCTTGCCTCAATCAACATTTATAATCATCTCACTAATTTTTTCTGTTGTTAAGATAGTTTCCTCTCTTCCTGTCATTTTTCTGTGAAGCAAAAGAAAATAAATGGCCTTCTTCAATTCCATTTCTTGTTCACATCTCAAATAGGTTTTTCGGCTTGATTCGTTGACTGTCTGTAGAGCCATTTAACTTGTTCTGGGTGACACCTATCTCTATGATTCCAAAGGATCTTGAGTCAACTCATAAATTTCCTCGGTGTTTTTTTTTTTAATCTACTTTTGGTTATCGTGTAACAAATTGGAAGTTGCTAGGATTTCCCTTTTTTATCTTTCCCTCTCATAGGGTTGGTTTAGATGAATAACTTGAGCATTGTAATCTCAACACTTTTTCCCTATTTTTCGGTCTTGATGCAGAAGTTGGTTGGATCCATCATTCTTTGGTGGAACCTTTGGTAGAGAGGAATCGAGGCCTCACCCACTTTGTGTAGGTTTTCTTAAAATTTTATACATCCCTGGACCCACCACCTCTTCGTCTTCCTCACATTGATTTAACTAAGATTCATGTTCCTATCCGCCCTAAGTGTACTGGTGTTTTTACATTGCAGGAGTTGTTGTGTCTTACCTACACATTTATGTTAATCATTTCCACTACTAGTGGTGGTCCCCATCATATGGCTACTCAGGGTAGCTACATGGGTTATTTGTTCTTGTTCGCTAATGTCAAAGAAGAACCAATTGCAATTTCTAATGGAAACTAATCTGGATAGTTAGTTCTTCTATGTTATTTTTTGGTAAATTAAATATGCATTTTGTTTTATTCTCTCTACGTGTTTCCTTTGTTGGTCACTGCTACATTTAAGCCCTACAATTATGTATCTTAAGTTTTCTATTTTCTGTTAAATTAGCTAAATTATTGATCTTGTTGTATTCCAATCACATCTATAAATCATCATCATCTCTATTAGCATAAGCATGCTATAGGTTGTTTTCATTTATAATTAAATTTTAGTAAACGACATATTTGCATGGTGGTCTCACTATGTCATCATCAAGAACAAATATAAATTTAAATATTTAACCCATTCTCAAAACCTAGTTCTATGAATATATGTGTGTGTGTGTGTGTGTGTGTGTGTGTGTGTGTGTGTGTGTGTGTGTGTGTGTGTGTGTGTGTGTGTGTATTCATATATTCATATACATACATACATACATACATACATATATATAAATGATGGTCACGCTATGGTATGGTCAAAAACAAATATAAATTTAAACATTAGCATATTAACCCATTCTCAAAACCCATCCTAAAAATTATAAAATTGTGTGTGTGTTACATATGTATATATACATATATCTATACATACATATATATATATAATATATATATATATATATATATATATATATATATATATATATATGTGTGTGTATATAGATATATATGTATATTGTATATACATATACATACACATAGTATGTGTGTGTGTGTGTAGTAAGATAAGAACTACATAAAGTTTGATTCCTCTCGAGGGTATGAATGCAACACTTGGCTTTGTCAGGGATAGTCTAGCTAGTATAGTATAATTATTAATAATTACAAGACAAAAAAATGTTACTGTCACAATGCACAACTTCCCATCCTATATATGTTACTATCGCAATGCACAAATTCCCATTCTATCTTCTGTAATTCTTATATGAAAATCGTCATATGCCCATTCAAAATATATATTACTCTTGTATGTTTTCCAAATGCAAATGGATATATATATATATATATATATATATATATATAGGGCTTGATCCCTCTCGAGGATATGTAGTGTAGCACTTGGCTCTACCATAGAAAGTCCAGCTAGTATAATACAATTATTAATAATTACAAATTAAAAAAATGATCTCACTTTCCCTCCAACGAGAGGTTAAAGATGTGTTTTTAAAATAATTACCTTTATTTAATAAATAAACAGTGGCACATAATTCCCCTCTAACGAGCAGTCAAAGACATGTTTTAAAAAAATTACCTTTAATTAATAAATAAACGGTGTTAAATATATATAATATGAGAAAAAATATATTTTAATGATAAATGAGAATGGGATGAGAATGAGAATCTGCCCATTCTAAAACAAAATAATAGAACTACAGAATATGAGGATGAGCAGATGTCGGTGGTGGTAAACAATATTTTTTAATGATTCCTATATGATAATTGACAGAGAATAGCCATCGTCCCCTTCTAAAAAAATTTATAGAACTACATAATATGAGAATAGGCATCTGCTTATTCTAAAACAAAATAATAGCAACCAAAATGAGAAAAATATAAACAAAGAGATGCAATGCTTAGTACATCTAAAATGATTGAGTTTAATATTTCCCACCCCATTCTAAAACAAAATAATAGAAATTCATAGGGCTTGATTCTTCTCATGGGTATGTACTGTAGCACTTGGCTCCACCAAGGTTATTCCTTCCAAAACTATAAAATTATAAAAAAATGAATAGAACTACATAAGAATTGATCCCTCTTGAGCAAGAGGAGGTATGGTAGTGTAGCACTTGGTGGTGCCAACACTTGGGTTCACCGAGGTTAGTCAAGCAAAAATGATACAATAATAAACTAAATAATAGAACTACATAAGGCTTGATCCCTCTTGAGTTAGAAGGTATGTAGTGCAGCACTTGATGGTGCTCAGCACATACCTCCACTGAGGTTAGTCCAGTAAAAATGATACAATTATTAAAAATTTAATAGATGTACATAAGGCTTGATCCCTCTCAAGCGAGAGGGTATGTATGCATGTTGGGGTGTTAATGTTAGGTGGGGATACCAATTTGGTGGATTGCCACTTAAACAACCCTTGTTGTAAAGATTATTTTTAATAATATTATTTGGTATTTGTTATCACCGAATCACAGCACCCCTATGTTTATACAAGTGCATATACTTGAACTCACGGTGTGATTGGATAACATGGGTACTATCTCCAAGTTGTGGGACTTGCTACTTGAGATAGACCTCCAGAGAAAGCTGGTTCTTGCTCCTAAACTACCTGCCACAATCTACTCTAATGCAAGGGAAACCAACTATTCTAATATGAATTTCCAAGGAGACAGAGAGAGAGAGAGAGAGAGAGAGAAAAGGGAAAAATAGAGCCTACACTAAAATGGTGATACACCAGAGGAGGAAAATGTTGAACATCTATCAAAACTGCCATGGAACAAGGAGAGGTGAGCAATGGGAAGGATGGACAGATGCATCATAGGCCCAAGGATAGATTTCACACAGAAAATGTCCCAAAACTCCATGAACACAACTCCAAACCTGTGATGAGTATTAAAACATGCACAAATACTTTCAATGAAGAGAGGCAAGAAGAAAGACAAGCAAAGAACGAGAAAGGATGGACAGATGCATCACGAAACACGTTTTTGTTGCTTCAAAAGTTTGCACAGAACATCATTTTAATGGTAAAAGCCAAAAAACACCATTACAGAGTAGGGGAGGAAGTTTGAACTCCATTTTCAACCCTGGAGAAGAAAAGAAGGGAGCACCGAGCTGAAAAGATGAACCACACTTTAAAAAATGAGCCAAATCTGGCTTTTTACAATGCATGGGTCGAGCCCAGGAGAGAGAAAATGTGAAAAAATGTGGGAGCCATTCCTCATTGAAAGAAGATGCATTAAAACAGCATGGGCATCCTTACAGACACATGCCCTAACATTTTTGGCTGTGCTGGAAAAGAATGCGACCCATTTCACATTAAAAATGGTTGTTGAAACGTCAGTTCTAGCCACTACCACGCGCCAGAGACATTTCTTGATTTTCTCTCTCCAAACTGAACCAAAATGAAATATTGACCCTGGAATCATGTAGATAATTTCACCATCTTTCCATTGATATAAAGAATGTGAAAATCTGAGCTCTGGATCGAAAGTTATGGCGATTTGAAGATTTAGGGCAAAAACAGGCCAAAACGGATCGGTGGGAAAATATTTGAATTTTTCCCACGCTCTGCCACTTCGATGACATGTGTCGGGCTCTGATTCATCCGCAGGCTCATCCTTTGAAAATTTATTTTAGGCCCTTCCTTAATTTCTTGGCACTTGGACGCGTGGCACTATTTTATTGGCTCGGGCCTGAGGGGCACACTTAGTCCTTTTAAAATTTGGTATTTTTTACTTTGGGAAAATTTTCCCATTTCTCCCCCGTGCTCCGCCACTCAAGTGCCACATGGCACAATTTCATTGGACGCGGGCCCTTCCTGACCATTTCCCTTTTGTTTTTGCCTTTGGAAAAAATTTCAAAATTTTCCCGTCGGGCCGATAAGGTGAAGACACGTGGAGAGATTTGATTCGTTGGCGGCTCTTTCGGCTTTTCGCGTCCCTCGCATACTTTTGGCCCGGATGTCCCAAACTGTTTCGGACGAAAGTCTCCTGTTTCAGCCGAATTGGCTGGTTCACGTCCTCCACGTACTTTTGGCCTGGATGTCCCAAACCGTCTAGGAAAAATATCTCTTCCCGTCCCGACATCCTGACTGTCCCGCGGACTACTTGGGACAAAAGACTTAGCTGATTTTCTTGCTTTTTTCGGCCCCAAGCTTAGTACGATGAACCTCAGTACGACCCGAACCCTTCAGACCCGAAATGCTTCAAAACACTCCTGCAACCTTATTTTTTGCATTTTTTCCATTTTTTCTAACCTATTGGGATTTCTTCTTGGATGGGAGAGTTAGAAAAAGGCCGAGGGGGACCCCGAAAAACATGATTTTGGGCCTTGAATCAATCTACTTGCTCGGGACTGAATAATCTAATGTATGTTATCAAAATTACCCTAGGGGGTGAATTTTGGATAACAATTTGGCGACTCAGCGGGGTCATCTTCCTGCTAGATGAAGTTACCAGTTTCCTAAAGCATCCATTGGGCATGGAGTCATGAGTTGTAGCCTATAAACTGATCTGAACTTTGAAAACCTCCTCTCTGAGCCACTTGGAAACCCACTGAAATGGACTGTGCAAGAGCAAAACTAGCACCACAAAAACTATGTACAGAACTGAAAATCATACATGCTCCAAATGGAACATGCAGAGTGTGCACAAGCACTTCTTCTACTAAAAGCAAACCTACCTACTCTACTCTAACTGGAAGCAAAGGCAAGCTAAACAAACCCTGCAACTGGTTGTGAGAAATAGCTTCCCTTTCTCAAAAGTGGCAGCCATGCAATTGATTTGGCATTGAACATGGCTGATTGGATGGATGAAAAATCAACAAGAAGCTAGTCTTCCACCCAGATCATCAAGGTATCAGCTGAAGGCAAATTCAATACCTCTGTTAGTTGCTCTGCATTTGGATTGAAGAGGTATGGCAGCTGATCCTTGGTACTTTGTAGCTCACCCTCATGCTCAGAAGCAAGCATGACTGGTTGTGACTTCTCCTTTGGCTCCAATAAAGCTAAATACCTGATTGGGCAAGGTATGGTCCGTTTGATATGCCCATAGATCTGATTTTCAACTCCAAAAATGGAGTCTTCTTGTAGACCTTCTTCAATGGATGGTGTGGAAGCAATGGTAGAATCTTTGTGCCCTTTCTCTTCCTCCAATGAAGGACATGAAAGATTAAAATCTTCCAATCTTGGTTCCAAAGAGCTGCTATAAGATGCAGGCTGCTGCAAATGAATGTTCTCCTTCATGACAACAGACTCAAGTGTTTGGAATGTGGATGATGAAAGAGAGAATGGTGGAAACTCAACCGGCTCTTCTCCATCAAAACAGTCCTCCAAATCTGACAGATAAACTGCCTCATGGCTATCCTGCTGCAAATGCTCCACTTCCTCCATGGTGTCTTCTTGATCTGTAACTTGACCACCATGGTTTCTTTCACCCTCCAACATTGAGTTTGAGAGATCAAACTCCTCTTCAGTACTAGAACTTGAGAGAGGTGCAGTAGAAAGAAGAACTGAAGGTTCTCCTGTAGCCTGCTTTGTGCTCAAATCCCTTGGATCTGTAATTTTCTCCTCCACAACTAGAATGTGCTCCTCTTCTTTTGGATCTGAAGCAGCTTCTCCTTTCTCTACTACTTGAAGACAATCTTGCTCTTGATAGAACTCTTCCTCTAGCACGAAGTTTTTCAAGTCAAACTCTTCAATCTGCTGCTCTAGAGGACAAGTTGGGACTGCAAGATCTTCTTCTGAGATTTCTTCCTTTATGGCTGATTGTGCAACTTGAATTGAATAAGCATTCCCTTCAAATAGAGTGCCAACATGGACACTACTTTCTGAGCAAACTGACTGCTGATCTACTTCTTCTTTTTGCTCTTCTTCTGCTGCCACAAAATCAGCCGTAACCACCATTTGTTCAACCTTAGCCTCTTCTATAGGTTTAACCATCAAGGGGATCTTTTTCATCCCAAATTTGGCAGCCCAAACCCTCAAGTTGTCTGTCATTTCTTTTCTGTTGGGCTCCTCTTCTTGCTGTCCTTCATGGCCAATTTTTGCAATTTCTTCTTCCCCACATGGAATTGGGAATGCAAGAGGAGGGATGGGTTGTAACTCAATTGATTTGGCAATTATTTTTGGTGGTAGAGGAGGTGAAACCTCTTGTTTCTTTAGGGGAGAGCGTATTTCTTTTAGCTCTTGTGGAGGGGATGACTATTTGGAAGGAAAAAAGAAAGAAGAATTGAGGTGTGGTGGAAGACTGAGAGGTGGAGACATGGGATCAACATTTGGGACAGCAGATGGAGAATTTAAAATTTGCAATTCCAAATGAGATGATGTTTCTTGAGTAATGGGAAGAGAAAAACCAGATGATGGTGCATAACTTACCCATTGACAAGGTTGTTGAACAACAAGTGTATAGGCCTCTATTTCTGTTGTCCATTGTGCAAGCTGGGGCAGCATCTTCATCATGAAGTCCAGCTTCTCCTGAGGGCTGAAGTGTCTTGGAAAAGGGCCTCCCCATGGACAAGGAGTCCTGTAACCAATTCTAAAAGCTCTCATTTGAGCTGTTGCTCTGGACTGCACCATCTTTACCTCCATCTTTTGGATTTTCTCCAACAGACCAGCATCTTCATCATGATGGTCTTCATTATATGCATACTCTTGCTCTTGGAAAGCTCCATAGCCAAAATGATTTTGGCATTGCTACTCGTATGGGTATGCATGCTGATTTTGAATTTGTTCAAAATGCTAATTTGGAGGATTTAAAAAAACATGTTGGAGGTGGGGAACATTGCTGCTGTTGTAAATGTGAGGTCCATGATGGAAATGAAGTCATGATTGCACAACTTCATGGAATGGAAAAGAATGAAAGAGATGGAAAGAAATATGGATGGAAATGGATGGAAAACGGGTCTGCAACTTCAGAAATGGGGTTGCTGATCAGATGGAGTCGCCAGATGTGTTTGCAAGTGCCTCCAAAGGCTAAAATCTTCACACGAACACACCAACTTGCAAAAGATGAAGTGGAAGACCTCTAAGGTCCCACCGGGTGTGTGCTAGAAATGTATATAACCGAAAAAATAGCACCCTAATGAAAGAAACAAAGAAAATAAAATCAAACATGTTCTTCACGGTCCATGATCTCCTTACAACCTTGGATGACTATCGTTGAAGTCTGTGGAACTGAAGCTACTTGAGATTGAATCTCCAGATAAAATTTGTTCTTGCTCCCTAAACTGCCTGCCACAATCTACTCTAATGAATGGGGAAACTAGATTTTAGCTAATGAGTGAATTTCCATTGAATGACCAGATTTGATAGTAGATTCGTGCATAAAATGAAAGCCTACACGTAACGACGCGTGAGATTTACATAATAGAATCCAACACAATGATGATGTACATTTATCAAAGCTGCCATGGAACAAAGAGGGGTGAGCAATTGGAGAAGAATGGACAGATGCATTACAGGCCCATAGGATAGATTTCACACAGAAAATGTCCCAAAACTCCTTGATTTGTGTGGTCCAAACTTTTTTGATCTAAAGTTAACTCAAATGTGCATTGAATTGTTGCAATTAAGTTTTCAGAGGCTATTTAAGGAGTTGAACCAAAAAATTTGAGCTTACATGGGATGGATTGTTTTTTTATTTTGGAAAAGGTGGCACGTGATTTTGTATATTAATAATTAAATATTGCATTCAGAAGTCTTTTGTTTTATTCATGGTAAAAAAGTGACATGAGTTTTAGCCTTTGCATTGATTTTCTTAATTTTAGAATGCCATTCTTCAACCCTAGAGAAGAAAAGAAGGGAGCACCGAGCTGAAAAGATGAACCACACTTTAAAAAATGAGCCAAATATGGTTTTTTACAATGCATGGGTCGAGCCCAGGAGAGAGAAAACATGAAAAAACGTGGGAGCCATTCCTCATTGAAAGTAGATGCATTAAAACAAAATGGGTGTCCTTACAGACCCATGCCCTAACATTTTTGGCCGTGTTGGAGAAGAATGCGACCCATTTCGCATTAAAAATGGTTGTTGAAACGTCAATTCTAGCCACTACCACGTGCCTGAGACATTTCTTGATTTTCTCTCTCCAAACTGAACCAAAATGAAATATTGACCCTATATTCATGTAGAGAATTTCACCATCTTTCCATTCATATAAAGAACGTGAAAATCCGAGCTCTGGATCGAAAGTTATGGCGATTTGAAGATTTAGGGCAAAAACAGGCCAAAACGGATCGGCGGGAAAATATTTGAATTTTTCCTGCGCTCTGCCACTTGGATGACACGTGTCAGGCTCTGATTCATCTGCGGGCTCATCCTTCGAAAATTTCTTTCGGGCCCTTCCTTAATTTCTTGCCACTTGGATGCGTGGCACTATTTTATTGGCTCGGGCCTGAGGGGCACACTTTGTCCTTTTAAAATTTGGTATTTTTTACTTTGGGAAAATTTTCCCATTTCTCCCCCGCGCTCCACCACTCAAGTGCCACATGGCACAATTTCATTGGACGCGGGCCCTTCCTGACCATTTCCCTTTTGTTTTTTCCTTTGGAAAATTTTTCAAAATTTTCCCGCCGGGCCGATGAGGTGAAGACACGTGGCGAGATTTGATTCGTTGGCGGCTCTTTCGGCTTTTCGCATCCCCCACGTACTTTTGGCCCGGATGTCCCAAACTGTTTCGGATGAAAGTCTCCTGTTTTAGCCGAATCGGATGGTTCGCGTCCTCCATGTACTTTTGGCCCGGATGTCCCAAACCGTCTGGGACAAATATCTCCGAACCGCCCGAAATGGACCGACTTGCGCCAAACCGGCCGATCCGCGTCCCGCGCGTACTTTTGGCCCAAATGTCCTAGACCGCGCGAAACAAGACTTAGGCAATTTTTCCCCTCTTTCGGCTGATTTGGATTTTCGCGTCCCACGCATCCTGACATTCCAACTGTCCCGACTGCTGCGTGGACTGCCTGGCGGCTTTTCAACCGATTCGCGCTCTGACGGTCCAACTGTCCCAACTGCTGCGCAGACTAGGACTTAGCCGATTTTCTTCATTTTTCCGGCCATTTCGGCTTTTCGCATTCCTCACGTCCTGACCTCCCGACTGTCCCACGGACTACCTGGGACAAAAGACTTAGCTGATTTTCTTGCTTTTTTCGGCCCCAAGCTTGGTACGACGAACCTTAGTACGACCCGAACCCTTCAGACCCGAAATGCTTCAAAACACTCCTGCAACCTTATTTTTTGCATTTTTTCCATTTTTTCTAACCTGTTGGGATTTCTTCTTGGATGGGAGAGTTAAAAAAGGCTGAGGGGGACCCCGAAAAACATGATTTTGGGCCTTGAATCAATCTACTTGCTCGGGACTGTATAATCTAATGCATGTTATCAAAATTACCCTGGGGGTGAATTTTGGATAACAGCATTTAGAGCTAAAAGAGTGGATCTCTATAACTGCTCACCCATCCTATATAAATAGGATGATCCCTCATGGGACTAGGCTATTTGGTGATCTTACTTTGGCTAATGAGTTTATAGACCAATTGATATAAGATTAGCTACTTATGTGATTTGTTATACAGTGAGACAGAAGTGTTTTATTGTTTGTTGTGAGACCGAGGAGTGAAGTGGAAGTCTTGGGTTAAACTATTGAATTCTTAATATAAGACAAATTTTTTTCAGTGGAGTTTTTTCCTTCAGGTTTCTCCACTTAAATCTGGTGTCTCTTGTCTCATTTACTTTTAGCTATTCTTATTTTCTTTCATTCATGATATGTTAACTATTATATACATATGTAAACATATGGTAAATGTATGCACATTATAATCTATGATCCTAAACTATTTATTTTTTAGATCTATAATTATTCAATTATATCTTCTCACATTTATTCTAACATTGTATCATAGATGGTGATTATGTATGTGGAGAGATAGATTTGGATATTTTCTTTCTTGTAAGAGCGAAGAAGCTTGAAGATCATTTGATCTGCGAAACCCTAAAAATTCAGCTGACATATTCAAGAAAACTAGGTTTAAATTTCCAATTCCTGTCTAAATATTGTTTAGAATATTAGATAAATTGCTGCTTAGATTATGTTTTAGCTATTGTATGATTGATCTTCGCTTCTGCATCTTGTTTCATTCATTTACGGTTTAAATCTATTGTCTGTGAGAATAATTTAATTTTTCACGCCGTTTATAATCGTTTGAGTTGTATTTTGACTATGGATATGAAAGATCTCTTTAGAGCCAATAAATTCGGAGCGTTTAAATCCATTCCACTTTTTTAAATCTTTATTTTTTGCTAGATATTATTTTGCAAAGCCCGATCAAATCATTTAATGCCATCTATCTTAGCTTTGTCATTTTGTTTTAAGATCCTATCAGTTTTACAAAGCTTGGACCAATAAAATTACTCCAAATAGCTTCACTATCCTTTTTTTCATGTTTGTGAAGTTGTACCCACTTTTAGAGTGCCAAGTGGCTTCAATCTGACACCTTCCTGATTAGATATTTAATTTTCTGCAAATTTTTATCTTTTTGAAGCTTGGGCCAATCATTTTTTGCCATCTAGCTTCGCTCTATCAGTCTTATTTGACTTTTTTCATTTCTGCAATTTTTGTTTACTCTGAAGCTTGAGAAAATCATTTCCATCTTTGAGAAATGTGAGACAATAAGGGCTTTACGCATGTCTCCACGTTATCACACTTGGCTTAGTTTTCATCTATCATTTGTGAGATACGATCTAATAAGATTGATCCAAGTAGTTCCCTATTTTTCATTGTTAGTCTTCTTTTAGCTTACTTGTGTCATATGCAAAGGGTGAGCCAATATAATTTCTCCAAGTATCTGTTTAATTCTCATTTGTGATATTTATGAAATCTAAACCAATAGAAATGCTCCATATTTTACATTTTTCAGTGTTTTCATTTGTGGTAGTGGTTATCCAATTAGAATTTTCCACCTCTTTCACATTTTCCAGTGTGTGCCAGTGTTAGGTTGTGGAGCCTATTTTTCATGTGTGAAAGTGTTGAAGATTGTACACTAAGAGTACTGTACAATTTTTTGGCCTCGAAAAATGCACCTGACATATCGGGAAACGTGCTTTTCTCATATGGGCGAGTTTTTTGACCCATAGGTTTATGGGATGGTTTTGGCCATGGTTTTGATACCCACGGTTTTGTAAAACTGCTTAAGCAGTTTTCTATTTATATGGTCTTATGCATATGACAGATGTACAAGAAAATGTATTGCAGATGTGTTTTGAATTCGGCTGTGAATTCTGTAGAGTTTGTTGAGCATAGCTCCAAACGGATCTGGGTATTGTATTGAGAGAGCGGTGGCTTGTAATAAAATCTGAGCAAGTGATTCTTGGTGGACGTAGCCCAAATTGGGTGAACCACGTTAAATACTGTCTCTTTGTGTTGTGTTATTTTATTCTGCAATTTTATTTGAGATTTGTAATAATTTCTGCATATTAGTTTCTACTGTTGTGATTCTGTGAGGGATTATTCCGCATATTTTATCCCTTATTTCCTAACAATTGGTATCAGAGCCTGGTTTGGTTTGCTGAAGTGTTGAATTGCAGGGAAAGTTTTTGCTTGAGTGGGAGCTATGGCAGATGAAGGAAGATCTAGGGTTGATAAATTCAACGGGTAGAATTTCAGTCTTTGGAAGATGCAGATGGAAGATTACCTTTATCAGAAGGATCTTTATACTCCGTTGTCTGAGAAGGTGAACAAAACCTCGAGTATGACAGATGCGGAATGGGATTTGTTGGATCGGAAGGCACTTGGAACAATCTGGCTGAGTCTTACATCTTCGGTATTATTTAATGTTTCAAAGGAAAAGAATACAAAAGATCTAATGGATGCATTAGGGAAGTTGTATGAAAAACCCTCTGCCTCTAATAAGATATTTTTAATGAAAAAGTTGTTTAATATGAAGATGTCTGAGAATAGTTCAGTAGCAGATCATTTAAATGATTTCAATACGGTAGTGAATATGTTAGCTTCGGTTACAATAGAATTTGATGAAGAAGTTAGGGATTTATTAATTATGTGCTCTTTACCTGAGAGTTGGAATAGCCTGGTAATGGCGGTAAGTAACTCGGTTCCAGCTAACTCAAAGTTGAAGTTTGAGGATGTTGTAGGGGTGATTCTAAGCGAGGAAATGCGAAGAAAAAGCTCTGGGGAATCTTCTACTTCAGGGAATGCTTTGACAATGGAAACTAGAGGGAGACAGAAGAATAGAGGAAACCGTGGAAAATCAAAAGATTGGGCAAGGTCAAAATCCAAGAACAAGATTGTATGCTGGAATTGTGGAAAGCCTAGGCATGCAAAGAAGGACTGTTGGGAGCTTCGGGATAAGAAGAAACAACAAGAAGAAAACAAGGAGGCAAATATGGCAACAGGTAATGTATGTCAGGATGCTTTGATTATTTCTTTGCACAATATTACTGAATCTTGGGTTTTAGATTCAGGGGCTTCTTTCCATGCTTCTCCACATAGGCATTATTTTGTTGATTATGTTCAAGGAGATTTTGGGCATGTTTTTCTTGGTGATGATGAGCCTTGCAACATAGTTGAAAAAGGTTCTGTTCAAGTTAAGATGCAGAATGGGAATACTTGGCTATTGAAGGATGTCAGACATGTGCCTACATTAAGACGAAATTTGATATCGGCAGAGCAGTTGGGAAGTGATGGTTGTACTGTGATATTTACAGTGGACTCTTGGAAGGTTACCAAGGGTTCTCTTGTGGTGGCAAGAGGTAAGAAGGTTGGAACCTTGTATTTAACCACTGATAGTACGAATGATTGTAATCTTGTGGCTTCAGATGCAGATACAACATTGTGGCACTATAAGCTCAATCATATGAGCCATAAGGGCATAGAGATCATAAATAAGGATTTTCCTAGATATACAGAAATAGGTTTGGAGTTCTGTGAGAACTGCATAAATGGGAAACAGAAGCGAGTAAGGTTTCTCAAGGTTGGACCTACAAAGAAATAGAGTAAGTTAGAGCTGGTGCATTCTGATGTGTGGGGGCCAGCTCAGGTATCATCTCTTGGGGGTTCAAGTTATTATGTTACTTTTATTGATGATGTAACAAGGAAAGTTTGGGTTTATTGTATTAGAAACAAATCTAATGTATTTGACACTTTTGTTAAATGGAAAGCCTTGGTTGAGAATGAAACAGGTCTTAAGCTAAAATGTCTCGGGTCAGATAATGGAGGGGAGTATTGCAGCAATGAATTTAATGATTATTGTTATAATAATGGAATCCGCAAGAAAAAGACGGTTCCAGGAACTCCACAGCAGAATGGGGTATCAAAAAGGATGAACAGAACAATAATGGAACGTGCTAGGAGCATGAGGTTACATGGAGGACTGCCTCTTTCTTTTTGGGTAGAAGCGGTGAGCACCACTATGTACTTGATAAACAGAGGACCCTCAAGTGCCTTGGATGGAGGCATACCTGAGGAGGCTTGGTATGGTAAGAAAGTTGATTATTCATTTCTTAGATTCTTTGGATGTGAGGTGTTTGTTCACATAGACAAGGATGATAGGACTAAGCTAGAGGCTAAATCAGAAAAATGTACTTTCATTGGTTATGGTGGTGATGACTTTGGATATAAATGTTGGAGTATTAAGGACAAGAAAATCATTCGATCTAGGGATGTGGTCTTTAATGAGAAAGTCATATATAACCAGCAGTTTCAGGAAAACAGGGAAGAATCCAAGAAAGAATATGCAGTGGTAGAGGATCTTCCAGATGGGAAAGTGACACATGAATTAGTTCAGGAACCCCCTCAACAGGAACCCCAAACTCCTGTATTGAGGAGGTCTTCTAGGGTAAGAAGAGAACCTGAACGTTTTTCTCCTTCTCTTTATTATTTATTACTCACTGATAGTGGAGAACTAGAGAGCTTTGATGAAGCAATGCAGGTAGATGCCAGGAAGAAGTGGGAGCAAGCCATGGATGAGGAGCATCAGGCTCTCATGGAGAACCAGACATGGGATTTGGTAAAGCTACCTGAAGGAAAAAGAGCATTACAGAATAAGTGCATGTTTAGAGTCAAAGAGGAAGGAGGCAAGAAAAGATACAAGGCCCGGTTGGTGGTCAAGGGGTTTGCACAGAAAAAAGGTATAGATTTTGATGAGATTTTTTCTCCTGTAGTAAAAATGACTTCTATCAGAACTATTCTTGGAATAGTGGTAGCAGAAGACTTGCACTTAGAACAGTTAGATGTAAAGACTACATTTCTCCATGGCGATTTGGAGGAGGAGCTATATATGTAGCAGCTAGAAGGATATGAAGTCAAAGGTAAAGAGGAGATGGTGTGCAAACTGAAGAAGAGCTTGTATGGCCTGAAACAAGCTCCACGTCAATGGTATAATAAATTTGATAGCTTCATGATGGAGCAAGGTTATATCAGATGTCATTCTGACCATTATGTGTATACAAAGAAATTTGAGGATGGAAGTTATATTATCCTGTGTTCGTATGTTGATGACATGTTGGTTGCAGGTAAAAACATGTAGGAAATAAAAGTACTCAAGAAGCAGCTAAGTGAATCATTTGCTATGAAGGATTTGGGTACAGCCAAACAAATCCTTGGTATGAGGATATCTCGAGATAGGAAGGAACGGAAGCTGACTTTATCTTAGGAAGAGTACATTAAGAAGGTCTTGGAGAGGTTTAATATGCAGGATGCTAAACCGGTTGGGACTCCTTTGGCAGGCCATTTCAAGTTATCAAAGGAGCAGTGTCCCAAGACAGAGCAGGAAAGAAACCAGATGTCCAAGGTACCTTACTCATCAGCAGTTGGTAGTTTGATGTATGCTATGGTGTGCACTAGGCCTGATATTGCCCATGTAGTGGGAGCTGTGAGTAGATTTATGAGTGATCCAGGTAAAGAGCATTGGCAAGCAGTAAAGTGGATCCTTCAGTATTTGAGAGGGACCATGGGGACAGTTTTGTGCTACAGTGGATCAAACACCACTTTACATGTTTATGTAGATTCTGATATGACTGGAGATGTAGACAGTAGGAGGAGCACGACAGGTTATATTTACACTGTAGGTGGGACAGCAGTGAGTTGGATTTCACGACTACAGAAGCTAGTAGCTTTGTCAACCACAGAGGTTGAGTATGTTGCTGCCACAGAGGCAAGCAAAGAGATGATTTGGTTAGAACAATTGCTTGAGGAGTTGGGACATAAGCAGGAGGAATGTAAGCTGCATAGTGATAGTCAGAGTGCTATACACCTAGCTAAGAACTCTGCTTTCCACTCTAGGACAAAGCATATACAGTTAAGGTACCATTTCATCGGGACAACTTTGGAGGAAGAGAAGTTGAATTTGGAGAAGATTCATACCAGTAAGAATCTTGTAGACATGATGACCAAGGTGGTCACAAGGGAAAAACTGAAGTTGTGTTTAGCTTTGGTTGGTCTTCACATAAAATAGTGAAGGGTTGAGAAGCTTGCTCAGAGGTAAACTAGTCTCCAAGTGGGAGATTGTTAGGTTGTGGAGCCTATTTTTCATGTGTGAAAGTGTTGAAGACTGTACACTAAGAGTACTGTACACTTTTCATGTATCCTCGCCGGGGTTCAGGGCTAGGCCAGGGGCGGTAGCCCCTGGTAGTAGGGGTTCGGGGGCGCAGCCCCCAATTTTTTTTTTTTTTAGGCGTAAAATTTTTTGGCCTCGAAAAATGCACCCGACATATCGGGAAACATGTTTTTCTCATATGGGAAAATTTTTTGACCCATAGGTTTATGGGATGGGTTTTGGCCATAGTTTTGATACCCACGGTTTTGTAAAACTGCTTAAGCAGTTGTCTATTTATATGGTCTTATGCATATGATAGATGTACAAGCAAATGTATTATATATGTGTTTTGAATTCGGCTGTGAATTCTGTAGAGTTTGTTGTGCATAGCTCCAAACGGATTTGGGTATTGTATTGAGCGAGCGGTGGCTTGTAATAAAATCTGAGCAAGTGATTCTTGGTGGACGTAGCCCAAATTGGGTGAACCACGTTAAATACTGTCTCTTTGTGTTGTGTTATTTTATTCTACAATTTTATTTAAGATCTGTAATAATTTCTGCATATTAGTTTCTACTGTTGCGATTCTGTGAGGGATTATTCTGCATATTTTATCCCTTATTTCCTAACAGCCAGTCTTGCGAAAAGTGAGTCATTTCAAAGACTCCACATGTCTTCAGGTTGTTTTACTCAGTTTGGTTGCACTACAAAGTGCGAACCAATAACATTTGGACACGTACATCTATTTTTTTCACATTTGTCAACCTCTATCATTTGCGAAGTTTGAGCTATTTAAAAGGATCCATGTATCATTTTTTGGCTTAGTCTTTGTCACATTTTCGAAGCATGAACCAATTGTTTTTAACACATATTAATCTTTTAATTATGTCAGTATTTGCAAGTGTCCTGGTTTTAGTATTTTTTTAGCCACTTAAATTGTGACACATGTCTTGTACCTTTTTTAGACCCAAACTTTATTTTAATTTTGGTTCATTTCGGGGACCTTAAGTCCGCCTAAGGCATTTTTTTTAATTTTAGCGGAAATCCACCAAGTGTCAATTTTTTAGCCGTTAATTTTTCGATAAGAGGCTTCTTTTGACTAAGACTTTGATTTCGCATTGTGTCAAAGTTCAAAAATGTGATCCAATTAATTTAAGACACGTACATACAGTTCCTTTTTATAATAATTATATTTTTTCTTATTAGTTTCAATGCAAAATGCAAGCTAATTAAAAAGTGAAACGTGTTTTTTTTCCTTTTTATCAGTCTTGATGCGTGTTTATTTGTTTGTTGTTGCGAACCTGAAAATGCATTAAATTTAATTGTTAAAGATTTCATGTCCACCTGAGGATGTATTTTAAATCTGACATGTGCCTCTCTTAATTTATTTTTAAAGTAGCTCATTTTTTAGCTCGCCCCATCGAGTTGCAAAATAACTCATTGAGCTCCTATGGATCGACTCCAACTAAGGTCTGTTAAATAGATCTTAATCTCGATCAAAGATAGTCTTTTTTATTAAATTTGAGTTGTTTGTATTTGTATGGACATTAAAAATATTTGTATCTTATTCATTTCCTCTATTTGGCTTCCTTGAATCATTTTTAGTTGTATTTTTTTTCCATTGTCGTCTGAGCATCAAAATCGCTAGATTGTCCAGTTTTTCTTTAGATAAGTCTCAGCTCTTAAATGGAACAAATTATAGCATTTGGAAATTGTGTTTAAAATCTCTAGTTTAAAATACTTCTAATCTAAAAATTAAGAGAATTAGGACTGATAATGGAGGTGAATATGTTAGACAAATGTTTGATGAGTTTTGTGTGTCATGTGAGATTCAAAGAGAGATGACTACTACTTATTCCCCTCAGAAAAATGGCATTGTAGAAAGAAAGAATAAGACTATCTTAGAAATGTCTAGGACTACAATTCATGCTTCCAATGTGCCTAAGTTCTTATGGAATGAAGCTATGAACATTGCTGTCTATATTCTTAATAGGGTTCCTACTAATGTTCTTCATCAAGATACTCCTCATGAAGTTTTGGACAAAGCAAAAACCATATATTTCTAATTTAATAATATTTGGTAGTCCTGCTTCTATCTTCATTCCAAAACTCAAATGGAAGAAGCATGATCCAACCTATTTTTCTTGTATTTTTGTTGGCTATGCATGTAAAACTAAAGGATTGATAGTTTATAATCCATTCAAGCATGACATTATTGATAATATAAATGTTCAAGTCTTAGAGATAAATTTCTCTAATGATTCTCATGAACCCTCCTCTGATGCTTTAGAGATAGATCCTGATAATTATTCTCCCATGGAAAATTTTTTCAAGATGATGATCATTCTGATGTAGATAAGATGGAGATTGAGAGGGAGTCAACTCAAAAGGTCTTACAACCTAAGATTCCTAAATGAGATCAAATTTTTGTTCAAAACTCTCAACCCAATAATCTTAGAAAGCTAACTAGAAGTTTGCATACTTATCATGCCTTGATTACCCTCTATGAGGTTAGAACCAAAATCTTTTGAAGAAACATCTCAAGATGATATATGGCTTTAGGATATGAAG
Organism: Taxus chinensis; assembly: GCA_019776745.2. NCBI lineage: Eukaryota > Viridiplantae > Streptophyta > Pinopsida > Cupressales > Taxaceae > Taxus > Taxus chinensis. The sequence continues at coordinate 700,940,758 of CM034154.1, read as the reverse complement.
GATAAATATAATGCCTTAATAAAAAATGAAACTTGGGAACTACTCCCTCCTCCTTGTAAAAGATGCATTGTAGGATCTAGGTGGTTTGTTCAAATTCAAAGATAAATCTGTAGGAGAAAGTGAAAAGTTCAAGGCAAGGTTGTAGGTCATGGTTTCACTCAGAAACCAGGGTATTGAATATGTTGAAACCTTTGTTCATGTTGCTAAGATGAGAACTGTAATATTTCTTCTTACACTAGCTACCCAATATGGTTATGGAGATTCACCAAAGGGATGCTAGAAATAATTTTTTATATGATTCAACCTAATTTATTTGAATAACCTAATAAATAAATTTAGGTTTGTAATATTAAAAAGTCCTTATATGGTCTTCAGCAAGCTATTAGATCTTGGTATGCTAAAATTAATAGTTTCTTTCAGGATCTTGGTTTTTCTAACTGTTGTTCTGATAATGATTTATTTGTTAAGTTTGATAAGAATCATATTATCATTATTTTTTCTTTATGTTGATGATCTTTTTATTACTAGAAGTGATATAAATTTAATTGTTAGAATCAAATAAAGGTTAAAAAAATGTTTTGAATTGACTGATTTAGGTTTATTAAATCATTTTCTTGGCATGATTATATTTCAAGATCATAAGTCTATTGTTGCATCACAATCTCACTATGTTGTTAATTTTCTTATAAGATTTAACATGATTGATTATAATCCTATTTCCATTCCTATTGAATTTGGTATTAAGTTGGACCCTAAAAAAACTTGTGTTAAATTTGATCCTACTTTGTATAGGAAGCTAGTTCGGAGTCTAATTGATTTGACTATTACTAGACCTAATATTTCTTACTCATTAGGAGTAGTTTCAAGATTTATGCAAGAACCTTATGAGGATCATTGAAAAATGGAATAAAGAATTTTCAAATATATTAAAGGAACAATCAATTATGGTATGTTTTATTATTCTTGTAATGGTGCAAAACTATTTGGTTATTATAATTTTGATCATGTTGGTGATGTTGCAAATAGAAAGTCTACTTCTATATATCTTTTCAAGTTTGGTGTAGGTGTCATCACTTGGAGTAGTTAGAAGGAATCAATAGTGTCTATCTCTTCTACTCAAGCATGTTATATAAGTGTTATGGAAGCTGTATAAGAAGCTATGTGGTTGAAAATACTATTGGATGAATTACACATGGGGTGTCAAAGGAAGCACTACTCTTCTATGTGAAAACCCAGAGTTACATTGCTCTTGCAAAGAATCTAGTTTAGCATCAAAGGAGCAAGCATATTGAAGTTCATATGCACTTAATTTGAGAGAAATTCTTGAATCGTGATATTGATCTCAAGTTCTCTTATACTAAAGATCAAGTTGTAGATATCTTCACCAAGCCATTGAGTCTTGTGAAGTTTTGTAAGTTGTGTGCCTTGATGGGCCTATCAGAATTTTCATGGAGGGGAAATTTTCATGAAAATTCCACCTCTTAATGGTTGTTGTAAACTTCCAGTACTTCCTCCATTTTTTAATAAGTAAATGTGTCACTCTATGTGAATTTACTTGTAAATCCCAGTGAAGCTTTAGTTGTGGGTATTCCTTAGTTTATAAAAGGATCCATAATCTAATGTAAGTCTTCATATGTAAAGCACTTGTATTAATAATTTATGTATGGGAAGATCTACTAATTCCCCTTGTTTGTATGCTAGCCTAAATCTTTGTTGTTGATTTAAGGATTTGTAAATATTTTGTACAAAAAGTAAAGTTGGCATGTCTTTTTTTATTTTTCCCCACTTAACAATAAGGGGGAGTGTTGGGGTGTTAACGTCAAAGGGGGATACCATTTGTTGTGACCACTCCTTAGAAAATCCATTATCTAGAGAGATTATTTATAATAATCTTAGTTGGTCCTAACAGCTGAAATATTGAAGCAGTATAGCCGCTCACCCATCCTTTATAAATAGTATGATCCCTCATGGGACTGGGATGATTGGTGATATTACTTTGGATAATGAGTTTATAGAGCAATTGATATAATCTTAGATACTAATATGAGTTGTTATATAGTGAGACAGAAGTATGATATTGTTTGTTGTGACACCGAGAAGTGAAGTGGAAGTGTTGGGTTAAACTATTGAATTCTTAATATAAGACAATGATTTTTTCAGTGGAGTTTTTTCCTTTCGGTTTCTTAACTAAAATTTGGTGTCTCTTATCTCATTTAAAATTCAACTATTTTTATTTTATTTCATTAATGATATGTTGCACTATTAGATGCATATGTAAATATTTGGTAAATGTATCCACATTATAATCCATAATCCTAAACTGTATATTTGTGGATCTATACTTCTTCAATTATATCTTCCCTCATTTTTTCTAACAGTTCATCGCTTGGCGGTTCTAGCACTTGGTTCCAACAAGGTTAGTCCAGCCAAAATGATACAATTATAAAAAAATAATAGAACTATATAAGGCTTGATCCCTCTTGAGTGAGAGTATGGAGTGCAGCACTTGGCGGTGCCATTACTATGGCTCCACCAAGGTTATTCCATCCAAAATGATATAATTATAAACAATAATAATAGAACTACATAAGGCTTGATCCCTCTCACGAGTTATGTAGTGCAACACTTGGATCTACCAGGGATAGTCCAACTAATATAACACAATTACTAATTACTTCAAAACAAAAAAATGTTTGTTTGTATGAGAATGGGCTTATGCCCATTATAAATGTGCATAAATTTTTATTAAGGTTGTCATAATGCACAACTTCCCATTCCTTCCCATGTTAAAAGAAAGTAAATATAATATGTTGAACTTAAATTTATCTCTATTCTTCTTCTATTAGATATATAAGAGATTTCTATTAGTTATACATGAGAATGAGAAAACTTATCTCTATTCTTCTTCTATTAGTTATGTATGAGAATGGGCATCTTCCCTTTTAAATTGGAAAGGATGAACAAATAAAGTAGAGAGAGTAAAATTAGCATTAACATTTTCTTCAAATCTTGTTGAAATTGTCATAATGCACATCTTTTGATTCTATTATATAATTATTATATGAAAATGGGCATATGCCCAATCAAAATATCTATTCTTCTTTCTATGTTTCCTAAATTGTGAATGTATATATATATATATATATTGTAAGATGAGAAATACATAAGGCTTGATCCCTCTCGAGGGTATGTAGAGCATAATATGCCCATTCTAAACATCTAATATTCTTGAATCTATTACTCCAGCCAAAATGATATAATTATAAACAAGAATTTCTATACATTGAGCTATGTATTGAATGATTTCCCATTTTGTGCAAGTTTCAGGATGGGGTGTAGGAAAACATGAACACCTAATCATTTCTTTAACAAGGAATATTAAACTAGTAGTCACAACAGAAGTTTATCATTTAATCATGAATATGTGATTTATGCTAATGTTTAGTAATGAAAGACAATTATATTCTTAAATTACATCTTCAGGATTAAATTCTTCACTTATATTACTACCTTGATGTTTCACTTTGTCTTCATAATGAAATGTTACACTTCTATTACTACCTTGATAAACATCGATCTTCAATATGATGAGAACTACATAAGGCTTGATCCCTCTAGAGGGTATGTAGTGTAGTACTTGACTCAGACAAGGATAGTTCAACCAATATGATAAAATTATAAACAATTAAATATAGTAGAGATAAAATAATTTAAATCACAAAAGAAGAATAGACAAACAAATAATTTGAATCGCATAAAAATAATATAGATAAAATTTTCTATGAACATTTTAACCATACAAAATACAGATACATTATGTGTGTGTGTGTGTGTGTGTGTGTGTGGAGATGATTCACATGTATTGAATGATTTCCCATTTTTCTGTGTAGTTAACCATTTAGGAGGGGGTACATGGCGAAACTAAGCTTTTAGGAGGGGGTGCTAGTATAATACAATTATTAATTATTACAAAATAAACAATGTGTGTTTTTATGAGAATGGGCTTGTGCCCATTATAAACATGCACAACTTCTATAAAGGTTTTCACAATGCATAAATTCCCATTCTAAAACAAAGTACCTTCCCATGTTAAAAGAAAGTAAATATAATATGTTGAGCTTAAAGTTATCTCTATTCTTCTTCTAATTAAATTAGATATATATGATATTTCTATTAGTTATACATGAGAATGAGAAGATCTATATCTATTTTTTTTCTATTAGTTAAATGTGAGAATGGGCATCTGCCCTTTTAAAGTGGAAAGGATGAACAAATAAAAATGGAGAGAGTAAAAGTAACATAAACTTTTTCTTCAAATCTTGTTGAATCAATCACAATTCACATATTCCAATTCTATTCTATAATTCTTATATGAGAATGGGCATATGCCCATTCAAAATATCTATTCTTCTTCTATGTTTCCTAAATGTGAATGGATATATATCTATATGTGTGTGTGTGTGTGTGTGTGTGTGTGTGTGTGTGTGTGTGTGTGTGTGCACATTCAAACTATCTCTGAGTATTGTAAGATGAGAACTACATAAGGCTTGATCCCTCTCGAGGGTATGTAGAGCATAATATGCCCATTCTAAACATCTAATATTCTTGAATCTATTACTCCAACCAAAATGATATAATTATAAACAAGAACTTGAGCTATGCATTGAATGAATTTCCCATTTTGTGCAAGTTTTAGGATGGGGTGTAGGAAAACATGAGCACCTAATCATTTCTTCAACAAGGAATATTCAACTAGCAGTCACAACGAAATTTTATCATTTAATCCTGAATATATGATTCATGTTGATGTTTGGTAATGCAAGACCAATATGTGCATGAATGATATCTTCAAGATGAAATGCTTCACTTATATTACTACCTTGATGCTTCACTTCATCTTCAAAATGAAACATTTCTACACTTCTATTACTACCTTGATAAACATTGGTCTTCAATATGATGAGAACTACATAAGGATTAATCCCTCTAGAGGCTATGTAGTGCAACACTTAGGCTCAGCCAGGGATAGTCCATTCCAATATGATACAATTATAAACAATTAAATAGAGTAGAGATAAAATAATTTGAATCACAGAAGAATAATAGACATACAAATAATTTGAATCACATAAGAAGAATATAGATAAAATTTTCTATGATCATATTAACCATATAAAAATAGAGATAATTAATTGTGTGTGTGTGTGTGTGTGTGTGTGTGTGTGTGTGTGTGTGTGTGTGTTTTTTTTTGTGTGTGTGTGTGTATATATCTGTGTGTGTGTGTGTGGGGAGATGATTCACATGCATTGAATTATTTCCCATTTTTTCTGTGTAGTTAACCATTCAGGAGGGGGTGCAGGGAAACTAATATTTTAGGAGGGGGTGCTAGTATAGTATAAATAATTAAATTATTGAAAAATAAACAATGTGTGTTTGTATGAGAATGGGCTTGTGCCCATTATAAACATGCACAAATTCTATAAAGGTTGTCACAATGCAAAGTGCTTCCCATTCTAAAACAAAGTACCTTCCCATGTTAAAAGAAATTAAATATAATATGTTGAACTTAAAGTTATACTTTATTCTTCTTCTATTAAATTAGATATATATGAGATTTCTATTAGTTATACATGAGAATGGGCTCATTTATCTCTATTCTTTTTCTATTAGTTATATGTGAGAATGGGCATATTCCCTTTTAAAGTCAAAAAGGATGAACAAATAAAGTGGAGAGAGTAAAAGTAACATTAACATTTTCTTCAAATCTTGTTGAAACTCCAAAACTTGCAAATTAGATAGAGTAAAAGTAACATAAATGACCATCTTTCCTTCTATTCTTAAGTCTTACATGAGAATGGGCATCAACCCATTCAAAATATCTATTCTTATTCTATGTTTCCTAAATGTGAATGGATATATATCTATATATATTGTAAGATGAGAACTACTTAAGGCTTGATCCCTCTCGAGGGTATGTAGAGCATAATATGCCCATTCTAAACATCTTTTATTCTTGAATCTATTACTCCAGCCAAAATGATATAATTATAAACAAGAACTTGAGCTATGCATTGGGGTATGCATTGATGATTTCCCATTTTGTGCAAGGTTTAGGATGGGGTGCAGGAAAACATGAGTACATAATCATTTCTTCAAAAAGGAATATTCAACCAACAATCACAACAAAAGTTTATCATTTAATCTTGAATATGTGATTCATGTTGATATTTGGTAATGAAAGACCCTTATGTGCATGAATCACATCTTAAGGAAAAAATTCTTCACTCTATTACTACTTTGATGCTTCACTTCATCTTCAGAATGAAATGCTTCACTTCTATTACTACCTTGATAAACATCGATCTTCAATATGATGAGAACTACATAAGGCTTGATCCCTCTAGAGGGTATGTAGTGCAACACTTGGCTCAGCCAGGGATAGTCCAGCCAATATGATACAATTATAAACAATTAAATAGAGTAGAGATAAAATAATTCGAATCACAGAAAAGAATATACATACAAATAATTTTATTCACCTAAGAAGAATTTAGATAAAATTTTCTATGATCAATTAACCGTATATATATATATATATATATATATATATATATATATATATATATATATATATATGGAGATGATTCACCTGCATTGAATGATTTCCTGTGTTGTCTGTGTAGTTAACCATTCAAGAGGGGGTAGGGAAACTAACCATTCAGAAGGGGGTGCTAGTATAATACCATTATTAATTATTACAAAACAAACAATGTTTGTTTGTATGAGAATGGGTTTGTGCCCATTATAAACGTGCACAACTTCTATAAAGGGTGTCACAATGCACAACTTCCCATTCTAAAAAAAAGTACCTTCCCATGTTAAAATAAAGTAAATATAATATGTTGAGCTTAAAGTTATCTTTATTTTCTTCTATTAAATTAGATATATATGAGATTTCTATTAGTTATACATGAGAATGAGTTGATTTATCTCTATTCTTTTTCTATTAGTTATATGTGAGAATGGGCATCTTTCCTTTTAAAGAAAAAAGTTGAACAAATAAAGTGGAGAGTAAAAGTAGCATAAATTTTTTCTTCAAATCTTGTTGAAAACTCCGAAACTTGAAAATTAGACAGAGTAAAAGTAACATAAATGACCATCTTTCCTTCTATTCTTAATTCTTACATGAGAATGGGCATCAACCCATTCAATACAAATAAACAACTATATCACATGAGAATGGGCATCTTCCCATTTCAATACAAAAATAACAAATTATCATGGGTAGATGCAATCATAGAAAAAGAATAGAGTTTAAAATGGGAAGTTGCATTATCACAACTTGTTACTTTTATAAAAATGTTAATTCTGTGAATATTTTGATATACATTACACTAAAAAAATTTGTAACAGTAAAAAATGGCTCTTATTACCACTACCCCATACAAGGAAATTCCATTTTTTGATGGTGCAAACGACTAGAGAAAGAAGGGATGAAGAATGGTTCATTGAAGTTCACACCCTTGATAATTATTACAATGATATGTGGTTGTTTCATTCCTTGGGAGACCAACGACACACCAATTGGACATTCTTCTGAGTATAAAGTGTATAACAAATACAATTGTATCTCTTCAAGTGGAAAAAGTGGACAACACATCAAGAACATGCTCAGTACATAAAATGGAATTATAGGTTTCTCTTTACAAAAAAGATGGCATGGAAAGGTCAGAAAAAATATAAAATATTCATGTTATAGTTATGGTTGGAAAATTGAGCCATACACTAAAGGGGACAAGAGTGGTGTGCATAATAGTGAAGCTATTTATGTAGGAATTATCACCATATTCAAAATGTTATATCAGTATGCATTCACTTCATTTATTTCCCACCACATGAATATGGACAAGGAATTGTTAAAACCGAAAATTACATTAAAAAATGTTTACCATGCTTGGAAGAAAAAATTATCTAAGTTGGAATAATACATTTCAGAATCACACTTTCAAGAGGTGAAGCGATCTGCAAAAGAGAAATTATTATTAAAACAAGCTTCAAACTGAATTTTAAAAAAGTGAATCTACATTATCTGAAGAGATTCATCTTTTTTATTTGATGAAAAATTCATTCAAAATTGATATTGGTCATTTCCATGTAGCTCAATGCAAAATACCAATACATATCACTTGATTTAGCAAGTGTTCAGTCTCCTTGTCCCACTCTATGTTATGTAACTCTGTACCTCTTCAATGGGATGTAATTTTTCTCTTTTTGAAAAAAAGCTACTGGTGTTATTTTTAACATGGAGTTTGAGCATGAAATTCATGACATTGAAACTCATTTCTATATTATTGATGGCAACATACAATGGAAGCCCAAAAACAAATCCTTGCAAATCCTGGTTTTTCATTTGTTCATGAAAGAATCAAACAAAGGTCTTCTCGTATTATGTCTTCCAAAGAAACAACAGAAAAAATAATCCAGTATTTATCAAGCAATATAATATGGCAAACAAAACATGGGTTAAAACAATATTTATTGACCAACTGTACAAAGCCAGGTCAAGGTGGATCTTAGAGAAGAGACCACAACATCCTGGTTATGGTCACGATAAGTCAGAAAGTTGGAAGGTATTTATAAATTGTACTAATTTATTTTGCACATAGAAATTAACTTAAATTATTTCTTACAAAATGTTAGACTAATAAAATTTATTTTAATATGTAGACATTTGAAATAAAAATTTTGCTTATTTTTTAGAGGGTAAAATTGGAAAGTTTGAACAATTAAATTTCATTTCTGGTACTCCCAGTATGAAACTTGGGATAAGTGAGTTTTATGTTTTTGATTTTTATACCAACGGTGGGTTGCTTTGTTTCCCAAAAAAACTACAGACACATATTTCAAGCCAAATTCATTAGATATGCTTACAACAAAACTATTCAGAGGCACAAAAGTTATGACAGATGAAGAATTAGATGTCATTTGCTGATAAATGCATTAGTGGTGAATTTTTGTTCATAGATAAGTGTATGGGGTTAACGTAATATTTCTAAAATATTACTGCAAAATAGTAAAGCAGAGTAGAGCAACAAGAGCCACAGTTATATCGTTATATGCTCGCAAGATTTCCAGAATACGTTGCTCTTATAGGATGCAATGAATTAAATGTGATTGAAAACATTTCCATGCATAAGTCTTATTTTTCTCAACTATTTCAAGATCTTATAAAATAAAAGAAAAAATTGAAAAGGAAGGTTACACCATTAGGGGAAGGGAGTCAAGGAAATTTGTGAAATTATTCAAAAATTGCTAGTAAACTACTTGAATTGTATGTTTCTGTGGTTAATAAAATTTTCAATTGATGGATGCAAGATACATATGAATTCACTTTTCAATGTTCTTATCCTTTTTTGCTTAGTAGAACATTGAGAGGTCTATAATTCCATTTTCTTCCACTTAGTGTAGAACTTATAATTATTGATTTTTTGTAATCTTGTGAGTACTATCTCACATAACGATATTATTGAAATTCTAACATTCATTGGGTGTAGGTACAATGATTTTTGTCTACATATTTATAATTTTATGCAATACAAGTTAACTTATTTTATATTTTTATAAAAATGTACATGAAAAAAGTAAAAATAATCAGCAATAATTTCTATAAGGATGTTGACAGAATTTTTTGAATCCACAACATACATTTCAAGGGATTTCAATGTGATCTTTCCCATATATGGTGTTCATAATTAAACTTGTATGGAGGTGGAAGATGTGATAGTGGGTGTGGATTGGAAACATTTAGCACCTTTGGATATTTTCAAACCAAATGAAGTTGTAGTTGTCACCCATGAACATCCTTTCATATGTGAGATATCAGTGCATTTTTTTGGAGGACATGATTGAGAGATGGAACACTAATGTGTCCCACGTATTAATATTATATGGTGGGACAGATGCATTAAAGGAAACATGCTATCCATATTTCACCCCCGTGCCAAACATTGGATCGACCACCACCCCGCATATGAGGAACCTAAGAAAACTCATTCAGATCTTAAAAATTGGTCGTAAAAGGACTCAACCATGGAATGGACGGAGGCCAAGAGAGACTAAAAGGACCCTGTGCAAATGAAACAACTTTTTCAGTCCGTTTCCACGTCTTAAATCCGTTCTCCAAGCTACATGTAGACTCAACTATGAGATAGCAGGGTCAGACAAGAAGGGGCGTTGCCGCAGGGGAACTAAAAATAATAAGGGGAAGAAACAATGAAAGTTTCTAGGTCCTCAGGCTTGAAACACTTTAGAAAAGGGTCTGAAAATTACTAAGTATGGAAGAGGCAGTGTAAGGAGCCATGTGTCCTAACAACGCTTCTCCAAAGGTGAATCCAAAAAGGGGAACCCAAACTTGCGCCAAACTTCCACATGTCCAGAACCCCAAGGAAGTTGCGGGGCATTGAAAAGTCTCTAAGCTAAGAGAAAGCATGTCAAGTGTCAACTTGGCGCAAATTCAAAAATGAAACCCAGGGCGGAGACACAACTTTGCGCCAACCCTCCACAGTAGCAGATGATCAAATAGAGTCAAAAGGCGGGCTTCAAAATTGGCTAAGTATAGATGTATCAGTGGAGAATGCCAAGTGTCAGTGTGGCACATCTCTAAGAGTTGGTCTCAAGGCGGAGACCCAAATGAGCGCGAGCTCGCCACGTAGCCCAAAGTCTAAAAGGTAAGAGGGACCATTGAAAAGTCCACAGATCAGCGGAGGCCGACAAGTGTCAACTTGACACTCCTCCAAAGGAAAACTTTGGGCCAGGTTTTCAAGCAAGCGCGGTGCCTCCACATGTTATTCCGATAGGGGCAGAGTTAGTTAAATAGTCAATGCATGGGCTAGGCCAGTGGAGGATGCTAAGTGTCTTAATGACACTGATTCAAGGGTTGAATAGAGAAAAGGTTTCTAAATGAGTGCCAGAACCGATGCATATCCCAGAGGAAAGCGGGCCATCGGAGAAAATTTGGTTCTTTGCCCCTTGTTATCTCAAAGAGGGTAAAAGTTGCAAAATGACCCGCAACTCTGCCCAAGGGAAAAAGTTAGCATTTGGGCTCGAGTCAAGGCCAAAGTGGGGAATCAGAGGAAGAGGTGAAAATTTTCCTTTTGTCAAAAAGGCACAAGGATAAAGATGGAAGCACATTTCCCAACCAACCAGAAGGAGCCACGTGTCTAGGCAGAGCTTCGGACTGCAGAGTTTTTTGAGTTTTGTTTTTTTTGCAAAAGGGAAAAATAAGATAAATTGCGGACCCGTAAGCCCAATTTTTGTTCTAATCTGACTACCACATGTCCCATACCAAAAGGGGACCCATTCTTCAAAAAAAATTCCTGCCCATTTGTACAGACTCGATACAAACTTCGAAGGGGCATATCTTTCGACTCAGGGCTCAAAATATTACGAATCTGACACCATTGGAAAGATCTCAGCCTCGCCCATGCCATGGAGGTCTGAAACTTCAATTTTGAGGAGGTTAGGTGAAGGAAAATAGAGAAAAAATCTTCAGGATTTCAATGCAGGATCTTCTTGCCTCAACAACCAGATCAGATTCAATTTTGTTTCCACCGTTTCCTCTTCCTTCAAGGTGCTGAACCAAGGATCGATGTAGTAAAGATAGATTTGGGGGCATATTTTATCAGAAGCATTAACAGCAGTGGTTGAGATTCAACCTACTTTTCCTTCTTCTCTCTCTCTTTCTTCTCTCTGGGTTGAATCTATAAATATGGGGCAGGATTCATTGTAAAGGGTTGGACATTATTTGTTTTGTAGGCTCCCTTCTCCTTCTAGCAAAGGAAATTGTGGGGTTCAGGCCTTCCATTGAGATTGCAATACTTTACTGCCTTTTGGCTACCTTGTAATGAATTGTATCAAGCCATAGAGAAATAAAACACATCTGTGATCGATCTTAGATCCTTTCCTATCTCTTTTTCTTTCATTTGGTCTTCCATTACAGATCTGGCTATATGTGCTTGTTTATTGTATGCGTTTTGTTGGTTTGTGTCTATTGGTCGAAATAAGTGTTCATCATTCCTTTGGTGCATCACCTTGTAGTTTAGTTATTGTTTATTTCTTGTACCCCTTTCTTATCTCTGTCTCCTTGGCAAGTTTTAGATTAGGTATAGAAATAGATCCTCTACAAAACCTCCTGTGTGCACCTGAACAGAGGAATAAGGAACCAACCTTTAATCTGGAGAGCTTTTCCATTTTTGCAAGGTCCCACACCTTGGGAAAAGTTCAATGTTATGCAATCACACCAAATGATTCTTGCCTTAGAAAAGTAGACTTGTAGAACTCATTTGGGGGTGCTGTGATTTTGCACTAACAGTTTTGGCATGCCTGGTGGGACCAAGAAGTCTCCATCTTATTACAGTAGGAATTGATGTACACTTGTTGTGATTCTGGTTTTAAGAAGCCTTAAAATTGTACATCTGGCAACTCCAAAAGAAACAAATCTATTGGTTTCATCAGTCCAAGCAAGTTCATGAGAAGAATACAAACACGGTCAAGAACCAGAGAAGAGGGACTGTTTGTCTATCTAGACTTATCCCCAGACAGAGGGAGAAGAGGAAGAGGAGCCCAGAAGTCTCTATCTCCACCAAGTAGAGCTTTATCAACACCTCCTCCTGGCAAGACCATTCATTCAATCAAGAGGGGTGCTCAGACTGATTAGAATGGCTCAGCCAAATCCTTATGTTAACTTCACTGGTAGTAGTCCACTTGCCTTGAATGCATAAAATCCAGTTCCTATTGCAGCATTAAAAAGTATCCCATATTTCACTGGGGGAAAATCAAACTTCTCCTAGTGATCATGTCCAAGATATTGCAAATGTCTGTATAATCCATGAGATCCATGAGATGGACATTGCAGTCAAGTTGCTCGCTTCTTCACTCAAAGGGAAAGCTTCACCATGGTTCAGGAGTCTTGAGGTAGGCTCTATCTAGAATTGGAATCAGCTATGCATAGCTCTTCACAACCAGTTTGGAGAGAAAGGTGATAACTTGTCCTTGTTGGAGCAACTAACAACAATCAAGAGAGCCCCGAATGAGCAGCTAAAAAACTTCAACCTCAGATTCCAGCGGACCTGGGATAGGATTCCAACAGTAGTAAAACCCACAAATGAAGGTGCCTTCTTATACTTTCTTAGGGCTTTAAATTATGATATTTCTCTGATGATTCAGTCAATGGGGGGCACTACATTACCTGCAGCCTATAGCCTTTCCATAGGGGCTGAGAACCATTTGATTCAGGCTGGTAAAATCACTCCTAGGTCATCCATGCCTCTATACCCTGAGTTAGGAAGCCCAGATGCTAGCCAAATGCCTACATTAGCTCCTATACCCACCCCCAGGAGTCAAATTTCAGTTGAAGCTTCCAATTCATCATCTAACACCTCTAAAGAGCTTCAGGAAGTGATGAAGCAACTACAGAACCTAGGAAATGAGCTAGTAACCATCAAGAGACAACAGGCTTAGAGTTCCAGGCCATATCAGTCTCAGGCTCAGTCTCAAGGTCAGTATCAGGCTAGACCCCAGTACCAACAAAATAGGCCACCATCTCAGACTGTAAATCAGAGCCAGAGCCAAGGACAACCCCAAGCTGCTAGACCTTTTAGGTCATATGATCCAAATGTAACATCAACATCAAGGGCATTGGTTCCTGCACAGAACAATATGGCACAAGAATATGATTGGTGTTTTCCATGTAATCAACCACATAACCAATCAATGTGTTTTAATGGTGCTCTAAATCAGGCTTTAATGGTGCAAACCAGTATGGTGCCACAAGAGCCTGGCCAAGAGGGAGATCAGCAGTAAGAATCTCAATAAGGTGAACCTCTAGGAGAGACTATGCTTGTCAATTGGCAGGCTGAAGACTTCTGTGGTATGAATCAGTCCCCTCCTCAAAGTGTGGCTACCAATACACAGTCCAAAAAGAGAAGTATTGGAGAAGGCCAACCACTAAATTTAGGTGACCCTTAATCTTCCATCACTCCACAAGGTCCTGGTGTTCCAAGTGTAACTCCCAACATGTAGAACCAATCCAAGTCACCTTCCAAATCCAGTCAGGCACCGGTTGTAACAACCCATGTGCAAGAAAGAAATGTGTCTGGGAAGGGGTAGAAAAAGGACAACTCATTCAATATTATTGAGAAAATGAAGAGGACAAGTGTGAACATTTCACTATGGGAGTCACTGGCCATTCCAGGGCAGAGGGATATGTTACAGACTGTCATGCAGAATTGGTCAAGTTCAAATCAACCCCTAACCAGCAAGAGAGAGTGCTTACCAATGCAGTTCAACCTGGAAGGAACCAAGGAGAACAACAAGGTAAGAACCTGAGACCTCCTCCCTTCTATGTCTCATTAATTATTGGAGACAAATTGGTGCACAATTGTATGATTGATTCTGGGGCTAGTAGTTCTGTGATGCCCAAACAAATAGCTGATCAGTTGGGTCTCCAATATGAAGTCATCTCTAGAGGAGTTATCCAATTAGATGGGACAATAGTGACAATTGTTGGAATCATCAAGGATCTGAGCCTCACTCTGCATGCCTGCCCCAATGTGACTGTTTTGTAAAACATGTCCATCATAGATTTGCCACCACATTTTGCTTTATGTCTGTCTAGGGATTTCACTGCCAAAATTGGAGGGTACCTGTCTACTGATTGGTCACATATGCTCTTTAGGACAAGGTATGGGGCAAAGGCCACAGTCAGATCTGAACCCATTGCAGACTACCACATTGAATCTTATGTGCCTAGCCCCATCAATGCCAACTGCTCAGCTTATGATCAAGAAGACCTCCTAAGCACTAATGAAGTAGATACCAAGGTGGGATGTATCCCAGACTTGACTCTAGATGAGTGGGCCAACAAAAGACATGCTTTTGACCCCTATAAGGAGATGGAAGAATTTGAACTGGGTGTCTACTATCTACATGAAGAGAATCATCCTCTTCCTAACCTAATTAAGCCAGAATACAAGGATGACAATGGGGTATGGCAATTTTTCTTTGATGGCTCAAGGAGTAGACAAGGAGCTGGAGGAGGAGCTATGATTGTGTCCCCCAAAGGTATGAAGTACTATTCATCCTTCATATTTTAGTTTGCTTGCTCTAAACAACACTACTGAATATGAGGCTTTGGTCTAAGGTCTTCATTGGGCAAGGAAGCTAGGGATCAAGAACTTGCAAGTGTTTGGTGACAGTGAACTAGTTGCCAATCAAGTCCAAGGACTTAATGCTGTCAAAAATGACCTGCTCAAGAACTACAAGAGTAGAGTATGGAATCTCATGGAGGACTTTGAGGCCTTCAGTATTGTGTCCATACCCAGGAAGGAGAATGAAGTTGTTGATAGACTTGCAGCAGTTGGAGCAATGTTTGATGTGGTTGACAACATCAAGAGGGATAAAGAACAACCACATATCCATGTGGTTGTGAGGCTAGCAATGCCAGATAATAATACACGTTGGAAGGTGTTTGAGAATGATCAGCAGATCATTAAATTTTTGCAAGAAGAAGCTGAATTCTCAGCAAGAAACCAAAGCAGACTAGAGCAACAATATGGGAATCAGATAGTACAACTGCATACAAACAAACTTCCCAAAGGCTTAGTGACACTGGAATCTATTTTCAATCCTAATGATCAGTTTAGAAAGGAGAAGGCTAACATACAAATCAAAGGAGAATATTCAGAGTCAATCCCAGTTGGAGAAGATAAAACACTTCAAATTGGCTAAGTGGCCACCGAGAAAGAAAGGTATGAATTCATACAACTTTTCCAAGAATTTCCAGATGTGTTTTCTTGGAGTTATGAAGACCTAAGAGGGTTCAATCCAAAACTAGCACAACACACAATCAAACTGGATCCAGCTACTTAGCCCATCAGGTAGAAGCAGAGACCAGTCAACCCACATATTGAGCCTCTGATGAAGAAGGAGATAAACAAGTTAATAGAGGAGAGTATCATATTTCCAATCAAACACTCAAGTTGGGTTGCAAACCTGGTCCCAGTTAGAAAGAAAAATGGAGAAATCAGGTTGTGTGTTGACTTCAGGGATTTGAACAGAGCCTCCCTCAAAGATCACTACCCACTCCCTTCAATGGAGTAGATCTTGCAAGTAGTGTCTGGGTCAGAAAGATTCTCTCTCCTAGATGGTTATTTGGGATACAATCAGATCATGGTGAAAGAAGATGATCAATTCAAAATAGCCTTCACCACCAAATGGGGCACCTATGCTTAAATAAAAATGCCATTTGGATTGTCCAATGTCAGAGCCACTTTTCAAAGGGAAATGGATATGGCATTCAAGGGGCTGATCAACAAAATGGTACTGATCTACCTAGATGACATCACTATTTTTTCCAAGAATGTAGCAGATCATATTTTCCACCTAAGGCAGGTGTTCCAAAGATGCAGGAGTTTTGTGGTGTCATTGAACCCTAAGAAATGCATATTCTTGGCCCATGAAGGCAAGCTTCTAGGCCATATTGTATCAAAAGAAGGATTGGCAATTGACCCAAAGAGAGTTCAAGCAATAAGAGCATTGCCATTGCCAAGTCACAAGAAGGCTCTTCAAAGCTTCTTGGGAAAAATCAATTTTGTCTGCAAGTTTGTTCCAAACTTTTCTCCCCTTGTTAAGCCAATAACGTTGATGTTGAAGAAGAGTCTTAGCATTCAAGTGGACAACTGAAGTAAAAGTAAGTTTTAAGGCTATCAAAGAAGCCATATCACAAGCCCCAAATCTTGTGAATCCAGGATTTTTCCAAAGACTTCATATTGTATGCCTTTGGTGGCAGTGACACAATTTCTGCAATCTTGGTTCAACAGAACAAAGAAAGTGTAGAACAACCAATTGCTTTCTTCAGCCAGAGTCTGGATGATTATGAGGTGAGGTACTCCTTCATTGAGAAGCAGGTCTTGGTGGTGATGAGAGGATTGAAGAAGTTTAAGCATTTGGTTTCAAACAAAAAAATCCAACTATTGGTCTCCCATGTAGGAGTTAAGGAATTCCTTCTCAGCAAGGACCTGAATGAGAAGCGTGCAGGATGGATCACTCATGTCATGGAATATGACATTGAGATCAAGGTCACCAAGTTGGTCCATGGGAAAGGGTTGTGTGAAAACTAGCCTCTGGTCAACAAGATGAAACAAACAGTGAGAAGGAGGTTGTTCTTGTTCTACAAGATGATCAAGAAGAAAGGAGAAATGATGTACCTGCTCCTTGTTGGACCCAAGACATGGTGCAATTCCTTCAAATAGGCATGTGTCCTCATGGGATGAGTAAAGAAAAAAGGAGACATTTCAGGTTACAGGCCATCCCATATGTTCTTATTGATGGTGTCTTGTTCAAAAGAGACATCAATGGAATTCTGCTGAGATGCATTGGGACAAATCAGGTGGAGAAAGTGCTACAAGAATTCCATGTTGAAGCAGCTGGAGGCCATTTTTCTCCAAGAGTGACAGCACTCAAAATCATGAAAGCAGGTTATTACTGGCCCAGAGTGTTTAGTGACTATTACACATGGATCAAAAGGTGCAAGAATTGTGCATTCTTCAAAGGTAAAGAGAGGCTAGCAGCACTTCCATTGCACCCAATCTCAGTTCGACCAACCTTTCATGCAATGGGGATTGGACTTCATTGGAGTCATCAACCCAAATTCAAGCCAAGGCCACAAATGGATTCTGACAGTGACATATTATTTCACCAAGTGGACCGAGGCAGTGGCACTTAAGGAAGCCAATGAGTCTAGTATCCTAGATTTCTATGAAGGGATAGTGACCAGATTTGGAGTGCCAACCACCATCATATCAGACAATGCATTAGCATTCATAGGTTCCAAGATCACAGATGGGCTATCAAGAATGGGACTTATTTGAGCACTTCATCAAACTATTACCCTCAGGGAAATGGCCAGGCTGAGTCCACAAACAAGAATCTGCTAAAGATCATCAGAAGAACTCTTGATGAGAATCAGAGGACCTGGCACACAAAGCTCAAAACAGCCTTATGGGCTGATAGAATAATTCCAAGAGATCTACAGGAAGCTCTCCATTCAAGCTTGTCTATGAGAAAGAGGAAGTGTTGCCTATATCACTTGAGTTTCCAGCATTAGAGCTCGTGAAGCAACTAGAGATGTCTGAATTTGAACCAATGGAGGCCAGGTATGTAGAGCTGATAGAATTGGAAGAATTCAGAGAACAAGCACTCCAAGCAATAGAAAAGAATTAGACCTCAATCAAGAAATGCTTTGAAAAGAAGGAAAAAGCAAGGACCTTCTAGGAAGGAGACCTGGTTTTGAAATGGGATGCAGATCGAGAAAAACCAGGAAGGCATTCCAATTTTGACGCCATCTGGAGTGGCCCTTATATGATCACAAGGTGCAAAAGTAGCAATTCTTTCCAATTGTCCACATTGGAGGGTGAAGAGTTACAAATTCTAGTGAATGGGATCTATCTTAAGCACTGCCACTAAAAGGGGAGTTCTCACCCTATACATATTAGTTTAGTTTTCTCTTTCCTCTAAGTGCTTGTGCACATTGTCTTGCCGTAGTGTAGATTTATTTTCTCCTAAGTGCTTTGAACGCTCTGCATGTTCTATTTGGAGCATGTATGATTTCAAATTTTGTATATAGTTGTGGTGTTGTTTTGTGGCTCTTATGCAGTCCATTCAGAGAAATAGATGAAGCCTTGGGTTAAAACAATTTTCTACTCTCAGAAACCTTCATTTCAAGATTTCTTATGAAAATTGAGAGTGCAAGCAATCAGGCTCATGAATCAGAGGTAGAATTAGTATCAGACCATCTTTCTCGACTCCATGTCCCAACGGATACCACAAGGCAATTGGTCCATTCATCTAGCAGGTAGATACCCATGTGAGTCACCAAATTGTTATCCATATTTTTCCCCCATGTCAAATATTGGATCAGCCACAACCCCACATAAGACAAACTTGAGAAAACTCATCCAGATCTTGCAAATTGGTCACAGAAGGACTCAACCATTGAGTGGTGAAGATGCCAAGAGAGACTAAAAGGACCTTGTGTAAAAGAAATGACTCTGTCGGGCCGTTTCCATGTCTTAAATTTTTTATCCAAGTTACTAGGTAGACTCAACTATGAGATAGCAGGGTCAGACAAGAAGGGGTGATGCCACAGAGGAACCAAAAACAAGAAGGGGAAGAAACGGTGAAGTTTCAAGGTCCTCCGGGCTTGAAATAGTTCAGAAAAGGGTCCAAAAATGACTAAGTATGGAGGAGGAAGCAGAAGGAGCCATGTGTCCTAACGGTTTTTCTCCAAAGGTGAATCCAAAAATGGGAACCCAAACTTGCGCCAGGATTCCACATGTCTAGAACCCCAAAGATGTTTTGGGGCATTGAAAAATCTTTAGCTGAGAGAAAGCGTGCCTGGTGTCAACTTGACGTAAACTCGGAAGGGAAGCCTAGGGTGGAGACTCAAATTTGTGCCAGCCCTCCACATAGAAAATGGTCAAACAGATTCAAAAGGTGGGCTTCGAAATTGTCTAAGTATAGATGTATCAGTGGAGAATTCCAAGTGTCAGTGTGGCGCATCTCAAGAGTTGGTCTCAAGGCAGAGACCCAAATGAGCGTGAGCTCGCCACATAGCCCAAAGTCTAAAAAGTAAGAGGGACCGTTGAAAATTCCATAGATCAGCGGAGGATGAAAAGTGTCAACCAGACGCTTTTCCAAAGGACAAACTTTGGGCTGGGTTTTTAAGCAATCGTGGTACCTCCACATTTTATTCTGACAGGGATAGAGTTAGTTGAATAGTCAATGCATAGGCCAGGCTAGCGAAGGCTTCCAAGTGTCTTAATGGCATTAATTCAAGGGGTGAATAAATCAAAGGTTTCTAAAGGAGTGCCACACTGACGCGTGTCCCAGAGGAAATTGGGATGTCGAAGAAAAGTTGGTTCTTTGCCCCTTGTTATCTCAAAGAGGGTAAAAGTTACAAAATGACCCACAACTCCGTCCAAAGGAAAAAGTTAGCATTTGGGCCCGAGTCAAGGCCAAAGCAGGGAATCAGAGGAAGAGGTGAAAATTTTCCTTTTTTCAAAAGGCAAAAGGATAAAGATGGAAGTGCATTTCCCAACCAACCAGGAGCCACGTGTCCAGGCAGAGATTCAGGGCTGTAGGAGGTTTTTTTGAGTTTTGCATTTTTTTGCGCAAAAGGGCAAAAAGATAAAATGAGACCCGTAAGCCTGATTTTTGTTCTAATCTGACTGCCATGTGTCCCATACCAAAAGGGGGACCCATTCTTCAAATTTTTTCCCGCCCATTTGTATGGACTCAATACAAACTTTGAAGGGGCATATCTTTTGACTCAGGGCTCAAAATATTGCGAATTTGACACCATTGGAAATGTCATAGACTCACCCACTCCATGGAGGTCTGAAACTATAATTTTGAGGAGGTTAGGTGAAGGAAAATGGAGAAAATGTCTTTAGGCTTTCAATGCAGGATCATTCTTGCCTCAACAACTAGATTGGATTCAATTTTGTTTCCATGGTTTCCTCTTCCTTCAAGGTGCCGAAGCAAGGATCGATGCAGTAAAGATGAATTTGGGGGTAGATTTTATCAAAAGCATTAACAGCAAGTAGGTTGAGCTTCAACCTACTTTTCCTACCTTCTCTCTCTCTTTCTTCTCTCCGGTCGAATCTATAAATACGGGGGAAGGATTCATTGTAAAGGGTTGGACATTCTTTGTTTTGCAGGCTCCCTTCTCCTTCTAGCAAAGGAAATTATGGGGTTCAGGCCTTCCATTGAGATTACAATACTTTACTGCCTTTTGGCTACCTTATAATGAACAATATCAAGCCACAGAGCAATAAAACATGTCTGTGATCGATCTTAGATCCTTTCCTATCGCTTTTTCTTTCATTTGGTCTTCCATTACAGATATGGCTATCTGTTTGCTTGTTTATTGTATGCATTTTGTTGGTTTGTGTCTATTGGAAAAATAAGTGTTCATCATTCCTTTGGTGCATCACCTTGTAGTTTAGTTATTGTTTATTTCTTATACCCCTTTTCTTATCTTTGTCTCCTTGGAAAGTTTTAGATTAGGTATAGAAATAGATCCTCTACAGAACCTCACGTGTGCACCTGAACAGAGGAATAAGGAACCGACCTTTAATCTGGAGAGCTTTTCCATTTTTGCAAGGTCCCACACCTTGGGAAAAGTTCAATGTTATGCAATCACACCAAATGATTCTTCCTTTAAAAAGTAGACCTGTAGAACTCATTTGGGGGTGGTGTGATTCTTCACTAACATAGCATGTAATACAAAGTGGTCCTCACTTATCTTTATGGTGGAGATTCACAAGCAGGAGATCATGCTCCAAGGATATTATAAATTTCTAACTATGCCTCAAGGTGAATATCCTCTACAATTTATTTTGTTCTTTTTATAATATTCATTATGTATACATTGATTCTTTAACATGTTTACTTTGATCTAATATTAAGATGTACATCATTCATATAGTTTTCTCCTAAGTTATTTTTCATATTATAGAATATATGTACACAAAAGTTAGAAGTTTAATTAGATGAATAGAGTTAAAACTTCTCCATTCTCATAGATTTTATATATTTATTAAAATGATAGTGTTCATTATTGTTTGGGTATATTCCCATTCACATATAGATATCACAGAACATGAACAGATAAAAAATTAAATATGTTTCAGAATATTTAGAGTTATTAAAATGATTAAGTTCAGTATTGCTTATAGCTGAATGTTTACAATGGGCATATGCCCATTCTCGGAAAAACAAACATTTGTCTTTGTATTGAATTGGCAGTACATAAAAAATGTATCACAGAAGAATAGAGATAAAATTCACTTTTTTTTTTATAATGGGAAGTAGTTAATTCTCACACCTTTGTACTTGTATTCAATGGAAAGATGCCCATACACAGAGAGAATTAAATTTGTTTCATAATGGGAAGTAGAGAAAGAATATATTATTCATGATATGTAGTTCACCTTTTACAGTTTAATACCTTTTTACATTGGCAACCCTTGTACAAATTCCATAATGTGAATTATATATTCTTTCTCTACTTACCATCCTCACAACCTATTCTAAAAAATTATAAAATTTTATAAATATGTATAGATATATTGTATGAAAGAAATACATAAAGTTGGATCTCTCTCATGGGTATAAAGTACAGAACTAGGCTTTGCCAGTGATTATCCACCTAGTATAATGTAATTATAAATAATTACAAGGAAAAAATTGTTTGTTTGTACTAATGGGATACATAGTGTAGCACTTGGCTATGCCAAAGACAGTCCAACAAGTATAATACAATTATAAATAACTACAAGACAAAACTCTTCGTTTGTATGATATTGGGCTTCTGCGTATTAAAAACATTCTAAGTTATGGAAGACTTATAAAACAAAATATATATTTATTTGTTTGAGAATGGGATTTTTCCCATTATAAACAAGATAAGGTTGTGAGAATGCACAACTTCTCATTGTAAGACAAAGTAAATTTTATCTCTATTATTTAATTGAGAATGGGCTTGACATGAAGAGTTAAAAGTTTACTTTTTTTATAATGGGAAATTGCCCATCCTGAAAGGGAACAAAAACCAGATGATATTCTAAATCATGGGTAGATTTAGAAAAATTCATTCTTGTTAACGTATTAGTGTTTATAATCAAAAAATAGATTGATTGCAATAGCACCATGGTGAATTTTATCATCCCTAAGAACTCCACTACCTTTGAAAACATTAATTTCAAATAAAATTTCCACTGTTACGTGGAGAAGCTCGCTCTACTATTTTTTTAACCACTTCCTTTACGGAGGTTTTAAAATGATTTAGTTCAATATTGCATGTATTGAATGAGCATATGCCCATTCTCATGTATTGATCATAAATTATTCCTCAATGATTCCTATAGAAGAACAAGCATCCACACATTTAGTACAAGATTGAACTTAATCATTTTAATACTTCTATAAAGTATATTAGAAATTATAGTGAATTACTAGTCCAGATAATATAAGACAATTATGAAAAACTAAAGAGAATTTCATAAGGCAAAAATTGTAAATTTTTAAGAGTGGAGACCTAGAGAAAATTATTTATCAGCCAAGTAAAAGGAAGTCTTTGAATTATTGGATCATTGTAATCTTGCTAATAAATTGCAATTGATTTAGGCTCTGCATCAAACAGCTAGATTACATAACATCTCTCTCATACAAACAAACAAATTCATGCAACATTCCTAAATGAGGATAAATATCTTTCCATTGAATACAAGATTAAACAGGTATTACAGGGAACATGTATCCACCCAGTCTATACAAGATTGAATAGGTGTTACAGTGATTAAGTGAGAATGGACAAAAGTCCATTGTTTAAAATTTTTATTCAACATTCTAAGTATTTATGTTCATTGGAAACAACTTTTGAGCCCTTACAAATGATTATGAGCATAAAAAAAGTGCAAGACATGAGGATCATCCATTAGAGGAAGATATTATTCCTAATAATAGTACAATTTCGTCCATCCAATAATAAGTTACCTAACAAAAGAAACAAAACAATAGCATTATGTCGTAAAACCAACAAGAAATTACCCAACAAAACACACAAAACACTCAATTGATGGTGATTAATACTGAAGCTGGATCAAACACTTCATAATCAATTATGAAAGTTGGCTGATGAACAAGTACCAAGTATTATTTAAAATTTAATAATCTTTTAACTTGTCAATAATATTTGGAATCAATTTAATAAATATATCCTAAATGTAATTTTTATGTTGAGATACAGGTAGAGAAAATCCATCAAATATATGTAAAGAAATAGGTAATAATATTAATATTTTTATTTTTCAATATTAGTTGGAATCAATTTGATAAATATATCCTAATTTAAATTTTTAGGTGAAGATACAACAAGAGAAAATCTAGAAAATTTACAACCAACAAATATATATAAATAAAAAGGTAAAATTATTTTCTGAAATATTATTATCGTATTTGAAATACATACAAGTTAATAATGAAGCTTAATATTATTTTGTTACAGTACCTACAAAGAGACGTTTTCTTGTTCTTGAATTAAAAGGATTATTAGTTCAAAAGACAAATACATTTCAATTGAACAACGAGCACAACCTACCATGAATGTTTATTTCCCAAATTCTAACTCTTTGTCTAAAGAGTTTCTTCGAATAACATGCTGGTCTATGTTGGATACAGATGCCAATGTAGAAAAACTAGCAACAAAAATATTACTCAGAGTTGAAGTGCATGTGCAACCTTTGTTTTTTTGGGGTATGGAGCATTACGAAAAAGAGGGAGAAATATTCATTACAAATTTGGAAATAATTTGGAAAACACCATAATTTCCATATAAATTTGAAACTACGGTTGTAGCTAATTTAGTCAACAAAGGAGTTCCTAAAGAAATTTTTTTGGTGTCTCCAAAGGTTTATGTCAAAGAATTTAAAAATAATAAGTGGTTTATGTCATTGTTGTTTACAAAACTAGCACTGGTAGGGGTTGCAGATGATGTAAGAGAAATCTTAAAGGGATGTTCTTTATTTTTAACAACAGTGGAACAAATCAATATATAAAATTGTGTTTGTTACATCTTTGTAATTCTTTTATATTTGTTACAATTTTTGTAGTAGTTTCATGTTTATTACATTTTCCATTTGAAGTGATTATTATATATTATTTAATAAGATGTTATTTATGGTTATTAGTATGTAATGTAAAACATGTGTTTATTACAATTTTTTAGTTCTTCACATTTCATCCAAATGATGTGATTAGTATAGAATGATAATTTAGGATGTTATTGATAATTTGCCATTTAATGGTAAAAACTAGATTTGATAGGTTTATACAAAAAGAAAGTAATTATAAATAAAATCAAATAATATAATCTATGATTTAATTTATTGAAAAAGATTTTTTGTTATTGGTTGGTTTCTCAGATCTCGTTTTCCATGGAAAGAAGTTATTGGTTTTATGGGTAGAAGAATTTCTCTTTATAGTTCCAGGGCTTATTGAATTTAGATCGTTGACCATACAACCAAAATTCACATATGCATGCTACCAATATTTTAGTTGTACATTTAGCCCTGAATTGTTAAGGATAGCATGACAATATTTTGATTTTGGATTGTGGTTTACATACCTGCATTCAAGAGAACAACATGCCTTTATTCTAAAATTTGATTGGCTAAGAAATATGGAATTTGTTTTTTGCTGGGGAATAGTGGATTGTGAAATCAGCAACAACTTTTTGAGATAGAAGAAGGGGAATATTGTGCCAGTTTACAAAAAAAATATGCAAAAAGTTCTCGATAAGTAAGCCCAAATATATGGAGCAAAAAACATATTGTTCATAGGTGAAACAAAATGTTTTGTTAATGACATAATTGGGGAGCTTTTATTTGGATTTCCTTCTAGGTGGAATTTTGATGGCAGAATGCATTCTGATAGAAAATTTTCCACACATTTATGTAGATGGTTAAATCATGTGGGTCCACACCCAAATTTATGTCGGTCTTTGCAAACCTTTAAAAAAATAATTACTGATCTTGATTAATTTTACTTGATACTATTATGTTGATTAATATATAGATAAATTTAGTTTATTTATGTAGTCTTTCTCATAAAAATTCATTAATATTGGTTTTTTTTTAAGTCTATTTCATAACAATGGATTTATTGCCATCATTTTATGCAAATAGAATTGTGACTTGTATTTATCTCATAACATGGTTGAGTTTACTTGTTACTATTATGTTGATTAATAAATATAATTTATTTTTATTTATTTTTAGTTTATCTCATAACAATATATTAATATTGGTTTATTTTTGTAGACTATCTCTTAGCAATTCATTTATTACCAAGATTTTATGCTATATTTTTCTCATAACAACACATTTCCTACCTTCATTCTATGTAAATAAATTGTAGTCACAAAATAATGCACTTTAGAAATTATTTATCCTGGTCTCATACTACTATTTAGAAGGTTCTTGAGTGAAGAAAGTACTAATTAACCCATGTCTTTTGGCTATCTTATTTTACTTTTATTTCATCATTTTTGTACATTTTAATCTACATGCCCAATATGTTTCGGCATTTTCTTGTCATTTGAGCCTTAACTAGGGAGCCTAGGTTTATACTGAGGCACCCATGGGTGCCCACGTCTCACCTGGGTACCTCAATCCTTTTCAAACTTCCCCACCACTTTTTGGCCCCTTTCTAGCTGTTTATTTTTCTTATCATTTTCCTAGTCGGGTATTTTGGGGTTAATTGAGAAATTAGATCAAGAGAACCCTATAATTATGAAGTTATGAGACCATAATGAGGGACCTCGCAACATCTATTACTGTCACTCATCTATAGTTACATCCATCTATTACATTTACATCCGTATAGCTCCATCAGCAAGGCATAAGCTAGAAAATCAGACTTCATAGGGGGAGGGATTCTATTCTATTCCATGCACACGTGCTATTACATTTTCTACATTTAGTTATTTCTCACTAATTCACAAAGTATGAATGGAACAAGATAACCTAGGGCACAACATGCACACGCACCAGAACTACATTTGGGTCTGAAATGTAGTTCATTGCTCAAGGTATTAAGCCCATTGTTGCAGAGGCTGAGGTCATCTCGACCCATTCATCCTATATTTTTATTTTTAGGGTTTATATACTTCCTTTTAGTCTTCTTTTAGGTATTTATATGAGCTTGAGTTATTGGTGACATCGATCATGGGACAAAAAAGTATATGCAACACATAGCGAGGGTTTTGGACCACCTTCCGACCTTATGAGAACCAGTTGTAGAGCGTTTTCACATACCAAGGCACCCAGGATTGCATACCAAAGAAATTTTGGGAACCCCGGCCCCATTCTAGACACCCTTCCAATTACATCTCCCTAATCCATCCTTTTCAAGACCTTTGTACAGTACTTTTTATTCCTGGAATTTCCAGTCAGACCTGCGGCACATTGGGATAGTCATATGTTATCAACTGAGTTATTTCCTTTTTCTCCTTTCACATTAGATTTTAATATTTCATTTTATATATTATTATAGATCATTTTATATATCATTGATTAGTTCATTTACTTAGTTATTTACAGTTTTTATGTCCTCTTAAATTATATTAACTATTCCCAATTTACTCCTTGTTAGTCAAATTTTAGTTAATCATTTTGGTGAGCCTGACGTGAATCAAACATGCAACCTTCTACGCATTACCTATATTATTAGGCTATCTAAGTACATATTCCAATTGTACATTGTGCATATGTACCTCATAAACATTCTACATACTACACTAGGTTACATCACATATGAGTCTAGCTTTATATTTCATCCCTACATTCTACATTACTACACATGTTACAATGTGTATTATACATTACATATTGTTTACCTTTAGCATCACATTTTACACACCGCACATTTACAAACCCTACTCACCACATGGTAATTTTTCTCTATGTACTACACTCACCACCCTGTGACGCACTTTAGTTCCTCAGTCCATACTTTACTACCGAGTGTTTAGACATAAAATCTACCTTACCCTCACCATGCGACATTTCATCCTACTGTATTCCTAGGACAATGACAAATGCTTTAGGATAAATCGTCACTCACTCTTTCTATCTAGTAGTGGTATACGATTTAGGCGAGATCATAACCTCCATCATAACAACTTGTAGTGGTATACACCTTAGGTTACACCACTACTCCTTACCTTTCATTTTATAGTGATATATTCTTAGTTCTAAATCATCACTTATCCTTACCATTCATTTTATAGTGATATACGCTTAGGGCTAAATCATCACTCATTGTCTCATCATATAGTGATATACACTTAGGGATAAATCATCACTCATACATTCCTCAACTCATGATATAAAATTTTCCTATAGGGTTCACGCACATCCTTTCTATATGTCCCACCTCATCACCAATACACACATACTCATCTTAGTGTACTAGATACTACACACCCTACTCGACCATTTCCTGATGACGCACTCTCTTTTATGATTCATTCTTAAATTCTGAGGGAGAAAATAAAATGAACCTTATTAAATACACTTGATTTCACTTGTGGGGCACATGGATCCTACCATTCCACTTTTCATTCCATTCCATCCATCCATAGCATGTTGCATTGTCTTAAGGGCATTTATTCTTGCTTACTAGTGTTTTACATTATCACTTTATCACATGTTAGATTGATTTCTTATATGTCATTATCTATAATAACATGCATGTTCATGCCTTTGTTTAGTGTGATCATAGATACAGGAATCCTACACTTGACATGGATTCTCGCCTTCTACCCTTTCTGTAATGGTTGTTGGGGGCATCCACATTCGTCTCTTTTAGGTGTTATTGTTTCATTTGATGCTTAGCATCTTACACTACTTTCTCATACACTCTTTTGACATATTGAATATTTCTCTAACATGCTAATGGGTGTTCCATGTGCAAAACTTGTTTTGTAGGATTATATGTTTCTATGACTACTTGTTTTTTTGCTTATACTTATCTATCATTATTTTCCATTTTATGCGGGAAGACTTTGCCCTATGTTTTTGTGCACACTTGCTTTTTGTTTATGACCATAACGGCCTTGTGTGTCTTGCCACATTGTGAGTGATGTCCCATTTTTGCTACCCACTTTGTGTGGCTTACCTTTTTTCTTGTGTGTTTTCATTTACTACATTGTCTCCATAGCTTACACATGTTTTCTATATGTATGTGTTATTTGTTTACACTTGCCTTTCGATAGTCTTCTTGTTTTTGCGTGGGTTGGTTTCTACCAAGCACTTTCTAGGGTTCCAACATACATGCGGTTGGTCCTCTTTTGTGGCTGCATGTCTCCTATTCAGCAATATCACATGCGTCCCCAAAGAGGGGGGATAATTTGGGGGTTTCTACATACTAACACAAATATTTTACACCGAAACAGTTGAGTTTTCTATAGTGAGTGGGTTCAAACCAGTCTACGAACCCCATACACAACATATTTTATAGGACATTGTGTCCTTAACATTTCTAGGAAGTACTTATAGGCTTGGGGGTTACAGTAGGTGTGCACCTCTACACCACTTTTTCCAATGGCATAGGATCATCGTAAAAACCAAGATAGTATAGAGATCTCTTCACACACATTTTAGCAAAAGTGGTTAGAGATTGGAGGAAACAAAGCATTTCCTCCCTACACTTCTTCAGCCAGGGTGGCTTGAGATTACCCAAAAAAAAGTCGCAGTATTGGATATCCTTCTACACTCTTTCCCTCGACATGGATTAGGTGCACATGTTCCATTCACACTTTTCCTTTCGCATACATTACATTTTCATATTTTACATAGAATTTTTTACACTTACATACGTACATATTTGACTACTTGATCATTTTCTCCTTGTAAGTCTGACCATATGAAAAACAAGAAGTCAAATTGGGGGAAACAACAACAAAAACATTTTGCGACATCACATGCTTTACTAACCATGTAGGTACACTGTAGCAACTACACACACGTTCCACCATGGGTTCAATCTCATCATTTTTTCTTTATGAGTTTTTCATCTTTAGATTCCACGCTCCTCCATCTTATTTCTATCATTCCACACTTTTGTGTATTTTTTCGGCGCATTTCTACTACACTCTTCATGGATATCAGGTACACACATCTATCTACTTTATGTTACTAAGCTTTCAGCTCACCAAAATAACGCAAAATGTAGTCACAAACTCATGCACTTTAGACATTATTTATCCCAGTCTCATACTACTATTTAGAAGGTTCTTGAGTGAAGAAAGTCTAATTAACCCATGTCTTTTGGCCATCTTATTTTACTTTTATTTCGTCATTTTCACACATTTTTATCGACTGGCCTAGTCTATTTAGGTATTTTCCCATCATTTTATCCTTAACTGAGGCACCTAGGCCTATACTAGGGCACTCTGAGCCTTTTCAAACTTTCCCACCACTTTTTGGGCTCTTTCTAGCCATTTATTCTTCTTATCTTTTTCCTAGTCAGCCATTTTGGGGTTAATTATGAATTAATATCAAGAGAACACTATAAATATAATGTTATGAGACCATAATGAGGGACCTAGCATCATCTACTTCTATCACTCATCTAGATTTTCATCCATCTATTACATTTCCATCCACATAGCTCTGTCATCAAGGCAAGCGCTAGGAATTCTGCATCACACTTCATAGGGGGAGGGATTCTATTATATTCTATGCACATATGCTATTACATTTTCTACATTTAGTTATTGCTCGCTACTTCAAAAAGTGTGATTGGAACAAGAGCACCTAGGAAACGACATGCACACACACACCATAACTACATTTGGGTCTGAAAGGTAGTGCAACGCTCCATGTAGTAAGCCCACTATTGGGACAGCTATGGTCAGTCTGACCCATTTATTCTATATTTTTATATTTGGGGTTTTGATACTTCCTTTTTTCTTATTGCATGTCTTTATATCAACTTGAGTTATTGGCGAGATCAAACGTGAGACAACGAAGTAGATGTGACATACAATGAGGGTTTCCAACCACCTTTTGACCCTGTGAGAACCAGCTGCAGAGCATTTTCACATACCAAGGCACCCAGATTGCATATAAGAGCACCCGTGGGTGCCCCAGTCCTACTCTAGGCACCTCATTCCACTCAGATCTCCTAGATTCATCCTTTTCGGTACCTTTGTATAGTTGTTTTTATTCCGAGAATTTCTAATGAGACTTGCAACACTCTATAAAAATCTTCTGTTATTAGTTGAGTTCTTTGCTTTTTCTCCTTATACATTAGTGTTTAATATTTCCATTTATATATTATTCTAGATCATTTTATATATTTTATTTGTGCATTTACTTAGTTATTTAAATTGTTTATGTCCTCCTACATTAGATTAACTATTCCCAATTTACTCATTGTTATTTAAATATTAGTTAATCATAAATCAATGTTATAATTAAACATTTAACATTTTTTATTGATTTCATAAATTAGAAGCAATATTGAACACAAATATATATTATCAAAATATGTAAAATATACAACATGTAAATGCGCATGACCCCATAGTTAAAATATATCACATCCAAATTTATCTTTCTTTATATATTGAGTTTATGAGAATTGGCATATGCCCATTCTCATCACAATGATAAAAAATATTTGTTTGTATGAGAAATTGCATATGCCCACTCTCATCACAATAATAAAACTCTTTGTGTGTATTAGAATGGTCATATTCCTATTCTAGACATTCTAACTAATTAAAGCAATAGTGAACTTAATCATTTTAATATCACTATAAAGGATGTGAGAATGGGAAAATGTCCATTCTAGAAAAATTAAATATTCCTTATATTTTTATTTTATGATTCTTATATGAGAATGGAAATATTCCCATTCAATACAATATTAAAATGTTTGTTTGTATGAGAATGGACATATGCCCATTCAATACAAGATAAAAATATTTGTTTGTGTGAGAATGGACGATATAAGTATTTTCAATTCATTGTAAAGTTATAAATGTATTAATTATTCTAATAAGTATTTCCTATTCTTACCAAAAATTTGTAAACCCCTAAAATAAAATTCCCTCATTCATGATATATAATTTAAAAAAAAAAAACCTTTTTGAATTCCAATAATATCCAAATCAAATTCCAATATTTGGTATAATTAAAACCAACATAGTCGATTTCAGTATTTAATCTAGATTGTAAATTGTCCACACTCAACGAAATTATGGTGTTTCCTTGATTTCATGTTTTTCTCTCTAATTAGTTGGAGGAAATTTGTATTAGTGTTTGAGTACAGCTTTGTTGATATGCACACCATTTCATATATGTTCTCTTCTCATTTAATTACACATGTTTCATATCACCTATAATACTTTTTGGACACATTAATTGATACACATATTGATTTTTTTTATTAAGGGTGAAAGAGGGTTGAGGGGTCCCTTCTCTGTTACAATAAGCACCATTGGAAACAAAATTATAGCAATGAGGAACACATAGGGATGCTTCTACCAATGGAAAAGAGGGTCCACAAAATACTAACAAACCAACAACAAGACCAAACACAACTGTAAGAAAACTAAAAACCTAACCATGAGACTCCTTCCCATGGGATCTAAGATGCATCTTAAGGGATTCGTTGACTTTCCCTCTCTTCTTTCTTTTCACAGTACACTAACCATCACTAGTGTTGGGATTTACATTTTCATTTGTGTGAACCGGTATGCAAATATCAATAGTATTTATATCCACCTGATTAAGGTTCTCCAAGGAACCAAGAGGAAGGGAAAAAGTCATGATCTTGCAACTGGGGGTAGGAGCCTTCTCCCGATACACATATTGATTAAAAAACATCTCTTGTGACATATTTTTTGATACAAAATGCTTAAGACACATTACATATGACATGTATTATTCAGAAGACAACTTACTATGGCATATTTCCATATCCACATTTCTTATAATACATTAATCGATACTTATCTTGATTTAGACACATTTCCCTACGGAAATTGATTGGTATATATTTTATTTTAGACACATTAATTATAATACATTGATACATACATCTCTTTATTTGTACACATTATTCCTAACACATTGATTATTACATATATTGAGTTAGACACATTTATCATAGTATGTTGATTCATGCATCTCTTGATTTAGATACATTGATTAGTACATCTCTTGATTTGAACACATATCTCACAGTACATTCCTTGATAAAAATGTATTATTGGAATACATTTATTTTGAAACATTATGAAATACATACTATTTATTTCCTAGAACATACTAACTAACTATTACCAATATTTTTTAATGCATCACTTCAATATATTATTAGTCTTCTATGTCTTATTATAGGCTTATCGTTTTATGTGTTGTCATGTCATATTATGATTCCTAATGAATCTGTTTTTGTTAGCTCATGTCTCTACTTACAGACTACTCTAATATTTGTTGTAGCTATTAGTTATTGAATTATTTGGATTACTATACATTTTTACTATATGCCTACTCATGAGATGTCATCTATTACTTTTTCTCTAATGATTATATAGGATGCACAATATATATCACCATAAATTTATTTTATATTATATATATGGTCCACATCCTAAATGCTTTGATTGTATAATTTTATAATAGAAAATTTATCTTTTTATCTAAGTGATACATGGTATCATCCTCTTCTCAAAATTGGGGCATATTGTGAACTATTCTATAATTTCACACAAACAATGGATAAAGTGCCATAGGGTATGCATGGTGATATTGTTTCAATATGATCACATATTGATATTTAATAAATATTTCATGCATTTATCACTTTTACATGGATTGGTATGGTTCATCATTACATATTATAATTCCATAACAAATATGTATCACATTTACAAGAACTAAAATATTCCATCATTACAAATTAAATTAATTATATTAAATTTGCATGTAATTGATACACATTCATCCTATATGTTTAGTTACTTTATAAACATCATTTAATTTATTTTATACTTAAATA
The DNA here is from genome assembly GCA_019776745.2 of Taxus chinensis. Lineage (NCBI taxonomy): Eukaryota > Viridiplantae > Streptophyta > Pinopsida > Cupressales > Taxaceae > Taxus > Taxus chinensis. The sequence goes on along the minus strand of CM034154.1, from coordinate 700,907,062 downwards.
AGCTAAATAAAGCTCATAATACAAATCCACTCACTCTATGAAATTCATTGAATTTGTATTGGCATAGGTTACCTCTATGACCAATGCAATGGTCATATAACAACGAAAATTCTATAAAATGACATGGGTGCCTAATGCTAGATGGTGATAGTTTCCTAACACTAGATAGTAAAGTATCTTCCTAATGTTATATGATGTTATAGTATCCAAATGTTAGTTCCCACATGATATATGCATACACGCCTTAAGGAAAATTAGGTGTAGTCATTTCATGCTTTTATAAAATTTACACACTTGAAATTTTTATCTCTCCAGAGAATGAATACATATATTTTCCATGTGATTTGTATAGTTTATGTTGTATTTATGTGGGGTCACATTATTCAATATGTAGACATCATCCTCCTATGATTATGGTTATAGATTTATATTCACTTATTCCTTTTACTTTTAATCAATAAGTTTCATTACTAGATTGAAACGAGGAAATCATAGTACCTAAAATCTGGTTTTATGGCACTTGGAAATAATAATATGGAATTTATCCTAACACTATCACATTTATCCATTTACGGATTAAACTTAATGTATCCTTCTCAATCATACACAATGAGTGCACTAGGACTAGATACTTCTTTAAAACGACACTTCAAGAATTGATGTACCTTATAAACAAAACACATTTTCATATTCTCTACAAGTCATATCATATCTCAAATTTAGTTCTATATTAATTTTGGAAAGGTTCGTGGGCATAAGAAATAGTTTTTCATATTTTTTCCCATGCCCAACATACTTGTCTTGTACATGAAACAATCAACATTTTAAAAATGCACAAGTTACCTTAGTTAGCTTAAGGTTTGTTGAGTAGTAAATAATTTTCATAAGTCATCTATATAAAAACTGCATCCTTGCTTATTAGGGGAATAAAGGGATCCCATATCAAATAACCTTTAGGAAGGACATTAATCCAAGCATTGAAGTAATTCTCTTTTAGATCACATTACAAAAGAGTTGTTCACATTTGAATATGTCTATCTTGTTTCCCTGGATCACACATATTTATTATATTAAAATCAATTTAAGCATCATTTCCAAGTGTTAAGGGATAAATATTTATCCAAATTTGGATCTAGATATTCCTAATTAATGTAATTCATATTGTAAAAAATTCCAAAAAATGGCACCCAACTTCGAGTCGGTATGAAAAAGTTATGACCTCTGGAAGATTGATGACATTTTTGGTGAAAACATCCAGCCTAAAGATAGAGTTTTATTTGAGAAACTATTAGTGTTGTTTGTGTAATCATCATATGTAGATACATAACCACCATGGTAATTTTCTAACGTCCATAGCATTTTTGTAATTATCAATCTGTAGAAGGCAACATGTCTATGAATTGACAAAGTAAAATGACTAAAACATCAAAAATGATCTGACCTCTAAAAAAGTTTCTTGACAGTTTCCCATGGCATGGGAATCTTTTCACATATATTGTGTGTCATTTATCCTAAAAGAATATAATATGAGTTATGGAATTATATTCCCAGTGTTTTCGATAAGAAAGTTAGAGTCTTTTTCCATAGTTACACATTCAATACCTAGAAGTTGGTGATGTATGAGAGTATTGTAGAGTGTAGAGAATTTCTAAAAACTGGTAATTATAAGAGCTTTGGAGATATTTTTCTTTTCATGAAGGCCATGAAAATAGTAGTATGATGTATAAAATTTGAATTCCATAGTGAAGGGGATTTTTATTGCCTCATCTGTTCGATTATTTACCTTGTTGGGTTTCTCAAGGATAAATATTATGTTCTTTTTTACTTTTACTTGTTATCTTATTCCTTTTGTATGTGTTTTATAAGTCGCATATTCATTTATACCGTGTTATAGATTTGGTTTTCTTGTTAATTTGAGTTATTTATCACTTTATTTGAATTATAATAAGAACTATTTGTGTTGATAAAGCTTGGTGTGGAATATCCACCTAGCTTACAGATCATATTGGTATCATAGCTGGTTATTATCAACATTTTACTTTGCATGGAATTTTTATTGTGTTTCACTCGAGTTTATTCTCATCACTAGAGATAATATTTCCAGTGGTGAATGTATCTTGGTGCCCTTTTAAGTAGATATTTTCACATGAAAGTCCAAGCAATAATTTCATAGCATGTCATGTATTGATGATAAAGATGCCCAAGTAGTAGAGGAGATATTTCACATGCTTGAAGATAATGTGGCTAATATCTCTCTTTCTATGTTTAAGATTGACTAGTTGGAGTCCATCTTATGATTTTTTTTAGAAAATATGTGTTTCTACAGAGGAACTAAGGACAAATAAGGAGGATGTAGATGATCATGAGAAGAAAGGAGAATCACCCTGTGCCAACTAGGATACACCTAATTTAAAGGTTGAGGAAAAGATAGAGATTCATCCCTATGATGGATATGTGAATGTTGAGAAGGTATATTAATGGATAGCTCAACTTAAGGTATATTTATTCTACATTAAATTAATTATGGTTGATAGTTTTCTTTTACAAGGTTAAAATAAACCAATCATGTTCTAACTTGGTTTGAAATTTGTGTACATACCTTTGTTGTTAATAAGATTCCTCTTATTATTAAGTGGGATTATTTTCATCATGTTTCTCAAGAATTAATTTTATCCTATTTTTTATGAGGAAGAGAGGTCCATGTATTTTAAATACCTCAAGAAAAAGTAAGGCCAAAGTGTGCAGGAGTACACAAGTGAGTTTTGTAAGAACGATGTTGAAACGGGAAAATATATAGTGGAACATGGAATCTTGATAAATTATGTGTTTGTAATCCATATCCATTAAAGGAAACTCATCCTCTTGGCTAATCCTACAAATGTATATGAGGCTTGATCTCAAACTCACTACTGTGAGATGGATAAGAATAAAGGTTTTTCTACCTCTCAAAATTATCCAAAACAATAAGGTGAGTTTAAGGAAAAGGGTAAAGGAAAGGGAAAAGGTAAGAAAAATTTTACTTAAATTTCTAACAAGGATACTAAAGTTCATTGTGGTGAATGTAATGTTGAAACTCATTCCAAGGAAAAGTTTTGGAAGCTCCATCTAGAGTTGCACTCATTCAAGAATAAAAATAAGAAAAAGGCTATGGTCACTCTCTTAGCAGAGAAGATATGTTCTATCTCTGATGTGGATGAAATCTTATTTTGTACCTCCATGAACAAAGAGGTAAGTTTGGGTAGTATTAATTCTCAAGATAGTGAACTTTATAAGCTTTTTCATATTAAAATTAAGATGAAGAAAACAAAATGGGATGTTCTTTTTTATGTTTATTCTCAAGCTAATTTCATAAATAAAGACTTAGTAGATAACATAAAAATAGTGAAATATAATCATCCAAGCCCTTATTCCTTGGAATGGGTCAAGAAAGGTGTAGATATCAAGGTCACTATGAAATGTAAGGTTTGGTTTGGTATTAATTCACATTTCATAGATGAAGTGAGAGTGGATGTTGTGTCTCTTGATGTATGTGGTGTAATATTTTCCAGCCCCTACTTGTATATCCGGGATGCTATATTCATTAGAATATTTAATCAATAGTGGTTGATAAAGGATGGTATGATCTACATCATTTCATACTATAAGAGAGAGTAGAAAATATCTTTGGCAAGTTCTTATGAATCTAAGAGGCTAATTAATCCACTGATAAGTTTTCTTTTCTTCTTTTGAGAGATATTCAATATAAGGAAGTTGTTGCATCTATTACATATTATAGTATGTTTAGTAACAAAGAGTATAAACAAATGAATGATTTTTTATAGAATTTTAATGATGTTTTCCAAGAGCCTAAGGGGTTTCCACCATCTAGGTCAATTTAACATGAAATTTATTTTCTACAGAACAACCTACTTCCAAAAACTTGGTTTATATAAAATCCTTGAAGCATGTCAATGAGGTGAATAGAAAGTAAAATATTTGATTAATCTATTCATAATATAACTTATTACTTCTCCATGTGGTTCTCTTATTAATTTATTACCTAAGAAAAATGGTATATGGATTATTTGTATTGATTATAGATCACTTAATGTGCTCACCATAAAAAATAGATACTCTCTTCAATAGGTTTATGGTTTACTATATCAATTTCATCATTCTAGGTAATTTTCTAATCTTTATTTGAAATATGGATACCACCAAGTGTGCATAAAGGAAGAGGAAATTTGGAAAATAGATTTCAAGACAAGGCAAGGGTTGTATGAGTGGTTGGTTCTATAGTTTGGGCTACATAATGTACCATCTACCTTTATGTGGTTGATGAATGAATTTATGAGGCCATTTATTGATTCCTTTTTCATTATTTATTTGGATAATATTCTTGTTTTTAGTATGAATTTTGATGAGCATGTTTTTATTGAAAACAAGATTTACAAGTTTTAAATGAGAACTAGTTGGTGTTGAATGAAAAGTGTGAGTTTTGTAAACAATCACTTATCTTCTTAAGGCATGTGGTTGGAGATGAGGAGTTAATGATATATCCCGCCAAGATAGAGGACATTTTGAATTGGCACAAGCCTTCTAATGTGACTAAAGTAATGGTTTTTTGGGTGCAACATAGTATCTACAAAATTTCATCAAAAATTTCTCCTCCATGGTTCCTTTTAATTCTATTATAATAAGTGGTAAGACTTTTTAATGGGGTTAGAAAAAATAATTTGCATTTAATATTTTTAGATATAAGGTTATACATGCTCCAATTTTAGATTTTTCTAACTTTTAGCTACCTTTTGAGGTGGATAAAGATGCTAGTGACTATGTTATGATAGTTTTGCTCCTTCAAGGAGGTAGGTATGTTATCATTCCAAGTTTTTTCATGGTGTAAACATGAATTATCATATATATGATAAGGAATTATATTCTCTTGTCTAATGGTCAAGAAAAGGAATCACTATCTCATGGGTGAGAAAATTATTATTCATATATATCATAAACCTTTGTAATATTTGCAAAATAATTTTTTTTTTAGAAAACTAGAGACTATAATTGGATGGGTTTATTACCTCTTTTTTTAATCAATTATAATAAAGGTATGACTAACAAGCTAGTTGATATGTTTTCTATACCTCCTTTTCTTTTAGCTGTTGGCACCATAACTCTTTTTGAGCCCTTTTTGGACAAGTCTTGCATAGAAGGATATGAGCAAGATTCATATTTTTTGAATCCATTCCTTCAATAAAATAAGCACCAAGACATGAATATTGAGATCAAGGTAGAGTTATATCTCCAAGATGAATTTTTCTACAAGAAGGGTAAGCTTCATGCACCTAAGGAGGAAAAAGTTTATCTGATGAGAGAAGAAAACAATTCCAAGGTTACATGAAATTTTTGTGTTACAAATACAATTTCACACTTATAAAACCATGCGTATTGGCCTAATATGAAAGTTGATGTTGTCAAGTTTATCAGGGGTTATGTTGTATGTATTATTAACAAGCCTAGTGATAAAACTTTGGGGTTATATGTGCCATTACAAGTTCTTTTTAGGATATGGGAAATTATAACCATGGATTTATAGGTCGTATTCCTTTGTCAAAGAAGGGTCTTTGCTATCTCTTTGTGGTTGTGGATCGGTTTACTAAGATATGTGTTCATATTCCTTCTAAGAAAACCCCTAAGGGAATTGATGTAGCTAAGTTATTTTTTAATAATGTGAGGGTTCATTTTTATTTTTCTAAATCCTTTATTTTGTATCGATACTCGAGATGTCTTGGAAATTTTATGGCTACATTATGGGGGAATATAGATACAAAATTGAAGTGTTCTACTATTTTCCACCCATAAACCGCTGGGAAAACAAAATTCATAAATAGAACATTGGTATAGCTCTTGAGAGGGTATAATAGGAAGAATACTAAGACATGGGATGAAAATTTGGTACACATCCATCATTCTTATAACCGAGAAATTCATTCTTCTACTAGTAAAATCCTTTTAAATTTTTTGATGGATATCTACCTACATGTGCATTTGATGTTATTTTGAGATGACCATGAAGGGACAATGGGAAATTGGATCTTAAAATCCAAAAATATGATGAATTCATTAATAATATTCATCAAATTCACCTCCATGTGCAAGAGAGGTTGAAGGAATCACAAACCAAGTATAAATGACAATATGATCAACATATAAATTAGCATTATTTTCTTGTTGGGGATAAGATATGGCTATACTCAAGTAGAGATAAGCTTCAAGGTGCAACTAAAAATATCGATCCTTTGAGGTATGGTCCATTTGATATTTGTAACTAGTGGGAAAGAATGTTTTTAGGATTTATTTTCCTCCTGACATGAAAATATATTATGTTGACAATGTTGACAACTTATGCCTCTTTGATCCTTCTATGATAGACAATGAAGATAATATATTTTTATTACTCTCAATTGAATATATTTATCTTTATATTTAGGTATATCTAGAGGAGAAGGATGTATTGTAGAAAAAGGGAAGGACAACATGAAGAGGAGAGAAATAACATTGGCTTGTTGGGTTAAATGGTTAACTATGTACCAAAAGATAAATGGTATTCTATAGAAGAGGTGGGGAAGAAATTTCCTCACTTAATTAGTCCTTGAATATTTTAAGGACTTAAAAACCTCAAATTGGTGAGTTACGATCCAAAATTGAATCTAGATATTCCCAATTCATGTAATTCATATTGTAAACACTTTCAAAAAATTGGCACCTGATTTTGAGTTCATATGCAAAATTTATGGCCTCTTGAATATTGAGAACATTTATGTGACAAACCTCTTTCAAAAAAATCTATGACGTTAGTCTATCATATACAATGAATTACACTTTCACAAATAAATAAGAAAGGAGAATTGTTATCCCGTAAAATTGACAAGGGAAATTTTACAGGTAACCCTACCAAATTTTTGTCCTGGTCCCTCGTCAGGGACCCCTCTGTGTTTGAAATGTCACAAAATCCATTTCCGGGAAATCTAGTTCTCCGAACTTAACCGTTTTGGTCCCTTTTTGGCTGGGCGCACCTTTTATCCGTGTAGCATAGAATGAACCTGCGCCCCCCTTTCATTCCCTTTGGCGCACCCTATGAAGTTTCGACACACGTTTTGGTGTGCCTTCCCGTGTTGTGCCTTTTTTGCATGCGCCAAGGCGCATGCGCCTTCATGTTAACAACAAAATTGTTGTGCCGTATTTTGGTGCACCAAAGGGCGCAGAGAATGAAGTGTTGATAGTCTTAAACTTGCGCCAAAGGCGCAAGTATTTTTGTGTTGACCCGCATTTTGGTGTGCCAAAGGGCACACTGTTTTACATGTCGACACATGTTTCGGTGTATCTCTTAAAAAAGTGGTTGGTGCATTTATTGCACCTTTGCCTATATATAGGCGCATCATCCCTGTCACTTTCACAATTGAAAACACGTGATAATTTTATTCCTCTGCACCTGTTAGCACGCCTGTCGTCCTCGTGTCATGTTCGTGGACCTCGTTTCGTCTCTCACGTTCTATATATTCTGGGTGAGTGGTCCTTGTTTCTCTTGTGTTTTATTTTTGTTGGTTGTTTGTGTGGTAGGATCCAATGGATCTATGAGGCCATGAAACCCTCCCCCTCCTGTTGTTCTTGCAATCTCTATCCTCAAGTTGTTTCCACCCCTCTTTCCGGATCTGCTATTAAAGAGGGCTCTGCCTCAAAAAGATGACCTAGATCTCTTCACTACGCCTCTTCACCATCTGAATCCCTGAAGGAAATGGCCTAAAAACACGCTCAAACCCATCAGGGAGAGAATAAAACTTAACAGTCCATTTTGGACTACTTTTTTCTCTCGGCGCATTCACCACGTCTGTTACATAAAATACAGTCATGCCAAGAAGGCGCACTGATCCTTCTTGCAACATGAAAATTACCCACGCCATGTGAAACCGAGTAAATTCTAATGGCGCAGGCGCATCCCCTCTTATAGCAGCACAATGTCATGCATGCCTTCCCTGCGCCACGCTAAGTTTCCCTTTTGCGCACATAAAACCTATGTTACACACATCGACCTTGCACCCTTCGACGCACCAAAGTTCCATGTAACATGAAAAATATATGTGCCATCAGCACATCCTATCCCCGTGCAACATGAAAATTATTAGCACCCAGTATAAAACATATGAATGGCGCAGGCGCACTTCTGCTTATAATAACAAAAATGTCATGTGCAGCATCCTTGCGCCCTGCGCCTTTTGGCGCTGATTTTTTCTTTGTAACACCCTCCTTTTGTGCACCATACTATTAACCCTACAGCATGCAGTGTCCTTGCACCCTGCGCCCGGAGGCCTTAAAATTACTAACTCTTCATTATGTCAATGCTTTAATGGAAGATCTGATGGCTAACATGGCTCTTTTGTGTTGGACTTCGCTCCTCTTTGTTGTAGATCAGAAACTAAACTCAGATCCACATATGTCTACGTCAAGCAAAAGACTGACCAAATCAAAGGGCAAAGCTAAACTTACAGAGGAAAAGAAGGAGTACAAGTATCAGTGGGTCAGAATGCCCGAGTCCCAAGAAGAATGTGACCTAGATACAAGCGACTCTGAGCTCGGTCACATTGACATGGAAGAGTTTTGGGCCAGAACCAGGAGAGTCACAGGAAGTCCTTGGATGGATAAACTGGAGGGCAGCTGTTTGTATTTTACCAGAGGGATCCCCGTCAGTGCAATAAACAATGAATTCATGATGGTAGTGGCCCGCTACTACAATAAAGACACAAGATGTGTCGAAAATGAAAAGGGCGAGGTTATAATCAACCTTACTGCCTGACATTTTGAAATCATGCTTGGCATCCCTCACCACCGGAATTTCATGGCCATGAGCCAAGAAGACTGCGTTAAGGAATGGGAGGATAATGAAGACCAGTGCATGCAGCTCATGAATGAGGTCTACCTAAAGAACAAGAAGGTGATAACCGGATGGCCACAGGTTATTCACCGTAGCGACTTCTCTGAGGAACTGAGTGACACTATCACGTTCCTGAGCAGAGTATTTGGGATTTCTGATGCCCATTACTTTCACAAATGGATGCTCAGGTACTTTGAAACTATGATAAAGAATGTACCAGATCAACGCTTCAAGTGGGCGGAGATCATAAGCAACACCATATCTGAGCAGCTCCAAAAACTCACCACAATGGGGAGGTTCTACATGAACTCCTATGTTGTTTATGTTGTAGCCTCAGAGAGGGATTATATAGCATTAAGCCGATGTGGGGTTTGGCCCCAGGTGAGAATATATGAGTACTACCTAGAGCTGAAACTTGAGAACAACATCCCGCAGTTCACTAAAATCAACGATGCTTTCTTTTATGGAATCGTTTGCCTTTTGAGGCCCAACATGACTCATGATCGAATGACCAAGAGCATTGTCGCAGCAACAGAGAAGTGGGGGGCCTTGTTTACACAGTTTCCCACCTTCACCTATCTCAGGGCAGCTAACTTCTTAGGGGAGCCCACTAAGTTGCTGAGGTATGCTGGCCCCAAGTTGATCCTGTTAGACCTGTCCAGACAGCTCATAACCTATCACGAGAAATGTTTGAAGAGGAAAAAGGGTGGAACTCCTTTCCCCCTCATAGTGGGCAGATACACCTGCGTTTCTCATCACAAAGCCTAGGAAATGTCTGCAGGGCTAGAACTTCTAAATCTAAAGCACAAATTCCCAGCCAGGCCCACTTTTGATCCAAGGAATTTCCTTCCCAGGGCAAAACTCAATCCAATCCACATTCTGTAGATCGAGGACATTTATATCGACCTGTATCATGAGGTCAAACTTAGAAGGAAGGACCACTCCCACTTGGCTTTGGCAGAAATCATTTAGTACGGCATGGCCATTATCCCAAAAGGTTATCAAACTACCGATCAAGAAGTTGATCAGGTGTATCTTGACACGGATGGGGACGACTGGATGTTTTCTGCAATCGATAGAAGAAAAGTGCCCCAGACCATTGAAGAAAGGGTCAAAGAAACTTTGCGGCGAACAGAACACTGGTGTAGGATGAATGGCCTCATCTACCTCAGGGTAGATTTCACTACATCCCCATTGGGCAACGCACCTATCAGACCAAAGCATCTACCTAGGGGTAAAAGCAAGGACAAAGAGGGTGAATCAAGCTCTGCTTAAGAAGGATCCCGTGAAAGTCCTCTTTCCGCAGCACAAGAATAGGCTGCAAGCCTGGTATCACCAGAAAAAGAAGTGGCAAAAGGTGTTATGAAGGGTGCATCCACTCAGGATGTCGCCACTACTAAAACTGCTGAGGTCCCTTCTATCCCTTCTCCCTCTCCTCATTCCCCTCCTCGCGTGACCCAAGCAACCAATCCTTTGGTCGTATCCTCTCCCTCATCTTCTATTGTTCCTCCTTCCTCGTCATCCATCTTCTCTTCTCTCGCGGAGCTTTCCCCCACCATTTCTTCCCTCATCTCTTAGCTCCCTTCCATTCCCATGTCTACCTCCCCTACAATATCTCTTCCTCCCGTGAGCACTTTCTAGGCCTCCCTCTTGGTGCCGCCACCAAGTGTCTCTACTCATTTCCCCTCATCCACTGCAACCGCTACCTCTTCCACTTCTGATCCCACTCCCATAAGTCCAGCATGGATCTCTCAGCACCTGAGCCAGCAAAAGAGGAAAGTCCCTATCACACCGATGGACTTCTCCGTCATTCCATCAAAGGGGGATAAGAAGCAGAAGCCCACAACCCGCTTCTCTCTGGGTGCATCAGGGGAGAGGGTAATGGAGATTGCATATCCCGATCCTTCAAAGGGTAAAAAGGATCTGTCTCTGACAGATTATACAGTGACCCAAGTCACAATGGGAACATCTTCTGAAAGTCTACAAGGGGAGGCCCTATCTGCCGTGGATGCCCTTTGCAAGAAACTTCAAGAAGCAAAGGAGGAGAAGAGGTTACTAAAAGAACAAAACAAACATCTTCTCCACACCCTGCAGAAAAAGAGTAGTGCACCTCCTACAACTGCCGCCGAAACTCCTGAGTCTTTAAGCCAGGATAAGATAAATGACTACACCAAAATTGGCGAGTAGTGTATGGCAGTTTCTGCCTAGAGAGGCCAAATCCTCAAAGAAAGTGAAGGAGTAATCGTCAAGTTCACCGAATTGTATCAAAACATCAGTCGGGCGAACAAAGAACTCAAGGTGATTACAGGACCTATCTCCAAAGAGCTGGACCATGCTAGGATGTAGCATGAGGCCTTCCATAAAATGCTCGACTATTCAGTCGAAGATCTGGTCAAGTTCGGCATCTTCGATCACCCCATATCCCCCAACAAAATCCTTTCTACTCTGGACTACCGTGTCGATCAGTTGGATTTTGTCCTAGAAAAAAATAGATAAAGTCAAGGAAGAAGCCCTGGATGCAATGCATCAAATGGAAAAAATCATTCTGAGAATGTCTCTAGGATTTCTTAATCCTATTTTTTCCTTGAGGAAGGCAAATGAAACTATCCGGATCTTCAAGGAGATCGTCTCGCAGGGGATGGGGCCAAAAGTCACCTTTGACACCGAATCCATCAACAACCTTATGGCCTGTCGTGACTTCATAGGGTACCTGATAGAGGCAGGAAATGAATATTCCAAGCTCCCAGAAAATATCACAGAAGAGCGGGAAACTTGCGAAGTTATCAGTGATCGTCACAAGGATCCTGCCCAGGATCAACTTCAGCCCATGATCAGCAAGTTCATGGAATATCGGGCCCAATTCCACATCACCTCTCCTGAGCAGTAGCAGAAGCAGGATACCCCCTTTCAGCTGCAGGATGACGATGAATAGTCTCCTTCCTCTCGATCTTCTTTTTGTAAATATCTAAGAGTATGTTGGCACAAACGATGACATCATCCATGTTGCACCATGGGATGATATCATCCACCAAGTTGCCAAAAGTCAATAGTTGACTTTTAGATATTTTGTAGATATTTTGCAATTAGTGGTTGGTTTGCTTTTGCCGTCTTTCCTTCTCTTCTTCTATAAATACTTGAATGCTTGTTGTATTCAAAGGAGTGGATATCTTTCAGATGAAAAATAGTAGGAAGAAAAGACTTTAGGCTTTTGTAACAGAAAAGATATTAATACAAATATTAAGACTTTGTGCTGAATATGCGTGTTATGAGCATTTTAATCTTTCTTACGTCAGGTTTATGTGCTTATTCTATTAAATCTTTCTCTACTTTTTTGTCATTTATCCATCAGTATTTCTCTGTTCGTTTATGCAAGTAGATTTGGCTCCACTTATTACCAATCCCAAAACATAATCCTTCTGATCCTTCTACTTTGGAATTCATTTCTTTTCTCCCTTCAGATCTAATCTTTCCTTGCCTTCCTTTCATTCCCTTCTCTTCGTAGTTGGAAATACCTCTATCGGGATGAGATCCCAAACCTTCGAAGGCAGAATATTGTGGGACTTGCATAGATTCCTGCCGGTAGAATAGCAATAAAGTAGTTTCACTTTGCTGTCTCAAAGAGGGGCTATGCCCTGCACACTGTTGACTCGTCTATCCATAGATCTTCTCTCACAACATATTTTCAGACCAACAGTTTTTAGTGACTCCGTTGGGGATCGAACAGATCTAACAGATCTATAATAGTGGTATGTTAGAAAATCAGTAAAAATCAGAAAAATCACTACCTGTTTGCAAATTTTAACTTTTTGTTAAAAATCCAATTTTTTTGCAAAAGTGCTCTAAATTGAAAATTTTCTTCTGAGATCCATAGATCTGGGCCAGATAGAGATCTTTAGTTCGTTGAGTTTTTACAAAAAACCCATATATTCTGTAGATCTGAGTTTTTGACTATTTTACAAAAGTTTGAAACCCTTGCAAAAAGTCAACTCTAAGATTTGAAAATCAGCCTACTAAGTCGACCATCATTTTATCCTCGTTAATCTTTATCACAAAAACCGTAATCAGTTTTCAAAAGAAGGATAAAATTAAATATTCAGAAAGAAAAGTACATGTTGCTGGTTTTTGTCAGAAAAATCAGAGAATCAACAAGTGCAACCAAAAAGATTTTTTAGGATTTGCTCCAAAATATTGTAGATCTTGAAGGTACATTGGCAGGTGAACCATTCACTCGTAGCAAAAGAGCTCATGGAGTAATCGATCCTACTTTTTATCTACTTCAAAGGCATAACTTCAGTGTTACACCGGCATGCTTCTCATCGCTAAGTTTAACTAACCGGTCATCCAGGAGTGCCTCACCTCCACGAAGGAAGCATCTCTCACAAGGAACATCTTCGTCACTTAGCAGTGCCTTGCTACTCAATGGAACTGTACTTCTGGCTTGCATCCTTTTTCCAGCCATTCAAATGGCAGTACCATGGGGAAATGCTATGGGCCCACTCGCTTTGCCACATCCTGTTCATGCGCTCCCTCATGAAAACTAGAAGAATTTTCCCAAATTCGATGGTAGCGGTAACCAAAGCACAAATTCACACATATCTACGTTCATCATGTCATGCAGTATCCTGGATGTGACCCATGAAGATGTGTCGGTTCACCTCTTTCTAGAGACCTTGCAAGGACCAGTAGCAGAATGGTTTCAGCATTTGCTGGCTAGATCTATTACCAGTTGGGCCACCTTGCGAACTGCATTCGAAGAAAGATATAAGCCTTCTGAAGATGCGTTCGCATTGCTGTCAAAAATCACTCACTTGAAGAAGGAAGTCAATGAAACCATGCATGATTTCATCACCCATTTCAATTCACTAATCAATCGGGTTCCGCCTGCCATGCTGCCTACACCAGAAAATCAGAAGTGTTTATTCGTGAACACCATGAGCTCAAAAGTAAGTTTCTTACTCTTGCAAGAACAAGTCACTACTCTGGTTCTCGTCCAAGCTGCTGCCATACGAATTGAAGACAACTTGCTAATATCTAGTGAATTAAAGTGAGATCTATCTAAGCCAAAAGTTTTAGCTCCTTCTCCCGCCACTTCATCCAATCCGGCATTCCAAAAGATGGCAAATGACTTGCTCGCATTAAAAAAGTAGCTAGCTCAGTCTTCTCCCGGTTCTTCATACCGGGATATCCCAAGGAGGAATTTTACTTCTAGCAATGTTTCACAAAGGCCGTGCCTACCTGCACCTGCTCCATGGTTGGTGCTCGAGGCCCCTCCGGTCAATGCTTTAGCTGAAATTGAAGAGGAGCAAAATTATGAAGAACCTTCATCACCAGGTGAAGATGATCAAAGTGTCGGTGAACTGACTGGCGACTCTACTATCGGGTATATGGAATTTGATGAGGAAGAATCTGACAAAGAAGAGGGTACCCAAGGATATGCAAGTGGACAGTCATATGTTGTTTTCACCCACTTGCAAAGAAAGGAAGTAGAAGTTGCTACCAAGATGCAGAAAGAAAAGGCTGTGTCAAACACACCTCCAACCATTGCTAAAAGAGGTAGTCCCCTTCCTGCTCAACCTGTTATTAAGTCTTTTTCGAAGAGATCATTTTCTCCTATCTCCCCTCTGAGTCAGCCCTCTCATATTCCTATCAAGACCAGAAATCCTACCCTACCACCGTGAAATGAAGGACTCATTCCTTCATTTGCGTAACCCTTGGCCGCATTTGGCATAATTGATCATGCTAAAAAGACCAAGATCCAAATGTCTGAAGCGGAGTATCTTCAATCAAACCCTGAACAGCTTTTAAGGTTGACCGAATACATCCAAAGTTAGGCTGTCATAACTACTCAGGTTTCCCCAAAAGGAATTCTTTCCACCCCTCCTGCATCCCGCATAAACATTGCCTCGACCTCTGCATTAGGCAAGATAGAACCTTTCTATCTCTCCCTCCTAATTAAGGGCCACAAACTAAGCAACTGCATAATTGATTCTGGGGCTTCTGATAATGTCATGCTAGAAAAAGTTGCCCATGCTTTGGGCCTCACCCTTACCAAGCCTTTTGGCAGATGTTATTCCTTGGAAACCAAGCAGGTTCCGCTGATCGGTCAAATCAAGGACGCGCAGTTCGCATTTGCGGTGTTCCTAGAGAAAAGAGTGAAGATGACCATCCTTGTTGCCGATATTCCGGAAGCGTATGGAATTCTATTAGGAAGGAGTTTTTGTAGCGAGGTTGGTGGAGAGATTCATATGTACTAGTCTAAGGCAAGGATTCCCGTCAAAGCTATAATGCAAACGTTGGAGCTAGAATCAAAAAAGAAGTACCTGGTTACTAACTCCGATGACCCCAAAGCCCAAATTCTCTTCGAATCATCAGGGATGGGAAACTATTTCTTGTCTACTGAGTCTAACAAAATGGATGTCCTCATCCAAGCAGAAGATATTAACAAGATCTGGACACTATAGTTTGATGGCAGTTGTGCGACTAGTGGATGCGGTGCTGGAGTCGTGCTAATATCTCCCGAGGACAAGATTATCCCTCTCTCCTTCAAGTTGCAGTTTTTCAATACAAATAATACTGCTGAGTATGAATCTTTGCTACTCAACATGTAAGCTGCAAAATAAAGAGGAATCAATAATTTGCAAGTACAAGGTGATGCAAAGCTAGTCGTAAATCAAGTAAAAAGGATATACCGAGTAAAGAATGAAAGGATCAGACATTACCACAATGCGGTATGGGATACCATCGAAGAATTTGACGCTTTTTCAATAAAATCCATTCCAAGAGCTCAGAATGACATGGATGACTCATTAGCCATCTCAGCATCCCTCATGCTCCCCCACCCTGGGTTGAAAATAGACACGTATACCATTGAGGTAGTTTTCCGCCCAAGCGTGCCAGACAATTCTCAGCACTGGTAGGTATTCAATGATGACAATCAACTCATTGCCTTTTTGGAAAACACAGAAAATTTCAGAGAGCTTCATTTTGAAGGATCCACTTCTGCATGCCAGGAATTTGTTACTGATTAAGATGATGAATCAAAAAGGAGCGATGGCATATGTCAACTCAAAGGAAATAAAATTCCAAAAGGTTTGGTTTCTTTGGAATGTTTGTTCGACAGACATGATTTTTTTGTCAGAAAGAAAAGGTGAGATGATCCTAACTCCTCCCCAGAAACTAAACCGGTCAATTTAGGTTCGGTAGAACATCTGTAGTTTGTAAACATTGGAAAATGTTGCACACCCGAAGAGAAGCGGAAATTCGTCAAGTTACTGAAGAAATACATAGATGTATTGGCATGGTTCTATGCCGATCTAAATTCTTTCAAGCCAAAGGACATCCAACATGACATCCCGTTGAAAGAGGATGTCAAACCCTTTCACCAAAAGCAAATACACTACAATCCTAAGATCTCAGGTACTATCCAGGCTGAAATTCAGAAAATGTTGGATGCACGAATCATTTTTCCTATCCATCACATTACCTGGGTGGCAAACATTGTACCAGTACGCAAGAAGAATGGCGAGATACACATATGCGTAGATTTCCATAACTTGAATCAAGCTTCCTTGAAGGACAACTACCCCCTTCCTATAATGGATTAGGTTCTACAAGCAGTAACTGGATCAGAAATGTTGTCTATGCTTGATGGTTTTTTTGGCTACAATCAAATTGAAGTCTCGCCCAGAGACCAATTCAAAATAGCATTCACTACTCCCTGGGGTACATTTGCCTACAGCAGGATTCCCTTTGGCTTGACTAACGTTGGCGCCACCTTCCAGTGAGCAATGGACTTCGCATTCAAAGGTATAATGGGGAAGGTCATCGTAGTTTATTTGGATGACTTAACTGTGTTCTCTAAATAGCCAAATGATCATTGTGATCATTTGGAGCAAGTATTGGCCAGATGCCGAGAGCATGGGATCTCCCTGAATCCGAAAAAGTCCTTTTTTAGAGTCACAGAAGGGAAGTTACTGGGGCACGTAGTCAGAAAAGAAGGAACAAAGATAGATGTTGAAAGGGTTAGGGCTATCCGGAGCCTTAATTTACCAACAAGCAAGACCAGTGTTCACTCTTTCTTTGGAAAAGTAAACTTTCTCAGACACTTCATTCCTGATTTTGCTGAGAAGACTCGCCATATATCAAACATGATGAAAGGGTCACCAGATTTCCAGTGGAGCAAAGAAGGAAAGAAGTCATTCGAGGAGATAAAATCCTCCGTCGCCCATGCACCAGTCCTGGTATGTCCTGATTTCTCCAAAAAATTTATCATGTATAGTTATGCATATGAGCATACATTGTCAGCTATCCTAATGTAAAAGAATTCTGAGGATGTTGAATCCCTGATTACGTTTATGAGCTCCCCCCTCAAGCCTCATGAATTGAAGATGTCTCAATTGGAAAAGCATGCCTTCACCATTGTCAAAGAAGTCAAGAACTTCAGGTACTACATTCTAAACTCTCATACGGTAATTCTAGTTCCTGACACAGTAGTCAAGTCCATCTTAACTCAACAGGAGTTAGGGAGTTTACGAGGGAATTGGATCATAAAGGTCCAGGAGTATGATCTAGATATAAAACCAACCAAGCTAGTAAGAGGCAAGGGCCTTTGTCAGCTCATGGCTGAAAACTAAGGTTCAGAAGATCCTAACGGAAAAGATGATTGCACCGATGGAGCACAAAGCCAGCTGGAGAAAGCCGATTCACTACCCATGGTTCTATTTGTCACGACTAGCGACGAATCTTATTCTGATATTGCTTTCTTTCTCACTTATGGTGAATGCCCAGCTCATCTAACTACAAAGGAGAAGTGTGTTATAAAGCTCAGAGCAACCAGATATGTCATCTGGGATGATGGTTTATACAAACGTGGAATAGATGGCACCTTCTTGCGATGTGTTGACAAACCACAACAGATAAAGTTACTTCAAAGTTTTCATGATTTAGCCTATGGTGGTCACTTCTCCTCTTCCATGACAACACACAAGATCATCCGGGCTAGGTACTATTGGCCGACGCTGTTCTAGGATACAGCCGCCTGGGTAGCAAAGTGCGAGCTCTGCCAATAATTTTTTGGTAAGCCAAAATTGGCTGCTTTTCCCCTCAAGCCGATCATCATTGATGAACCATTCAGGTAGTGGGGAATCAATTTTATCGGTGCACTCAATCCCCAATCAAGTGCTGGACATAGTTATGTCCTGACAGCAACAGATTACTTCAAAAAATGGGAGGAAGCCATACCTGTCAAGCATGCCACTTCCGAGGTTGTTTCTAGTTTCATCAAAGAAAATATCATTGTCAGGTTTGGCGTTCCAAGCAAGATTATTGCTGATAATGCTTCCAACTTCTCTTCACGAGAATTTATTGGTTTTTGCTTTGAATACGGAATAACTTTGGCTCACGCCTCAGATTATTACCCTCAAGGAAATGGTCAGGCAAAATCCAGCAATAAAAACTTAGTGACCATCATACAGAAGCTAGTTGATGAGAATCAGCGAATGTGGCACAAGTCATTATACGACGCTTTGTGGGTGGACCACATTACTCCGAAGAGATCTCTTAGCATGTCACCTTTTCAAGTGTTATATGGGATCAACGCCGAGCTTCCAATTTCTGCAGAACTTCCTGCTCTGTGATTGGCACAAGCGATTGAAGATGAGACTTTCCAAAATTCTCTTGAGAAGAGGATCATGTATCTAGCCAAGCTTGAGAAAAAAAGAGTAAGGGTGGTCAACAGGATCACTGACCATCAGAATCAAGTCAAAATATTGTTCGATAAAAAAGCTAAGAAAAGAGAGTTCCAGGTGGGAGGCCTCGTCCTTTTGTGGGACAAACGAAGAGAGTCGAAGGGCATGCACAGAAAATTTGATTCCCTATGGAGAGGGCCTTTCAAGATCAAGTTGCTCAATGGAAAGAATAGCTTCTATCTCTCGTATATAGATGGAACCAAGCTCCCACTTCCCTATAGCGGGTAGCATCTGAAGATCTTCAGGAAGTAGAGCTTGCTCTCTTCTTTGTACAGTTTGCTTCAAGTTATGTGTTTGTTTTTGTTGTGTGTTTTCTTTTATTGGTTGTGTGTTTTCCTTTTCATCGCCCTTGTTTTTTACTCTGTAACCCAATGGATAGGCACATGTAGATTTGGGATTATCTACCCTTGAGTTCCGCTCAAAGATAGTCCCCAGAAAGAGCCAGCTGTTATCCCGTAAAATTGACAAGGGCAATTTTACAAGTAACCCTACCAAAATTTTGTCCTAGTCCCTCGTCAGGGACCCCTCTACGTTTGCAATGTCGCAAAATCCCTTTCCAGGAAATATAGTTCTCCGAACTTAACCATTTTGGTCCCTTTTTGGCTAGGCACACCTTTTATCCGTGTAGCACAGAATGAACCTGCACCCCCCTTTCATTTCCTTTGGTGCACCCTATGAAGTGTCAGCACACATTTTGGTGCGCCTTCTCGTGTTGTGCCTTTTTTTCGTGCACCAAGGCGCATGCGCCTTCATGTTAAAAACAAAGATTGTTGTGCCGTATTTTGGTGCATCAAAGGGCGTAGAGAATGAAGTGTTGACAGTCTTAAACTTACACCAAAGGCGCAAGTATTTTCATGTTGACCCACATTTTGGTGCGCCAAAAGGGCGCACCATTTTACGTGTTGACACATGTTTTGGTGCATCTCTCTTAAAAAAGTGGATGGCACATTTATTAAACCTTTGACTATATATAGGCACATCCACCCTATCACTTTCACAATTGAAAACACGTGATAATTTTATTCCTCTGCACCTGTCAGCACTGCCTGTCGTCCTTGTCTCGCGTTCGTGGACCCTGTTTCGTCTCTCACGTTCTATATATTCTAGGTGAGTGGTCCTTTTTTCTCTCATGTTTTCTTTTTGTTGGTTGTTTGTGTGGTAGGATCCAATGGATCTATGAGGCCATGAAACCCTCCCCCTCCTGCTGTTCTTGCAATCTCTCTCCCCAAGCTGTTTCCATCCCTCTTTCCAGATCTGCTGTTAAAGAGGGCTCCGCCTCAAAAAGCTGACCTAGATCTCTTCACTGCACCCCTTCACCATCTGAATCCCTCAAGGAAATGGCCTAAAAACACGCTCAAACCCATCAGGGAGAGAAGAAAACTTAGCAGTCCATTTTGGACTGCTTTTTTTCTCTCGGCGCATTCACCACACCTGTTACATAAAATACAGTCACGCCAAGAAGTCACACTGATTCCTGCCTTGCAACATGAAAATTACCCGCTCTATGTGAAACTGAGTAAATCCTAATGGCACAGGCACATCCCCTCTTACATCAGCACAATGTCATGCAAGCCTTCCCTGCACTGCGCCAAGTTCCCCTTTTGCGCACATAAAACCTATGTTACACACATCAACCCTGCGCCCTTTTGGTGCAACCAAAGTTCCATGTAACATGAAAAATATATGTGCCATTGGCACATCCTGTCCCCATGCAACATGAAAATTATTAGCGCCTAGTATAAAACACATGAATGGCACAGGTGCACTTCTGCTTATAATAACAAAAATGTCATGTGTAGCATCCTTGCGCCCTGCACCTTTTGGCGCTGATTTTTTCTTTGTAACACCCTCCTTCTGTGTGACATACTATTAACCCTGCAGCATGCATTGTCCTTACGCCCTGCAACCCAGAGGCCTTAAAATTACTAACTCTTCATTCTGTCAATGCTTTAATGGAAGATCTGACGGCTAACATGGCTCTTTTGTGTTGGACCTTCACTTCTCTTTCTTGCAAATCAGCAACTGAACTCAGATCCACATATGTCTACGTCAAGCAAGAGACTAGCCAAATCAAAGGGCAAAGCTAAACTTACAGAGGAAGAGGAGTACAAGTATCAGAGGGTCAGAATGCCCAAGTCCTAGGCAGAATGTGACTTGGATACAAGAGACTCTGAGCTCGGTCACAATTGACATGGAATATTTCCTCGGCCAGAACCAAGAGAGTCATAGGAAGTCCTTGAATGGAAAAACTGGCAGGAAGTGGTCTGCATTTTTTCCCGGATGGATCCCCCGTCAGTGCAATAAAAAATGAATTCATAATGGTAGTGGCCCGCTGCTACAATAAAGACACAAGATGTGTCGAAAATGAAAAGGGCGAGGTTATAATCAACCTTACTGCCCGACATGTCAAAATCATGTTTGGCATCCCTCACCACCGGAATTTCATGGCCGTGAGCCAAGAAGACTGTGTTAAGGCATGAGAGGATAATGAAGACCAGTGCATGCAGCTCACGAATGAGGTCTACCTAAAGAACAAGAAGGTGACAACCAGATGGCCATAGGTTATTCACCGTAGCGACTTCTCTGAGGAACTAAGTGACACTATCACGTTCCTGAGTAGAGTATTTGGGATTTCTGATGGCCATTACTTTCACAAATGGATTCTCAGGTAATTTGAAACTATGAACAAGAACGTACCATATCAACGCTTCGAGTGGGCGGAGATCATAAGTAGCACCATATCCGAGCAACTCCAACAACTCACCACAACAGGGAGGTTCTACATGAACTCCTACATTGTTTATGTTGTAGCCTCGGAGAGGGATTATCCAGCATTAAGACGATGTGGGGTATGGCCCCAGGTGAGAATATATGAGTACTACCCAGAGCTAAACCTGGAGAACAGCATCCCGCAGTTCACTAAAATCAATGATGCTTTCTTTTATGGCATCGTCTGCCTTTTGAGGCCAAGCATGACTCACAGTCAAATGACCAAGAGCATTGTCACAGAAATAGAGAAGTGGGGGGGCCTTGTTTACATAGTTTCCCACCTTCACCTATCTCAAGGCAGCTAACTTCTTAGGGGAGCCCACTAAATTGCAGAGGTATGTTGGTCCCAAGTTGATCCTGTTAGAGCTGTCTAGACAGCTCATAACCTATCATGAGAAATGTTTGAAGAGGAAGAAGGGTGAAAATCCTTTCCCCCTCACAGTGGGTAGATACACCTGCATTTCTCGTCACAAAGTCTGGGAAATGTCTACAGAGCTAGAATTGCTAAATCTAAAGCACTTCCCAGCCAGGCCCACTTTTGTTCCAAGGAATTGCCTTCTCAAGGCAAAACTCAATCCAATCCACATTCTGCAAATCGAGGAAATTTATATCGACCTGTATCATGAGGTCGAACTTAGAAGGAAGGACCACTCCCACTTGGCTTTGGTAGAAATCATTCAGTACGGCGTGGCCATTGTCCCAAAATGTTATCAAACTATCGATCAAGAAGTTGATCAAGTGTATCTTGACATAGATGGGGACGACTGGCCATTTGCTACAATCGACAAAACAAAATTTCCCCAGACCATTGAAGAAAGGGTCAAAGAAACTTTACGGCAGACAGAACATGGTGCAGGATGAATGGCCTCATCTACCTCGGGGTAGATTTCACTACATCCCCATTAGGTAACACACCTGTCAGACCAAAGCATCTACCTAAGGGTAAAAGCAAGGACAAAGAGGGTGAATCAAGCTCTGCTCAAGAAGGAGCCCTTGAAAGTCCTCTTCTCCGCAGCACAAGAATAGGTTGCAAGCCTGGTATCACTAGAAAAAGAAGCGACGGAAGGTGTTATTACGAGTGCATCCACCCAGGATGTCGCCACTACTACAACTGCTGAGGTCCCTTCTATCACTTCTCCCTCTCCTCATTCCCCTCCTCGCGTGACCCAAGTGACCATTCCTTTGGTCGTATCCTCTCCCTCATCTTCTATTTTTTCTCCTTCCTCGTCATCCATCTTCTCTTCTCTCATGGAGCTGTCCCCTACCATTTCTTCCCTCATCTCTCAGCTCCCTTCCATTCCCATGTCTACCTCCCCTACAGTATCTCTTCCTCCCGTGAGCACTTTCTCAGCCTCCCTCTTGATGCTGCCACCAAGTGTCTCTACTCATTTCCCCTCATCCGTTGCAGCCTCTCCCTCTTCCACTTCTGATCCCACTCCCATAAGTCCAGCATGGATCTCTCAGCACCTGAGCCAGCAAAAGAGGAAAGTCCCTATCGCACCGATGGACTTCTCCTTCATTCCATCAAAGGGGGCTAAGAAGCAGAAGCCCATAACCCACTTCTCTCAGAGTGCATCAGGGGAGAGGGTAATGGAGATTGCATATCCCGATCCTTCAAAGGGTAAAAAGGATTTATCTCCGACAGATTATACAGTGACCCAAGTCACAATGGGAACATCTTCTAAAAGTCTACAAGGGGAGACCCTATCTACAGTGGATGCCCTTTGCAAGAAACTTCAAGAAGCAAAGGAGGAGGAGAGGTTACTAAAAGAACAAAACAAACATCTTCTCTACACCCTGCAGAAAATGGGCAGTGCACCTCCTACAACTGCTGCCGAAACTCCTAAGGCTTTGAGCCAGGATAAGATAAATGAATACACCAAAATCGGTGAGCAGGGTATGGCAGTTTCCACCTGAAGAGGCCAAATCCTCAAACAAAGTGAGGGAGTAATATTCAAGTTCACCAAATTGTATCAGAACATCAGTCAGGCGAACAAAGAACTCCAGGCGATTGCAGGACCTATCTCTGAAGAGCTGGACCATGCTAGGATGTAGCATGAGGCCTTTCATAAAATGCTCGACTATTCAGTCGAATATCTGGTCAAGTTCGGCATCTTCGATCACCCCATATCCCCCAACAAAATCCTTTCTACTCTGGACTACCATGTCGATCAGTTGGATTTTGTCCTAGAAAAAAATAGATAAAGTCAAGGAAGAAGCCCTGGATGCAATGCATCAAATGGAACAAATCATTCTGAGAATGTCTCCAGGATTTCTTACTCCTATTTTTGCCTTGAGGAAGGCAAACGAAACTATCCGGATCTTCAAGGAGATCGTCTCGCAAGGGCTGGTGCTAGAAGTCACCTTTGACACCGAATCCATCAACAACCTTATGGCCTGTCGTGACTTCATAGGGTACCTGATAGAGGCAGGAAATGAATATTCCAAGCTCCCGGAAAATCTCACAGAAGAGTGGGAAACTTGCGAAGTTATCAGTGATTGTCACAAGGATCCTGCCCAGGATCAACTTCAGCCCATGATCAGCAAGTTCATGGAATATCGGGCCCAATTCCACATCACCTCTCCTAAGCAGCAGCAGAAGTAGGATACCCCCTTTCAGCTGCGGGACGACGATGAATAGTATCCTTCCTCTCGATCTTATTTTTGTAAATATCTAAGAGTATGTTGGCACAAAAGATGACATCATCCATGTTGCACCATGGGATTATGTCATCCACCAAGTTGCCAAAAGTCAATAGTTGACTTTTAGATATTTTGTAGATATTTTGTAATTAGTGGTTGGTTTTCTTTTGCCTTCTTTTCTTCTCTTCTTCTATAAATACTTGAATGCTTGTTGTATTCAAAGGAGTGGATATATTTCAAATGAAAAATAGAAGTAGGAAGAAAATACTTTGGGCTTTTGTAACAGAAAAGATATTAATACAAATATTAAGACTTTGTGCTGAATATGCGTGTTATGAGCATTTTAATCTTTCTTACGTCAAGTTTATGTGCTTATTTTGTTAAATATATCTCTACTTTTTTGTCATTTATCCATCAGTATTGCTCTATTCTTTTATGCAAGTAGGTTTGGCTCCACTTATTACCAATCCCAAAACATAATCCTTATGATCCTTCTGCTTTTGAATTCATTTCTTTTCTCCCTTCGGATCTGATCTTTCCTTGCCCTTCCTTTCATTCCCTTCTCTTCACAGTTGGAAATACCTCTACCGGGATGAGATCCCAAACCCCCGAAGGTAGAATATTGTGGGACTTGCACAAATTCCTGTCGGTAGAATAGCAATAAACCATTTTTGCTTTGTTGTCTCAAAGAGGGGCTATGCCCTGCACACTGTTGGCTCGTCTATCCATAGATCTGCTCTCACGACAGATTTTCAAACCAACAAGAATACATATACATTTCAAAAGAATCATTATGGATATCTAAATATATGGAAAATAAATAAATACATACATGAAGCATTTTTTATAATAAAATCACATATCATTGTAAAAGAGGGTTCATTTGTCAACCCTACAACACATTCAATAAGTGAATTTTTCCTTATATAGATGAACGTGACCTCTTCTAATTTTTAGGCTCTTTAAATTCAAACAAAATATTTTCTTACACCTTACACAACCTTCTCATATAGTTGAAAATCATTATCACATAGTTTGAGCATGATTTAGGCTGAATATATTCAAAACCTTAACCCTAATTTATTTTATACACTTTCTAGAAGTTTTATGTTGAGAAAAAGTTATATCATTATATAATTATAGGTCTATCATTTATGTAAATACCATTTTGGATTATTCTTAATCATATTACAATATCATAATTATATCAACCGTAGTTTTAAAAATTACAACTCTCACTTCAAAATTTAGATAAATAAGATGACAAGATATTAACATAGGGAAATAGAGTATCTATAAGACATAGAAGACCTACAAGGATAAATTATGAGTAGTAAACGGTGAGGAATTAAATGATATATCCATCCTAGATTATCTGAGTTAGGTTTAGAATATTATTGTGAGTTGAAAGTCTAGTTAGGGTTTAGTCCTAAGATTATGTCGTATTTTATATGTTGTATAGTTTTTATTCAAATATGTAATACGATTGTAATGTGAAATTATGAGTTTGCAATGCTTTTTCCTTATGGATTTTAATAATAAACTTAATGTTCCATCTAATTTGTATATTGATCATTACATGTATGGGTTTTTATTTGTGTGAAAACTTATGCGTGATGTGGTATAATTAGAAATTCCTTTATTGGACCCTCTAATTGCGACTACATCGACATAAAATCCTATACCATGTCTACATTCCAAGAAAAAAGTAAAATAATATTGATCAAAATACAGATAAGTGTATCTTTCCTAGGTATATTCATAAATATAAATCGTATTGACTATATGATGTTATAACCTATTATATTTACATATACATAAATGTGATCTTCAATGAATGTACACATAAATATATATTAGTAATTATTGCTAAAAATTTTATCCAACAGAATGGAAAGAAACACATTGAAATTATGAAAGAAGACATTATTGAAGAAGCATAAGATTATTTGATTCTAGAGACTAACCTTTGAAAAAGTCTAGTTCCAAACACAAACTTGTTTAAAGGAGGAGGGAGTGTTCGAAATGAAATATAACTCATGGGAAATCCTAAAATTTGTTAACCAACAAGAATT
Organism: Taxus chinensis; assembly: GCA_019776745.2. Classification (NCBI taxonomy): domain Eukaryota; kingdom Viridiplantae; phylum Streptophyta; class Pinopsida; order Cupressales; family Taxaceae; genus Taxus; species Taxus chinensis. The sequence goes on along the minus strand of CM034154.1, from coordinate 700,880,921 downwards.
CGATATTAAAATTGGAAGGTATGAGAAATTATGGACTAGTCACCATCATTAAATATATACTCAAGAGATGTTAATTTAAATTTTATGAGTATAGTGGTTCATTCCTTAGAATTAGCATTAACTAAGGAAGATTTGTAGTAAAATGAATTATATATTTGGGTTCATAACATGCTTATTGGGTGATAAAATGCTTGTGGCCATTTGTTGTGGAGTACAAGGTAACACAAGGAGCTATATGTGAAAACATATGGTTTTGTGAAATTTTGACTGACATATATCCCCCTAGATCTTACCAAAACAATGTGTTACGATAATCAAACTATTTTTATGGATGATAAAGAATCTAGTTATGCACGAGTGATCCAAAATTAGATGAAATTCATTCCCGGTAAAGAGAATCTTGCATCTATTGACTTACAAAGTCATTGTCAAATATCATATTTATCCAATCTAAAAATTAATTCAAAGTAATAAACAATTTCTGCATATCAAATATCCAAGAGGAGCTAGAAATATTATAATTTTTAATTACATATTAATTAGTGGTAGTTTTTAGTTGGTAGTTAGGTACATATTGTCACTTGTACCCACCCCATGAATGTTTTGTGAAAAATATTATGTTACAAGAATATAATATTATGATAAAATCTAAATAAATTAGTACTATAAAGTCAAGAATATATATAATTTAGTGCATATTTGTCAAACAAAAATGGTTTTGATATCTTTGAAAGGAGTATTTTAGTGTATGAATTGATATTTCCTCCATTGCATGCCCACCATTATGAAACTCTTTGCATGCTTGGAGGATTGATTTACATTATTGGAGAAATAAATGATAATTTTTTACTTGAATGGGAAAAAATAATTATTTATTCCATGGAATATTTTAATTCCAAACATTTGATCGAAGGAAAAAAAAATTGAAAAATTCTAAATATTTTGTACACACACACAGATTATATATATGTATGTATGTATTTGTGTGTGTGAATGTGTCTACACATATATACACATATATGTATATGTATATGTATGTGTGTGTAAAAGATCAAATTATTAGTTTAATTTTATTTATATAAATGTTATTCCAACAAATTATTTTATTTAGAATTTAAATGCATAATTAAAAATATGATGAATATTTTAAAATTTATTTAAAAAATAGTTTAATGTGGATTATATTGACAAGATTGGGGAAGATACAATAACAAGTCAATTCGACCCAATTAACCATTATATACTTAAACGTGGTCAATTAAAACCTTAATTGTTTCATTAAATCCTTATCAAAAATTTCATCAAAACTAAAGTGGAAAAGTAGACAATTAATTTTTTTAACATAACTTCAAATATTAAGTTCGAAAACTAAACTATAAAAGTGAAAGTAATTTTATAATTTTAAAAATACATATTACTATGCTTCTTGACATTCATTATATAGGTTTTAAAAAACCACTTTATCTTTTAATATAAGTGATACATGGTAGCATCTAATCTCAAAATGAGGGCATATTGTGGCCTCTTCTAGACGTTCACATAAATCATGGCCAAAATGCTACAAGGTAAACATGATGATATTGTTTCACACTAGTCACATATAGATATTCAATACATATTATAAAAAATTATCATGTTTATATGGATTGGTTTTGGCTATAATTACATATTAAAACTTCATCAAAAACATTTATAACATTTACGTGGACTAGAATAGTTCATCATTACAGATTGCATGTTTTATATAATATTTGCATGCAGTTGGTACAAGTTATATAAGTTTAGATACATTTATGGAAATCATTAATTTTGAATGACACTTACATGATCTAAATGAATTTAATCTTACAAATTCATTCAAATATGACATTCACTCAATTCAAGTATTTTCATGGATTACTTTTATGACCAAGGAAATTGTGATTTAGTAACCAAAATGCTAGATAGTGACATTGGTGACTTAAATGGTGATATTTTCCTAATGTTAGATGGTAAGTTATCTTCCTAATGCTAGATGGTGATATAGTATCCAAATCATAATTTTAAAATGATATGTTCATACATTTCTTAAAAAAAGTGCATCGGGGACAATCAAGTGTATTCATTCCATGCTTTTACGACATTTCCACACTTTGATTTCTTATATGCAATTCTTTTATATCTCTAGAGAATTAAAAAACGTATTTGCACATACTTACATATATTTTAATGTTGAATTAATGTGGGTGGACACTATTCGATATATACACATCATTCTCCTATGATTGGGGTTAGAGGTTTACATTCACTTGTTCCTTTTACTTTTAATCAAGAACTTTCATCACTAGATTGAAACAAGAAAATTATAATACCTGTAATTTGGTCATGTGGTAGTTGGAAATAACAATATATCTACTAAACGTAATGCATGTCTTTCTTAATCCTACACTCTAATTCCACTAGGTCTAGATACTTCTTCAACATAATGCTTCAAGATTTAATGCATCTTATATAGAACACATATTCATATCCTCTAAAAATCATATCATGTCTAAATATCAATTCTTTCATAAGCTTACAGAGATTCATGGGTATAGGATATATTAAGTAAAATATTGTCCCATGCCCAAAAAACCTTTCTGCTACATACAAGGATCATCTTTTAAAAAAATGCACAAGTTACCTTTTTCATTATAGGGTTGGTTGAGTAGGAAATAATTTACATAATTTTTATGTATAGATAGATGCATCCTTACTTATTTGGGGTGCCTACATATCTCATATCAAAGCACCTCGAGGAAGGACAATGACTCAAGCATTGTAAGCCAAACATTGAAGTACGTTTCTTTTAGATCACATTAATAAAGAACTACTCAAGTTTGAATATATCTATCTTGCTACCATAAACCACACATATTTATTGATTCAAAATCAAGCTAAGCTTCATTGCCAATTGTAAAGGGCCAAATTAGGACTCCCATATTTATTTCCATTTTCTAGCCTCCACTCCCACCATAGGACATAGAGAACTATGTTTAGCTTGATCCCACATCAATGTATTTATATGTTGTGCAATTATCATCACATTAATGGGGGTGGAATGAGGTACTTCTAGCACATATGATGAATTACACTCTTACATGTTAATAGAAAAGGAGAAGACCTATACAGTTTACAAGTATCATTGTGGATATTTAGATATAGGGAAAAGATACAGATATATATATACACACACACACACTAAGTAGATGTTAAAATAAAATCATGTATCATGGTAACAAAGGGCCCATTTGTCAACCCTAGGACAAATTAAATGGGTGAACTTATTCCTAGACAAATTATCTTTCCCTCTACTCATTTTTATGCTCCTAAATTTCACAAGAATATTTATAACATGATGCGCCAGAATTAGCAGAACTTGACAAGGTCATAACTTGAGTTCCGGGGTGTCCGTTTGAGTCCTTTTTTTTTTTTGAAACCACGTGTTTCGATGAGACAAACGCAGCGGAAATCTGCCCTACTAGTTGGGCCAGTTTTTGATACGTTTTTGGGCCCTAAATCCGCCATCTTGAGGCCGAAAATTAGGATTTAAGTTATAGTTCGGTTTTTTCCTATTTTTGAGCATTAGTTAATTTTAGTCTATTAATTGCGTTATGAGTAAGAAAGTTGGGAATTCCTCTAATTTAGGGATGTAGAATATGCATGGAAATTTCTGTGCCCGTAGGAATAAGCATGCAAACTTACTAAGAATAGCAGGTTCTAGTAAACTGCTAAAAATAGTAATTTCCGCCACCTATAGTAGATTTAGTCAGAGTTAGCTAGATTTACTTGGCAACTCGAGTTGGGAGTTGTTTTCCTATTTAGGAAACATTGTAATTTATTATTTGATAACAAAGAAGGAGATCTATTTTCTTTTGGAGTTCATAATATTTGCAGCATATCTGGTTTGTTCTTAATTTGGCTACATTATCTAGTATCAGAGCTGGTTTGAAGTATTTTTTTAAAAAATGGCAGGAAGAGGAAGAGGAAGAGGAGGTGGTATTGCACAGATGAATAGAAATATGCAAGATCTACAGAGACAAGCTGTTGCGCTTGCTGCAATGATAACCCAGAGAGGAAATCAAGGTGGAGATGACACAGATGAAGAAGAAGTTTGTGAAGAGGAGGAAACGCAAACACCGCCATTAGCTTTTGAAGAAAGGATGCTTCGAGCATTAGAAGGAAAGAATGATGGGATAAGAGTTTATGTTTCAGAGTATGGTGGTAGTCTAAAACCAGAGGAGCTAATAGACTGGTTGACTAGCATGGGAAATTTTTTTGAGTGGAAGACTATGTCAGAAGAAAAGAAGGTAAAATTTGCATGCACGAAATTAAAAGGTCATGCTATGTTATGGTGGGATCACCTACAGAAAGAGCGGTCAAGAAAGGGGAAAGAAAGAATTAGGACGTGGAGTAAGATGGAGAAGAAGCTGAAAGATAAATTTCTCCCTGTGGATTATGCACAAACCCTTTATAGGAGGTTTCAGAATCTCAGACGGAACTTACAAATAGTGCAAGAATACACAGATGAGTTCTATAAGTTGTACATTCATGTAGAGCATGAAGAAACTAAGGAACAAATAGCTGCAAGGTATGTTAATGGATTAAAATTTTCTATTCAAGATGAGATAAGTATGCATAGGATTAAAATCATGGAGGATGCCTATCAATTAGCCTTAAAGGCTGAGGAAAAACAAAATCGTCAAAGTTTTAGAAGATCACCTGGAATGAATAGGGGGGCCTCAACTTCCTTTTGGGGATGAGCTGGTTTTAGCCAAGGTAGGGGAGAATCATCTCATGGATTGGAAAAGCAAGAGAATACGAGACAAGATTTCCAAAATCAACAAAGAGGCAGAGGATTTCCTAGGGGCAGAGGATATGTTGGCGATAGAGGATGGGAGGCTCCACAAAGACCATTTGTTTGTTACAAATGTGGTGAAGAAGGGCATCGAGCTTTTGATTGCCCACATAATTATACACGTGACAAAAGACAAGGAGATGCTCCAAGAGTAAATATTGTTGAAGTTGAGCAAGTAGAAGATGAACAGGACCTGGAAATCCCACCAGATGTTGGAGAAACTCTTATGATCAAGAGGACAATGATTGCTCCAAGGAAGGAGGTCAAGGGGGATGCATGGCTGCGTACAAATATTTTCAGAACAAGATGCACTTCAGGAGGAAAGGTATGTAATGTTATTATTGATGGTGGTAGTTGTGAGAACATGGTTTCAAATGAGATGGTCGATAAATTGGGTCTGCATTGTGAGAAGAATCCTAACCCTTATCGTATTGCATGGTTTACGAAGGGTAATGAAGTTACTGTTGATAATAGATGTTTAATAAGCTTTTCTATTGGGAACAGTTATAAGGATGAGATTTGGTGTGATGTTATCCCTATGGATGCATGTCATATGCTGCTAGGAAGACCATGGCAATTTGATAGAAAATTTATTCATGATGGGGGAAAGAATACTTATAATTTCTGTAAGGATGGCACAAAAAAAGTTTTGCTACCTCTTAAAGAAGAGGGGAAGGCTGAAAATATGCTTTCTGCAAAGGAATTTGTGAAGGAGGCAAAGGCAACCGGTTTTTGTTATGCACTAGTTGCAAATAAGGATGAACTTGTAAGTGCTCAAATACCAATAGAAACATCAGAATTAATAGAAGAATTTTCGGCTGTTATTCCTGATGAGCTACTAGATGGATTACCACCCAAAAGAGATATTCAACACCACATTGATTTGATTCTAGGGTCTTCACTCCCAAATCAAGCGGCTTATAGGATGAGCCTGACATTGCATGCAAAGTTGAATAGGCAAGTGGCAGAGCTCGTGCGAAAGCGGGTCGTAAGGGAGAACATGAGTTCGTGTGCAACACCAGCTTTATTAACACCAAAGAAGGATGGAACATGGAGAATGTGCACATATAGCAGAGTGATCAATAAAATTTCAATCAAGTATGATCGGTTCCCAATTCCTCGCCTTGATGATATGATGGATGTGCTTGTTGGATCTAAGTATTTCACCAAGATTGATCTTCGAAGTGGTTATCATCATATTCGGATCAGAGAAGGAGATGAGTGGAAAACAACATTCAAGATGGGAAATGGATTATATGAGTGGTTGGTGATGTCATTCGGGTTATCCAATGCACCTAGTACTTTTATGAGATTGATGAACACCGTGCTATGGGAGTATAATGGTAAGTTTGTTGTGGTTTATTTTGATGATATCTTTATCTTTAGTAAAACTAAAGAAGAACATTTGAGGCATCTAAGGTTGGTATTTGAAGTGTTAAGGAAAGAGAAACTCTATGCAAATATGAAGAAATGCACATTCATGCAAGAGAGTTTGGTATTCTTGGGCTTTATTATTTCAGCAGATGGGGTACAGAAGGACTCAGAAAAGATAAAGACAATTATTGAATGGCCTACTCCATGGAGTATAATAGAGGTAAGGAGCTTTCATGGTCTAGCAACATTTTATAGAAAATTTATTAAAAATTTCAGCAGTATTGTAGCTCCTATAACAGATTGCACAAAAAGAAGGGAGTTTTTGTGGACAAAGGCAGATGAGGATAGTTTTCAATTCTTGAAGAAGAAGGTGACAGAGGCACCCATTTTGGCACTACCATATTTTGATAAAGTATTTGAGGTTGATTGTGACGCCTCACATGTGGGTATTGGGGTTGTTCTAAGTCAAGGAGGAAATCCAATAGCTTTCTTTAGTGAGAAACTGAATGAGGTAAGAAATAACTACTCTACTTATGATGTGGAATTTTATGCAATTGTACAAGCATTAAGGCATTGGAGGCATTACTTAGTGCCTAAGGAGTTTGTGTTATTTACAGACCACATAGCCCTGAAGTATGTGAATACCCAAAAGAAGTTGAATAGTAGGCATGCAAAGTGGGTATTATTTTTACAGGGATATACTTTTTATCTAAAACACAAATCTAGAAAACAAAATCAAGTTGCAGATGCATTGAGTAGGCGTGTGACTTTGTTTACCACTATGGAAAATGAGGTGGTGGGTTTTGAAGCAATAAAGGGTTTGTATTCTTTCTGATTCTAATTTCAAGGATATTGTTGAAAGACTAATTAGTCCATTGTCAGACAATGCAGGAGATGTCCTGGATGAGTATATTTTACAGGATGGCTACCTATTCAAGGGACGCCAACTATGTATTCCAGTTGGGTCTATGAGAGAGAATATAGTGAAAGAGTTGCATAGCGGAGGGTTGGCTCGGCATTTTGGTAAAGATAAGACGATAGCCTTGGTAGCAGACAAATACTATTGGCCAAAGTTGAAAAGAGATGTGGTAAGATATGTGGAAAGATGTCGAATTTGCCAAGTCTCAAAAGGCCATGCACAGAATACAGGGTTGTATATGCCATTTCCTATTCCTAAAGGGTCGTGGACAGATCTGAGTATGGACTTTGTTTTGGGATTACCAAAAAACACAACGAGGTAATGACTCAATTTTTGTGGTTGTTGATAGGTTTTCTAAGATGGTTCATTTTATTGCCTGCAAGAAAACAAGTGATGCAACAAGCGGAGCAGATTTTTTTTTTCAGAGAAGTTGTTCGTTTGCATGGTGTTCCAACAACTATTACTTCAGATAGGGACACCAGGTTCTTAAGTCACTTCTGGCAGACTTTATGGAAGAAATTTGGAACTAAACTATAGTTCAATAGTTCCTATCATCTGGCAGACTGATGGGAAAATAGAGGTGGTAAATAGGAGTTTGGGAAACCTGTTAAGGTGCATTGTTGGGGAAAATCCGAAACAATGGGACTTAGCATTACCACAAGCTGAGTTTGCATATAACAGTTCCATAAACAGATCCACGGGAAAGTCTCCATTTTCAATTGTGTATGGGAGTAATCCAAATGGGGTTTTAGATATCGTGTAACTACCTGTTGATGGTAGAGTTAGTGATGATGCAGGAGCATTTTCCGAACATATACAACAATTACAGGAAGAAGTGCGGAAGAAGCTGTAGAATAGTAATGATAAGTATAAAGAAATAGCACATGTATTTACAATTGGTGAGTTGGTTATGGTATATCTATGGAAGGAAAGGTTTCCAAGAGGAACCTATAACAAGCTGAAGTACATCTAGTATTTACAATTGGTGAGTTGGTTATGGTATATCTGTGGAAGGAAAGGTTTCCAAGAGGAACCTATAACAAGCTGAAGTACAATTGGTGAGTTGGTTATGGTATATCTGGTAGGAGAAAGCTATTTACAATTGGTGAGTTAGTTGTGGTATATCTGGTAGGAGAAAGCTATTTACAATTGGTGAGTTGGTTATGGTATATTTGTGGAAGGAAAGGTTTCCAAGAGGAACCTATAACAAGCTGAAGTACAAGAAGATTGGTCCCCTGCAAAATCATGAAAAAAATAAATGATAATGCTTTTGAGGTAGAATTGCCAGAGAATTTTGATATTTCTCCAGTGTTTAATGTTTTAGATTTGTATTCTTTTCATGGGGATGGTGAAGAAGGGGATTCTATTGTTGAAGTAGTAGATTGGAGGAAACAGGTTCCGGTGAAGGAGAAAGAAGAAGTGAATTAGATTCTAGATAAGAAAACAATGGACACACGAAATGGGAAATATAACAAATATTTGGTACACTGGAAAGGACTGGAACAAGAGGACAATACTTGGGTCATAGAGTGGGAGATTCATAAGTTGGATGCAGATAAATGGAAGCATTTTGAAGAAGACAACTTGCAGGAGCTGCATTTTTTTCAAGAAGTGGGAGAATGATGCGCCAGAATTAGCAGGAACTTGACAAGGTCGTAACTTGAGTTTCGGGTGTCCGTTTGAGTCCTTTTTTTTTTTTAAACCGCGTGTTTCGATGAGACGAACGCAGAAAAAATCCGCACTACCAATTGGGGTGATTTTTTGACATGTTTTCATGGGCCCTAACTCTGCCATCTTTAGGCCAAAAATTAGGATTTAAGTTATAGTTTAGTTTTTTCCTATTTTTGAGCATTAGTTAATTTTAGTCTATTAATTACATTATGAGTTAGAAAGTTGGCAATTCCTCTAATTTAGGGATGTAGAAGATGTATGGAAATTTTTGTGCCCTTAGGGAATAAGCATGCAAACTTACTAAGAATAGCAGGTTCTAGTAAACTGCTAAAAATAGTAATTTCCGCCACGTAGAATAGATTTAGTCAGAGTTAGCTAGAGTTTACTTGGCAACTCGAGTTGGGAGTTGTTTTCCTATTTAAGAAACACTGTAATTCATTATTTGATAACAAAGAAGGAGATCTATTTTCTTTTGGAATTCATAATATTTGCAGCATATCTGGTTTGTTCTTAATTTGGCTACATTACAACACCTTGTAAAACCTTCTCATTTGGTAACAGATCATTTTTACACAATTTTATTTTGATCCAGGGTGAATATGTTATGAACCTTACTCCTATTTGATTTTTTACACTTTACAAAAGTTGTATGTTGAGAACAAATAATATCCTTACATAATTATAGGTCTATCATTTGTGTGATGACTTTTCTGAAATTATTCTTAAAATTTTTGTAATATTTTAATCATCCCATCCTATTTTTTATATTACGACTCCCACTTCAAAATGGCTATAAATAAGAGGAGACGATATCAACAAAGGGATCTAGAATATTTAGAAGACAAAGAAGACTTGAGAGAAGATAAATTGTTAATAGTAAAGGGTGATTAATTGTATGATATATCCATCGTAGAGGATCTAATTCTAGTTTAGAAGATTCTTGTAAGTTGTTAGTTAGGGTTTAGTTCTAAGATTGTGTTCCATTTGAAATGTTGTGTGTTTTTTTTCAAGAATTTAATCATATTGTAATGGGTGTGTCTGTGTTTGCAATGTTTTCCTTATGGATCATTATAAGAAACTTATTGATCTATGTCAGTTGCATATTGACCATTGCATCTGCATAGTCATATTTGTGTCAAAACTTGTGGGCTACATAGTCTGATTAAAATTCCTTTATTGGACCCTCTTGTTGCGACTACATAATTTTAAAATCATATCCAATGTCTACATCCCACGAAAGAATTCAAATAATCTTGATGAAATGAATGTGAAGTGTAGTTTTTTAAGGTATATTTGTAAATATAAATCCTATCAAATAGATGATCATATAACCCAGGATTTTTACATATGCAAAAATGTGATCTTTGATGAATGCCCATATTAAAATCTATTAAAGTAGTTCCTCTTGAATATGATATCCACCACAATGGAAAGAAACATATTGAAGATATAAAGGAAGAGATCATAGAAGAAGAATTAGAATATTGTTTGATTCTAGATATCGACCTTCAAGAAAGGCTAGTTCCAAATACAACTCAATCTAAAGGAGGAGGGAGTGTTCAAAATGAAATACAACCCATAGGAAATTGGTCGATAAAAAAAATATTATAATCCACTGGGAAGGTACGAGAAATTATGGAGTAGTCACGTTCATTCAACATATACATCATCTAATCCACTTGGCATTGATGATTGTAGTGGTTCATTCCTCAAAACTAACAACATCTAATGAGGTCTTGTAATAAAAGGGTCTATATATTTGATTCCAAGGCTTATTTATTGGGTAAGAAAATGATTGTATTGATTTGAAATGGAGTATAAGGCAGCAAAAAGTGCTATATGTGAAGCCATCTAGCTTTGTGGAATTTCGAGTGACAAATATGCACCTATATCTTCCAAAAATAATATGTTATGATAATCAAAGTGTTACTATTGATGATAAATAATCCAATTATGTACGATTTATTCAAACTTAGCTAAACTCACTACCATTTCAATATAGAGAGTGTAAAATAATAAAATGTAGATGAAATTCATTATTGTTAAGAAAAATGGACTTAGAAAGTCATTATCGAATATGAAATTCATCAATTTTACCTAATTTAAACATGAATTGAATGTAACAAATTTTGCAATGTCCACAAATTAAATATTGAAAGGAGGCAACAATATTCGAATTTCTAATTATATATTAATTAGTGATAGGTTTTAGTTGATAGTTAGGCACACATTGTGACTTGTACCCACCCAATAAAATTCCGTTGTCATACATATTCTCTAACAAGAATGTGATGTTCTAGTGGTAGTGGATATATATATATATATAAGAGTGCATTTTTGTCAAACAAAAATTCGCTTTGATATCTTTGAAAAGGCCGGATGATACTTTGAACATGAGTATTTTAGCATATGAATTTATATTTCCTCGAATGCATGCCCACCATCATGAAAATCTTTTGCATGCTTGGAGGACTGATTTAAATAAGAAATCTGAACAATTCTAGAGAGAATATGTGGCGCAACATAAGAAATCCATATTCTGCTTTGTAAGTTGTATTACTTTATAAAGATGGTAGTGATGAAATGTGTCAGCAAAGAAAATGTGGAGAAAAGTTGAACCCGACCTCAGAGTCGTGAGATTTTCCCTGACTATTAACCAAATGACATGTCTCTTTTCTTTCCATTACGACAAAGTGCGTGTTTAGAGTTTCTTTCTATTAAACAAGAGTGTGTTCAACTCTAGTGAGTGGGGATAATCTGGTTGAAAATTCATGCGCTCTACACTTTTTGAAGAGAAATATCAAAAGGACATCTGGGAAATTGCATTGTCCAGTCATGGTTTTCATATTGCATGCCAAAATGCGAAGAAAAGGCATATGAAAATTGTAATTGAGTATGTTTCCAGTAAGAACGTGTAGAGGATAAAAATTGTATTATATTGTGTATATGGCAGCATTTTTGGGTAGAATCAATTAAAAATATTATTTAAAAAGATTTGGTCAACATTTTTTTGATTGAATGTTGAAGTATTATAATGTGCATCGACTTACATAGAATATCTGCATTTTTATTTATGTTTTGAAGGAAATGTATAACATATTACAATGTTGAATATGCATACAATTTAAATCGGTCAGCAATAAGAAGCGTCTATGCCTATGTTTCAGAAAAAACATATAACGAATAACAATGTTGAGTATGTATACACTCTAAATCAGTGAGTGGTAATGAATTACAATGTTGAGTATGCGTACAATAAACAGCAAGAAGCATCTCTGCACATGTTTCAAAAGAAACATATAACGAATTACAATGTTGAGTATGCATACAATTTAAATCAGTGAACGGTAGAGAATTACAATGCTTAGTATGTGTACAATCTAAATTAGTGAGCAGCAAGAAGCATCTATGCCCATGTTTCAAAAAAAAACATATCACGAATTACAATGTTGAGCATGTGTACAATCTAAATTAGGAAGCAATACAAATAGAGTCGAATTAAAGGTTATAAATGCCCTAGGCAATAATTGAAGTGTTCACCTTTCTTAAATTTTAGTTACTAATATTTTTCCATCAAATAATTAAATAAAAGCAACATATTTTATTTTTAAATTTGCATAACGATCATAACAAATCACTAATTTAGATAAATAGATCTATACAAAAGGAATAAAATTATCCTATAAAATTATCAAATAAGGACAAGTCATAATCAATAGATGGAGAAAATTAATCACTAGGTGCTCAGAATGCAATAAATACAATTTTGTAGACAATGTTGGTTACTGGTTTTATTTACCAATATCACGTAGGTGATGGGACTCAAAACTAAAAAAAACACCATATTTTTGCAAAGCAATAAAAAAACTTAGGTATCTCCCATGGTTTTTGAAGAGTGGTATCTAAACTAAGCCTACTAATTCCTCCATAAAAAAAATATATTTCGTCCAAAACATTAGGAATAGATAATTAAATAATTATTTCCTTCAATTATACTTGCCTCTACTAGTTACACTAGTGCGATTATAAAAAATATATGAAACGTTTCTGAGAAAAAAAATTACACATCTGAATTATGTAGAACTACATTAGAGAATGGGTAACAATACCAACAAAATCATATGAACTTAGTAATATACATATTTATTTTTTACTTGCAAAAAAAAATATAGTACATATTTATGTGTATGCATGAAATTTATGTTACTTTATAATAATATTAATAAAAGGATCAATTAATTTATTAACTTCAAGTAAAAAAAATAATGTTAAGTTCTAATAATAGCTAAAAATAATGAAAATTTGAGTTAGATTTAAGTGCCCTTGACTGATGGCGCGCTAGGCAGTTGTCTAGTCTGTGTAGGACTTAATCCCCCTTTGGTAGCGAATAACAATGTTGAGTATGCATACAATGAGCAACAAGAAGCATCTATGCCCATGTTTCGGAGGAAATATACAGCGAACATGAGAAGTATCTATGCCCATGTTTCAGATGAAACATATACCGAATTACAATGTTGAGTATGCGTACAATCATAATCAATGAGCGGTAGCGAATTATAATATTTTGTATGTGTACAATGAACGGTAAGAAGCATCTCCGCCTTTGTTCGAAGGAAACATATAGCAAATTAGAATGTTGAGTATGCATACAATCTCAATCAATGAGCTCTATGCAAGCCAAACAACTTCACCAATAGACCAAACAACCACTTTTCAATATCAATCTATAATATTTTGATTAATGATATTTAAGATTCATAGCAAAAAATTAATTTAAGATACAAAAAGCTCATATATATATATATATATATATATATATATATATATATATATATAATTCTAACAAATTATATGAATTAGAATAAAAATGCATAATTAAAAAAGGATGAATAATTTTAAATGTAAAAACAAAAAACGGTTTAATGTTTAATATATTGGCAAGATTGAGGAGGATACAATAACAAATCAATTCGACCCAATTAGTATACTTAAAACGTGGTCAATTAAAGCTTTAAATGTTTAATTAAGGCCTTAATACTATGTTCAAAGGGTGAGGAGTTTTTCTGGTAATCAAAATTTTCATCAAAATTAAAATAGAATAATAGACGTTTAACTTTTGTAAGCAGAACCTCAAATATTAAGTTAAAAACAATAAACTAAAAAATGAAAATAAATTTATAATTTTAAAAGTACATTGCCATGTTTTTTTTAACAAAGGCGCTCTAACAATAATTTTGGGATTGTAGAGATAACAAATTTTAGTTTTGACTCTTTTTATTATTATTATTTTACACACTTCCATTTCTTTGTCTTTACATTTTAATTTTAATAATAATTACTAATTATTAGTCATTGAGATGAAAACGTTGACAATAAAGATACACATTTATTTATAAATTTAGAAACACCATATTTCTTAAGGGACTCTTTGATATCCAATGTATTTGATAATAAACTCTCACCTTTCCTTCGATTATTATTGATAAGATTTCATTTTTTCAGTTTTATATAATAATTTGTAATATAATTGTGATGTGTTAAATTAATAATTTTTATTTAAACAATGAGAATTAAAATATACATTTTGTAAGTATTCTATTTTGATCTTCTTGATAAATTGTACAATGTAATCTAAAATATCGATATAAAAAAATCATTCACATTATTTATCTAAAAATAATTCAATTTGTACATATAAAGTATGAAAATTCTACTTTTATTCTTAAATTCCAATATTTAATGTAAATATACTAATGAGTAATAATATAATTTAAAATTTGAGAAATTATCAAATTATAAATACTTAATACATTAAAACATATATTTTCTTTTAAAAGTAATCATAATAATTTATCAATTAAATATCGAAGATTTCTACATTCCATATTTTAGAAACAAAAATATTTTTCTGTTATTAAAATTGTGTAATGTTCTTGATATTAGGTTGCGGAGCATTGTTTTAATTTGAGAAAGTGTTGAAGACTATTCACTAAAAGTACTGTACACTTTCCACAGTTGTCTCGTCGGGAAAAACAAAAATTTGGGCCTTAAAACGTGCCCGATATATCGGGAAACGTGATCTTTTTATTTGGGCAGGTGTTTTGACCCTTAGTTTTATGGGACGGTTTTGGCCCATGATTTTGATACCCACAGTTTTGTAAAACTGCTTAAGCAGTTGTCTATTTATACGGTTTTGTGCATAATGGTAGATATAATGTGTTTTCACTACAAGACTATGGGTTGTGTATTCACATTTTTTTCACAATTTATTTGTGAATGAAGAGTTCAAAATTGTGTATCCAGTTTAGTGGATTGCACCCACAATTTTTTTGTGGAAACAAAAAATGTGGCAACACATGTGGCAAATTCCACAATAACAATATTGTTGTCGTTTCACATTTAACATGTGGAACATTTCACGATATGTTATTGTGGAAATTCCACATGTCAAATGTGAAACTACAACAATATTGTTATTGTGGAATTTCCACATGTTTTGCCACATTTTTTTTGTTTTGACAAACAAATTGTGGGTGGAGTCTGTTAGTGTAGGTTATTATTTTATCCTTTTATTCATTTATTAGGATAATTCTTACACTTGTGTTAGCCCTACACTTGTTACGTTAGCTTGCATAGATGTACTATTTGTGTGGAGTTAGGCTTCTCAATTATGTCGAGTTAGCTTACTAGTCTTTTGGAGTGTAACTTATTTACCAGTATCAGTTAGTGAGAGTTCAAAACCATTGATTTAAATAGTAGTTAGACTTCCCTCCTCCTATATGTACATCTTTCATATTGAATAATTCAAGTCATTCTATTGTAATGTAATGAGCATTATGAATTATGATGAATTTCCATATATGGTATTTTAGCTCTTCTGTTTTGCAAATCTAATGTGGTGTGCAATTATTATTTGAGATCGCAGCTTGGAACAATATTCTTATATTTCATTTCATGGTATCAGAGCAATAGATGATCTAAACATTCAGTAAGTTTTTCTTTGTAAGCAAGGATTTATTTTTTTCATGTACATGGAATTTGTTAGCAATTTTTTGCAACATGCATTTTTATGCAAAAACGGAGTAACTGTAATTCGATTTGGACAGGTGCCAAAACCCTAGAATCGACTGTAAACTCAACCATATTTTGAGACAGTCACATATGGGTGTATTCTTTTATCCATTGAATATAAACATGTACCTATTGGACGCAATCTTGTACCCTCTAGATATTTTGCTTTTAGATGCAGTCTTTTATCCACTAGACGTAAATTTGTACCCTCTGGATGAAATAATGTTTTATCCATTGAAATATTAAGCGTGTACCGTCTAGATGCATTCCTCTGGGTATTTCAGTTTTGGATGTAGTCTTTTATCCACTGGATGCAGATTTGTAAACCTTTTGGTGCATTCTTTTATCCATTAGATATAAGCGTGTACCTTTCAGATGCATTCTTTTACCCTCTGGGTATTTCAGTTTTGGATGCAGTTCTTTTATCCATTGGATGTAGATTTGTACCCTATGTGTGCATTCTTTTATCCATTGGATATATGCATGTACCTTCCGGATCCATTGTGGAACCTTCTAAATATTTTGGTTTTAGATGCAGTCTTAAATCCACCAAACACAAATCTGTACCCTCTGGGTGCATTCTTTTATCCATTGGATATAAGCGTTCCATGACATATATTTTGGTTTTGAATATCTGGATCGCAAGATGATGTTACTCTTCTCTGGACTATATAACTTAGGTTTTATGGGCGCAGGATTTTATCCTTTGGTCGCAAGCATGTATAGTGTGGATGCAGTGTTTTTACCCTTTAGACATTTGGGTGTCACGTGTACCTTTTAAAAATATCAGCATTAAAATATTATTTTAATAGCAACACCTTGTAGAGCTCATAACTTTTGATCCGTAGCTCAGATTAAGGTGATCTTTTTTCTAACAATTGTGTTATTGTTTCGAGATCTATGCATTGGTGACATTGTTATAAACATATTTTAAATGTAAAAGGTTTTGTTACTCAAATTGTAATATTTACATGCACTCAATTATAAAGTGTCAAATTTGGGAGGGTGTTATGATCACTTGTGGATGCATTTTCGATTGAGCCCGACGTCCTAAAATTTAGGGGTATTGCATTCTTAAATCTATGGGTGTATACATTTATATCTCTCTTGTTTGTTGAGATATTTTGGATCTGTATTTTCGACACTTTTTTTGGCATGTTGATTGTGTCTCTTATGGGGAGCTATTCTCAGTGGAGCCCAGTGTTAGTTTGTCAGTGTTCGAGTAGTTGAGTTTGACAACTAATACAGATCTGTGGTGTCAATCTACCCATTCCGCAGTATGGGAGGGTGTGGTGTTGATACTGCATCTTTGGGTTTCATGCCCTTGTCTTATTACCTTAGATTTTTCTTGGATCATGACACTCCTATTTATTTGGATCTTGTGTCCTTGCCTTGTTGCCTTGGTTTTTCTTAGATCGTGGCACACCTATTTCAAGCAGTTGATCAAATTATGTTTGGTGTTTATTTTTCACTTTTTCGACATCACTCCATTAACAGTCTCCTTGCATGGAGCTATTCTGGTGAAGCCCAGTGTTAGTTGTTTTTTGAGTTATATGATCGAGCAGTGGATTCATATCATAGTGTGCACCACATTTCTATCAGTATTGTACAAGTTTTTGAAGTCGATCTTCTAACTGATAATCTTGCAATAGGATTTTTCTCATCTACTTAGTTATTACTAGTTTTGGGTAAATTGCGGTGTGTCTATTTTTCCCAGTTTTTGTACGTGGGGTACCTCAGCACGAACTTGTTACAAGGTCCCACCTTCTTTTCCACCCACTTGAGCTATGCTTACGTGAGGGTGTCTAGTCTAGGTTAGTATTTATCCTTTTATTTATTTATTAGGATAATTCTTACACTTGTGTTAGCCCTACACTTGTTGGGTTAGCTTGCTTAGGTGTACTAGTTGTGTGGAGTTAGCTTCTCAGTTATGTCGAGTTAGCTTACTAGTCTTTTGGAGTTAACTTAACTACCAATACCAGTTAGTGGGAGTTCTTCACCATTGATTTAGGTCGTAGTTGCACATTCCCTCCTCCTATATGCACATCTTTCTTATTGAATAATGCAAATCATTCTATTGTAATGTATTGAGCATTATGGATTATGATGGATTTCCATATATGGTATTTTAACTCCTCTGCTTTGCAAATCTAATGTGGAGTGCTATTATCATCTGAGATTGCGGCTTGGAACATTAGTCTTATCATTCCTTTCAGAGTCTACAAAATCATATTCACAATTGTGATGTCTTCATTTACAAATAAATTGATGGGTAATTTTAGGCATGCATAATTCTATTGTGGGAGGCCCCAATGTTATTTTTTAATCAAAGAGTGTGTTATTTCAATAAATTAAAAACAAAACATGGTTTACATATGTTATAAAATTTATCCTTTTTTTCTTTATAAATATAAAATTAAAAAATATTATACTTAAATTTGTTGCAGAATGTATACAAACAATAATAATTCATTAACTACAATAAAATTCTAAAATTCAATATTTCAAAAAAAAAGTGTATATCATTAAATATAAAGAAAAATAACTTTAATAGACATTTAAAAAAACACCTTATAAATACTATCACATAACCATATTTGAGAATTAAACAAACTATACCAATTTTTTCCATGCTTAAGAGACCAAGGGAGTATTTGAGAAATAATGTTTTAAATGAAATATTAAGGTATCAATCTCGTCATAAGAATAGGATTTAAACTTTAATTCACTTTTTAAAAAATTTCTCCTTGGCACCATTCATTTTATAATTGAATATACAGTGGTGACAATTAACTCTCGTGTTGTTAGAAGAGTGAAAACGTTTAAATACCAAACCAAATCTACCCAAACAAAAAAAATTCCATGACATATATGAATAGTATCAGTAAGATATGTTACTTGTCTCTAAACCGTATAACTCATGTTTTCTGTTTTTCAAATGTCTTGTGGTGAACAGTATAATAATACTAACCCCACATGAACATATTAGAATGTGTTTTCACAATTATTGTCAAAGTTGGAATTGTTTAGCCATATTCAATAGTGCTAAATTGTAACAAAAAATATACACATTTTTTATTTTTGAAATAAGATTGAGAAAAATGGCACTTAAAAGGTAAAATATATTAAAAAGTTACAAATTTTTTTAATATATATCTCAGTCACTATTATACATGCACATTAGTAAATAATGACTTTTGAAAATAGTTTTTTATCATCATTCATCAAAAAAAAAATTCATTCCTCTATCTCTGTATTAGTTGTGGACAGATTCATGTTTTCAAGCTATTGGGCAGCAAATACCCATAACTTTCAAATCCATATTTTTATAATTAGATTTAGATCCAATATGGTATTGCAGTTTGAAATCTATGACTGCATTTTCAGATCCATTACTAGTAACATGATAAATGATGCGCCCGAATTAGCACGAACTTGACAAATGACTTGAGTTTCGCATGTCCGTTTTGAGTCCATGATAATTTTAAATATGCAAATGTTTCGATGAGACAAACAACAAATATTTTACAATACCAAATATTCGACATGTTTTCAGGCCCTAAATCTACCATCTTGAGGCCGAAAATTAGGGTTTAAGTTCTAGTCTTGGTTCATCATTTCCAATTTATGAAGCATTACAATCTTAGTCTATTAGTTTCATTACCATCCAAAAGTTGGCAATATTTAATTTAGGGATCTTAAGATTGGCATTTCTGTACCCATAGCAATAAGTATTTGAACTTACTAAGAAAAGCAGGTTCTAGTAAACTGCTAAAAATATGCAGATTTCCGAACCAACAAAGTAGATTTTACAATGAAATATAAAGTTTACTGTAGAAACTCGAAGCTGGGAGTTGTTTTCCTATTTATGAAACATTGTAATACATTATTCAGATTTTACCTTCCAGGAGATATATTTTCTTTGTAGTTGCATATTCACCGCGCAGTCTCTAAAGTTTAGAAAAATTGATTGTAATCTTATAACATAATGTGCATAATTTAAGCCGTAGTATATCATCAAGTTAGAAAAAGTCCATTAGTGCTTATAAATTTATGCCTAAATCAAAGGCATGATTTAAGTTAATTGAACTTGCCAAATAGAATAAATTATATTTTAATATAATGAGAACTTCTCGTCCAAGTTGAAAATAAGTTATTCATGTTTTATAATATATTTTTCTTTTAAAAATAACGCACTCGAACTATAAGTGCCACATTTTTATGGTTAGTCTTTATTTCTCAATATATTCCATTGATTGCGGAATTTTCCAATATTTTCCATATATTTTTAGATATTTCTATGTTTTCTACAATAAATAAATTCAAATAATTGTGGATAAAATTAATGAGTGAATATAATAATTCTTTTGAATACCAATTTTATATTCTAAAAAATAAATTAATAGAAGATTATCTTTATTTATTTATATATTTATTTAATATAATTTTTCAACATTAATGAGTTACAAGTTATACATATCAATTTTATTTGCACTTATATGAAGATTTTTTATTTCTTGGTATATAAAGAAATTGTACGACAAATACATTATTTTAACTATATGAATTATTTATATTCATATATTACATTTTATAAATGATTTATGATTCTTCTAAATAATGTATTATAATTTTATGTTTTATCAAAAAAATATTTTTTATATGTGATAAAGATATTTATTTTATCATTTTTTTATTTATTTTTTAATTACTATAAATGATGGAGAAATTCTAAACTAAATAAAAAATAATAAAATTATAATTAAACTTGGATTTAGTATTTTTACAATGTTTATAATTGTTTTTATAATAGGACATCTACATCAACTTGTAAAACAACTAATTTTTGAAGTCTAAATTATCCATAATATTGTGTATTATTTAATGATTAGTGGAACTTGTCTAAACAGTAAATATCTTTCTTCAATGTTGGGAGGGGGGAGCGATATATTCTTTCTTTGATTTTTGGGGTATTGGGCTAAATCTATCTAGATTATTGGGATTACAAATATAAATTATAAATTATAAATTTATCTAGGTATATACATTATAATGTTTTATAATATAATCTTATAATTTATAGGTTGTTCACTAGAAAATGAGTTTGTTTTATCCACAATTGAATTTTAGGTGATGTAAATAACCATCAAATTTATTTTCAATTTCATAAAAATGTGAAAAAAAATTATGAGATCCCTTAAAATATTTGAAACTAACACTAATATGAAGTTTTCATAATTGACATCATAAACAATAAATAAATCATATTTTAATATTTTGTGTAAATGATCAAAAATTATTTTATTTATAATAAAAATGTTTAAAATATAATGGTGTGGATTTTTATGATATGCATATTTTAAATCTTTTCATTCCCAATATATTCATTGAATAGTGTACATTATCAACAACTACATATAAGTTTTTGAAATTTTCATAGTAAATATTTTTACATTAATTGAAATTAAAAATTTCACCATTATATAGTAATGAATTTTTTTGTTCAAAACTTAAAATAGAGTAGAAATTTTTTAACTATGATATATCATATGTATGTTTTGTACATACTATTCATAATTGTAATATCAAGTCTATTTTCGATTAATCATGGTTAGAAAATGTGATTTATCCAGAACAAGTTTTTTTATAGATATTCCACAATTTTAAATTTGACTTTTATAATGGTAGAATATCTAAATTATATATTTTATATAAAAAATGTATTCTATTGATAATTCACATTTCATCAACGAAATTAATATTTTGTGGATAACAATGTGGATAAATGATCATAGTTCTAGTAGTGTTTGAATTTGGTTGTGAATTTCTGTAGAGTTTTTTTGAGCATAGCTCCAAACGGATCTGGGTATTGTATTGAGAGAGCAGTGGCTTGTAATAAAATTTGAGCAAGTGATTCTTGGTGGACGTAGCCCAAATTAGGTGAACAACGTTAAATACTATCTCTTTGTGTTGTGTTATTTTATTTTACACTTTTATGTGAGATCTGTAATATTTTCTGCATATTAGTTTCTACTATTGTGATTCTGTGAGGGATTATTTCGCATGTTTTATCCCTTATTTCCTAACAATTGGTATTAAATCTTGGTTTGGTTTGCTGAAGTTTTAAATCACAGGGAAATTTTTATCTTGAGTGGGAGCTATGATAGATGATGGAAGATCTAGGGTTGATAAATTCAATGGGTAGAATTTCATTCTTTGGAAGATGCAGATGGAAGATTACCTCTATCAAAAGGATCTTTATATTCCGCTGTCTGAGAAGGTGAACAAACCCTCAAGCATGATGGATGCGGAATGGGATTTTCTAGATAGGAAAGTACTTGGGACAATTCAACTGTGTCTTGCATCTTCGGTATTATTTAATGTTTCAAAGGAAAAGACTACAAAAGAACTGATGGATGCATTAGGGAAGTTGTATGAAAAACCCTCTGCCTCAAATAAGATATTTTTAATGAAAAAGTTGTTTAATATGAAGATGTCTGAGAATGGTTTAGTAGCAGATCATTTAAATGATTTTAATATGGTTGTAAATATGTAGCTTCGGTTACAATATAATTTGATGAAGAAGTTAGGGCTTTATTAGTTCTGTGCTCTTTACCTGAGAGTTGGAATAGCCTGGTAATGGCGGTAAGCAACTTGGTTCAAGCTAACTCAAAGTTGAAGTTTGAGGATGTTGTAGGGGTGATTCTAAGTGAGGAAATGTGAAGAAAAAGCTCTGGGGAATCTTCTACTTCAGGGAATGCTTTGATAGTTGAAACTAGAGGGAGACAGAAGAATAGAGGAAGCCGTGGAAAATCAAACGATCAGGAAAGGTCAAAATCCAAAAGAAAAATAGTATGTTGGCACTGTGGAAAGTCTGGGCATGCAAAGAAGGATTGTTGGGAACTTCAGGACAAGAAGAAACAACAGGAAGAAAACAAAGAGGCAAATGTGGCAACGGGTAATGTATGTTAGGATGCTTTGATTCTTTCTTTGCACAATATTATTGAATCTTGGGTTTTAGATTTGGGGGCTTCTTTCCATGCTACTCCACATAGGCATTATTTTGTTGATTATGTTTAAGGAGATTTTGGACATGTTTTTCTTGGTGATGATGAGCCTTGCAACATAGTTGGAAAAGATTTTGTTCAGGTTAAGATGCAGAATGTGAATACTTGGTGATTGAAGGATGTCAGACATGTGCCTCCATTAAGACGAAATTTGATATCGGCACGGCAATTGGGAAGTGATGGTTGTATTGTGATATTTACAATGGACTCTTGGAAGGTTACCAAGGGTGCTCTTGTGGTGGCAAGAGGTAAGAAGGTTGGAACCTTCTATTTAACCACTTATAGCACTAATGTTTGTAATATTGTGGCTTCAGAAGTAGATACAATATTGTGGCACTATAGGCTCAGTCATATGAGCCATAAGGGCATGGAGATCATAAAGAATGATTTTCCCAAATATACAAAAATAGGTTTGGAGTTTTGTGAGGACTGCATATATGGGAAACATAAGTGAGTAATGTTTCTCAAGGTTGGACCCACAAAGAAAGAGATTAAGTTAGAGCCGGTGTATTCTGATGTGTGGGGGCCGACTCAGGTATCATCTCTTGGGGGTTCAAGTTATTATGTTACTTTTATTGATGATATAACAAGGAAAGTTTGGGTTTATTGTATTAGAAAGAAATCTGATGTATTTGACACTTTTGTTAAATGGAAAGCCTTGGTAGAGAATGAAACAGGTCTTAAGCTAAAATGTCTCAGGTCAGGTAATGGAGGGGAGTATTGCAACAATGAATTTGATGATTATAGTTTTAAGAATGGAATCCGCAGGAAAAAGATGGTTCTAGGAACTCCGTAACAGAATGGGGTGTTAGAAAGGATGAACAAAACAATAATGGAACATGCTAGGAGCATGAGGTTACATGCAGGACTGCCTCTTTCTTTTTGGGTAGAAGCAATGAGCACAACTGTGTACTTGATAAACATAGGACCTTCAAGTTCCTTAGATGGAGGCATACCTGAGGAGGCTTTGTATGGTAAGAAATTCGATTATTCATTTCTTAGAGTCCTTGGATGTGAGGTGTTTGTCCATATAGACAAGGATGATAGGACCAAGCTAGAGGATAAATAAGAAAAATGTACTTTCATTGGTTATGGTGGTGATGACTTTGGATATAAATGTTGGAGTATTAAGGACAAGAAAATCATTCGATCTAGGGATGTGGTCTTTAATGAGAAAGTCATATATAAGTAGCAGTTGCAGGAAAACAGGGAAGAATCCAAGAAAGAATATGCAGCAATAGAGGATCTTCCAGATGGGAAAGTGACACATGAATTAATTCAGGAACCTCCTCAACAGGAACCCCAAACTCCTATATTGAGGAGGTATTTTAAAGTAAGAAGAGAGCCTGAACGTTTTTCTCCTTCTCTTTATTATTTATTACTCACTGATAGTGGAGAGCCATAGAGCTTTGATGAAGCCATGCAAGTAGATGCTAGGAAGAAGTGGGAGCAAGCCATGGATGAGGAGCATCAGGCTCTCATGGAGAACCAAACATGGGATTTGGTAAAGCTACCAGAAGGAAAAAGATAATTATAGAACAATTGGGTGTTCAAATTCTTAGAGGAAGAAGGAGGAAAGAAAAGATACAAGGTTCGGTTAGTGGTGAAGGGGTTTGCACAGAAAAAAGGTATATATTTTGATGAGATTTTTTCTCCTGTAGTAAAAATGACTTCTATTAGAACTATTCTAGGAATTGTTGCAGCAGAATACTTGCACTTAGAACAGCTTGATGTAAAGACTACATTTCTCCATGGTGATTTGGAGGAGGAACTATATATGTAGAAACCAGAGGGCTATGAGGTCAAAGGTAAAGAGGAGATGGTGTGCAAACTGAAGAAGAAATTGCATGGCTTAAAACAAGCTCCACGTCAATGGTATAAGAAATTTGATAGCTTCATGATGGATCAAAGTTATATTAGATGTCATTCTGACCATTGTGTGTATACAAAGAAATTTGAGGATGGCAGTTATATTATCCTTTGTCTGTATGTGGATGACATGTTTTTTGCAGGTAAAAACATGCAGGAAATAAACGTACTCAAGAAGCAGCTAAGTGAATCCTTTGCTATGAAGGATTTGGGGGCAGCCAAAAAAATCCTTGGTATGAGGATATCTCGGGATAGGAAGGAACGGAAGCTAACTTTATCTCAGGAAGAGTACATTAATAAGTTCTTGGAGAGGTTTAATATGTAGGATGCTAAACCGGTTGGGACTCCTTTGGCAGGCCATTTCAAGTTATCAAAGGAACAATGTCCCAAGACAAAGCAGGAGAGAAACCAGATGTCCAAGGTACCTTACTCATTAGCGGTTGGTAGTTTGATGTATGCCATGGTGTGCACCAGGCCTAATAATGCCCATGCAGTGGGAGCGATGAGTAGATTTATGAGTGATCCATGTAGAGATCACTAATAGGAAGTAAAGTGGATCTTTCGGTATTTGAGAGGGACCATGGGGACAATTTTGTGCTACAGTGGATCAAACACCACTTTGTGTGGTTATGTAGATTCAAATATGGCTGGAGATGTAGAGAACAGGAGGAGAACAACAGGTTATGTTTACACTGTAGGTGGGACACAAAGTTGGATTTCAGTAAGTTGGTGGCTTTGTCAACCACGAAGGCTGAGTATGTTGCTACCAAAGAGGCAAGCAAGGAAATGATTTGGTTACAACAATTACTTGAGGAGTTAGGGCATAAGCAGGAGGAAGGAAAGTTGTATAATGATAGCCAGAGTGCTATACACCTAGCTAAGAACTCTGCTTTCCACTCTAGGATGAAGCATATACAAGTTAAGGTACCATTTCATCAGGACAACTTTGGAGGAAGAGAAGTTGAAGCTAGAGAAGATTCATACCAGTTAGAATCCTACAGATATGATAACCAAGGTGGTCACAAGTGAAAAACTGAAGCTATGTTTAGCTTTGGTTGGTCTTCACAGAAACTAGTGAAGGGTTGAGAAGTTTACTTAGAGGAAAACTAGTCTCTAAGTGGGAGATTGCTAGGTTGTGGAGCCTATTTTCATGTGATAAAGTGTTGAGACTGTACACTTTCCATAGTTGTATCTTCGGGGTTCGGGGGCGCAGCCCGCAAATTTTTTTTGATGGGCCTTAAAACATGCCCGATATATCAGGAAACGTGATTTTCTCATATGGGCGGGTTTTTTGACCCATAGGTTTATGAGATGGTTTTGGCTCATGGTTTTGATACCCATGGTTTTGTAAAACTGCTTAAGCAGTTGTCTATTTATATGGTTTTGTGCATATGGTAGATATAATGTAAACATAACAGATGTGCTTTGAATTTGGGTGTGAATTCTATAGAGTTTGTTGAGCATAGCTCTAAACAGATCTGGGTATTGTATTGAGAGAGTGGTGGTTTGTAATAAAATTTGAGCAAGTGATTCTTAGTGGATGTAGCCCAAATTGGGTGAACCTTGTTAAATATTGTCTCTTTGTGTTGTATTATTTGACATTTGTAATATTTTTTGCATATTACTTTCTACTGTTGCAATTATGTGAGGGATTATTTCGCATGTTTTATCCCTTATTTCCTAACATAAAGATGTCTTTTCTTCTATTGATAAGGATGCCCCTAATTTGAGGATCCTGGGGTTATCTTTAGTGTCAATATTAATTTTGATGGTTTCCTAAATTAAGGATGTTGGCTCGCCTTGTGGCGATTCAGGAGCTGGAAGAAGTAGATTCGTAGCCAAATCATGGTTAGGATTGGAGGGATCTTGGAAGAACTCTACAAGAGGATCCTCCTCATCCAATTGACAAGAGGAGTGAGGATAAGAGATATTAGATTAGGATTAAAGGGAGAAGGTATGCTCTTGTTCATTGAAGTAGGCACTAGTGTATAGGCATACTTGGAAGCCTTTCTTGTGGTCGTCAATAAGCATATGATCTTGCATTCCCATGAACTCAAGGATTGCTTCGTCATTATGAAATATGTCAAGAGAGACATGCTTGGATTGTTGGTCCTATCGAATGAGTTGAGGGTGGTTGAGAGAAAAATTGATGGTGAGGATGATGATGTCATGAAAAATATCAGTGGCGACAAGGTCTTTGTATCAACTATAGATGAAAATTGTTTCGATACAGTCTATGGACACCTCAACTATGTTAATAGTATCACTAAGGTCAACGTGGATAGGTGGCTGGTACCTTAGTCCACGGCCATAAAAGTTGGGGATAATAGAAGGATGTTCAAGGATGCCTTGTTTGTTGTGACCTAGTCCTCGTCTAGAATAACCCATATAATTCATCACCCATTTTGGGGATCAAATATTTGTTATTTGAATAACATGATGGTATAGAATCATCGATGAGCCATGTGGTATCAGATGGCTTGACGTACTCTTCAACAAGGTACCCAAAATAGATAAAATTGGATGAGCCCAATAAATATTTTTGCCTTTTGTTTTGACACATTTGGTGCTTACGACACTATTTAGGTGATAGTGGCAGTTGTTTGATGCTAAATTTTTGATATTTCCTGCACCTTGTGGATTTTAGCTTGAGCAGTGGAGAAGATAAAAGAGGATTAGATATGGATGGATTGGGTAAGAGAGGAGCGGATGATGACGTGTCATTGTGTGAGGTGGACGGAAGACTACCAGGTGACACATATGAAGTGGAAGATGATGATGGAGATGGATATTGTGATGGTATGGTTTCAGTGATAGGACAATATGGTTCTCCATAACCTTATGCTTTGATTACTTGACAATATCGAAATAGTTGGGGATCGCTGTTAGACCTTATGGTTACTTCTTTGTCGACATGCTCAAATTTGAGAGATTTATGTAATGTAGATGGTGTGACATGGATTTCATGGATCCATAGTCGACCAAGTAATAGATTATATGGGAACTAGATGTCCACAACATGTACTAGGGTGGGAAGCATGACATGCTCTACATTGATAGGCAGATATAAAGTGCGCATTGATTTTCATTCAGTATTATCATATGATTTGATAGTAATGATATCATGTTTTAGATCTAATTGATTGTACCCTAATTGTTGGATGAGAGATAAGATACAAAGATTGACTCCAGATCCGTTGTCCATGACCACTCTTTTGACGGGTGTATGTTCGATATGCACCTCAATATATAGAGGAAGATTATGCGTTGTGCCATGTAGTGGTAAGCCTTACTGAGTGAAGGTGAGTTGAAGTGTTGGATGGGGATAAAGATGGGTGATAAGGGATTGAAATTTTGTGGGATCGATATCATTTGGAACACAAGTTTCTTGAAGCCCGCAATAGAGGATATCTTTATGTACAAACTTGGGTATGACCTCAAGATTTTTTGAGAAGATCCATAATGGATATTTGTGTGGGGATCTTCTCAAGTTGTTCAATGATGTTTTATTGAGCTTGTGGTGAGGATTTAGAGGAGGATGGAACAACTCCTTAGACCACTACATGGCTCCTTTGAGTGGTAACTGCACACTAAGGGTTTTGTGAAAGGCCTTTCACTTTAATAATGGCTACTTGATGTGAGGAATGGTGGATGTGACCAATAAGAGATTCATATTGGAATGGTATGCAGAGGTAGTTGATGTGGTTAGAATGGTGAGTGGATGATTCTAGGTTTTTTCTAGACTTCTGTTGACCCTGATTTGAAGTGTGGGTCTAACCATGATTAAGAAGGAAATTCTGATAGATCCCAAGCTTCTTATTTTGAGAGGAAGTAGATGCATTGTCCTAGATTTTAATTTCCTTTATAGAATTTATTTCTTTCTCCAAAGTGGGTTCTTGGGGACTGGTGGGGGGTGGATTGAAGCTGGGTTGCTAGGAATGTTGTGATCCATGGTCATTTGATGGTTGTGGGCCTATTTTTGAGGCTAATTCGAAAACTTGAGCAATTGCCACTGCTAGTTACTCATTTGTTGTAGTTACGATAATGCATATTACTTTTATACATGTGGATTATTGGTGTTCTCTCTGTTATCCTATTCATACACATTGTGACTGTTATTTAGATTGTGATGATGTGGGAATGGTGGTCGTTGTCCAACGTAGTCATTTTCATCGTGGAGGAGACTATGAATTTTGTCATGTGTATAATCGATAGGAATTTTGGCTCTCATACGATACAATTGAAGTAAGAGAGTGTATTTGTTTTTATCGATGAAATGATTAATCATTTATCATCATTTTCCTTCTGTGAAATATGTACTAGATTCATGGTCACTACTAGTATTGACCATAGTTTCTTCGTCATTTCCTTGGTGGTGATTATCTTCCGCATTGACATCATAATAGTTGTGATTTAATATGTCACGTCCTATGTCATGGTGTCTATTTTCATCATCATTTCCTGATTGGGATCGAGTAAGCATTCTCCTAGGTGTCACGGGACCATAACAGTATTAAGATTAGTGGATGGGATGAAGGTGTGCTAAGTTATCAAGAGATATTTGGGATGAAGGAACGATAAGATCTTGTATTTGACTAATGTATAATCTTAATAATCAAGACTTGTGTTTAGGATAGAAGAATTAAAGGGGGTCTTAAGAGGGTAGAAGAAGGATTTTACTCAGTAGTGGAGGGATTTAGATATGCCTTGATAATAAGGGCTTAGAAGAATAGGATAAGTGATAAGGATGTTTTGTCCGTATGTAAGGTGTAGACACTCAAAATTTTCACACTCATTTCTTTGCTATACCATTATTTCTTACACAAATCCATACACTCACCACATCATATTATTCTTATGAAAATTATACATTTATCACACCATTTTATCAAACCATATTATCAAAATAATTTATGCTAAGTTTAATATTCCTCGTGTCCGAGTCTGCTAGACCCCCTTCATTATCACATCTAATCCCTATACTAAGTCATATAAACTCTACACCCCTCATCATCCTCATAATTACTCAATTAATTAATCAAATATATCAACTCCCCATATCGTAAGTCATGTATTATATCCCTTTATCTTTATTTACTTAAATACATTGATATGTCATACCCACCAGTTAATCACACTACATTATTAAAATAATTTATCCTAAGTTATACACCATATCTCTCACCTTTGTCTAATTAATTAAATATATCCTCATGTAATTAAATTAACATTCCGTATCCTAAACCCATTCTTATTTAATTAATTATTTCTTTATATACACCAATATCAAATTCTATGATATTTGTTTTCTTAGTTATTTTAATATATTTAAAATCATCTCTAACTCCCTTATCCCACATATCTACCATGGAAATTTTTATATATACTTGAAAAATCTTATTTTATAGATCAATATCACACATAATATTATATTATCACGAACAAGCATATATTTGTGCATTTGATATATCTTAGTTAAACAACCTAATATATATCCTAAACAAACCTAGGCTAAAATAGAACATAATCTAACTATTATCTAAACAAAAATGACAAGTCATATGACAACACAACACATTAAAAAAGAAACCCATATCCTATCCCTCGAATACACAAAAAAAAAACCATGAATTAGAAAATTGTTTCAACTATTCATTAAATAAATTCGAACTGTCTGAAATCATCGACGATTGGTTAAATTGCCAACAATTATTTAAGCCTATTTTCTGCCTTCTCTCAAGGAACTCCAACTTCAATTCTGGAGTTCTAGACTATCTCATAGTCTTCTATGCTTACCTTGTTAGGAATTAATCGAATCTAATGCGGAATAATTCCTCAGAATTGCAATAATAAGAAGTATGAATAGAATTACAGAAATGAAAAATGCACAACACGAAGACAATATTTAACGTGGTTCACCCAATGTGGGCTACATCCACCAAGAACACTTGCTAAGATTTTATTACAAGCCAACAATCTTCATAGTTACAATAATCAGATCTTGTTTGGAGCTGCGCTCAACAAAGCCTCCCGAATTCACACTTGAATTTGCACACACTATTCACTTTCACAAAACACACACATATAAATCCTATTATATTTCCATCTATTTATAAGTACATCAAAAGGTAGCCGAAGAGGCGGTCTTACAAAACAATGGGTACCGAAAAACCATGGGCCCAAAAACAGCCCATAACAGTTACCCATTACCCATGGGTTAATAAACCACCCATGAAAATTTCCTTCGAGGGCTTTGGCCCCGAACCCCATTGACCCGCTCACCGGCGAGCGGGACCACCGTAAAAATATCTGAGTGTAACACATGGAAGGCGTACCAAACTCTAACATGAAACCTTTGTGGCAATAACATACTCATCCTCAATGGTTGACAAAGCCACCAGCTTCTATAGTCAGTGAAATCCAGCTGACTATTGTCCCACCTATAATGTAATTACATAACCTGTGTCGTGCTCCTCCTGTTATCTACATCTCCAGCCATGTCTGAGTCAACATATCCACACAAAGTAGTGTCTGATCCACTGTAACAAAAAACATGTACCCATGGTCCCTCTCAAATACTGAAGTATCCACTTTACTACCTGTCCAGTGCTCATTTCCTGGATCACTCATAAACCTACTCACTGCTCCCACTGCATGGGAAATATCTCTCCTAGTGCATACCATAGCATTACATCAAACTGCCAACTATTGATGAGTAAGGTACCTTGGACATATTTAATCTCTCCTCCTCAGTCTTAGGACACTGCTCCTTTGATAACTTGAAGTGACCTACCAAAGGAGTCCCAACTGGTTTAGCATCTTGCATACTAAACCTCTCCAAGACCTTATTTATGTACTCTTCTTGAGATAAAGTCAGTTTCCACTCCTTCCTATCCCAAGTTATTCTCATACCAAGGATTTTCTTTGGCTACAACCCAAATCCTTCATAGCAAAGGATTCACTCAACTGCTTCTTGAGTACCTTAATTTCCTACATGTTCTTACCTGCTACTAGCATATCATCAACATACAGACATAAAATAATGTAGCTATCATCATCAAATTTCTTTATGTATACACAATGGTCAGAATGACACCTAGAGTATCCTTGTTCCATCATGAAACTATCAAACTTCTTATACCATTGACGTGGAGCTTGTTTTAATCCATACAAGCTCTTCTTCAGTTTGCACACCAAGTTCTCCTCTTCCCATTGACCTCATATCCCTATGGCTGCCTCATATATAATTCCTCCTCCAAATCACCATGAAGGAATGCAGTCTTCACATCTAAGGTGTTCTAAGTGCAAATCTTCAACTGCAACTATCCCAAGAACAGTTCTAATAGAAGTCATTTTTACTACTGGGGAAAATCAATACCTTTCTTTTGTGTAAACCCCTTGACCACCAACTGGGCCTTGTATCTTTTCTTGCCTCCATCCTCCTCTTTTATTCTATACACCCACATATTCTGCACTGCTCTCTTTCCTTCAGGTAGCTCGACCCAAATCCCAAGTCTTGTTTTCCATGAGAGATTTATGCTCCTCGTCCATGGCTAGCTCCCACTTATTTCTGACATCCACCTGCATTGCTTCATCAAAACATTTTGGCTCTCCACTGTTAGTGATTAATAAGTTAATTTAAAAGATGGAGTAAAATGTTCAGGTTCTTTTCTTACCCTACAAGACCTTCTCACCCTCAAGAGTTTGGGGTTCCTAAGGAGTAGGTACCTGATTTGGTTCCTTGAAAACTTTTCCATCTCCAATATCTTCTAACTCTGTGTACTCCTTCTTTTGTTCCCTATTTTTTTTGCAACTAATCCTTATACATGAATTTTTCACTAAATATTACATCCCTAGATCAGATTATTTCCTTATCCTTAATGTTCCATAAACGGAAACCAAAGTCATCCACACCATATCCAATAAAAGTGCATTTTTTCAAATTTAGCCTCTAACTTGGGGCCTATCATCCTTGTCAATATGAGAAAATGCTTCACATCTAAAGACTTTAAGAAATGAATAGTCAACTTTCTTACCAGACCAAGATTCCTCAGGTATGCCTCCATCCAAAGGCATTGAAGGTCCTCCATTAATCAAATATACCGTTGTGCTAACTGCATCTTCCCAAAACATAAGAGGAAGCCCTGCATGTAACCTCATGCTCCTAGCACACTCCATGATTGTCCTATTCATCCTTTCTGAAACCCCCATTCTATTGTGGATTTCCTGGAGCTGTCCTCTATCTTCGAATTCCATTTTGAGAACAATAATCATAAAATTCATTACTACAATACTCACCTCCATTATCTAACCTGAGGCATTTCAACTTGAGACCTGTTTCATTCTCAACCAAGGATTTCCATTTCTTGAAAGTTTCAAACACATCAAATTTCTTCTTAATACAATATACCCAAACTTTCCTAGTTGCATCATCAATAAAGGTAACATAATAATTTGAACCACCAATGGAAGATACCTGAGCCGATCTCCATACATCTGAATGTACCAGCTCTAACTTGTTCTCCTTCCTTGTGGTTCCAACCTTGAGAAACTTTACTCACTTCTATTTCCCATACACACAATCCTCGCAGAATTCTAGATCAATATATTTTAATCCGGGCAACCTGTCCTTCAAAATTTGCATGCCTTTTTGGCTCATGTGACCGAGCCTATAGTGCCACAAAGTTACATCTCCATCTGCAGCAACTAAATTACAGTAATCAACACTACTATTTAAATATAAAGTACCAACCTTCTTACCTCTTGCTACCACAAGAGCACCCTTGGTCACCTTCCAAGATTCTACTGTAAAACTGTCCATACAACCATCACTACCCAGCTGCCCTGTTGATATTAAATTTCACCTCAACT
This sequence comes from Taxus chinensis, assembly GCA_019776745.2. Classification (NCBI taxonomy): domain Eukaryota; kingdom Viridiplantae; phylum Streptophyta; class Pinopsida; order Cupressales; family Taxaceae; genus Taxus; species Taxus chinensis. The sequence goes on along the minus strand of CM034154.1, from coordinate 700,847,200 downwards.
TAGGCACATGTCTGACATCCTTCAGTAGCCATGTGTTCCCATTCTGCATCTTGACCTGAACACATCCTTTTCCAACTATACTGCAAGGCTCATCATCACCAAGATAAACATGTCCAAAATCTCCTTGAACATAATCAGTAAAATAATGTCTATGTAGAGTAGCATGAAAAGAAGCCTCTAAATCTAATACCCAGGACTCAACAATGTTATCCAAAGAGAGAATCAAAGCATCCTGACAGATATTACCTTCTACCACATTCACCTCTTTTTTTTCTTCACGTTGGTTCTTCTTTTCTCGAAGAACCCAATAGTCCTTCTTCACATGACCAATCTTTCCATAGTTCCAGTATTCCATCTTACTCTTGGATTTAGATCTTCCGTGACCATTTGACTTCCCACGATTACCTTTTCCTCTAGTCCTTGATCTCCCTCTACTCTCCACTGAAAAAGCATTCTCTGAAGCAGAGGATTCCCCAAAGATTTTCCTTCGCATTTCCTCACTCAGGATCACACCTATAACATCCTAAAACTTCAATTTTACATTGTTAGAAATAGAGTTACTCACAACCATAACTAGGATATCCCAACTATCTGGTAAGGAGCATAAAATTAATAGAGCCCTTATTTCATCATCAAATTTAATCTTCACAGAGTTTAACATACTCACAACTATGTTAAAATCATTTAAATGATCAGCAACTAATCCATTCTCAGACATTTTCATATTAAATAATCTTTTCATCTAAAATATTTTATTTGAGGTACAAGGTTTCTCATATAACTTCCCTAATGCATCCATGATAGATTCTATAGTCTTCTCCTCTGTTATATTGAATGCGACTGAAGATGAAAGGCATAACCAAAAGGCCCTGAGTGCTTTCCTTTCAAGTAGCTCCCAATCCTCATCCTTCATACTTGTTGGTTTCTTTGCTCTTCCTTCTAGTGGAAAATGAAGGTCCTTCTGATAGAGAAAATCCTCCATCTACATCTTCCATAGACTAAATTTCTTCCCGTTGAACTTCTCAACCTGATATCTATTATCATCTTCCATAGCTTCCTCTCAAGCTAGTAACCCTTCATGTGATTCAACACTTCAGCAAACACAACCAAAGCTCTGATACCAGTTGTTAGGAATTGATAGAATCTAATGCGGAATAATTCCTCAAAATTGCAATAATAAGAAGTATGAATAGAATTACAAAAATGAAATATGCACAACACAAAGACAATATTTAACATGGTTCACCCAATTATGGGCTACATCCACCAAGAACACTTGCTCAAATTTTATTACACGCCAACAGTCTTCATAATTACAATAATCAGATCTTGTTTGGAGTTGCTCTCAACAAACCCTCCTGAATTCACACACACTATTCACCTTCACAAAACACACTAATATATATCCTATTGTATGTCCATCTACTTATAATTACATCAATAGGTAGCCGAAGAGGCAGTTTTACAAAACAATGGAAACCGAAAAGCCAACATCCCATAACGGTTACCCATTACCCATGGGTTAATAAACCATTGTAAAAATATCTGAGTGTAACACATGGAAGGTGTACTAAACTCTAACATGAAAACAGGCTCCACAAACATAACATTTCCAACCGATATACACTTTCACATCAATTTATAGACCTTTTTAAGGGGTACAAATAAATTTGCAATTATTTTTCTTCTCCTAAACCCTAGACTGGGTTGTACAGGGAAGTGAACAAAGGTTTTAGAATTATTGTTATTTCTTTGATCCCTCACACTCTTTAAAGCCTCTCAATACTCTTATCAACCCATATACACTTTCTCCATAATATTTTTTTTGCATGATCAACCTTGTAACAGTACACTCACTTCAAAACTTGTCTTTTAGTCATTGTAAAGATTGTACCACACAGTATAGCAGTTTTGAACACTTTTATTAGAGATTGTCAATTATTTCCCGAAGCTTAAATTCCAAGGATCTATCAGAGACCCTAAACTCATTACAATAATGTTTACACAAGGTTATACTATTTTAATTTTCTTAATCATGTAATCAACACATATAAGTAATTTACCTTTTATCTCATAATGTCAATGCTTTTAAATAATGGATCACGACTAAAATTCACCTTTCCATACTCTCATTCTCAACAACTCAACTTTGATCCTTAAAAAAACCCTTTATTCCACATATTATATCAAGGTGATTTTATTTAAATTGAATTAAATCATAATTTCAGAGTAACTATTGTAATGCATGATATACAAGTGATAAAATATAGTAAGACATAAGAAATAAGCATGCAATGATAAGATTCACAAAGAAAAAGGAAGAGAGAATGTGAAATGGAAGATTTTGCACAATATAGAGATGATTTTGGAAAGATAAATTTAGATATAGATTGGAAACAGTGTCTTCAAGACTCACTAGAGGTTCTAGAACTGAGAGATGTGTAGTACAGAAGAACCCGCGAGAGGACATGAATGCCCGGGCGCTAGTGACTAATCTGGGCACTAGTGTCCAATTAGATGCTTAGGTTCTCATATTTTCTAGGTTGGAAGATTTTTTTTGTTGATCCTTTTTTTTCACTTTGGTTTCACTCTAATATCATCGGTCATACCTATAACCTGCAAAATAGATAACTTGTTTCACATGCCCACAAACCACATTAAACCTAAAAAATAAGATGCAAAATGGAGATTTAGAGTGACCTCGACGGTCACCCAAAGAGTGATCTTACGACCAATAAATGTGCCACTTCTCAAACTCCATGTAGTAATGTGTCAATGTGTGTGTAATGATGCCCAAGGTTTCCCTTTTACAAGCTGCACTATGATAATGGGCTAGATCTAGAATGATCCAAGTATGCAAATGTGTGAGATGGAATAAAATAAAATTCCCCTCCTATGATGTGTATGCATATTGATGTATCTCTTGTCCCTTGTATGCATGTGTTAGATGTATGCCTTGAAATTCTCTTATTCCTTTGATGCAAGCTTAGGTGATAGTAGATAATGATTAGTTCTTGGCCTTTGATTTTTGAGAAGTAACTAAGTATATATATATATATATATATATATATATATATGATTCCCTTATTTTAATTTCATAATAAACAACTGAAAGGTCAACCCAAAGTATTAAAATATCCCTAAGAAGTAAACGAGACCCAGAAGGGTAATAAAATGATAGAGAGGGTCAGGAGTTCCCAAGAGGCACATGAGCACCTGGGCACTTATGTCCTAGCTAGGAGCTAGTGTCGGAAGACATAAAAGATTAAAAAAGTCAATTTCAGAAGGGTTGTAAGATATGTAAGACCAAAAATGAGATGAGATAAATCAAAAGGCCAAAAGGAGTTGTTAAGAACAAGTTTTCTTGTTTAGGAATCACATGTATATTAGTATGCTTTAGGACCTTGAAATGTGCCCAAGTGCATAGATATCGTGTCTATATTTAGCATGACTTTATGCTATTGAGTGAATACTTGATAGCATAAAGTAGATAGAGGATGTGTACCTATTGATCCTATAGAGAAGAGTATATACGATAGTGTGCTGAGTGGACAAGTGAAGTCTTAAATGATCGTAGTATGAAGCGTGGAGACTAGGAAAGGGAAGTAGACCATAAGGGTGAAGTGTATACATAGTAGCATGATGTTAGAGCTTATGTTTTATAACGTGAGATTATTTTTATTATGTATTCAAGGACGGAACTGAAAAAAGAAGAGATAGAGAGTATTCAAAGTCCCGTATATGAAACATTAGAGTAATGTATGTATGAGCGAGTAAAAGTGTGTAAAAGTAAAATGAAAGTGTGCACCTGATGTGTAAGAGAGTAAAGGATAAAAATTATCATGTATTCTTTGGAGATGTTGTTGAATTTGAGTGTCTTATTTCCGAAGGGTGAGTTTTTTGGGTGGTCTTGTGCCAAGAGCAAGTTTTTTGGGTGGTCTCATGCCAAGAGTGAGATTTTTCGGTGATTTCATGCCAAGAGTGAGTTTTTTGGGGGATCTCATGCCAAGAGTGTGTTTTTTGGGTGATCTCACTCCAAGATAAGAGTGTTGGGGAGAAAGGTTTAGTTTTTCTATCCTTCCATGATGCTTCCTACTAAGAACCACTACAAATGGTATGTACCTAATTTATAACCTATTTTTCATGTTATAACTGATTGAATGTATTATGTAACTTTAGGAAATTTCCTACTACTATAAAATTGTACTGTAAACTCTTGGAAACTATGTTAAATTGATAAATTTATTATTTTTCCCTGAGGACACAAGTACCCACCGCTAGTATCCAGGACTAGGTACTGGTGTCTTCTCTTGTTTTTGGGTCCAAGTCTGATTCTAACCCAATTTGTGATTGTGTTCCTATGTTGATTCTATACTATGTTATTTTGATCTATAGCTCTAAGATGATGGAAGGAAAATTTATCCACCCAACAGATGCCCCCCTCATTTGGGGTGCATGCAATGACTTTAGGAGAATGTGATCCAAAGGAGAGAACCTGATAATGATTTGAAGTTGATACCTATAGGGGGTAGGGGATGTGGCATGGTATAAACTAGGGCACATGCAAACAAAAGAGGATAGAAAAGTGTTAGTGAAAAGGAGAAAGCACTTGATTTGAAGACAATATCACAAGAAAGTATGAAGACAGGTCATGGACCATGTAAAGTGGCTTTACCGACATGAAACAAATCCCTCAAATCTTTCATGAGACAATCAGGTCCGAAGTAGCCAATAATGAAACAATGTAGTAAGCATGAGAATTTGTCATGTCCTACAACTACGTGGAATAGAGATATTTGAATAGTCTTAATGTAGAAATTGATAGTTAACCAGTAGGTAGAATATCATCAACATCAAGGTAAAAGTTATACATAATATCCTCACCATTATCATGATGGAGATATAAGTAGTATGTAAGGATCAAATTTTATAGTAGTGAAAGTAACTGATTAGTATATAAGAATAAGTAATCCATGATTCTTATACCAGGCCCGAGGGGCCTCTTTGAGGCCATAGTAGAGATCTTCAGAGTAGAAAAGGTAAGATTCCCCCAAGATCCTTAATGGAGACTGGTAAAGAGTGGTAGTCGAGCATTAGGCATCCATGTATGATTTCCTCCTATGAAATGCCCATGTAACAAGCTACTCTTCAGATGCCCATAGTAGTATATGGGCCACCCCTATATATGCTAAAAAATCAAGTACAAGGCATACATAATCTATAGTTGCAACGGGTAGCAAAAATATTTGAGCAATCAATACCTGTCAACATGTGAGTAGAACAAGATAACATTTGTAACAATGAAACCAAGATCTGTATATGTTTTGCAAGTGTGACCCATCAACTATGCGATTTGAAAGTTGTAGAATACCCACTGACACCTAATCATATTTCTTCCTTTCAGAAGACATACCAAATTGCAAGTATTATTATTCATTAAATGAAAAATACCTCAGCAGTCATTAGATCATCCTAGTCTTGTATCCCATGAGTTCTTCATAAGGAAATGATTGTTATGTGTCTGACTAAGAGTGGACTACCTAACAAAAAATTCCAGACATACTGTAATAATGTGTAGTGATGATGCCTAGTAGATGATGTGAAGATCATGTACTAAAAGGTGCTTCCTTAGAAAATATACTAAGTATGAAACACTAGAGGCATAGACCTAGGCAACATGTAGTGAGGAATAAAATATGTGAACTAACGATGTGGTCATGCTCATAACCTCCTCATGAAGCCTCCTAAAAAGAGGGATCCTCAAGATGATATAATAGGAAAGAAGTATGCATGTAATAAGATGAATAATCATGAGTGTAGCAAGAGTAGACGATGTCAGGTAAAACTGATGACAGTGTGCCCTCAAAAAACAACCTCATGAACCGTATCACTAGAGTGCGTAATCGGGTAATAAGGGGGAATTATCATGTCCTCATAATGTGGATACAAAGATGATATAGGGTAATTCTCATCAGTATCCAAGGATTTCCTTGATCTTCTTTAGCACTAAGAGATAGAAAAGACTCCTTGTGTGAGAAGTGCATATGATGAGAAGCATGTAGAGTAGCATATAACCATAACTATGTGTAAAAACTATTGACTAAGTATAACAATGGTTGACAAAAGATATACCAGTGTTTTACCATGTCAACATTGGAAGGAGGTGGAAAAATATAGAGATACCAAGATCCTACCTGGATGTTTTGTGACTACATTCTCTAAGCAGTCTAAGGCTTTACCCATTCGGTTGTAATAGACTAGATGTAGCATTATGCGTATTACAAATACCATGGAAAAAAGTAAGTGCATGAATAAGGATAAACTTATTCTTAGATTCAGAAGACTCTTTTTGTTTAGAGTTTTTAATTCTTTGAGGCTCATTAGAATGAATTTTGTGATGGAATAAGGGGTAGAGAAACAAGATTTACCAAAATAAATAGGTTTTCCCTTTGGGAAGATCTTAGGTATTAGAGTAGCTACTGAATTAGCCTTTATGACCATAGATAGAAATACGTCAGATGTTAGGTGATAGTTTGAATTCTTCCATGGATGTAACAAGATATTGTCAAACCATAGTGAATGGTTCTAAGCATATGTATCTTGGAATGTGTCAGGATAAGGCATTCATTGCTAAAGACAAACAGGTAGAAATACTATAATTTGTGAATAGGGACGGTGTGGAGACTTATGATAGACATTGGTTAAACACACTCTTCGTCTTTTTTATCTCTTCCACTCCCATTCGAGATTGTTTCAACAATTTCTTGAGGACTATCATGGGTACCAGATAGTCTATAATTGATCATGTAAATTATTCAACACTAATAGAGGTGCACCTCAATTTCAGGAGTAGCATGTGAAATCTCATGTGATCTACCTTACCATCATGTATCCTTCTAATTTCATCAGGAGTATTTTGATATGAGGTGTGGACATTTACTCCAGCAGTATCCATGGAAGAATGTACTATCACTTACATAAGTGTCCTATTAAACCTATAATGGCTCAGATTTAATATGTGTATGCATAAGTAGATACAGACGTCAATGATAGCCTATCACCAAAGTATAATGCAAGAATCATGAGGCATGCAACAAGAACGCCCAAAATTTGCACTTTATAGATTGCAAGTTCCCATATTTAGGGAATATGAGAACACTATTCCCAATTTTAGTGTGTTTCTCAAAATAAATAGCATCCAATGGAACAAACATGATACAAAGAGTACATGGACTTTTGATAAGTAGAATGACACTTAAATGCAAGGTATTGATCAAAAGATACAAGTTTATTAAGTTTTTTCTCTAATATTTATTTCAGTTGGCACTGTATAGAAAATAAAATTCTTTTTTCTTTCACTAGATATACAATAGGGAAGCATTGGAATCAAAGGGATGGGAAGCCATGAAAGATCTGATAATGGGCATGTAAGGAACGGGTTCACCAAATAATTTAATTTAAATTTAATTAAATATTAATTTCGAAGTAAATATTATAATGAATGATGTACAAGTGAGTAAATATAATAAGACATAAGAAATAAACCTGCAATGATATGAAACCCTAAGCTAAAGGAAGAGAGAATGTGACTTAGCTGATTTCGGACAATATAGAGATGATTTAGGCAGGAGAATTGTCAAAATAGACTGGAAGTAATGTCATCAAGACTCACGGGAGGTTCTGGAACTTAGAGATGTACAGGAAAGAAGCGCCCATAGGAGGACAAGAGCACCTGGGCACTAGTGGCTGATTTGGGTGCTACTGTCCAGCTAGATGCTTAGGTTATGATCTTTTCTGGGTTAGAATATCTTTGTTTCTAATCCTCTTTTGTCACTCTATTTTCATTCTAATGTCATCAGTCATACTTTTAACCTCTAAAATATATAGCTAGTTGCACATGCCCAGAAACCACATCAAACCTATTAAAGAAGATGCAAAACAGGGATTCAGACTGACCTCAAAAGTCACCCAAAGATTGATCTTACGACTGATTGTTCCACTACATCTCAAAATCCATGTAATTCAGTGTGAATGTGTATGTAATGATTCCCTACATTTCCCTTGTGCATGTTGCATTATGATAGCGGGCTAGATCTAGAATCCTCCAAGTATGAAAATGTCAAAGATGAAATAAAAGGAACTTCCCCTCCTATGTTGTGTATGCATAGTGATGTATCCCTTGTCCCTTGTATGAATTTTCTAGATGTATTCCTTTAAAATTATCTTGCGCATTTAATTTAAGCTTAGGTGATAGTAGATAATGCTTAGTGATTGGCCTTTGATTTTGGATAAGTAACTAAGTATATATCTGATTCCCTTGTTTGAATTTCATAATTGACAACTAAAAGTCCAACCCAAAGTATTAAAAGATGTCCAAGAAGTAAAATATACCCAAAAGGATAAGAAAAGGATAGAGAGGGTCAGGTTTTCCTAGGCGCTAGTTTCCAATGTCATTAAATATAAATAAGTCAAGTTTTGGCATGGTTGTAAGATGTGTAAGACAAAAAGAAGACAAGAGATAAAGCAAAAGGCCAAAAGGAGTTATCCACCACTTGTTTTATTGCCTAGGAATCATATGTATATTATTATGCTTTTAGACCTATTAATTTACCCAAGTACATATATTTTGTGTCTACACAAGGCATACAAAAACACAAAATACATGTTTTCATATAGAATAGTCATATACAAGCGTTTCAATTTTCACTAGTTATTTTCCAATGGAAATATGTATTTCTTTATTTTTCAATCATACTTACAAACCTCCTAAGCCTTCTTAACTCTTCCTTCGTGTTCTCCACCTCAATATTTTTTCTAAAACCTCTAGTTAACTCTCCCAACTCAAATTCATCCTTCTAACATCAATTTGAGGTAGTTACATTCTTAATTCAAGGTTACCAAAACATGGTACATGATGACCATAGGTTAAGAAACCCTAACAAAAAGGTGAATACATATTATTTAACTCTCATAAGGAATTTAGTTCCCTTTACATCAATAAGAATTCTCACACATTACATTAGACATCTTCATTTTGACTTAGAAATTAAAATTTTCAAAAGAAGCATTTTGAAGGGAAATACCAAAAGGTCCCTAAACACCCAAGAAGGAATGCAGGGAGGTTAGAAACCACTCTAAGACACCTAAAATTCCCTTAATACCTAGATCAAATAGAAATTTGATGAAAGCCAATATTTGGACTATGTATATAATGATGTTCCTACATCAACAACACTCTAATGTATAATTTATAAGTAATGAATTTGGATTAATCTAGATAATAATTTTAATAATCAATATTTATTTAAAAATTATCTCCATTTCTGTATTGAATTTGTAACTTATATGATTATTTTTTTTAATATTGGTAAATAGTTTTTTGAAAGGGACTATACCCTTGTGTACAAAGGAGGCCTAAAAGCCTGAATAAGAGAGAGGAGCAGAGAAGCTGTATCAAAGCACAAAAGTTACAGCAAAGAACACCGAAGCCTAGAAACAGCAACACAAACGAGACTTAACAGCAAAACAACGGCAACAAAACAGCAAGCCTACAGCCAAGAAGCAGTAGTAAAACTGGACTACTTCTTGGCCGCTTGATCAATACTCATCTTTACTTTTTCCAAGCATGGTACATACCCAGCGTGGTCATATGAGCAGCATCCGTCTTATCGAGCTCCTCTCTGGTTCTTTTACTCTCTTTCTCATTGCCCCAAAGAGTCATCGGGACACCGCTGAGATGCGAAACACTTCTTGCATGACCTTCGATGAATTCCTCTATGGCCCTCAATGCTGCAATATTATACTCATGCCTAGTCTTTCGTTTTCCCAAGGCGGGAGTCTAGGGAGGTCAGTTTTTTGTATATTTCATCAAGCTGGCTATTGCCAATGCTCCCTTCTCCCTCAATGCTTTTTTTGCCTTTTTGCTTAGCAAGATTTTTTACCTCATCCTTCAGCAATTTAAGCTCAGCCTCTAAGGCCTCCAATCTTCTAGAAGGGTTATCCGTTGGTGCCGCCTGGGGACTGGCACTACTAATGTTCAGCAGATCACGAGCAATGTCATCCAAAGGTTCATCCCCCTCAGCAGTAGACTCAAGGTTGAGTCTCCTAGAAGCCCTGGTGACACGTTAGAAGTAGAGACAGTGTGGGTGGCAGGGGCAGCAGCAGGAGGAAAAGAAGGAGAAGCATGAGCAGCCTGCATGGGGGCATCAGCACCGGAGGCGGGGGCAGCAGCAGGGACAGCAGGGGAGACAGGACTGGCAGCAACGGAGCCCAACAAAGCCAGGCCGGGAGAGGGAGGGAGACCGGGAATTTAATAAGGCAGTGCTTGTGAATAAGCAGAATAAGCCCTTGGTGAAGGGGAACCGCCCGGGTATGCTTCTGGAACTCCAAAATGGAGCGCTCAAGAGAGTTTAACAGATAGTGGGGGAAGCAAACCAACCTACTCCTACGAAAGTGATTCAAAAAGACAAGGTGCTTGGCAGGGACAGTAACAAACCTGCCTTCCAAGGATATGTAGCGAATCATCATGCGGGTGACTTCATCATACGGAGAAGGAATTGAATTAACAAGCAGACCCGCGGTGTTGAATATAAGCTTCTCCTCCTCCTCCACAAATCTTCTCTCTTCAGCCTCTTTGATAACCCTCTTGTTGAAGAAGTGGTATCCTTCCAAGTTGAGGCCAGTCGCTTCGGCTATGAGTTCGTCATTAATAAGAATCTTCTGCCCTCCATAGTCGACCATCCTCTCATTCCATTCCTTGGCAAAGCGAACAGAGATGCTTTGATCATGCCCTTGCACTCTCTCCACAAAGTTGGTGAATCTGCCAATACTAAGAATGTTCCAGAGCTCAGTGTTATCTTTCCAGTCAGGGTCTGCACACGGCTCAATCTGGCAGGGAGGCCCTCCCATCTTCACAAGGATGTGCTGGTTACAACAATTTTCAAAATACCTTTGGGCGTTGAGAGTGGTTCGTTTCTCACCGTTGCGGGTCGCATAAAAATGGGAACTGTAGCCGTTGGTCCTCCCACGAACGGCTGTAGGATTGCCGATCTGAGTCTGCGTGAAGTCGCGCGTGAAAACCCTTATCCTGTCAGCTTCACCTTGTAGTTATCTTCGGTTTTCGCGGAGCTTGGCAACCGAATATCAACAGCTATTGTACTTCCCGCGTGCGCTGTTTTTAAATTTAGATAACGCCACTTGAAGTTCCTAAAAAATTGCTATCATTTGGAGTAGATATCATATGCCACGCCAAATAAACTAAAAACAGCACCTGTGGAAGAATTTATGGATTTCCTCCAAAGATTAAAGCATATCTTTAGAGATTGTTTGCGTGTGAAGGTCCGCATGTATGTTGTTGTGAAGCTGATTAGGGATACTATCATTATCCCAAATAGTGAAATTTATATTATGCCATAATGGCCAGTGCATCGGCCAGCTTGTTCCTGCCCTGTAAGTATGTAGATTCTGATGCTGTGAAGGTATGACTGATGCTTATGGACTCAGAGATAAATATTTGATACTCCAGCTAGGAGAAGAGGACTGATTAAGCAGATTAATAATATTAGGGAGTCCCCTTCAACAATGAGTTCTGGATATTTGGCCCGAGCAACTCTCAAACCCAGAGAACAGATAAAGCTTCTGCAAAATGTTGGTTTGGATGCCCATTTTTCCAGCATATGCGCAATAAATTACCTTTATGGTCCCGTATTTCCTTCCTCCTCCACTGCTGTTCCAGGGTTCCCTTAAAGGCACCATCAAAGTTCAGCTTGAACCAATTGGATTTCAGGGGGATGCCATTGACCAAAGATCTATCCACACTATTCCGGGGTTTGTCTCCATATCCTATCGGCACTTTAAAGAGTTGCTTTTCATTTTCAGGGTAACCATTGTTCTTATGAGGTTTAAATCTGGCCATGTCCTCTTTGATGCCTTGGGAGATCTTGCCAGTGAAGTGAGTTTTAAAAATTCTGCTTCTTATTTCTAAAAACTAATATTATTTTCTATCCTTCCAGATCCTCCAAATTAAATTCGGGATGCTATTTCAGTTCTTCTGATAGCACAATGTCTGAATGGGGGTTCCATTGGTTCCACAGCTGATAAGATCCTCCGGCTCACCCAGAAGCTTCAAAATTGGGAAAGGACAAAGTTTCCAACTCTAAAGGCATAATCACAGTGTATGAACATGATGTCGAATGTCTTCAGAGTTATTCCTACAAAGTGGGCACCAATTGGGAAATAAATCTCTTTTCATCAAATTGTCAGGGTGAGAATTTGCCTCTGATGCCAGCCAAAGAAAAAATTTATTTTGGGGGTTAACTCCGGCATCCCAGATCAAGTTCCGTTAAGTCGATTGGCCTTTGATTTTGGATAAGTACTAATTATATATCTGATTCCCTTGTTTGATTTCATAATTGACAACTAAAGAGTCAAAAAAAACAACCCAAAGTCTTAAAAGATGCCAAGAAGTAAAATTACCCAAAGGAATAAGAAAGGTTAGAGATGGTCCAGGTGTCCTAGGCCTAGTTTTTCCAATGTCATTAAATATAAAATAAGTCAAGTTTTGGCATGGTTGTAGATGTGTAAGACCAAAAGAAGACAAGAGATAAAGCAAAAGGCCAAAAGGAGTTATCCACCACTTGTTTTATTGCCTAGGAATCATATGTATATATTATGCTTTTAGACCTATTAATTTACCCAAGTACATATATTTTGTGTCTACACAAGGCATACAAAAACACAAAATACATGTTTTCATATAGAATAGTCATATACAAGCGTTTCAATTTTCACTAGTTATTTTCCAATGGAAATATGTATTTCTTTATTTTTCAATCATACTTACCAAACCTCCTAAGCCTTCTTAACTCTTCCTTCGTGTTCTCCACCTCAATATTTTTTCTAAAACCTCTAGTTAACTCTCCCAACTCAAATTCATCCTTCTAACATCAATTTGAGGTAGTTACATTCTTAATTCAAGGTTACCAAAACATGGTACATGATGACCATAGGTTAAGAAACCCTAACAAAAAGGTGAATACATATTATTTAACTCTCATAAGGAATTTAGTTCCCTTTACATCAATAAGAATTCTCACACATTACATTAGACATCTTCATTTTGACTTAGAAATTAAAATTTTCAAAAGAAGCATTTTGAAGGGAAAATACCAAAAGGTCCCTAAACACCCAAGAAGGAATGCAGGGAGGTTAGAAAACACTCTAAGACACCTAAAATTCCCTTAATACCTAGATCAAATAGAAATTTGATGAAAGCCAATATTTGGACTATGTATATACTGATGTTCCTACATCAACAACACTCTAATGTATAATTTATAAGTAATGAATTTGGATTAATCTAGATAATAATTTTAATAATCAATATTATTTAAAATTATCTCCATTTCTGTATTGAATTTGTAACTTATATGATTATTTTTTTTAATATTGGTAAATAGTTTTTGAAAGGGACTATACCCTTGTGTACAAAAGGAGGCCTAAAAGCCTGAATAAGAGAGAGGAGCAGAGAAGCTGTATCAAAGCACAAAAGTTACAGCAAAGAACACCGAAGCCTAGAAACAGCAACACAAACGAGACTTAACAGCAAAACAACGGCAACAAAACAGCAAGCCTACAGCCAAGAAGCAGTAGTAAAACTGGACTACTTCTTGGCCGCTTGATCAATACTCATCTTTACTTTTTTTCCAAGCATGGTACATACCCCAGCGTGGTCATATGAGCAGCATCCGTCTTATCGAGCTCCTCTCTGGTTCTTTTACTCTCTTTCTCATTGCCCCAAAGAGTCATCGGGACACGCTGAGATGCGAAACACTTCTTGCATGACCTTCGATGAATTCCTCTATGGCCCTCAATGCTGCAATATTATACTCATGCCTAGTCTTCGTTTTCCCAAGGCGGGAGTCTAGGGAGGTCAGTTTTTTGTATATTTCATCAAGCTGGCTATTGCCAATGCTCCCTTCTCCCTCAATGCTTTTTTGCCCTTTTTGCTTAGCAAGATTTTTTTACCTCATCCTTCAGCAATTTAAGCTCAGCCTCTAAGGCCTCCAATCTTCTAGAAGGGTTATCCGTGGTGCCGCCTGGGGACTGGCACTACTAATGTTCAGCAGATCACGAGCAATGTCATCCAAAGGTTCATCCCCCTCAGCAGTAGACTCAAGGTTGAGTCTCCTAGAAGCCCTGGTGACACGTTTAGAAGTAGAGACAGTGTGGGTGGCAGGGGGGCAGCAGCAGGAGGAAAAGAAGGAGAAGCATGAGCAGCCTGCATGGGGGCATCAGCACCGGATGGCGGGGGGCAGCAGCAGGGACAGCAGGGGAGACAGGACTGGCAGCAACGGAGCCCAACAAAGCCAGGCCGGGAGAGGGAGGGAGACCGGGGAATTTAATAAGGCAGTGCTTGTGAATAAGCAGAATAAGCCCTTGGTGAAGGGGAACCGCCCGGGTATGCTTCTGGAACTCCAAAATGGAGCGCTCAAGAGAGTTTAACAGATAGTGGGGGAAGCAAACCAACCTACTCTACGAAAGTGATTCAAAAAGACAATGTGCTTGGCAGGGACAGTAACAAACCTGCCTTCCAAGGATATGTAGCGAATCATCATGCGGGTGACTTCATCATACGGAGAAGGAATTGAATTAACAAGCAGACCCGCGGGTGTTGAATATAAGCTTCTCCTCCTCCTCCACAAATCTTCTCTCTTCAGCCTCTTTGATAACCCTCTTGTTGAAGAAGTGGTATCCTTCCAAGTTGAGGCCAGTCGCTTCGGCTATGAGTTCGTCATTAATAAGAATCTTCTGCCCTCCATAGTCGACCATCCTCTCATTCCATTCCTTGGCAAGCGAACAGAGATGCTTTGATCATGCCCTTGCACTCTCTCCACAAAGTTGGTGAATCTGCCAATACTAAGAATGTTCCAGAGCTCAGTGTTATCTTTCCAGTCAGGGTCTGCACACGGCTCAATCTGGCAGGGAGGCCCCTCCCATCTTCACAAGGATGTGCTGGTTACAACAATTTTCAAAATACCTTTGGGCGTTGAGAGTGGTTCGTTTCTCACCGTTGCGGGTCGCATTAAAAATGGGAACTGTAGCCGTTGGTCCTCCCACGAACGGCTGTAGGATTGCCGATCTGAGTCTGCGTGAAGTCGCGCGTGAAAACCCTTATCCTGTCAGCTTTCACCTTGTAGTTATCTTCGGTTTTCGCGGAGCTTGGCAACCGAATATCAACAGCTATTGTACTTCCCGCGTGCGCTGTTTTTAAATTTAGATAACTCCACTTGAAGTTCCTAAAAAAATTGCTATCATTTGGAGTAGATATCATATGCCACGCCAAATAAACTAAAACAGCACCTGTGGAAGAATTTATGGATTTCCTCCAAAGATTAAAGCATATCTTTAGAGATTGTTTGCGTGTGAAGGTCCGCATGTATGTTGTTGTGAAGCTGATTAGGGATACTATCATTATCCCAAATAGTGAAATTTATATTAATGCCATAATTGGCCATTGCATCGGCCAGCTTGTTACCTTCCCTGTAAGTATGTATGATTCTGATGCTGTTGAAGGTATGACTGATGCTTATGGACTCAGAGATAAAATATTTGATACTCCAGCTAGGAGAAGAGGACTGATTAAGCAGATTAATAATATTAAGGGAGTCCCCTTCAACAATGAGGTTCTGGATATTTTGGGCCCGAGCAACTCTCAAACCCCAGAGAACAGATAAAGCTTCTGCAAAATGATTGGTTTGGATTCCCATTTTTCCAGCATATGCAACAATCAAA
Organism: Taxus chinensis; assembly: GCA_019776745.2. Lineage (NCBI taxonomy): Eukaryota > Viridiplantae > Streptophyta > Pinopsida > Cupressales > Taxaceae > Taxus > Taxus chinensis. The sequence goes on along the minus strand of CM034154.1, from coordinate 700,831,408 downwards.
TTACCTTTATGGTCCCGTATTGCTCCTCCTCCAGCTGCTGTTCCAGGGTTCCCCTTAGAGGCACCATCAAAGTTCAGCTTGAACCAATTGGATTCAGGGGGATGCCATTTGACCAAAGATCTATCCACACTATTCCCGGGGTTGCTCCAATATCCGATCTGCCAATTTGATAAGATGTGCTTTTCATTTTCAGGGTAACAATTGTTCTTAGGAGGTTTAAATCTGGCCATGTCCTCTTTGATGCCTTGGGAGATCTTGCCAGTAGTGAGTTTAAAATTCTGCTTCTTATTTCTAAAAACTATATTATTTCTATCCTTCCAGATCCTCCAAATTAAATGCGGGATGGCTAATTTCCAGATTCTTCTGATAGCACAATGTCTGAATGGTGGGTTCCATTGGTTCCACAGCTGAGTAAGATCCTCCGGCATCACCCAGAGAGCTTCAAATTTGGAAAGGACAAAGTTCCAAACTCTAAAGGCATAATCACAGTGTATGAACAGATGTCTAATGTCTTCATAGTTTATTCCTACAAAGGTGGCACCAATTGGGAATGATAAATCCTCTTTTCATCAAATTGTCAGTGGTGAGAATTTTGCCTCTGATGGCCAGCCAAAGAAAAAAATTTATTTTGGGGGTTAACTCAGGCATCCAGATCAAGTTCCAGTTAAAGTCTGATTGGTTAATGTGGAAAAGACTGGTATAACCAGATTTGACTGAGTATTTACCCTCGTGTGAATTGCTCCAGATCAGCTCATCCTTGGAATCCAGCTGACACAAAGGGAAGAGATCCAAAAGGTCTTGGAGGAGGAAATAGTCTGTTTCAGTTCAATACTCTCCATAGTAAGTCTTTCCAATTCTTGTTGGTGCCATTTCCATCAATGTAGTCCTTGACTTTAGTTCCATATTTTCTTATAAGACTGTCCTTAGCAGTCCCAAATCTCTCCAAGAGATTATCATTGGACCAGTTATCCTCCCAGAAGTTAATGTCACTGCCATCCCCAATTTTCCATTTGCTTCCCTTCTTAATGAAGTTTCTACTCTTAACCAGATTATTCCAAAAAATGGAACCATTGGGGAGTTGCTCATCATGCAGATAGGAGTAAACAGCTTGCTGATTCAAGTATTTTGTTTTAATGACATCAATCCAGGGTTGTTTCTCAGAAAGCAATCTCCAGCCCATCTTAGCAATGAGTGCCTCATTCATTTTCTCAATATTTTTTATTCCCAGCCCTCCCCTAGATTTAGGGGTGCAGACTTTATCCCAGGCCACAAGGTGAAATCTGAACTTTTCTTCCATGCCTTGCCATAAAATTTTTTTCTGAATCCTTTCAATTTTCTCTCTGAAGGAGGAAGGAATTTTGAATAGTGACATGATATATATGGGCAAACTTTGGAGTGTGCTTTTAATGAGAAGGCACTTACCAGCACTAGAGAGAGTGGTCCCTTTCCAACCGGCCATTTTTTTCTGAAATCTCGTCAATAAATCATCCCACACCGTGTGAGAGACTTTCTTCGTGCCAAGAGGGAGGCCTAAGTACGTTGCTGGAAGAGTACCAATTTTACAGCCCAGAATTTTAGCAATCTTGAGTTGTCTTTCCCCAGGGGTGTTAAAGAAAAAAAGGATGCTTTTGTTGTAATTGATCTCTTGCCCGGAAGCAGATTCATAAAGCTGCAGAAGAGCCTTGATAGCTTTAGCTTCAACCACTGAGGCCAGAAGAAGAAGGATAGTGTCGTCTGCAAACTGTTGATGAGAGACAGTTTGGCTGAGAGAAGTGGGTTTAGAACCATTTAAAAGGCCGTCTTCCACCGCTCTGCTAATTGTTCTACTAAGGCTGTCAGCCAGAAGGATGAAGAGAAGGGGGGAGATGGGGTCTCCCTGCCTTAGACCTCTGCTGCTGGTGAAGAAACCCACAGGCTCTCCATTAACAACCACAGAGAACCTGGCTGTAGATATACATGATTTAACAATTTTTCTAAACTTTTCTGTGAACCCAAATTTAGATAGAATCCTGTCAAGGAAGACCCAAGAAACTTTGTCAAAGGCTTTATTCATGTCGAGCTTAAGGATCATGTTTGCCTTTTTGTTATTTTCCATAGAATGCATAGTTTCGTGTACCATAATCACACCGTCTTGTATTATCCTGCCTTTAATGAAGCCACTCTGCTGCTTTGAGATGAGATCCTTCATTATGAGCTGCAGCCTAGAAGCAATAATTTTGGTGAAGATTCGAAAAATAGCATTAACCAGACTGATGGGTCTGAAATCCTTGAAATCTTTTGCATTCATTTTCTTAGGTGCCAGCACAATGTGTGTGTTATTGAGTTCTTTTAGAAGATTTCCCGATCTAAAAAATTCATTAACCGCTTTGAGAAGATCCTCCGAGCATATTTCCCAGAATTTCTGAAAAAAATTAATGGAGAATCCATCCGGTCCAGGAGCCTTATCCCCCTCAAGAGAAAAAACAGCCTTTTTAGCTCATCAAGCGCGACCGCTTTAGTGATATCTCTGAATTTCTGGTCTTCAATATCATTCTGGGGGATTGCCTCTAGCATGAAGGAAATAGCTTCCGGATTGCTGACATTACTCTCTCTAAGAAGATTTTTGTAGAATTCAAGTGCTTGCTTCTTAATGCTGTTTGGATTTTTAGTAATACTTCCGTTGCTTTTAGAAACCTCTAATATCCTATTACTGGCTCTGTGCTTTAGAGTGGTCATGTGAAAGAACTTTGTATTCCTGTCCCCCTCTTTAAGCCAGATAGCCCTTGATTTAAGGCGCCAAAAGGATTCTTCTCTACTGCATATCGTGTGTAACTCAGAAAGAATTCTCTTTTCATTTACTTCATCTTCAACTGATCTCCCCATAGTATCCATTTTTAACTCAAGATCCTGAAGCTTCTGTTTTAATTCTTTCTTTTTTCCGAAGATGTTTCCAAAAACATTTTTGTTCCAAAGTTTGACTTGCTTTTTGACATTTTTGAGTTTTTGGACCAATCTGTACTGGGTAGTGCCTTCCCCATTCCAATCCCACCATTCCTTTATTCTATCATAGATATCAACGTGCTCCATCCACATTTTTTCAAATTTGAATGAGCTTCTTGCAGGTTTGGTCCAATTTAGAAAGCTTAAAGCAATCGGATTATGATCCGATCCAATTCTGGGCAGGGAAGAGAGGTAAAAGTCTTGGCTAAGAATCCAGTTTGCTGAGATAAGAGCCCTGTCCAGTCTCACCTGAATGAGCCCCTTTCCCACCCTTCTATTGTTCCAAGTATACTTATTACCATGCAGATCCACATCAATGAGGTTTTGTTCAGTGATAAAATCAGCAAAATCCTCCATACCATTAGAGAAGGTGGGGGTTCCCCCAAACTTTTCGCCTGGGTTTAGAGGGGAGTTGAAATCTCCCATGATAAGCCAGTTAGCAGAACTGTGCTGGTTTCTAAAGATTTTAAGATCAGCCCATAGTTTTCTTCTACCACTAGCAGAGTTAGGGGCATAGATATTAGACAAGATCCATTCACACTTTTTTTCAATAGTGACAAACTTAATTGCAAGATGATTAAAATTATCACTAAGGATCATACCAGTACAGTGCCTTTTATCCCAAAGAGTTGCCAGCCCTCCGGAAGCACCCTGAGAATCAACAGCCGCCATTTCAGAGCTATCCCAAAAATTATTTTTAATATTATCCATGGTCATTGCTTTCATCTTAGTTTCTTGAAGAATCAAAATGCTGGGGTTACTGGAGTCCCGTAACTCCTTGATGTTTCTTTGCTTAGAGTAACCGTTAAGGCCTCTAATATTCCAAGATATGATCTTCATATGGAATGGTTGGTAGTTGGATTTTCTTGGTGGTTCAGTTGTCGCTGAACACCATCTGCAATATCCCTCTCTGTTTTCTTAGCTCTGAGAGTTTTTTTAGAGGGTCTTCCTCTTTTCGAGCTTCCTCCAAAATCAGCTAATCGTCTAACTGAAGATCTGGTTTTTCTGGAGGTAGAGGTGTCCCAATTGTCAATTTCCTTTTTCTTTTCACTATAAAGTGATTCTGGGATCCTTTCAAAGCCTTCCATTCTTTTTTTTTTCTTTTTTGAGATGACCAAAGTGAACCCAGAGTCTGGATCTTCCTTTTCCTTGGTAGGCGTAATCTCCCCTTCCTCTTGTTCCTTATGAATATTGACAGGAGTGTGATTGCAACAGACCTGCTCAGTCACTGTTGACATGCTGAGGTATGGCAGCGGATCCTCAATTCCTTTCTCTCCAGTAGGGAGAGACTCCAGGGGCTCAAACACCCTCATATCCTCCTTGATACAAGCTTCCTTTCTAACGAAAGGCAGGATTTCTTTCTCTTCTGAACCAGAAGGGATTAAATAGGTCTTCTTTTCCATGGTAGGCGTGATCCCCCCTACCTTTTGTTCCTTATGGATACTGTCAGGAGTATGACCAGAAGCAGTTTTGAGGCTGCAACAGTCCTGCGCAGTCGCTGTTGAAATGCTGAGGTATGGCAGCGGATCTGCATTTCCTGTCTCTCCAGAAGAGAGGATCGCCAGGGGTTCACTCACATCCATATTCTCCTTGTTGCAAGCTTCCTCTCTAATGAATGTCAGGATTTCTTTCTCATCTGAACCAGAAGGGATTAAACCTTCTTGTTCGTTCACTTCCAAGGAATCCTTAGCAAGGTCATCCTTCACAGAAGTTTCAAAAGGTTTGTCCGGAGATGCCTTCATAGTTTTGACCACTACTTCATTGTTGGGGGAAGCTATTGTAGCATCTTTGGGACGCCAGACAAGATGTTTCTTAATATGAGTTCTAAAACCCCCTTTTTTCTTTTTTTTCCCCCTGCTATTTAACTGCACATTTCTCTGGCTGGGACCTTTATCTTCAGTTTTCCTTTCCTGGCTTGGATCCTTGTTGACTTTGTTTAGATCTACGTCAATCTCAGGCTGAACAGAAACCAAAAGAGGGGTCTTCTTCTTGTTGCAGTTTTCGTCAGAGTGACCAATGCTTTGGCATCGCTTACATCTTAAGGTCTCAACTTCAATTCTTTGAGTCCAGGATCCAAATCTAGTTTTCAATATTATGTGCTCTGGAAACTCCTGATCAATGGCTGAGACAATGCAGAACCGAGCAAAAGCAAGCCTGGATCTGTTTCTTGTGGGTCCATCTAATCCCATAGGTGAGCCAAGGTATTTTGCAATATTTAACAGTATTTCATCATCCCATAGATGCAATGGCAATCCTGGTAGCCTACACCAGATAGGAATGGTGTTTATGTTTTCTGTATTTGGATCAAAACCCGGATACCATTTTTTCAAAAAAAGACCCATATTTCCCAACCACCAGGGGCCTCCAAGTAACACCGAATCTAAATCCTCTTGTTGGTTAAATTTAGCCAAGAAAAAACCTTTTGGCATAATGGTAATGCTTAGGGCTCCCTTGGGTTTCCATTTTCTCATAGCCCATTTTCTAATGAAATCAATATTAGGTCTAGAGCCAAGAAACTTACCAACGAGGGAGAGGTTTGTTTTGTTTAAAGCTCTATCAACAAAACCATCTGGGACCCTAAGACAGGTGGCACCCTCTTTTTTCCATTTCCCATGTGAACTGTTCAGTGCTTTTCGGACCCACCTTGAGGTTAGGGCTTTGAAAAAGCTTATTCCAAGCCAAAGGTGTGGATCTCAGTATTTCCTCCTTTTCTCTGCTAGCCGTCCGATTGCAGTCTGAGATCTGCTTTTCCTCAGCAAGTTTTGTCATAGGGTAAATGCAGGAAGTTGATGGACAAATATAGGGTCATCCGTGGACATCATATTGCAAATAACAACATAATATCAACTTGTAGGGATTATTAGCAATACATAAACTCAAAATTAGACAAAATTATATTAATATGAATCGTAGCATCAGGAATATAGTTTCTAAAATACTAATTTTTGTAAAAAATGGACAAGATTAGCTATATTAAACACTCGAAATTCAATGACTTGGTTTTTTTTTTTAAAAACGCCGATAAGATTATAGTCCATTTGCCCACAATTTGGATGACCAAAAATTGATATATTTTTTTTTCCTTTGGTGAGAAGTTATATGCCACTATCTATCTTGGGATGGATTTTATTTTGTATTTTTTTGAGTAATATTTTATTTTTTATGATTTTTTCCGTGAAAGTAATATGAAAACATAAAGAAAACAGAGCACTTTCCGTTTGCCCGCCATAACTTCATCAAAAAATATTGAAATAAAAAAAAAAAATTTGAACATGTATATAATTTCACCATGGTTGGGATGGTATAAGTTTTATCACATTCTGATAAGTGAAACAAATTTTTCAGTCTTAAACGTAGACATAAACATTCACAGGAAAAAGTGTCTTAAAGACCTACTATTAGTAAAAAATTATAAAATGATATTTATCGTCTTCTATTCACTTTAAAATTAGTATTTCTACAAAGCTAATAGTCTCCCCTACACAATGGTACCATTTTTATGACATAGTTTTTACTTTTCGGCATGGTTCAAGTCCGCGGAAGACTAAATTTGATGTTTTGTTGTTTTTAATGTAAAATTCAGGATTTGATGTCCACTTAATTGTCCCCCAACTTGGTGCACTTACCCCATATTGCGCAGACTTTCCGCAGCCAGAACTGCAGAGACCGCACTGGCAGTACCTCCCGCTTTTTCGACTTTCTTACCCGTGTCTTCAAACGCCCTACATGGGCTATAGCTCAGCCTTTCCTCAGCATTTTTAACCGTGGTTCGCAGACATTCTGCAGCCAAAGCTGCGGAAACTGCGGAAACCGTGTCCTCGCAGATCTCTCCATCGCTAGATCTCTCCATTGCTAGCTAATGGGTTCCTGAAGAAACAAATGAGTTCCTGAAGAAACTATTTTGGTGTCTCCGAAGGTTTCTCACAAAGAATTTAAAAATTTCATTTTACTTATAACAATTTGTAATTAACCTTTGAAAAGTCTACTTTCAAAAATTAAATCTACAGTATAATTTTAGGGATCAAATTAATTTAACAGAGAGAGTGTAATAAAGGCCACAAATCTACACATAAATATTTCCTCTCCTCCTTCAATTAAATTATAAATATGAGTGGATATTTTTGAAATTATCCACAAAAGTAACTTATATTATTATTTACCTATGTATCTATTTACCTATTTAATTAAATATAAATATGATATTTTGATTTTTTAATGTTAATTTGGGTAAATTTATAAGTTTTATAAAGTAATTTTTATTTGAAATAATCTCATCTTTAGTATTTCTCTCATGTGCATGACATGAGACTCATTTACTCTTATAGAATGCCTCTTGACATAATTATCACACATTTTTCCTTACATATATCAAAATCTATTATTCCTTGTACCTCTACCAATAACTACAACTAGAACTTGTGCCCTTAGGAGGTGGAAGGGTTTATTTGATAAGAGATTCAAGAGAATTTATAAAGTCCTTACATATGGTTTTACAAAATGTAAATTATAAATATGTTATCATATATGATTTCTTATATTAATTAATTGGAAATATAACATTTGTAAATAGATTCCTTCTTAAATAGAAGTAATATGACTCTCAACAATTTCACCTAAATTAAAATTTGTACATGATTTCCTCAAAGTTAACAATTATGATCCATACAAATAGACATATTACAATGGATGCATGAAAATCCATCTATTGGATTGATGATACTAAACATTAATTAATAACTTAAAGGTAGCACAACTTCCAATACTTATTATTTAGAAGAGCACGATTATTTATGAGATATCAAAAACAATCATGTTATTGTTACATGCCAAATGTTATTGTCAAATGTCATATAATAAAATTAATATCCCAAGGTTGATCATTACTCTGACAACAATTATTTTAAGCTATCTCTGGGTAACTTTAATATTTGTGAATCATGGTTGGCAAAAGCCTCTGTGTTAAATATGTCATTGTACTTATGCATTAAAATAAAACTATATTAAATTTAAATCAAATTGCATCTAAATATTGTTTTTTAGTAATTGTAATTAAAGAACCAAACACAGCACAAAGCCTTGACCAAGAAGCCAAATATTCTAATGTATAGTTTTTTTAATGTTGAATTTCAATAAGTAAAACAAAAAATAACAATTGATTAGTTATGTTTTTTTATATAACAAAGGAGTATTAGAAAGTCATGAGACATGAATTTTGAATTATTATGTAAAGATTTTGCAACAACATTTACATGCTTGTATTTTCTACAAAGCAAGTAACTATAGGAAATCCTATCCTTTCTTTCTAATAATGTTGCAGCCCTCTTTTGGTTCATTTTGGATTAACGATCAAAATAGAATGTATGTTATATTCTAAGGCTTATGATGGATATAACTTTTATCAAGACATAGCTATAAATTTCAGGACTTTTCTTTCTATTATACCAATATCAATTGTGACTTTATAAAGTGTAAGAACTTTTGCATTGTCTATAGTGAATGCTCGTGTTAGGGAAATGTGTGTACATTTAAAAATATTATTACTAGTTATAGTGGATCTTTTTTTTATTATTATTTGTCTTGGAAATTAAAAGTTGGCACACTTATGGAAATAACAATCCACAACCACCACCTTTAATTGTCACTATATAGGAATGCCTCTCAACATAATTATTGTATTTACTTAGAGACATGTCTCAATTAAATTATATTCGTAAACAAAAAATTATTTTAACTAAAGTGAAGTAACTATAATAAAAATTTAGAACATTAATGTCATTGATAAATAGTGACATGATACTATAAAAATTTCAAATTTTATGCCAAACAAACTTAAATTTTCATTTGAAAGAGGTATATAATAAGTCAAATTTGGTAAGTGATGTGCTAAAAAATACAGTTTGGTGTTTTGGTGTAGGATTACATTTACATTTTGATAAACCTAAGAGAAGTATATTTAATCAAGATAACTTGTCTTGCCAACTTATGAACTTACATGTTATCTCGTAATGTATGTTTGTACTCATATCAATATTTTAAGAGAAATATTTGTACTAACCATCCATAATTGATGGGATATTAGAATTTTCAAAACATGTGCAAGTGAGTGTGATTAATGGCCATAAAGTAAAATTTCCTCAAAACTATATTAGGAATTACGACCATGTAATCCTTGTTAATTCATAAAAAGTATGAAAGAAAAATATTATTTTAATAAGAATTTTTGAAAATGTTTATACAAGAAAGAAAATAAATTAAATTTTGGAAAATCCCTCACCAAAATGTGAATACATGTTCAAGTAATTTATGTATTCCTAAATCGAGTGAAAAAAAAATAAGAACACACCTTATTTAATGGTCACCTTTCTCAAAAAACAAAATCACACCCGCCCTATGGAAAATGATATTAGAATCATGAAGGCACACATTAGATGGCATAGTATTTCCAATAGATGTGCCTAAATTATCAAGCAAAGAGGTAGCGTAATAATTGATATGCAAGCAATCACTAACAAACATGTGTTTAACTAAACACATGGACACCACCACTTGAATATAAAATTGGAGGTTGAGATTGATTATAGGATGTGAAGCCATGAAAAAACCAAAAGGATTACAAAATCCTACTGCTATGAAGAAAATCATAGAGAAAATAAAGGAGGAGAAATACTATGGTGGATAGGGTTGAAATCAAGGTGATATATTCAACGAATGGTAAGTTTCATCAAATTCTTACACTCTAAACAAAATAAGTGAGATTTTTAAATGATTTATTTCCTTAGTTATTAATAGGTGCAATAATATTAGAGGTATAATATTCTAAATTAATTAATGCACACTAAACATACAACTCAAAATATAGTTATTAATATATGTAGACACATGATTTTGACCTCAGAATTTTAATATTAAAAAAACCCTAATCGTCTTGTCTCCCATCATTTCATTATAATTAGTGATTTTCCTCTAATTAGCTTTTATCCCCCATATTCTCAGTTAATTAATGACATTACGTTAATTAACTATCCTTGTCCCTCATTTTGGATGCCAATTAGTGTTAATTTATTAGTTAATTTTTTTAATTAATTTATTAATTAACTCTTCCACAATCTCGTATTTGATTAATAAACCCTCTTATTAATTAAATCTCTCTCAAACCCCTCAAATTCTATTAATTTACCTCTAAATCATCTCTAAATGGTTCTGTAAGTTAAACGTGTCTTATTAATCAATCTCAATTGATTAATTAAACCTTCCCAAACTCCCATAGGTTTTTAATTTGTAATAAATCTCTTTTAATAATGTTTATCCTTTTCTAATTTTGCATGCACTTTACTCTACAGTCACTGGGTTACAAGCTTCTCCCAATTCAGAAAACTATATTAAAAACTTAGTACACCTTGTCACACCTTACACATTGTCCTTGTAAGACATCATATACCTCAAGAGAGCATTTATATCATAAAAAGCTTGCTGAATTGAGAAACCTCTTTGCTAAAATTAGCAAGAAATGATTCAAAAATGGTGCTTTTCCCATATTGATGAGATCTCTTCCATTTTAGTAAAACCTTTTGATCATACATAATTTGCATGTTCGGATCGCATAAGGAAGTATATACATATTAGAGGATGTCCAAACATCAAAAGGAAGGTTTTTATTTAGTGTTAGATTTACAATTTGTGTAACTTAATGAAGTTTTTCCTATTTATTTCAATCTTGATGCATTAGATTAGAAAATTAAGCTAGGGTTTTACTTGGTGTTAAATCCCTTCTATTAGAATAGTTACTTTGACATGCATATATATGGCACACTTGGTGGGACACCCCTTTGTCTCATATGGATTTCATTTTTCTTAGTTTAGCTTCATTTATCATTTTCATGCAAGTTCTTTCAAATTTATTGAAATTTCAATGTTTTTGTGCATGTATGTTGGTATTTGGTAGTGTTGAGTCCTCTTTACAGGTATAAGGGAGGCGGAGTGTTGTCAAAATTTTATCTTGACATGAGAAATTCAAATTATTAATTGTATTTTACCTCTTTTTTGTGATTTTCTATTTTAGCAGCCTTGCCCTATGTTTGAGCGGCCTCGATCTATGGATTTTTTTAACGTTGTTTTACAGATTCAACAACTTTGAGGGATTTTTCAATGGTTATTCATTGTTTCAACGTCCTCATGGAATATTTTAGTGTTCTCATCCTATGTTCGTAACGTTGTTACCTTTTCTAGTGGCCTCAACCCCTTTTAGCGTCCTTGTGCCATGTTTCAGTGGCCTCACCTAGTTAAAATAAAAACTTATTTTTATAACATTTTCTATCTTTTTTGAGTGTTGTTTTATCTTCTATAATAACTATTTTAGTTATTTCTTTGGATTATGTATTTGCACACACTTATTTACATGTTTCCATCAATATATGAGTGCTTATTATGTGGTTTGGGTTTGTGTGTACCTATTATGAGCATCTAGTGAGTTGTAAACAAACTGAAACAAAGAGAAAATGTAAAAATTACATCAAAAAAGACGTCGGGAACGTAAAAAACCAGCTAAGTATAAATAAATTACAAGATCGTTTTTATTTTTCAGTGACCTTGTAACGTGTTTTAGTGGCCTTGTTTAGTTTTAGCTACCGAGTAGTGTTTTGTGGTGGCCTCGCATATATTGGTTATTTCACCTTGTAGTGCAGTGGCCTCACTCAATTTTAACGGCCTATTAGTAACTTTCGGTGATTTTGTTGTTCATTGGTCTAGCCCTATTAAATAGTGGCCTCGTTGATAGTATCAATAGCCTTACAATAGATAATTGTATATTTTACTTCTCTCATGCTTTTCATCATGTAGAGTTTGATTTTGAGAATTTTTAGCTTTCGAAACTACTAATTCTTGTATCCAACTTGCCATATTAAATTTCCAAAGACAAATTGCTCAAACAAACGAATTAAATAAAAATACCAAGTTGTGTTAACATTAGATTTTGTTATGTTACTTCACACTTTTCTTTCTTTTTACTTTCAAAATTGCATTTTCCCTTCGTGATTGGCATTACATTATTGGATAAATCTTTTTGTTAAAAAATATAGGTTATTTCATTAAGATATAATATTGATATTTCATCTTAACACATTTATGTTGCTTACAAATCATCATAAATTGGATTGATCATTTTCTTAAACATTTTATAAGGTGTTTGTTTCCCTTTGGAATCATTTGTTGCAGGATTGTACCTCTTCCTAACTATGTATGCTCTTTCCATTTATTGAAAGGTGGTCTTGAAAATCAGAAATAGTTTCATTATTTTTTCGATTTAGAAGGGTCCGCTGGTTAGGAGGTTATTACCTAATCATTTAGACAAAGCCCTTGTGTTGGTAGGCTATAATTTTTTGGGAGGACTGGTCATATTTGGCTAAATAGGGATTCACTTTTACATTACTCCTATAAAATGAGGGGTGCATTTACCTCCAATACCCAAGCCCTAGAATGGACCTCATAGGAAAAAATAGTTTTTTTTACTAAGCTCCACTAAAATGGATGAAATGAAGGGGAGGGGGGATTTGACCCTTCAAACCACATCTTAGACAACATTTCCTAATTTTAGGTACTTTTCCTCACGTATGAAAAGATATATCAAGAACACCTTAACAATTTGTTCATCCTAGATAGATGGCCAAATCTTAGGGAACAAGTTGTGATTGTTTTATTTCACCCAAAAATTGTGTGTAAACAAAATTAAATCAAAGAGTGGTACTTAGTCTAAGATCCTTGATTTATAAAAATTCACACGGTGAGCTAGGGACTTTGACCAAAGACTAGGGACATAATTTTGGAAAGAGAAGAAGGTGAATAACTCTAGTCCAATAACATCATAATTATTTTTATTCTATTAAATGTTCCTAGTGGCCATAATTTTTTTTAAGTCTAGATATTTGACTAGATTTAATCTACCCACATATAAGACCAAAGGTTCTTTTTTAAATAAAGATGCAAACTTTGTTTTTATTTTTTTTCTTCTCCTTCTCTTCATTTCATTCTTTTCTCATTTCTTTAAGCAAAATCAATGAGGGTCCCCTTTTTGAAAACCCTTGACTTTTTCTAAGAAATATACATATATATATATATATATATATATATATATACATACATATACATACATATATATATATACATATACATACATATGTATATACATACATATGTACGTATATATATATATATATATATATATATATATATATATATACATTTCTTTATATTTTTTTTCGATATTATTATTATTTATTTTGCTTTATTATTAATTATTTCTTTGCCTACACAAAGGGGGGTGGTAGGGATTGTGAGGGCAGAATTCTGGAAATACAAGTTGTGAGGAGGTGATGATTTTTCCAAGTTTGAAACAAAAGTGTTTTTTTCTAAAGTCGCAGACTTAGTCCATATGCTATATAATATATATACATATATATATATATATATATATATATTATAACATGGTCATACCACAATTATTGGACTACACATATCAAAATAACAATAGATTAATTTCGACAATGTTACTCTGCCAAAATCAAAACTTGTTTGTATAAATCAAAACATAGAAACAAAACCTTTGTCTAAGTTAAAACCTTCTTTTAATGATAAGGCAAGGTGAAACAATGTCTGAGTTGTTCCACATACCTTTCAACACAAATAATACTTATCTTACAATTTTGTCTTCATTTATCAAAGAGAATAACCTAAAACTCTTCCAAAAAAATTTCAACCATTTTGAAACTCACACTTGAATTTTTTTTCCAAAACTCACTTGATTATTAAAATTTTGTTCTGGAAAACAAAACATTTATACTATCAGATATTTCCTAATTCCCTTAGAAAAAATTAGACATCTAAATCTAGGAAAACAACCATTCGCAGTCATTATGCTATCAAAATTGTGTATTTTTCCTTATAATACCCAGGCCACATTTACACACCTAAATCTTGGAAAACACCCATTTATAGTTGTTATGCTGTAAAAAATTCTTATATTTCCATAATAATCCTCATCACACATCTTAAAACTTCATAAGTCCTACTTTTAGGTACTTTTCCTCACGTATGAAAAGACATATCAAGAACACCTTCACTTTTCATTCGTTATGCTACCTATTTTTTCTTAGAGTTCTTGTGAATTTCACACAAACATTCAAAATCTTCATAAAACATTTAGTTTACAATCATTACATTATCAAAATCACTTAGACAAAATTATAATCATTTATACTTGACACACATTCCATCATGGCACCTATAAGATGTTTAGGAAATATGAAGCATGCATATCGTGAATGAGACTTTTTCTAAGCTAGGGATTGAATTCTGGAAATACAAGAAGGTGATGATTTTTCCAAGTTATGAACCAAACATGTTTTTTTCTAAAGTCGTAGGACTTAGTCCATATTTTTTACTACATATATCAAAATAACAAAACATGTTACTCTGCCAAAATCAAAACTTGTTTGTATAAATCAAAACATAGAAACAAAACCTTTGTCTAAGTTAAAACCTTCTTTTAATGATAAGGCAAGGTGAAACAATGTCTGAGTTGTTCCACATACCTTTCAACACAAATAATACTCATCTCACAATTTTGTCTTCATTTATCAAAGAGAATAACATAAAACTCTTCCCAAAAAAATTTCAACCATTTTGAAACTCACACTTGAATTTTTTTTCCAAAACTCGCTTGATTATTAAAATTTTGTTCTTATACTATCAAATATTTCCTAATTCCCTTAAAAAAATTAGACATCTAAATCTAGGAAAACAACCATTCATAGTCATTATGCTATCAAAATTGTGTAGTTTTCCTTATAAACATTTACACACCTAAATCTTGGAAAACACCCATTTAGTTGTTATGCTGTAAAAAATTCTTATATTTCCATAATAATCGTCATCACACATCTTAAAACTTCATAAGTCGTCACTTTTCATTCGTTACGACCTGTTTTTTCTTAGAGTTCTTGTGAATTTCACACAAACATTCAAAATCTTCATAAAACATTTAGTTTACAATCCATTATCAAAATCACTTGGACAGCATCATACTTGACACACATTCCACCATGGCACCTATAAGATGTTTATGAAATGTGAAGCATGCATATAATACCTTGCTCTGGAACCCTCTAGAACCATCCTCTTATGAGCAAGGACTTGTTTATCATAGTTCAAAAGAGGAAGAAATACCCCATAACATCTTTATAAATGATCATGCTCATATAGAAACATTCTTATTTCAAAACAAAGACAAAGTATTTTTGTTCCTATTAGAATTAGGGGATAAATTACCCTCTAATTTCAATCCATCATTCCTCACTAGCAATTTGAGCAGAAGAACAAACAGAGCCTCCTAGAATTATTGAATATATATTAAACCACAAATGGGCCTCTACGGTGGCATAACATGAAGGTAAAAATTAGGAAGTGGAAGTATACAATACTAAAACTAACACTCATATACCTTTTGTTAGAATCAATCATAAAACTAGAATAGAGGGTGAATAACCCAAACCTGCACCACAAAATGAAGACGTCGCCATATAGCAAAAATTTAAGCTCTTACTCACCAAGTGGAGAATTTTTCTTCCCATGCCAATAAGGACACACACAAAGATAAACCTAAGGTAACATATGGTACACATTATCCTAAAATTTACGATGGCGAAGCCTCCAACTATAATCATACACATATACCCACCACACTGTCACACGACCAAATCTTCAACCAAGAATGGATTTCTATGAAAGAAACACTTTTTGGCCTACAAGAAAATAGTACCAGATGCAACAATAAGTATCAATTTGAATAACTATGTCCCTACCCCTTTGATAGGGAGATGTTGCATACTACCTTTCCGCCAAACTTTCACTTCCCTAAATTTGACAAATATAGGGGCAAAGGTAATCCTCGTGATCATGTAAAATAATTTTTCATGTCCTATTAGGAAGTTACTTAAAGAGACAATTAGCTTATTCATTTATTTCAATAGGGTCTTGGGGGCCAAATACTTGAATGGTTTCTCCAATTCTTCAAAGAGTCTATCTTTACTTTCCCATATTTGTCTAAAAACAATTCTTACCACTTTTCGTTTAATACTAAGAGTGATATCATGATATTATACCTATGTAGCACCAAAAAAATGAAACAATGGTAACTTCACTACTTTCTTAAAGAAATGGCGGGGGTTGGCTAGCCGTTTCCCTTACTCCATTCCTAAGAAATAATTTGTAAGCATATGTTTTCCAAACTTATACCCTCATATTACCTTCCATTTTCAAATTCATTGTGTAGTAACCTTTGAATAATTCATCAAAAATGGAATCCAAATAGAAAATTATTTGTTAGTTAAAGGGGTCTTAAAACCCTTTCAACGATACTATAAAACAAAACCTAAGGATAAATTAAAAAAATCAATAAAAACAATAATGTTGTAGGTGATGGAATCATTGATTTCAAATATGTCCATGCAGTCTATAACACCCCAAATTTAAAACTCACATGTGGACCACTTAAACCATAAGTCAAATGTAGGGAAAACACTCCACTCACAAAGTCCTTATCGTCGATTCTAAAACAGATTGATTTGGAAAATATGGTTAAATTTTCAAACAAAACACCTTTTGCGGATGATGCACCTAAACCATCATGGTAAAAGGACCAAAAAAATTGTGAGTATTATTGTTTCAAAGGTCATGACATGAATCAGTGTATGAAATTGAAGAACTTCATCAAAGATTTCCTAGATCGAGGAGATATCAAGCTTGACATGTAAGAACCCAACAAATCATCCAATAATCAGTTGGGAATCTACAAGGAACCTTTCCCAAAACATAAAAAAGTGGAAATTAAGCCCAGTCAAGATCAATCCTCTTAAGGTAAACGTAATAACAATTTTTTGCTCAAACATCTCCTTCTTTTGACTCTCTTATTTGTTATATTCATCCTATCAAGGATTATATCAACACCATCAAAATAAAATCCTAAGAGTGTTTCATTACAATATAACTAAATCACCCTACTGTCCCAGGAACCTATTTGTCTACTTATTTTGATAGTCATTACAATCTCCTAGAAATACTTGAGAAGACAACTACAAATATTTCTATGTTGGATCTTCTTAAGATATCTAATCGATATCTAATCTTCACAAGAACATCCTCTATAAGACCCTCCAGGTGTCAATAATTCCCAAGGAAATTAAAACTTCATGCTTCTAAACCTTTTTTGTGTAGATCACCCCATCTAACCAAAATATTTTTAGCCAAAATGATATTCCTACAGACAAGTATACACACAAGCTACCCTAGTGTAAATAAGTGATCATTACCCTAAATAGGTTAAAAGGGTGCTTGTGGAAAATGGATTCGACATCAACATATGTACTCTAAATCTTCTGAAACAATTGAGACACATTGATGTTGAAATGATTCCTAATATTATCACCATTAAGGCTTATCCCAATGTTAAATGACAGGTGGTGAGAACAATTACTTTACCTCAAGAAGTTGGGCCTATCACACACGAAACAATATTCCATGTCATTGACTTGAAACTTCCCTAAAACATTCTCCTCAATTTCCCATGGATCCATGCCATGCAGGTTGTTCCCTCCACCTTTCACCAATGTATTAAACTCTATGACCATGGATAGGAGCTTACAATTATGGGTGACTCCCAAACCTTTTCCCATTATAGAG
Organism: Taxus chinensis; assembly: GCA_019776745.2. Lineage (NCBI taxonomy): Eukaryota > Viridiplantae > Streptophyta > Pinopsida > Cupressales > Taxaceae > Taxus > Taxus chinensis. The sequence continues at coordinate 700,813,702 of CM034154.1, read as the reverse complement.
TTTTGGTTGACCATTACCCCAAATATTATGAATTTCATTCTATAGATTTTTATTTTGAACTTAAATGGCCCTTTCCTCTCTTGTCGATCCAGATACACTTTAGCCTCACGAAAGTGGTGATTCTACCTCCATCTCCCCTTTTGTTATAAATGAATCCAAATTGGAAATCCTTCATACCAGATGTGGGGAATATGACCTCCAATAGGCCCTCCTTGTCGCAAACCTTCACATATCACCAAAATAACGTGGTAGTCCCAAATTTCATTCACAAAGAACCCAAGAGCCTTGTAGTCTTGATAAATTCATCCCTGGTGGATTTCTAGAAGATGAACACTTGGATAACACCTAAATATCCCAATCACATGAGGAGAAAATGGCCTCTTGCTATCAATCCCTAAAATATGTTTTTCCTAAAAATATGATGTATACCATGGGGTACAAATGATATGGATATGGTTTACATGAACAGGATGTGTGGGATCCTCTTTTGGTACCTGAAAATATGGATAGATATTACATTGGTATTGATCCTTATGGGGCACCACCTATCGAATTTGAATACACCTCTTCTAAATTTTAAGATAGCTCTTCTAATTATGACATTGAACCAAGGTCTCCTCGTTGTCTCTACGAATACCTTACCTCCAAAAATCTATTTTCTAACATTTTTGTCTTAACCCTATCCCCCTCCAGTACTAAATTAGATCTTTTACACCCATCCCTTATTGATTGAGACTAACAACAAAACATACCAATTAATTTATTTTAGAATGAAGAAGCAATTGGAAATGTCATGGGACTACATGATGAAATTTTTATACGAGATCACAAGAAAGGATTCATTATTAACCTCGATGAATACATGTATTTCGGGGAGGAGGATGATTTATGTGGTCAAAGAAAATAATTTTTTTCCAAAATATCTTTAAAGAAGCCTACTACTAAAAAAATCCAAGTCCTATAATGAAAATCTCTATGAGACACTTGCAGAAAAACAAAATAAAAAATAAAAAATGGTTAAGATAAGTGATCATTTTGTTGGTGAAAATATCATGGAAACGTCAACAGAGGAAGATATCAATCTCCCCCCTAATCCTATGTGTATAGAATATTGTTCCAAGTTATTGGTTAAAGAGACTATTGATGTTAACATTGGTACAGAGGAGGATCCTAAAATATTTATGCAAGGGGATTCCCTTTCTCCACATGAATAGAATAAATTCACTATACTTTTTAGAGAGTTCACTAATGTATTTTCTTAGTCCTATGTGGACATGGTAGGCTTAGATCCTTCATTTTTTGTGCACAACCTAGTTGTGCATGAATCAAAAAATCCTATCAAACATAAACTACATAAGATGCATCCACATGTAGCTCTCTTGGTCAAATAAGAGCTTGAAAAATTATTGGCATTAAGCTTTATTAGACCTATTGACTATTCAGAGTGGATCTCCAACATCTTTTCCATTTGCAAGAAAGTGATTAGAAGCAGGATTTACAATGAATTTCTAGACATTAATAAGGCATGTCTTAAAAATGATTTTCCTCTTCCTAATATTGACATGCTTTTCGACTCTACAGAAGTTCATGAAATTGTATCCCTCATGGATGGATTTTTTGGCTACAACCAAACAATTTTTTTTGAAGAGTATCAACATAAAACTTCCTTAACTACTCCTTGGAGTACCTTCTTCTATCAGGGCATGCCTTTTATACATGAGAATATAGGCACTACATATTAGTGTGTCATGATTGTCATATTTCACAATATTTTGCATGATATTGTAGAGGATTATGTGGATGATATCCTTGGTAAGTCCAAAACCATAATGGAGCATCTTGTAATCCTTCATTGTAGTTTTGATGAACTAGGGGATTACAAAGTTATATTGGACTCAAAGAAGTGTGTGTTTAACATTATTTCAAGAAAAAATTTAGGACTCATTGTTTTTAGTTGAGGAATTGAAGTGGATCTAGTAAAAGTCACAACTCTTATTGAGATGCCTCCTCCCAAAAACCTTAAACAGCTGTGTAGTTTGAAAGGTAAAATTCAGGCCATTTTTCAGGTTCATCTCTCAACTTATATGTAAATGACATTCATTCACCCATATCTTCAAAAAGAATGTTGATTTACAATGAGGTCCTAATTGTCAACAAGCCTTTTCATAATTAAAGTAGTACTTTGCCAATCCACCCATTGTAATACCACCTACCCTAGGTGAACCCTTGTTATTTATATATCTCTACTACTCAATTTGTTATTGGCACACTCTTAGCACAATATTATGACCAACACAAAGAAAGAGTAATATATTATCTTAGTCATATCTTGATCTATTATGAGCTTAATTATCCGTAGATTGAGAAATCATGCTTTTCCATAGTTTTCACTTTGCAAAAGCTTCAGAATTACCTACTTAACAATAAAACCAAGCTTATATCCAATTTTAACCCACTCAAATACCTCTTATCCAAACCCGAACTTATCGATAGGATGGCCAACTTGATAATATTACTTAGTGAGTTTGAATTTGAATATGTCGGCAAAAAAGCATTGAAAGTACATGTTCTTGTTGATCAACTCACAGAGGAACCATTACCAGGTACTGAACCACTAAGTTTGGATCTGTCAAATGCTTATTTTTTATACATTAAATAGCATTCTACATGGAAAATATACATTTATGGGTCATTCGCATTTAACGTATCGAGGAAAGGATTTGTTCTTATTAACCCTACATGTGATCTTATCCCACAAGCTTTCAGACACAAGTTTCTTTGTACACAAAATATTGCTGAGTATGAAGCCCTCGTCATTGGTTTACAAATTTCTATCAAATGGAATATCAAATAGGTTAAGGTTATAGGTGACTCACAACTAATCATCAAACAAGTGAGTGATGAGTACAAAGTCAAAGATGATAATATTATTCCATATAAACAAATGGTAGATCACCTAAAATAGTACTTTTTTCAAATTACCTTCCAACATATCCCATAAACATAGAACCAATCAGTAGATAATATGTCTATCATTTGATATTTTTTACAAGTACCACGAGGCACCATATATTTCTATTTCTTCAATGATCATCTAACATTACCTACTTTCGACATGTCAGAATCATGTTTGGTATGTGAAGTTGTTTATCCTTTTTTCCTCTATTACATTGACATCTATAATTAATTACAAGATGAAACCTTCCCACCTGACATTTCCCACTCGTAAAAAATTAACTCTTATCCAATGGATATCATGCTACAAAATTCTTTGGGATACTCTTTATCGTCGAGGTTAGGATGGGACTTTGTTACGATTTCTTAATTCAGGAAATGTTACTTGAGCAATCAGGGAGATGCACAAAGACATCTTTGGTGCTCATACTAGTAGCACGGTTCTAGAAAAGAAACTTCTACGTGTAGGTTATTACTGGCCTACTATGAAAATTAACTATTATCAATACATAAATAAATGGGTCTTGTGTCAAAAGCAAGGCAACTTGATCAATGTATTGTCTCAAACTTTGCAACCCATCACTACACCATGGTCATTTTCCAAATGGGGCGATCGATCTCATAGGGAATCTTACACCCACTTCATCTGATGGTCATAAGCACATCATTACTATGATTGAGTACTTTACCAAATGGGTGGAGCTTGTTCCTCTTACCTACATTACTGGTTCTCAAATATCCAAGTTTTTCACAAATCACATAATTTATGACTATGGAACTCCTTCTACCATTGTATCTGACAATGGAAAATCCTTTAAGAACATGCAAGTGAAGAACATTTGTAAACACTTTAAGATCTATCACTTATTACTCTCAAGGTAATGGGAAAGTTTAGGCCAGTAATAAAACCCTTGTTCATATTATAGAAAATATGGTCGACAAAATAGGTCATATTTTGCATCTCTAGATCCATCCTGCCTTACGGGATTTACCGTACTTATATCTACACACCTACAAGTGTAACCCCATATTCCCTTATATTTGGCGCTAAATCCATCATTTCCTTATAAATCAAGATTCCCTATTTTTTAATATCCTTTAAAAATTATCTGGATAATGAAGAGGATTAGAGAGTCGTAAGACTAGCAGAGATCGAGCTACTTAATGAAAAATACCACCATGCCTTGGATCACCTCAAAGTGTATTAGAATCAAATTTGTAATAGCCAAAAAAAATTCATTATATCTCATGAATTTGAGGTTGGATATTTTTTTATTACATAAAACTAGTCCAATACCAGTAATGAACATGAAAAGAAAAGAAATTTTAAGCCTAACTAGTTAGGGGTAATACATTGTGGTCACTAAATTTGGATCAAGAGCATATAAAAATTTCATATCCTAATGGTTCTGAGCTCTAGGATCCCATGAACATCATGCATCTCAAACATTTATATACCTAAGCTCAGAGGAAAATTTCAAAAAATAAAAAAATAAAAAATAGTAAAGAGAAATAAATTCCTTCAAACTTGAAAACCACACAATTGTGGCACTTTGGGAAGGTTCTTTAGTGGAAAATGGTTTTCGGTACCATAAGAGGATTTCATTATTCACAAGCACCTCACATGGGGGCATGATCACTCCTTCCTAGCTTTTCAGTAGCTTGTGTTTATAGTCTTATTGAACCTATCCCTATCGGCCTTGATCCATCTTATCATATTCTTGTATATATGCATGGGAATTTTCTCTCGTATATTCTCATCTCACACAGCAGGAATCTTGGTGCTTTTTTATCTTGTACATAGTTTTAGAAAACCTAAAAAATCCTAAACAATGGAAAACCTAGAAAATCTTGAACATTGGAAAACTTAGAAAATCCTAAACATCAGAAAGACTAGAAAATCCTAAACATTGGAAAACCTAGAAAATATTAAACATTGGAAAACAATAAAATCCTAAACACTGTAAAAATATCAAATCCTAAACATTAGAAAAACATAGAAAATCCAAAAACATTCACAAAATCTAAAAAATCTAAAACATCACAAAATGTAATATAAATCCCAAAAATAGTGGCTACCACAAAAAACACTACCGAAATTGAAAACTATGCCACAAAAAATCCTACTTTTGTGCTTGCTAGTTTTAGCACACAACATGTTGATCATATTTTCATCTTATTTCATCAACAAATCATTTTTTCTTGTTATGTATGTCTTCCTGGCATACATCGTTTCTTGGGGTAGTTTCATAGTACAGATTTTCCTTTCCCCAAGGCTTCTATGTCCTCTATCCAATCATTTGTGTGTATCCTCACTTAGGGCATCATCTTAACCCTTGTCATATAGCTCAAACATTTGGGTATTGAAGTTGGATAACAAATTCATTAGTACACTTGTCTTGAATTTTCATTTTTTAGTGTGTTTGATTGTTCTTGTTTATTTATTTATTTTCTTATTTGTTTAATTTCATGTATTGCATTACTTACGTATTTTTCTTTGAGTCAGCTCTTTAGCATTGCAAAAAAATTTATATCATGGATTTTCATGTCATTTTAAATTTTTGTTGTATGCTTATATATAATAAAAAGATACTTATGATCCATGACGATATGTAAGTTAAGTTACAATATTTCCATACCTCATCATATCCAATCCTCATCTCACTAATTCCCTATTCTAACTAAAAATTACTCTAACTAACCATTTTCTTTCCTCTACTCTACCACATCACGACAAGTAGGTTACGTAATCAGAAATAAAATGGTGGATCTATACATCTGAAACATAGAAACAAAATGTAGTTAGAGCATATCTAGGATGTAATGCTAGCATCATCACCTACTCATCACATCTAAATCTGATCATACATCCATATACAATCATATATCAAAAACATCATAATAAACAAGGTTATATATCTATCATGAGATAAAATTAAAAGATCATCATATAACTCAAAGCATACACATAGATCAAATCCAAAAACTCATCTCTATATATATGGGGATGTCAAATGGAACTCGAGTTTACAAAAAATTGTCTCAAAACCGTATGATACATCTCATCAGTTCATATTAAAGTCTATCCTGGATAAAAAAAAGGAGTCAGCTCTTGGCATGAATCTCTTCAAGCGTTGACTCCCTGGTGACCCTCTATGGGTACTTTCTACTGAAGAGAGAGGTGGTCCCATAACCAATAGGGTTCCCACTGATGCCCATGATGATATCAATCATAGTGATGCACTCACCACTTTCCACTAGGAATAAATTATTGTTCTCTAATCAACGGGAACATCTAGTTAATATAGGGTCTGATAGTATGTCACCTCATCCTAGAGTCAAGTAATATGATCTATCATATTTGCAATACCCTAGCCTCATCCTTTTTCTCAAGCACTATATCGCTCTCTATGCAGGCATCACTCTGTTTCTTGAGATGGATATCTCTATGTGCATGTTGTATCCCTCTCGTTGTGAGATGAGTCTGACTCTGAATGGGCTCCATCCCTCTCTGATATAACACTATCTCACTTAGAGGTCATTTGCATCCATGTTGTTGTAAGGTGAGCCACCTCTATTGTCAGGTGGACTATCTCAGTTGAATTATCTAAAATTTGTTGACTCACTAACCCAAAAATATTAGCCTCATGGGATGATATCTCAGTCATCACTACCTCCACCATTCTCTAAGAGCCATGTGTAGTAATGGAAGGGAATAATATAGTACTAGCCAAATTTGGTAAGTGATGTGCTAAGAACTATGATTTGGTGGTTTGGTGTAGGATTGCATTTATGTGTTGATAAACCTTAGAGAAGTATATTTAATCAAGATAACTTGTCTTGCCAACTTATGAACTTACATGTTATCTTGTAATGTATGTTTGTACTCACATCAATATTTTTAAACAATAATTGTACTCATCAACCACATTTGATGGGATATTACCATTGTCAAAACATGTGCAAGTGAGTGGGATTGATAACAAAAAATAAATTTTACTTAAAACTATATTAGGAATTACGACAATGTAATGCTTATTAATTCATAAAAAGTATAAAAGAAAAATATTATTATAACAAATTTTTAAAAATTGTATAGACAAGAACAAAAGCAAAATAAACTATTTACAACCTCCACAAAAATGTAAAGATATGTTCATGTAATTGTTTTGTTCCTAAATACAATGAATTAAATATAGGAACATACCCTATTTAATGGTCACCTTTGTCAAAAAAAAATCACACATGCCCTATGTACAAAATTATTGGAATAAACAAGACGCACATTAGATGGCATAATATTTGCAACAGATATGCCCAAATTATTAAGCAAAGAGGTGGTGTAATAATTGAGATGTGATCAATGACTAAAAATCCCCTGTTTAACCAAACACATGGACACACCACCTGAATATAAAATTTGAGGTTGTGATTGATTACAGGATGTGAAGCCATGACAACAACAAAAATATTACAAAAGCCTAGGGCTATGAATAAAATCATATAGCAAAGAAAAGGTGAGAATTATTAGGGTGGCTAGGGCTTAAAGTAATGCGAGATATTCATCCAAGGGTCAGTTTCATCAAATCTTTACACTCTAAATAAAATAAATGTGGGTTTCAAATGAGTTATTTCCTTACTTATTAATATGTGAAATAATATTATAGGTAAAATATTCTAAATTAATCATCACACACTTAACATACAACTCAAAATATAGCTATTAATATATGTAGACACCTAATTTTGGCCATGCAATTTTAATACTAAAACAACACTAATTGTCTTATTTACTGCCATTTAGTTATAATTAGTGATTTTTTTCTAAGTAGCTGATATCCCCCATCTTTTTGCTCAATTAACGAAGTTTTGTTAATTAACTAGCCTTGTCCCTCACCTTAGATGCCAATTAATGTCTCTTCATTAGTTAAAATCTTTTTTTATTTAATTAATTAACCATTATTGATTAATTAACCCATCCAAAATCTTGTAATTAATTAATCAACCTTCTTCTTAGTTAAATCCCCCTCTCAAACCCCTCAAATTATACTAATTTCCCTCCAAATCATCTCCAAATGGATTTTATAAGTTAAACTTGGCCTATTTAATCAATCTCAATTGATTAATTATACCTTTTCAAACTCTTGTAGGTCCTAATATCTAATTAATCTCTTTTAATCATGTTTATCCTTTTATAATTCTAGATTCACTTTATCCCACATTCACTAGGATGAACACTTCTCTCAAATTAGAAAGCTATATAATAAATAGATTTAATCTATATTGAATTCAATATTATTTCAGAGTAACCACTGTAACTGATGATATTCTAATAATAAACTACAGTAAGACACAAGAAATAAACATGCAAAGATATGAAAATCTAAGTAAATGAGAGAGAGAAGATAACTTAGTTGATTTCGTGCAACCTAGAGATGATATGGACTGAGTAACTGTTGAAATAGAAAAGAAACAATGTTGTCAAGGGTCACTGAGGGTTTTGTAACTCAAAAATTTACAAGATAAAAGAGCCCGTGGGAGGAAAGAAACACATGGGTGCTAGTTTCCACTCAGATGCTCACATTTTTCCCTTTTCTAGGTTGGAGAAGATTCGATGTTGATCTTCATTTGTCAGTCTGGTTTCACTCCAACGTCCTCGGTCATACCTATAACCTATAAAATAGATAACTAGTTACACATGCCCACAAGCCACATGCAATATAATAAAGAAGATGTAGAATGGGGAGTCAGACTAACCCCGGTGGTCACCCAAAGAGAGAAATTAAAAACAAAGTTATGCACTACATCTCAGAATCCATGTAGTTATTTATGTATGTGTGTGTAATGATGCCCTAGGTTTTCTTTTTGCAAGTTGCACTATGATAGCGAGATAGATCTAAATTACTTTAAGTATGCAAATGTGTTTGATGGGATAAAAAAATTTCCCTCCTATGTTGTGTATTCAAATTTATGCCTCCAGTGTCCCTTGTATAAGTGTGTTAGATGAATTCCTGTGAAATTATCTTGTGCCTTAATGCAAGCTTAGGTGATGATAGATAATTCTTATAGTGTTTGGCCCTTGATTTAGAACAAGTAATTGTGTGTGTGTGTGTGTGTGTGTGTGTGTGTGTGTGTGTGTGTGTGTGTGTGTGTGTGTGTGTGTGTGTGTGTGTGTGTGATTCCCTTGTTTAAATTTCATAATTAAAAACTGAAAGGCCGACCCAAAGTAATAAAAGAAACCCAAAAGAGTAAGAAGGAGAAAGAGAGGGTTAGGAACGCCCAAGATGCACCTGGGCACTAGTGTCTAATGCCATAAAATATAAATTAGTCAAGTTCTGGTAAGGGTGTAAGATGTGTAAGGCTAATAATGATGCAAGAGATAAAGAAAAAATCCCAAAAGGAGTTGTTAACCACTAGTTTAATTTATTAGGAATCATGTATACATTAGTATTCTGTAGGACCTAGAAATGTATCCAAGTGGATAGATTTTATGTCTACATTTTCCCCCTCTTTATGTTGTTGAGTGAATACTTGATAGAATAAAGTAAATAGAATATGTGTGCCTTGTTATATTATAGAGAAGAGTGTTGTTGATATCGTGCCGAGTGGAAAAGTGAAGTGTGAAGTGATCATAATGTGCATGGAAATGAGGAGAATGAGGTACACCCTAAGGGTGTATTGTATGCATAGTATCATGTTATTGGATATTTTTCTCACTGATGTGATTTTATTCCTGTTGAGTATAAGGACAGACCTTCAAAAGAAGAGTGAGAAAGTAGTCAAAGTTTAGTATGTGAAAAATTAGAGTAATGTATGTATAAACAAGTAACAAGTGTGTAAAGGAAAGCGTGCACTTGATGTGTAAAAGAGTATGAGATAGAAAATTTTCATGTTTTCTTTGAATATGTTTTTGGATTTGAATGCATTATTTTTTATGGTGAGGTTTTTGGGATATGTCACACCAAGAGTGAGTTTTGGGGCGATCTCACACTGAGAGCAAGTTTTTTGGGTGATCTTATACCAAAAGTGAGTATTTTGGGTGATCTAACGCAAAGAGAAGAGTGTTGGGGAAAGATATTTGTTTTTCTCTCCATCCATGATGCTTCCCAAATAAGGACCACCGAAAATGTATCATCCCTGATTTTGTCACCTTTTGTAGCTCATTGACAGAATTTTATAACTGGAGGAAAGTGCTTGATACTGGAGAATAATATTGTAAACTGCTAGAAAATGTTTTGAACTAAGAATTTGTCTTTTTTTTTCCCAGGACACAAGCACCCATGTGGGACATGACTACCCACCACTAGTGTATTTTACTAGGAGTTAGTGTTTTCTCTATGTTTTGGGTCCAAGCATTATTATTGACCAATCTGTAACTATGTGACTGTGTCAATTCTTTAATTTTTTTATTTATTCTGGAGCTCTAAGTTGTTGTAAGGGTGATTTGTTCACCCAATATATGCCCCCCTCATTTGGGGTGCATGTGACTACTATAGGAAAATTTTTCCCAGAGGAGAGGACCCAAAACTAATATGCATATCTGAGAGGGGATACATGTAGGGGGTAGGGGATGTGCATGGAAAAAACCAAGGCACATGTAAACAATATAGACTATTAACAAGTATTAATATAAAATAATTAGCATGCAATAGAATATAATGTAACAAGCAACTATGAAGACAAGAAGTACCGTTAAAACTAGGTTACATACATGGGACATCACTGACAATGGCACAACATAATTAGGGTTGAATCAGCCATAAGTAAATAATGATCAAGCATGACATATGGCATTGATCTGGAGGACAATACGAAGAACACATTGTTCCTTAAATATCCTAGGATCACTATATTATGGAATATCACTCTGAGAGATTTATGGTAATTATTTGAACATCGAAAATGGTGTCCATACATACAAATGGTGGCTAGTCAAAGTTAAAGTCAACCCTAGACATGATCAGGTTGACTAGCAAGTCACGGCATGGAAAAACTAAGATCATGTGCTTGGGTTGATGTTTCAATTTTCTGATCTTGGAAAAACTAATACAATCATCTCCGGTATGCGATCAAAAAAAATATGCCACATGGTGCATGCTCAGGCCACCACGCTACCTGCCACCATTTTGTTCCCATAAGTAAACTCGAAGGGCTTATAGCTAGCTAGGTGTCAAGATATTTAATTACACAGGTGAGTTTGAGCATTACATGGGTGAGTTGATAGAGTATCTCGTTGAGCTATATGGTGAGTTATGAGTGAGTTGTGCATTGGCGAGTATGGTGGTGAGCTATTGGATAGTATTTTGGCCAAAAAAATTAGAGGACATGGCCATTACCATGACACACCCTATCTCCATTAGGATTTATTAATACCTTTCCTATTTTTCCTCCCACTCAATGTGGGATAAACCATTATCCCCTCACCCCAACAAAATAGAGGGCCTAATGACTCAGCGACTCGATGGACGATGTAGTGATCGACACGTGGGGTTGGCACAATGAAGGAGAAGTGATGTGGATGGGTCACAGAAGCGGTTGGCGTAGGGTTTGGTAACATGGTGGTCACAGTTCTATACATATCGGGCTCAACATTCATTTGACCGAAAAAAATGTGACGGGAGAGAGGGGATAGGCTCGCAGCATGGCGAGAGCGGGGTTTGACCCACCTACATTCCCTCCACAAATCCTGCACATTGAGCAACCCGCAATATGAGCTAGCTACGTGGAAACTCAGAGTGATAAGGATTTTAAGCAAGCAATTTGAGCCCTTAATTACTATAAAAGGGACCCAACCCCTCTCCACTAAAACACACAACTCTAAGGTATTTTCTTAGAGCTCAAAGGAGGAATATAACAGAGTGAAGAAGACTTTAAAGGAAACTTTGGGAGTTGTGGTCACAAGTACTTTATTATAGGACCTATAAGACCTATTAATTTAATAGGAAAATTGTAATTGGGAATTATTATAAAACTACCCAATTGGCCCTTAGATCCACACTATCTACTTGCGAAGCCAAGAGTGTCAACTGGAGTACCATAGGGCGTCTTAATAGCACCTAGAAGGCCAATCAAGTTTTGTAGAATTTTGTGCACTAGGAAGGTGGAGGACAATCCCTAAAATACCATCAGTGTTCTTTCTAAGGTCTAGAGTACTATTTATGTAAGTTTAAAGTTCCATTAAGTTTTATTGTAAGAAAATATATTGTACTTACAAGTTTTTACTAGTGGAATTGTTCTAAAAGAACCCGGAGATGTAAGATATTACCGAACTCCATAATCAACCCATATACAACATGTTTTAATTTTTATTTATTTTGGATTAATTTTATTGACAATTATTTATGGCATATAGGGGTCCGTGATCGAGGTAAAAATTTCAGTCAATTTTCGAATCATTTTGGTATCAGAGAAGGTTTCACAGGATTTGATTATATAGATGTGTTTATATTTTTTCTTCCATCTGTCGATGATGCTTTCCTTATTCGACATGATGGTTCTAGTGATGATCACTCGGCATTGCAACCATGATCGCCAAATCACAAAATTGACAACCTACCTGGCTAATGTTTGACAATGACAGTGCTAACAACAACAGTACTTCACAGAGTTTCAGAAGAGCATAGATGCTCTAATTAGGAAGGTAGTTGAAGAAAGTTAGCTTCAGAAACACCACATAAAAAGGATACCTTCTCCAGATCTGGTTATGTGTGGTCATCATGGTAGAGGGCATGATACCAAGCACTGTTGGGACTTATACCTAGAGATGAGGCCTAAGTGGATGCAAAATAAGGGAAAGGATATTGCAATACCCAGTTCCAGTCAATCATTTACATCATTGGGGTAGAGATCACCTATGGAATAATGGGACATCATATTATGACACATGAGTGCCTCGAGATAGTGGATTCCAGTGGTTTCTCAAGGACATCTAGTCACACTTATCCTTTATTGGACTATTGGAGTAGGATATGTAACTACTGATGTGGTGCCCATATTGGGACTACCTACCACATTATTTTTTCGTACCAAGACATTTGGTATAAATGATGGTAAGCTACATGGATTGGCTACTAGATTATGCACATTGAGATTTATATATGGGAGAAAAAATTTTGACATCGTCCCTTTAGAGATGGATGAAGTGGCATTGGGATATTTCTACCTTACATCTAAGAAAGGCTATGTGAAGAATGATAGGAATGGAGTGGACATTTTCATTAACTATAGCTCGATTGTGCAGTTTGAGTCGGGATGTGTTATTTCTCCAATACATGGCAACAGTAGTGATAATTTAGGATCGTGTGTACTAGGGGATCATTTAGATCCTAATGCAGAGTTAGACTCATATGTGCCAGCAGATCATCTAGAACCTTACACAGAGAATGCCTATATTCTAGCGGATCATCCATATCCAGGTGGAGATGAGAGATCGCTCGACGATCCACAAGGAAACTATTGGGGTAGCCTAGGTATGACACCGAGGATCCTAAATCTAGTAAGAAATCTAAGGTGTAATAAAATTTGACATTTTGTTCAGCTATTGTATAGGAATTTTGAGCATTATATATTGCTCTTATTATAATAAAACCAGAAAGCTATTATGCTAGGTAGAATGTATTAATAAGACCCCTTGTGGGCAATGTTTGTATACATCTAACCAATCAAAGAACATTAGTAAAATACCCAAATTTTGGGGAATGTTTGTACTCTTTTTTTACTTGCATTATGAACCCCAAGAGGGATATTATTATTTGGTGACTTTTAAAACACCAGAGATGTAATATATTGTTTCCTTGTTGAGTTATTTGTCCAGCAGGGAGGAGACAAACACTTTTTGAAGTTCATATTTAGTGAGAATAGTTGGGGGACAGGTTTACCATACTCAATATATTTTCTTACTCAGGAAATTTGATTAATAGTCCATTAATATATCCTAATTATCTTTTGATTACCTGTTACATCTTGCAGCAGGATTAAACTCATATTTATAAGCTTGGATATTTGTCAGCCATTTCTGTAGATAATTGAGCTCACAAGAATCAGTTCGGATCTTCATTCTATGTAGTAACATTGTGCCCATGCAATAGGAGGGTAGTTGATTATCGGTGGCATATAACATTGGCTTGGATCTTCATTCTGTGAAGAGGCCATCATGTCCATACAACAGAATGGTACTTGGTGTTTTTCATAAACAAGAGGAGATCACTAGAGATTAGCTCGCATCATCTTTCGGTGTTGTTGGTCTTCAAAAGAAGATCCTAATGAGAGCAATAGTCAAGGGAAAAGAAGTCCCTCCTCTTTGATGGGAGAGGTTCCCTTATTTAAAAGAAAAACTTATTTAAATATTAACAGAGGATAGTTTTACCATGGAACCTGGATATAATGAAAGAATTTTCTTAATAAATCAGCAATCACAAAAGTATAGAGGAATGAAGATATGAAAATGAGAAGAAAATCATTATCCAGAATTATAGATGACAAAATAATTCCTTATGTATGCTAGGATATAGTGAATTGGGATAAGATCATTTATACTCGAAATAATAAGAAATTTAAGAGGACACATAGTTCCATAAATAACATCTACAAGAATACAAAGCTTCTCAGCATAACGCAGACAAATGATCTAACAATATTCAACAGATAGCTTGTGAATGAAAGAATCAGATGGACAAGGAAAGAAGATCCTTTTGTATTGATTACTTTTCTATTTCTTACAATTTTAAAAATAAGAAAAGTTCCCCCCTCCAAAATGGTGAAGAGATACCACTATATAGTTTTTACAAATATGTTACCCTTGGTAACCACCTTTTCAAATAATGCTTAGTTAAAGGGTTGCTTAACGCAAAACCCCAAGTAACTACAATAAATCCGAGATGAGGAAAGAAAGAAGGGAGAAAATTTAGGAGAGGAAGACAAATGTTCAAGATTGAGAGGGGCCCATTGATTTGAGGATCTGCTATCTAAACCTTTTTAATTCCTTTGCTATGTCTCTACCATGTGGGACCAATGTGTTGACATTGGATTGGGTCCAAAATCTGAGACACTTCTCCATCTCTTTGTCGAATTCAACGTGTGTATGATACTCTTTATTTACTTCTTTAATAGCAGACTGGAGAGAGCAGATTTCCTTCATCTTTTCTTTAGAGACAGAATCCTCTTTGAACAAGTTATCTTTGACAAAATCTCTGAACTGAGATTTGATTTCTTGTAAAGAGAGGGGCACACCAGAGGTCTCATCATGGAGATGGCAAAGTATATCCTTGAAGGCAGATACAACCAAAGTCTTGAAGGCCTCACCCTTCTGCCAGCTATTTCTCAATTCTCCCAAAGCTTCTTCCAACACCTTGATTTTCCATTCCACACTGTATACCTATGATTTTGACAAGTTATCTTTTGCATCATCGAAGACTTTGCTTACCATTAAAATATTATCATCAGCCTGTCCCATAAGGTGAAGGTCTACTATACAGCTGCTCCAGAGTTTGAGCTTTTTATCTATATTCCCAAAGGTGGAGGATAGTTTCTGTTGTAGATTACTTACCTTATCATTGAGTTTGAAAGCTTCACTAATGAAATTCAACCCTGCAATGAGATTATCATCCACCATGGCCTCTATATCCCTTCCATAGATGGAATACATGTGTATATGTTTGATACTTTGTAATTCATCTTGGCTGAGTCTCACAGGTGGTGGAAGAGTAGTCAGTGGGGTAGGATCTAAAAATTTATCCTTGGACAACAGTGACTTGATGAAACCTGTAAGAACATGAGCCTCCTCTTCCAGCTTCTCTATGTTTTGTTTCCCTTTCTTCACTCTCCCAATGACCCTGGTGATTGTTTATTGAAGATTGTGAATCTCACCTTCAGGGGTGGACTCTCCCATGGGAATCCTTGAGAGTTCTAGATCTGACGTTTGTAAATCCTATTCTGGCTTGTCTACCTTAGGCTTGGCTATTTCTAGGAATTTCTGGCCTTGAGCATCGAATAATATTCGTGAGGTGGTCCTAGCATTTTTGGCAGGAGTAGGAGGGGTAGTACCTAACAGAGGTGCCACAACATCAAAGTTGGGTCCCGAGATCCGAGAAGAAGACTTTCTCTTCCTACCATCAATGAAAGGCTACACCCATGCAAAAGAGGAGGAGGAAGAAGAAGGTGGGGAAAGAGAACCAAGAGAAAGAGAACTCATGGTACTCAAAGTGTGCAATTCTGTTGCTTCTAGTTGAGATATGAGTGGGGCATTTGGGGCTTCTGGTATGGAGGAGTCGAAGGTGCTCGGAAGCTCAGTGCTTTTAACTTCTTTCTCTTTATCTGTTGGGGCTTCTGGAGTGCTTATGGAGACTGGCACTTCACTCTCTTAACTTTCAATGAGAAAAATAATGTTCTCTAGACCTGAGGGAAATTCCAAATGCTTTACCATGGGATCTTATTCAATAGGATCCTTCTTGACTTCTTTGACTTTTTACTGATATACTTGAGTGGATGAAGAAGGAGTGGAGGATGTAGGACCTTTAGTTGATGAGGCTGGAGGTGTCTACGTAGGTGCTTTCGAACTGGGTGTCAATGCTTCCTTCCTTGGTGTTGAAGTATCCTTGGAGGAGGACTCACCTGAATGACTTCTAAGCTCACAGACTTTCCTATCAAACCAGATATTGGTTCTTACTAAGACATGGGCTAAGATTTCAGCCAGATCATCTTTCTCCTTTTTGACCCAATCCAAATCCTCCAAGGGAGTGTGTTTGATCAATGTGTCATACTCATATGAAAACAGATCAGAATTATCATCTTGAAGCCCTTCCGGAACTTGATATAAATTAAGCTCCTGAATTAGTTGAAGAGAAAACCTACAGTAATATTTCCATCTTGCCTCAAAATCATCAGCACAGTCAGCCCAATAGTCTTCTGTGTCAGCCCTATGATAGTAATTGATTTTGATGTTTTGTTCAATAAATTTCTTCAAGTCAAAACAAGTTCTTGGCTTGAATAAATGGACAGTGATGGGATCTAGGGCTCTTTCTATGTTTTTTGCATCTAGAGATGTCTTGCAGGTGTAGTTTCCCAAATATATGGGGAACTGCAGGCCAATAATTTTCTTATCCTTGTAGGTTCTGTGCAACTTGTCCAGTTTCCTGCATATCTCAATCAAGGCCATTTTATCATTGCAAAATGTAGGAAGCTTGAGAGGAGTGCTCTCATAGCCTACAAGCCTTATATAGGAGAATTTTCTAAACTGGATGAAGTAGGCACCGTAGTGCAATATTAGGTTCATAGCTTCATCAAAAAATCTCCTCACCGTGTCGCTCTCCAAAAGCCTTACAATTTACATGGTGAAAGCATCATTCACCCTCCTGAAGTTGCAATTGCTAGTGTCCAAGGTGAATTGAGGGTAGTAGGCATATACAGGGTCACCCTTATGAGCATCAATGTATGTGAATCCAAACCATTTCCTTGAGGCTGGTAGGGTATACATTAGATATGAAGTCATGTAAAACTTATTTGTTTTTTGTACATTGGACAACTGCTCTGCTAGGTTCATACTGATGATTTCTACCTAGTTGATATTTTGAGTTCCTTCGCACACCATGTTGACAAGTGGGCACATCCAAAAATGGAACTCATTGGTAGAGGGTAAGCCCATGACCAGAGCTAGTACGATTATAAAATATGACAGCTCCTCATTGAAATGGGCATGAAACAGAACCTTAGATAGACGGGACGCCCCCTTTTTAGGGTTTTTAATCCAAGACTTCGCAACCCTCGCCTTGTATTTCTCACTGTCCTGGTTCTGAGAGATTAATGTTGAATTTTCCATCTTAGGAATCCTTAGGGCAATGCCAATGGTGGCAGCATCGATCTTCACAATGATTCCCCATACACATTTTTTAGCTCACTCGAGTCGGGATTGAGATGAGCACCACAGGCGAGTACTGTATTTGCACATTGTATTGAGATTGGGAAACCAGAGGTGAATGCCAAGCCACTATCATGAATCATTTGTGCCATAGGAGATGGGTTCAAAACTATCATCCTCGTCCAGAAATATCCGAAGTCCAGGTGACGAACTTCACTGTCCCCTATATCGGGAATGACAGAGTCGAGCGGTGAAATTTTCTCCTGACCTTGGAATCTGATCTTCATGTTGATAGCAATCTGAAAAATTCACAATCTGTACTCTTGATGAAATTGCAAGGGGAATGGGTATGCACACAGAAATTTTGATTGTGAGGGTATGAGCAATTAATAGGAAAGCAGTGTGCAGAAAATACGTAGCGGGGCAGGTTATTAAATAGTCGTTTCGGAGAGAGAAAGGTAATAAATGTGCATTAAATACATATCTACCAAATTGAAAAGAAATATATTTGGGAAGAGCGGGAAAAATTAGCCCAGATGGCCTTTAGTTCATTTGGGACACGCGGGACGTGAAAGCGCGATTCGGCTGATGTGGGTGACGCGGGAAAAAAATGCACAAATCCTATCGGGACATGAGGGATGAAAGTACGTGAAGTGTGCGATTCAGCCGATGCGAGCAAAAGGTGAACATTGAGCCTGGGCAAACTTGTGTTACTTAGGACAAAAAGTTCTGACCAGCCCGAAAGAAATAGACTTCGGGTAAAGCGGTTGATCAGCGAACATGAAGCCTGAATGAACTTGGGACATCTGGGACAAAAATGTCTGACAGACTCGTAAATCACACAAAATGACCCAAAAACGTAGATTCTTTCCAAATTTTTGAATTTTTCCCTTACCAAAACAACAGAAAAGGCGATTAACCTCAAATTTATGATTTTGAACTTCTCAAAAGAGGGGGATTTTGAGGGGACAACATGTGTCAAGGCATTGCAACCATTCATTTTAATGGTAGCTGATCATCATGGATGACATAGTACAAGCATCATGGATTTTCAAAGTGTAAGACACCTAGAGGGAAAATGTGGCAACCAAGACAAAGGAAGGAGACTTAACAACTTGCAATGGAAATTTTGAGGTCCGGAAGAGGACTTAGCACCATAAAATGGGAGTGTTGAAGTTTCATAAAGGATACTTAGCACCTTATAATGGAGGCGTGGTGGTTTTCTTAATATTTGAAAGTGGCATAGCAGACGGAAGTGATCCCAAGCACCATAGGTCCCAAAGATTTTGCCATCAGTTGTTTGATTGTGGAGTTGGAAGTATACTACGTAGATCTCTTCTCAACAACGTTTGATTGTGGAGTTTGATTGTTTGATTATATCTATTAGAGATCACAAGCACTGAGAGGTGTGGTGAATCAATGTAGATTAATACTTTTTCACCTAATGTCAATTTTTTAAACCTTTTAATGATGTGCAGCTTTAAACTATGAGAAATCAATCACAAATATGTCATGCACAATAACACTGAACACAATGATTACCGTGGGAAACCCTTTCAGGAGAAAAACCCACCAAAATAGTTTCTTCTATTACACAGAAAAAGGACTTGTAATAATATTGAGCATCCTACAAGATTTGTTTAGTGAGGCACCAACCTCACAAGGAGCACCAACCCCTACACCTCTTTTGATATTACGCACAACAAAGGACTCAAGTGAATATTACACATGACAAGATATTTCTTTAGTAAGGCACCAACCTCATAAGGAGCACCAACCCCTAAATATGGAAAGCTATACTTAGACTAAATTTACATATACATTTTGATCATCTAGTTACAACAATTTATTTTGCAATAGATTGTGATCACCTTTGTATTTGTTTGTGTTCTTATTTTCACTCTCTTTTGTTCATTTGATTCAAACCCTCTTGCTCAATCAATCCACTGCCCTTGATGCTCTTCTCATCTAATGAATCTTTGCTTCATCGATATTCTCTCCTCTTTCCTCTCTATTTTCTTATGTCACTCTTTCTTAGCTTGATTACATCGTATTCTCTCTTCGGCTCTATTTTAGCTTGAATCTTTCTTTTCTTACTTGACCAACTTCACTAATGGTTCCATCTTCAAACCTTATACTCAATCGACCCATTCCTTTCCTTTGATTTTTGTGTCATGAATCTTCTTGCTTGGTCACCTGAGAATCTGGGCTATTAAATGCATGCAGATGACTCCAGATATTGGTCCTTTGGTATTTGTCTTGATTACATAACTTTCCATGTATTTCATGAAGTTATTTATTAGCCATTTACTAAATATATATTTTCCACATTTAGAATGTGACCCAAATGAGCAAGTTGTTTTCTTCTTCAATATTTTATTACACCCTCAAACTCGGGATCTCATAGAGAATAACTACATTTCCACAAATTCAATACACATTAAATGTTTATAGCTAGAACAGTGGATTTCTTTGTCTTTGTGGAGTTCAAGTCGTATCCTTAGCCGCAATCACCTAACAATCGAATCACCATTGATTTTGGAGAACCAACTCTCACTTGTACATGTTTTAATCAATTTGATTTCATTCGACCCTTGCCAATCTATATTCCATCATTTTACAGCTTTCCTTTGCTCCTCTAACTTTCTCCTTTGTATCATAGAAATTTGCTTTGTTCGGCGACATTTCTCCCTCTTTTGTGGCATTTTTGTTATCTACAGCTCTTCTATTCTTCTCACAGTTTTCCCAATGTCACGTGGTATTCCTCATTTTATTCTTCCTTTTCATGGCTTGTTCCTTGTTTGTAACTCTATTTACTTTTACTGGCAGATTTTATAGTCTTTCGCAGCTATCTTCCATCCTTAGTGGCTTTTCTAGTTCTTTGCGACTTTTTTCTTTATCCACGACTTTTCTTATGACTTCCTTACTTTCAGAGATTTTCCTTAGCATCTACATCTCTTCCTTCACATCCATGGCTTCACTTATATCACACGTAACTTGCCCTCTAGATCCATGTTGCTTTGAGGTTTCATTCCTATGCTCGTGGAACTTACTTTCCTTTCACGGATTCTTCCATAGATCCGCAGATTTCTGCAAACTTCAGTGGCTACTCTAGACTTCGGGAGATATATCCTCATTTTAGAGGCATGCACAAACATTGACTAAGTCCCTTAGCACTTATCCTTAGTCATCTTGAGCCTCTGTGAGCTGACACTACCAATCAACCTTCATCTTTTTCAGCTTTCCCACTTTACCAATTCACTCCTTTTTCCATCAATGTAGCTTGACATCAACTGATCTAGCTTGACATGAATGAAAACACATATGACACAAGAAAAAGGTCCAACAATCTCCCCATTTATCATTGATGGTAATATTCGAACCTTAAGAACATAAATCTTTTGATGGAAAAATACTTGCGTACCTGTTTTATTTTAAGATTTACTCCTCTGTGTATATAACTTGGCTAATTCCATCATCTCTCCCCTTATATATCATAACATTTCTCCCCCTTTGAGTATAATAGGTTAGTTTCTGACTTTCATCAGCTTCTCTCCCTGTTTGACAACAATAAAAAAAGGATAATTGTGCCACATAGAACTGAATATTCTAGTAAGCGAGATACAACATGTTCTTACCTTATGAATCTCTCCTTTGGCTTATGCATCTCTTACACTTGTATTAGTGTGTCCACGACAATGTTCCCCCTAAGTTGATGCATATTATGATGAATTTGAGCTAAAGACTAGCTCCCCCTTTCTTTGGCACTGTTTAAGAGTTGATATTTCTTGAGAATGCTCCCTTTTGTTTTCTAAATACCCTCTAGTCTTTAGCGAGATCAGGAATGACCCCCAATTCATTCCTTAAGTTCTCAAATGTATTTTTTGGTAACGGCTTGGTCATTATATCTGCAATTTCCTCTTTAGTACTCACATATTTTAAACTGATCTTCTTGTCATTCACTTGTTCCTCAAGAAATGATATATTGTAGGTATATACTTAGTTTTTGAGTGGAACATTGAGTTCTTGGAGACAATTATTGCACTTGTACTGTCACACAACAAAGGAATTAGATTATTAGATTTACCTTGTAGTCTTCCAATGTATGCTTCATCCATAGAACTTGAGTATGACACATCGCATAAGCTATATACTCTGCTTCATGTGTTGAGAGAGCCACTGATGATTTTTTCTTTCTAAGCCAAGATACCAAGAAATTTCCAATAAATAGTGCATCCACCGCTTATACCCTTCATGTCATCAATGCTTCCTGCCTCAATCAACATTTGTCTATGCTTTTATGATGAAATCACTTGCTTTTGGGGTACCATAGTCCATACTTCAACTATTCCCATGAGATATCTCAGAATTTTCTTGACCACATTGATATGTGTTTCTCTTGGATCTTCTTGAAATCTTCCAAAAAGGCCTACCTCCTGCATAATATTAGGTCTTGATGTTGTGGAGTAAAGTAGACTTCCTATCATGGATCTGTACAATGTTTTTGTCTACCTTAAGTGAGTCATCATCTCTCCTCATCTTGCATCCAACTTTCATTGGTGTACCAATTGGTCTACATTCTTCCATTCTGAATCTTTTCAACATCTCCTTGATATACTTAGTTATGGGATATGAATATACCTTGATCTGTTTGACTGATCTGTAAACCCAGAAAGAATGAAATATCTCGAAGCATAGACATTTCAAATTATTCTTTCATCATATCAAAAAATTCATATGTCATCTTATCATGGTCTCCACCAAATATGATATCATCTACATACACAATGACAATTAGTAAGTGGTCTCCTTCTTCCTTAATATAGAGATTATTGTCCACAACACCTTTTCTAAATCACCTTTCTCAATGAGGTATGAATCCAATTATTGTACCAAGATTTAGGAGCTTGTTTTAATCCATATAAAGATTTCTTCAACCTGCACACATATTCCTTATCTTCAATCAGTGAAAATCCATCAGGTTGTTCAATATATACCTATTCATTCAGAAACCATTTAGGAAGGCTGATTTCACATCCATCTAGAATAATCTGATATTTTTGTATGTTGCATAAGCTAGGAAATATCCTTATTTCTTCCATTCTTGCAACTGGTGTAAATGTATCATTAAATTCAATTCCTTCCATTTGCGTGTATCCTTTGCACACTAGCCTTTGCTTGTTTCTTGTCACTTCTCCTTTCTCATTCAGTTTTTTTCTGAATACCCATTTGGTTCCAATCACATTCTTGTTCCATGATCTGGGTACCAGTTCCCATGTCTCATTATTTTCAATCTGATCCAACTCTTCATTCATGGTGTCTACCCAATACTTGATCCTTGCATGCTTCTACAACATTCTTGGGTTCTATCATTGACAAGAGTGCTATGTCTTCATGGTTATGCTACTCTCTTAACTTTCTTCTTGTGAGAATGTCACCATATTTATTTCCAATGATCTAATTAGAAGGATGGTCCTTTTTTTACTTTCCTGGAGGGTTCCTTAGTGTCTGGCCTTTCTTCCTCTTCATCTACTTCTTCACGTGGACTAATCTAACTCTTCATCATCTTCTTATTCTTCATGACTACCATGTGTTGAGTGCTGTTTTGGCATATTGTGTCTCATCCACCTTTACATTTTTGCTTTCAACAATATTTTGCAACCACTTATTATAGCACTTGTAAGCCACACTTGACCACTAAGTAACCAAGGAATATCCCTTCATCACATCTTGAGTCAAATTTTCCCAAATTGTCTTCATCTCTTTTGATATAACATTTTCTTCCAAATACTCTTATGTGTTTTACATTTGCTGGTCTCTTCTTCCACAGTTCATAGGGATTTTTTTCACTATTTATTCTCAGTTGATCTCTATTTAAAAGATAAACCATGATGTAAACTGCTTCACTCCAATACCTATCTGAGAGTTTGGATTCATTTAACATTGTTCTTTCCATCTCCTGCATAGTTCTATTTTTCCTCTCAACAATCCCATTTTTTTGAGGTGTTTTCTGAACTGGCTAAGAATTGTCTCCTTATTCCATTTTCTTCACAAAATTCATCAAACTCATTTGACCAGAATTCTCCACCTCTATCTGATCTTAGGAATTTGATCTTTTTGTTCTTCTCATTTTCTACCAGTGCCTTGAATTTATTGAATCTATCTAAGGCTTCTGAATTTTTCTTCAAACATGCTACCCATGTCATTCTGGTGTAATCATCTATTAGAAGCATAAAATATACTTC
The DNA here is from genome assembly GCA_019776745.2 of Taxus chinensis. NCBI lineage: Eukaryota > Viridiplantae > Streptophyta > Pinopsida > Cupressales > Taxaceae > Taxus > Taxus chinensis. The sequence continues at coordinate 700,789,651 of CM034154.1, read as the reverse complement.
ACCATTTATACCTTCAGTTTTGGTGGGTCTAGAGAGGTCTGTATGAATCAAATCTAGTGGTCTGGTTTTAGAATACTCCTTTGATTTGAATGATCTCCTTATTTATTTTCCATGTAAACAGGCCTTGCATAGCATATCTATACTGGTTTCACAATGGTTGGCATATGTTTGAACACAACCTTTTCCACTTAATTTTACAAGATTTTCAAAACTCACATGCCCCAATCTTCTGTGCCACGACCAGTTATAATCTATCTTACTTGTGAAGCATTTCTCTTTGTTTATCTCATTGAGAACATACATGTTGTTCTTTTCTTCTTGGCCTTTGCAACTTTCTTTCCTATTTTTCCATTTATAATATCACAACCTTTTTCATGGAATATTAGTACATTGTATCCCCTCTTGCACATTTGACTCACACTCAGCACAGATTATGTTTAAGACCTTCAACATATAAAACATTCTTCAGTTATAGTCTTTCCATTATCTAGAACTCAAGGTTCCTTTCCAACTATGTTTGTAGAGTTGTTATCACCAAATCTCACAGCACCAGATGCATTGTTAGATAGAGTAATAAACTTTATTTTGTCACCTATCATATGGCTAGAGCATCCACTATCCAAGTACTAGATTTTATCTTCATTTTGCACATGGAATGCGGTCTGTACTAATTAAACATGACTCTTTTTCTTTTTCTCATCTTTCTTTGCAACATACACCCATTTCTTTTGTTTAGGAAATTCATGTTTGTTGGTTGAAACCACACTACTCTTCTTATGATAATTGTGTTAGACACCATTATAGTTTGATCTGGTGTAAGATGGGCCAAATTTTCTTCTATAGCCTCTAGAGAATTTTCCTACACTTGGTAACTTTATGTCCAAACTTATTACATGAATAACAATAACCATAAAAAGAATGTGTGTACCTCATAGCATATGTGATTCTGGGAGAATAAGTTCTTCTTCTTCGCGGTATTGATAACCTTCTTATTTTGTGGTAGATGAGGTGTTAGATGTTGATGCAACCTTGTTTTCTTCATTCTTTGTATGGCTCCTTTTCTTTACTTTCTTCTTTAAAGCCAATTCTAGTCTTTTCATTTTCATCACATGTTGGCTACTCAGTATATCAGTAAAACACTTGAGCCCTTTTCAATTTTTTCATACACCTTTAGCTTTGCTGCTCATTTGTTCCATTTCATACTTTCAGTTTCTCCAGTTTTGAGTTCAGCTTTGTGCACTCATCCTCTTTGATTTGTAGGAGTTTGAAATATTTTCCAGCTATGTTTCCAATTCCTTGAGCTCATTTTCCTCTTCTTCTTCTCTTTGAGATTGTCTTCCTTAAAATATGTAGATTTTTTCTTCATAATCCTTTAATGTGCATCTCATCTTCTAATTATTTCTTCTACACAATCTTAGTTCTTCAAGGGCACATACTAATTCTAGCTTCAAGATTTACTTCAACTTCTTCTTCATCAGAATCTTCAAAATCAATTATGTTCTTCCCTTTGGAGCTGCTTTCTTCAGTTGCATCCATGGCCATAAACAAACATTTTGATTGATCTTCATCATTTTCATTTTCAGAGATACCAGGATTTCTTGATTCAGAGTCACTTGATTCTTCCTTTGAATAGAAGTTCCTTTTGTTCTTGAAGAACCTTTTCTTGTTGTTTTTCTTTGTATATCCAAGTCTCTCTCTTGTCTGTGTTTATGATTGTCCTCTTCATGTTCAAACTGATTATCTTTATTCTTGTTTGGACACTTTCCAAGCAAAATGACCTACTTTTCCACATGCAAAACACTTAAATGGGAGTTTTCCTTTATACTTACTTGAACCTCTTTTTAGTATTCTGATGAACATTGCTTCAATATTTTCATCATCCAACTCATCTCCTGAAGTTGATTCTTCTTCTTCTTCTTTTTACTTGGACTGGGTTTCTTTCTTGACCTTGAATGCTACTTCTTTCTTGGAATTTTTGGATCTAATAGTCCTCATATCATATGCTAAAAGATTGCTCTGTAATTCATCCATCATGAGAGTCTTCATGTCTTTGGCTTCCTCTATAGCTGATACCTTTGCATCATACTTTCTAGTAAGAGATCTCAAAATCTTCTTTCACTATGACAAGATTCTTCTAGTTTCTCTCCTAGACCTATGATCATATTTATGACTTCATCTATTCTTTGCATGTAGGCCGTTATGCTCTCATCATCTTTCATCTTCAGATTCTTTTGAACTGAGCTCTGTAGGTCTGTAAATTTTCTAGCTTGACCTTTTCATCACCTTCATAGATACTCTACAGTTTGGTCCATATCTCCTTTGTTGTTGTGCAGTGCATTACTTTGACAAATTTTAGTTTCAGTCAGGCCGCATAGAATGGTGTTCATTGCTCTTGAGTTACATTCATATTCTTTCCTTATCCACGGAAGTAGTAATTGGTGTGGCTGGAGGGTTGTATCCTTTCTCAATGCATTCCCAGATATCAAAACCAAGTGACATCAAATATGTCTTCATCCTTATTCTCCAGAATGCATAATTTGTACCAGTGAAGAGAGGTGATCTTGACAGTGACAAACCACCTTATGCCTGATTTTTTTCCATGCTTGTGATAGGAGGATCTCCTTAAAGATGTTAAGCGATTATGTTATAAGGATTTCACTCTGATACCAATTGTTAGAGATCACAAGCACTAAGAGGGGGGTGAATCAGTGCAGATTAAATTTTTTCACTTAATGCCAATTTTAAACCATTTAATGATGTGTGAACTTTAAACTATGAGCAATCAATCACACATATGTCATGCACAATAACACTGAACACAAGATATTACCATGGGAAACCCTTTTGGGAGAAAAACCCACCAAAAAACCATTGCTTATATTACACAAAGCAAGGACTTGTAAGAATATTACACATCCTACAAGATTTTTTTAGTGAGGCACCACCCCAAAGGAGCACCAACCCCTTTACACCTTTGTTGATATTATGCACAACAAATAACTCAAGTGAATATTACACATCACAAGATATTTATTTAGTAAGGAACCAACCTCACAAGGAGCACCAACCCCTGAATATGCTAAGCTATAACTTAGACTTAATTTACATATACATTTTGATCATCTAGTTACAACAATTACTTTTACAATAGATTATGATCACCTTTCTGTATCTTTATGTGTTCTTCTTTTCAATTCTCTTCTTCTCATCTGATTTGATCCCTCTTGCTCAATCAATCTGCCACCCTTATGCTCTTCTCATCTGATAAATCATTTGATGCTTCATCGATCTTCTCTCCTCTTTCCTCTCTCTTTTCTTTTGTCACTCTTTCTTAGCTTGATTGCATCATATTATCTCTTCTATAGCTCTACCTTAGCTTGAATGTTTCTTTTCTTACTTGAGGGAAACACTTCAAAATGACTCCAAGTTTCAAACTATATTCACAATCACCCAATTCCTTCACTTCAAGTTGCATGTCATGCACCTTCCTACTTGGTCTCTTGAGAATCTAGAACTATTAAATGAATGCAACTAACTCCAGATTTTGTTCCTTCTATATTCAGCTTGATTACACCATTTTCCATGCATTTCAAGAAGCTATTTATTAGTCATTTTCTAAAAATATATTTTCCACATTTGTAATGTGACCCAAATGAGCGAGCCATTTTCTTCTTCAATATTTTATTCCTTCCTTGAAACTCAGATTCTCATAGAAAATGTAACTACATTTCCACAAAGTCAATACACATTAAATGTTGGTAGCTAGAATAGTAGATTTTCTTTGTCTTTGTGGAGATCAAGTCGTATACTTAGTCCAATCACCTGACAATCAAATCACCATCAATTTTGGAGAACCAACTCTCACTTGTATATGTTTGAATCAATTTGATTTCCTTCAACCCTTGTTTAGTCCATATTCTATCATTTCGTGGCTTTCCTTTGCTCCTCTGACTTTCTCCTTTGTATCGTGGCACTTTCCTTTGTTCAAAGCGACATTTCTCCTTCCTTGGCTTTTTTAGTTATTTGCAGACTCTTCTATGCTTCTCATGGATTTCTAAATGTCTCATGTGGCATTCCTCCTTATCTGTTTCCTTTTCGCAGGACTTTGTTCCATATGTCCGCAACTCTATCTCTTTTACTTGTGGCTTTTATAGTCTTTTGCATGGCTATCTTCCATCCTTAGTAGGCTTCTCTAGTTCTTTGCATGGCTTTTCTCTTTATCCACATATTTTTCTTCTTTCTTCCTTACTTTTGTGGCTTTTCCTTAGCCTCCACAAATCTTCCTTCACATCCATGGCTTCACCTTCACACATGGCTTGTCCTTTGGCTCCATGTTTTTTTAGTTTCATTCCTATGCTCGCGATACTTACTTTCCTTCCACGATTTCTTCTAGAGATCTTGGACTTTCTGTAGACTTTGATGAGGCTAATCGGCGATCTAGACTTCGTATGGATATCTCCTCATGTTCACAGCTTGCACAAACATTGACTAAGTCCCTTAGAACTTATCCTTAGTCATCATGAAGCCTCTGTGAGTTGACACTACCAATCAACCTTCATCTTTTTAGCTTGCTCACTTTACCAATTCACTCCTTTTTTCCATCAATGCATAGATTGACATCAATAGATCAGCTTGACATCAATGAAAACACATATGACACATGAAAAATGTATAACAATCTCATTGATCTATATTGTGATTTATGAGTGAGTTGTTCATTGGCGAGCATGGTGGTGAGCTATTGGATAGTGCTTCAACAAGAAAAATCAGAGGATGTGGCCATTGCCATGACATACCCTATCTCCATTGGGATATATTAATCCCTCGCCTCTTTTTCCTCCCACTCATTGTGGGATAAACCATTATTTCCTCTCCTTGAAAAAAGGACGGCTGAACTACTCAGAAACTCGGTGGACGATAAAATGGTCAAAACATGGTCTCAGAGCAACGAAGGGGCGGTGACTTGGATGGGTCCCAGATGTGGTTTTTGTAGGGGTAAAAAATGTGGTGGTTGGGGTTCTATAAACAACATGCTTGAACATTGGTTGACTGACCAAAATGCGAGAGGAGAGAGGGGATAGGCTCCCAGCACAATTGGAGTGGGATTTGACCCTCCTAACTTACATGTTAACTATGGTTGTATAGATCCTGTAAGGAAAATTCCACACATGAAGAACCCATTAGTATACTAGAAAGATAAGTAGTATATAGCATGTATATAGCAGTGAAGAGTAAAGTGATAGTAATAAGTAGAAAATAATGTAACAATAGGACTTGTGATGTGTATAGCATGAGAGTAGCAAAGGTAGATGTATGTAGTCATTTTTATGTACTCTTAATACAACCTTCTAATCCCATGCGTGTCGGCCCATCACCCAGCAGGAACTGGGCACTCACCTAAGGCATGCGAGGGCACCGATCCCCTCCTTTATGTGAGAATTGTGAGAAGATCTTGCCATTGATAGAAAATTAGATGCAGAAAGGTAAATATTCATGCACTCATTCTGAAAGCATCAGATGAGCTATTACATCTATATGCCCATGCAAATAACAATAGAAACATTATATAAAGAATAGATCTAATTCATAACATGAAGAAAATACATTAGGGTTTACACCCATGAACTGGATATTCAAAACAGAGCCATATAGCTATGTTTATCACAGTATCAGTAACCACATTACATTCAAAAGGGTAGTATAAGATTAAATATATCAAAATACTTTAGACTTATCTCTTACAAATCTTCCCAAGTGTGATATTATAATTTTTCCCTCACATTTCACCCATTATTACGTACTTTAATGCCATACAGAGGCCTATTACATCCATTATACCCCTTAGCACTAATGATCTAAATCCTAGCCTTACTGTAACACCATACTCTTGATGCATTCCCTTATGATCTCACACCTACCATATGTCAGCTTCTTCTCCATTCAGGTGTCTCTCTTGGTGTTGAGATTCTCTATATATAGGTTTAGCACCCACCTCCATGCCTTCCTCTAGGAGAAGATCAGATGCCTAGTGTCCAGGTAGTCCTCCAATGGAGAATGTTATTCCTATTCTGAGCTCTCCACTTTCTGTAATGATGTCTTTCAGGAACCTTCCATGCATGGAATATTATTTTCTTAACCACCAAGTCTCTAGGCTGACACCATATCCATTTAGCATGCCTAGTCGGGTCATGTTTTTCCTTGAGTTCCTTTAGAATGCTGAATATGGCTAAGTCCTCAGATCATGTTGTCCTTCCTTGCACACGCTCCCTGTTTTCTCATAAACCCTTCTTAAACCTTTATGTTGTGTTCTTTTCCCACATGCACCCTTCTTCTTCCTGGCCCCATTTTCTCATGTGCCCCTCGGTACTTATCTAATATTTTGAGGCCCAACAATACCCTCAGGAGCTTCGATGGGACTAGTAAAGATCAGTTTCGAGCATCATACATCATGTAAAATTATTTGAAAGTCCTACATTCACCTCAATTTACCAAGTCAACGCATATGTGTATATACAAAAAGATGATGACATGCTAAGTATGCAACTAGCATAGGAAATAAAATGTAACATGTGAATAGCATAATCTTGTAAAAGTAAACGTAACTAATATGTGTAAATATTGTGTGAAAATGATGGTGTGATGCGATATGTTTGATGAGTGGATGGTAGGAGAAGCATTTCCCTTAGTGAATGTGATAGAAATGAGGTTAATTTAGGAATGCTCCCTTAGCATTCGAGTATGAACCATTCAATAAGAGTGTGTCATCAGGAAATGAATGTACAATGTGTGTACTAGAGATGTGAGAAAGCTTGAAAAGATAGACAAGAAGTATAGAGCATGAAGTGTAGTGAAATTAGATGATGTGAGGTTCGTTTAAGAATTTCTCCCTCAACAGTCAAGTATGAACCGTGGAACTAGAGTGATTCATCGGTTAATGAAGGTACAATGTATGTACCAAAACATGTGAGAATGCTTACAAATCTATACATGAATCATGAAGCATTAAGTGTAATAGTAGACACTAAAGATAACCAATAGTGATGCAGGGGGTGTTACGATGCCCCTCAAGTGTGTGTGAGGTGAGGATTCAAGTAAACTCATCAAGGAGGTTGTCAGGTTTAGGGCCGTAACTGATAGGATTTGAATTAGAGACATAATATGTGATAGTATGAGGTTGATCATAGATATATCCTATGCATCGTAATTTATTACATTTCCATAGCTTGTTCTTCATCATTAAAAGGGGGTTGAGGAAAATCATGTGTAGACCAGCGAGTTAGGTTTTGGGTATTGCCAAGGAATGAATCATTACAAATAGAGATGTGGCTAAAGTGAATAGGAAAGGTAATAGTAGTATGGTTCGGATCAAGGGTACCACCAATATAGTTGAGAAAATATTTTTCAAGGGTGAGTGGAGAGGAATGGTGTGTGCATGTAATGAAGACCAATAAATGGAATACATGGATGTCATAGGTAGTGGTAATGAGTACAAATCCATGATAAAGGTGGGGAGATTCGGCGGGGAGGAGATTAAGAAGTTTCAATCCTAATTTTTCTGGGCCTTTATATGTGTAAATAGTGTAAGGGAAAGTGGGTTTGAATGGAATATGAGGCCAATAAGAGTCATGTATGAATAGAGTGCAAGTGAATAGGCTGAGTGGCGGACTAGAGATGACTTGGGGAAATGAATGAGGTGGTATGAGGTCTAATATATGTACAATTAATTGGAAAGTAATCATCGTTGTAGTAGATGAAGGAGGTTTCTTAAATTGATACTCACCTGGTCTAATAGAAACAAAAGTGTCTTGGAAGTAAGATCCATCTATCTCAAGGGGATTAAAATTGAGGTTGTGTAATTTTTCATCTGTAAGCTCTACGACATCACCTCATCATCAGAATCATCGGTGGTGAAATTATCTTGTTGTATTTTATTATCAAGGATATTAAGAGGAGTGGAGGTGGATGTAGGGTTAAGATGAGCAATGAAATTTGGAATAGTGGTAGTGATAGAGGGAGATATGGTGGGTTAGATAAGATCAGTGCTATGTGTATGGATAGAAGGGATTCATGTGGATATCTAAGAAGTAGTGGAAGCACTATATTGAAATACATCATATGTACTATTATTATGGTATGGAATAAAATACAGTGGAGGTATGGGAATGGTAGTGACTTGGTCTATGTAGTAGAACTTGAATGGGTTAGGGTCAGCAGAAATAGTATGCTCATATCCATCATGTATGAATTTAACACACCTATTAATAGTAGAAGGAACAACATGCATGACATGGATCCATTGTCTACCAAGTAAGCAATTGAACTAAAATGGTGCATTAATGATGTAGAATAAAGTCAGAAGGTTTTTGAGTCCAACCTTTAAAGATAAGGTGATGGTACCTATGCATGTGTGAGTAGTAGAATCATAACCGTGAACAAGGGTAGTGGCTTTAGTGATCAAAATATTAGGAATTATTAATTACATGAGTAATGAGAGGGAAGATATATTTTATAGTGGAGCCATTGTCAATTAGTATGTGCTTGATATAATGATAACCAATAGTAGTTGTGATAAGTAAATGAGAGGAAGTATTTCTAGTGGACGTATGAGGGATATCCTCTTTACTGAAGGATATGGCATGTGGTAGGTTTTTGAAGGAGTGAAAAAGATGGGTGAAGGAAACATGGGAATTGTCACTTGTAATGTGGATGGAGCAAAGGGAAGCCTCTAATGTATGTCGATAATCTGGTGTATTGTGTAAAATATCATAAATATATCTTTTGGCTAGTTTATTCTTTAATGACTCAATGATATCATAATATTTTGAGGTATTGGTAGGGATTGTGGAGGTAATAGGGGGTGGAATAGAGATGGGTGGAGTCGCTAGTTTCCTATTGTATCGAGTTATGACCACATTAATAGCTGGGTCAATCAATGGAGTATTGAAGCGAGGAGGCTATTGGGAATGGACTTATAGAAATTTGGTAGAAATGGAATCCGTGCTAGAAACCCTAGTGGGTACATAATATGGGTACAAGGAGTGGTCTATAAATTTAGAAGAAGGAGAGAGGATCCGATGCATGTTCAGAAGGTAGGGGATTCGATTCACCAAATGATTTAATATATATTGAATTAAATCTTATTTCATTTTAACTGTTGTAACTAATGATATTATGATAATAAAACATAGTAATACATAATAAATAAACATGCAAAGATATGAAACCCTAAGAAAATAAGAGAGGGAATATGACTTAGATAATTTCACGTAACCTGGAGGTGATCTAGACTGAGTAACTACTGAAACAAACTGGAAACAATTTCGTCAAGGCTCACTGAGAGTTCTAGAACTCAAAACTACATTTGGACATAAGCACCCAATGAAGGAAAGGAGAGTCTAAGCGCTAGTGACTGAACTAGGTGCTAGTGTCCACTCAAATGCTCATGTTTTTCCCTTTTCTAGGTTAGAGAAGCTTTGTTTTTAATATTAATTTTTCACTCTGGTTTCATTCCAATGTCTTTAGTCATACCTGTAACCTACAAAATAGATAACTAGTTGCACATGCCAACAAACCACATCAAAACTAATAAATAATATGAGTAATGGGGAGTTGGATTGACCCTAAAAGCCACCGAAAGAGTGATCTTATGACCCAACGGTGAATTACATCTTAGACTCCATGTAGTTTATTGTGTATATGTGTGTAATGATGCCCTAGGGTACCCCCAATTCAGAAAGGGTAAAACACAAGTATTAAAATACATACTGGTCTAGTAAAGGTGCAAGACCTAAAGTAGCAATAAAAAGCAATGAAAGATGGCGAAAGACATGGGTTAATCAGTACTTTTATTGGTTAGGAATCCTATGAATAGTAGTATGCCATCAAGACTAGATAATTACCTAAAGTGTGTGACTTTGTGTCTAATCACCCTTTAAAATAAGGTAAAAAGGGAGGGACAAAGGGACATCAGCCCATCAAAAATTCACCATGGGTGTTTTCTTCATGAGAATGGAGCCGAAAATTTTGAAAGATATGAGTTTATAACACCTCCTTAGTACTCAAGCTATCACTTTTAAGTGATAAAATGTTTCCTCCATAGGGGGAGCACATTTTTTTGTCCCCCATGTCCCCTTATAAGTTGGAAAAAATGGAAAAAGTTACATCATGCACTAAAATTTCTTCTAATGGTCTATCTCTCATAAAACCGAGCCAAATCTAACGTAAGGTGAGTTTATAACCTTTTTCTAATACATAAAGTTGTCTTTTAAGTTATGAGAATAACTCCCCCATAGGGGAGAAAATTTTGGTATCCCCCACATCCCCTTGCATATTGGGATAGAGTGAAAAAGGGACATCATGAATCCAAAACCCCTCTTAAGATTATCAAAATGTTGATGCCATCAATCTTCAACATGAAAATAAACTAAGAAGTGAAATTTTGGGTTCGGGAGAGAGATATGCATTTCATAGGGCCAACCTTATATGATTTTAACTCTAAATGTACCATTGAATCTATTCCCACAATTTCAAGACCTAATTCAAATTTAAATTTTATTTTTCAGTCCACTTTCCACTTTTTCCCATGCGTGTGTGATAGTAAGCAGAGTTTCCATTGGAGTCCAAAATGAGTATGATTAAATATAACACATGTAACATAAAGAGAGGATAATTTACTCCACTTTTACCTTTATTTAGTATCCTAGATATTCCTTGTATGTTTGAAAGCATTCAAGCAAGTTCCACTTTGTAGAAAGAATCTTATGCTATATTGATAGACAATTTTCCATGTTTTTTATACTCCCATAATCCTATCTTGATTATTGTACCATGAAGTAGGATCTATTATATTTCTAGTTCCTGGTATATGAGCTCCCAACACTTCACAAGGCTCTTAAAACCCTTTGAAAAAGGTGACCAAATCGTTCGGAACATATATTCCCCAGTGCCTTTCCCAAAAAGGCCTTGTTTTGATTAACTTGTTCCCAACATAAATTATCACTACAAAATATTACTAAACTACCTTTAAAAACTTATTTGCACATGAAAAAAAATTGTAAAATAATGTTATCAAATTTATATCGACCATAATAAGGGTGACACATTTAAAATGTTAGTCGAAGGAAAGGTTTACATTCTCCTGGATAGGGAATTTCAAGTGTGGGTTTTGCTGTCATGACAAAAATTTTAAATTTTACATGCTAGACATTTAGCATGATAACATATGGCTCTTACTCAAGGAAATTTTTCAAATTGGAAAAATGAAAAATGGAGCAAGCCTGAACCTTAGTTATCTTTTGGGGGAGCAGATCAATGCTTTATCCATGGGGAAAATCTAGTCACATAGCACACAAAAAAGAAACACGAAAAAAAAAACATGACAGAAAAGGAAAAACACCACACAACAGGTAAAAACAACCTAAATCACCTATGGTACATGGGTGGGATAACCCACTTTCACTATATTACTTTTTCTCCTTTTCGATGTTACTTATGTACGGGTAGCACTGAGTGATATTGTTCTAACTGGTTTGATGAAGTATGACCCATTTATCAATTTTTTGAGAAAATTTACATGATTTTCCTTGTAAATGAGGGTCCATTTAGACATCTCACTTCCTTTTCTTATTTGAAATTTGGTTTTCATTTTTTCATTTACTTCTAAATTTATTCCAATTTTTTATTTTCCATTTTTTATTTTGTCACTATCACAAGATTGGTTTTTTACCATTATAGGTTCACCATGTTCACAACTAGTCTCGTGCTTTCCATTGGGAAATTTATCATAATTTTTCATGTTCTCCATGACTGTTACTTATGTGAGATGATTCTTGATAGATAATTTTAAGCTTTCAGCAACATCATATATCTCCAACTAATTTATGTTCATGGGCGGCTCCAAATGTTTCTGTTTCACACATACCAACTCATTATTGACCTCAATATCACTCTCTAATATGGAGGTACTATACTCATGAATAAATACACTCATGGGAGATTAAATCATTTCCTTTTCCTTCCGCTTATCATGAATACAATATTCTTCATAAAAAGGTAAAGATAAGGACTCATGTTCACACTCATACTCATCAATCAATGTTTCAAGAGGGAAAATGAGATCTTCCATTTGTTCTATTTCATTTTTGAACAATTTTGCTTCAAATGAAGAATAAAAATCAGATTCATACTTGGATTGCATAGTCATAGCATAGGTAATTATTTCAATACTAAGTTTAGGGTCTTTAGTTCCTTTTGCAACCTTTAAAATCTCTTGCACAAATTCCTTCTTCAAATCTTCCCCATACTCACCTTCACATTGGGTCTCGGGGAGATGGTTATTAAAAATGGAAGTCATATGGCCAAAACACCTTTTAAACATACTTTTTTTCATGATCCACATTTCTGATTATTTGGGGATTTATTTTTGCAAGTCAAAGCATGCTGATATTCACTTTTTTCAAACAGAGAAACAATATCCATCTTGAATTGGAAGGGCACACCTTATAGTTATGGATATACCAAATCATCCTCATGTTCCTTGACTAGTTCCATCAAATTTCGGAACTCTTTCATCAAGATAGGAAGTTCAACATTTTCTTCTGAAGTTAGAAAATAGTTAAAACCTCTTGAATCTTGATACACAATGTCTTCCCTCTGGTAATTTTCCCTTTGAATAGTATATTTCGTCTTTCTTATTGGAAGAAACTTATACAAGATACCTTTGAATGGTATGGTGGCATATGACCAATCCATATTTATATCTCTAATAATTTCTATGAAAAATATTCAGCTCAACAACATCTCATATGTATTTGGAATGATTGTCACTAGTATTTTGACATTGACCTTCTTATCAAGAAAGTCCTCAAGTATTACCTGAGCATTTTTAATTTGACCAACGAGAGGTACTTTTTTGATATCCATGGAATAATAGTGACTAATGGGAGGGAGGAGGGTGAGACCAACAACATGTGTAACTTTTATAGGCATGATTTTATCTGAGGAACTAGAGTGAACAATACAATTATTATATTTGTACCCATTAACCAGTAAGGAGAGGTAGAAGGGTTCAATAATTCTAGAAGAGGAAGATGTGGATGTAATAATGTTATGAGGTGCAGCATTGCTAAGATTGGGAAATGAATATTTTTCAATGAGGTCTGTGGGAAATGGCTTTGAATTACTTCCTTTGATAAAATGGACAAGTTTATCAAATTACTTGAGATGAGTTCTCAAATACTCAAATTTGGAAATTTGGACCTTAGACTTCTTAACATGTTCAATTATGTCCAAATGATACTTAGAGGAGGGTGAAGGTGTAGATGCAATGGCGTAAGGTTGAATACTTTATAGAATGGAATTGATACTTTTTATATTCATATCACTACATTTGAATGCAAAAAAGGGGGGGAGAAATGTGACAATGAGAGGTAGACTTACTTGTAATTGAAGATAGAGAGGGCATAAGTGATCCTCCTTTTGCTATTATTTTATGTAGAGTCCCCACTCTAGGATCTTTGAATTTGTAATAATTATCCCTCTCTTGAACCTTCAAATGGGTGAACACCACATAAGAATGACTATTCATATCAACAATGGTTTCATCATCTTCATAATCCAAAACGGGGTACACAAAAATAGATGTTTCTCGCATAGCCAATATCATCAATGGCTGAAATTCCCTCATCATTTTTATATTCAATTTGAGCTTCCGTAATACTCTTTTTCAGGGATTGCTTCACATGTGGAATTAATAAGAAGTGATTCAAGAGATAATATTCTCTCTCCTCTACCTATTTTATTTCTATTTGTATTATAATTATAATTTAGATAACCTCCCCTCAGCAAGGTGGGGTTATACAAGTTGCTTCTTCAATGAAATCATATCACTAACCAATTTTTGAACAAGGGAATTAATGACACCTTCTTGGGAGGTTTGACCATTTTTTTTGCCATTTGGATTTTTCACTTTCCAAAAAAAAACAAATCATATTCTACTTTGATGACATATTCTTGGCCATTTTCAAGAGTTTGAGGTTGAACTCTCTATAATATAAATCTGGCCTCAAGAAAGTTTGCATTTATGAAGAATATATTTTTTATTATCCTCAGATGGTGGAGCTCCCACGGGTATTATTTTCAACAATCTGTGTAATCAGGTTGTAAAGTATCTCATTAGTTCATTCGATTATTTCTTCATTTGAACCAATTAAACAAGAATATCTTGAGATTCTTCAACTGATTTAAATATGGCTTCAAATATGGTTATGATATCTTTCCAATTTATGATGGATCGAGTGGGAAAGAGGTAGATCCATTCAATTGCTTTCTCTTGAAGTGACTCCATGAAAAACCTTACATAAACATCTTCATGTTCTACTCTAATAACTCCACATGCAGCGATGAAAGATACAATATGTTCTTCAGGAAGTTGAGTACCATCACATTTGAATTAGGGAAAATTACTTTAGGACCCCTTCAACAATTCAGGTAGAGGTGGTGTAGCAGCAAGCAGACTAGTATTCCTTCCCCGTGAAATAGGTGGTTGAGGTTATTACATTTCTTATTCAAATTCTTCTTCTAGTTTTTAATATGGATGAATAATATCTAGCGGTGGTACAATTAGAGATTTAGGAGGATTATCAATTAGATGTCCTCTCAATCTATCTAATATGGTATATCTCTTTTCAACCATATTTTGAGAAAACCTCCAACAAGAATGTGAAATGACATAACTGAAAATTGCAGTGGCTTTCAAGCATCAATTTTCTTGGTTTTTGAGTTTTTATTTTATTTTTTACTTTTTCTGGATTTTTAGTATATCTATTTTTTAAGATTTTCTGGATCGTTATAGGGTGCAGGACAGAAATTTTTTTCCCCATAGTGAGTGAAAAAAATCATTGGTGAAATAATTTTTCATAATGGTAAATTAGGATTTTTCACCAATGCTCTAGGCCTAGGTCCCTCTTCTTAGGAATGGGGCAACTTCATTTATTGAAAATAGGAAATATTTGTACTACTATAACCATCATGGGTGGCCTTTTAACTAGGGACCACACAAGAATACTCTACTAAACATGTCTATAAAGAGGAGGTGGGGGAAAGGTGTGTGTATGCAGAGAGGGGATAAAATGAGAAGAGGGTTTTAATCAATAAATAGTAAGATGAGTTTATCAGCATAAAACCATAATATTTCCAAGTTAACAAAGAGAATACACCATGTCAAGGAAAGAGGAATAAAAATAAATAAATCCAAGTTTATTTGCATAATATTGCACAAGTAACCATGGTCATGGAGTAAAGTTGAGATGGAGAGGAAAGCATAATACAAGGAGATAGAATAATTATAGTTTCTTTCTTATAGTAAGAGAATGGCAGATATCAACCAAGAAAATATAACCCTTTGGAATGGAGAATACATTTCAATTTATAGCTTTACAATCTCTCTCTTCATCTACCCCCCCACATGTCCTTTCATAGTCTCACAAGTTGTGACCTTTCACATTCCTCTAAGAAATAAAAATAATCCCTTTTCTTATTAATGAAAAGGGTACTTATACAGTGAAAATTTGCAATGATCACTTAAGTGAATAGGACGATAGAGATATAAATTATTGTGGTCTCGTTTACCTTATCCTCTAATATTTCTCTTAACCCCAAGAGTGCAGCCTATCACCTAGGTACTGTGTGCTCACCCGAGCCATGCACAGATGTCAAGCCCCTCCTTTATGTGATCCTTTTCATAATGTCCCGCCATTAATAGAGGAAAGGTTTGTAGAATAAGAAACATGCGTATTTAATCTAATACGGAGGTAGTGGATCTATTTCTAAGCATAAATGATCCATGAGGTAATTATAACCACCACAACAACATAATGAAAATAGATCTGAACTATGAGTAATATGAAAGCACACTAGGGTTTAGTCCATAAAACACAAATGCACAAACCAAAGCTCCAAATATTGATTAAATCTGTTTACAGTCACCATATTTCATCAAACAGGGTCATCTCAAACTATATACATCATGAAATAAAATTCCACACCTTATAAAAATACTCTGAATAAAGATCCTAGCTACGCTTTACCATTACAATATTTGTTCAAAACCTGAGTGCATACATATATGCCTAGTAATAGCATTCTTTCAGCACTTTGTTGCCTCTTCAACTCTTACTCTCATTGTCCCTCTCTTTGTTTCGGAAATAAGCATTCCTTTAAATATAATATGGATTCACCGCCATAGTTTCTCCCATGAGAAGATTGCATGCCCAATGGAAGTGTGGTCCTCCATGTTCGAGTGCTTTTGAAAGCTTTCAAGGGATTCCACTAACTATAATGATCCTCCGAGGAATATTCTCTACGTGGAATATTATTTTCTTGAGCTCCAAGACTCTAGACTGACACCTTATCATTCATCACACCTACTCAATCCCTCGCATGTTTCTCCTAAGAAATCACCTTAGAAATATGGCTAATTCTCCAAATCCTCTTTTAC
Source organism: Taxus chinensis (assembly GCA_019776745.2). Classification (NCBI taxonomy): domain Eukaryota; kingdom Viridiplantae; phylum Streptophyta; class Pinopsida; order Cupressales; family Taxaceae; genus Taxus; species Taxus chinensis. The sequence continues at coordinate 700,773,156 of CM034154.1, read as the reverse complement.
TTCCGCATGCACCAACCTTTTCTCCTTCGCACCTTTCCTTGAGCACCTTCCTACTCGCTTGGCTTTCACAAGCGCTCCTTTTTCCTTGGGACTTCTTCAATTCAGGGCCTAACAAGTATATTTTATCATACATAATTAGAAATTAGAGAGAGAGAGAAAAGAGAGAAGATATGTAGAAAGAAGTGGAAATCTAGAGATAATAAATCTCTTGTTGATGAAAAATATACTTCTAAATAATCATGAATTTATTTCCTTTCCCTCGAGCATATCTGTTGTATTATAACATTGTGGTTGCAAATTCCTCCTTCAATGAGATGTAGATACACTTAAAGGAATTTTAATGATTTTTCAAAAACACTATCATCAAATATCCAATGTTTTTAAACTTGAGATGACTACTAACATCACTCATGGTAATATTATCTTGTCATACTCCTGATGATCATTTCCTTGATGGCCTAAATTTCACTAAAGTTATTGATATTTTAAATCCTTCACAAACTATATGATGTTCTTAATTTGACATGTTATCTTAGTGACCATTTTTAACACACATTGACTTACTTTGATATATTCCTTTCTAAGGTGTGATTTATATTATGTCTCATATCCTTGCAAAGGGAGCTAAGCACAAAATCGAAGGTGAAATGAGAACCTCACTTTCCTCTTCATGACTCATTTGATCTTCAAATATCATTTCTCTAAAAATATGCCTCCTCCATGGAATGGAATCCACCTCAAAGACTCAAACACCTTCTTGTTAACTTATTCATGATTGATAAGGTCTTCTTCTTTGAATGGGAAAGGAAGAGGCCCTGCATTCAATATCATACTTAATTAAAACACATCTCAATGACGACTATGTGGAAGATGATGGACAATTGAGGTTCAAATTTTCATACTTTATTTGGCATCACTTTCCTCTCCTAGTCTACATCATTTTAAATCCAAGTTTTAGTGTTGGCAATCCATAGTAATCTATGAATCTTATCATTTACTAAATATAAAAGTTTGTCCCATAGCCAATTGAAGGTGCAAACTATGAAATTCTAAGCCCGTCAAAACCACTGTGATGTTCCTAAACTGTACGAAACGTATACAAGAACTATTTATTCAACAAGAGGGGATCAACATCCTTATTTTATGACCAATATCCTGAAAATTACTATTTTTAGTAAGCCTTATTTTGAGAATTCCATTTTAGTTACCAATTGCTCAATTTTGCAATTTTGATTTTCCTTGATGTTCGAAGGGAAATGCTAACTCGAAGAATGAAATATTTATAGCACTTACTATATATAATAGTGAGGATTAGGAAGGCATAGTATTTTTTAAAGTGGGTCTTCCTGATGTCGGATGGGAATGAAATCAATCTCAAAAGTTTTCATAATTTACAAGGAGGCTTTGTTTCAATTTTCAAAGGATTTCAATCAGCGGGTTTGTATAGATCTGATAAATGAGTATTTTTTCATAAAATTTCAAATGGTTGTAGAAAATTACATACATAATTAATGGAGGCCATTAAATAATATTCTTAAAGGTTTTTTTACAATGATAATATTAGTGTGTGTGGTATTTTTTCGCATCTTATTTATTTTTTAGGTGTAATTCCACCTCACTATGTGAGTCATCTCACTTAGGTGGAAGCATGGATCATAGGTGTCATATTAGTTATGATAGATTTCCATCATGGAATATGTCATATGTGTAAGTGTGTGTCATACAAGCTACATTCCCCTTTCAGAAATTAACTCCTCTTCTCCATCATGGAGGCATCATTATCTTTACATGGGAGTTACTCAACACTCCCCTATAGGTACACCTCTCTTCTTGATATGTGAGCATTGATTGGAGTCTAGGTTTCCCTTAATGCATACAAATTTATTTCATGGTTGAGTGATTGTTTGTTTTATTGAAGCTAATTCATCTCAGTTGAGTACAACTCCTTGATGTGCATGGATTCCCTCTAAGTCTTTGTCCTTCCTCCCTATGTCATGGTATCAGAACTTGGGGATTAGAATCGTACTACTCATAATAGTTTCTTACTACTCTGTTCCTTGTAATTTCATGTGCAATCTATCATTCTTTATTTATTCTCTACTTACATTTTTTAAGGGTTCTAGTGGTTACTTTATGTGTTGGGGTTGTGTTCTTTTATGGTATTTATGTGTTTAAGTTCAGGTTCAAAAATTACAAGTTTTCTAAGTGCGGGATTTTGATTTTTGAAAGCTTGTAGAGCTAGTTTTTAAGGACTAACTCAGACCCAACTTGTCAAGCTGGAAACCAAGTTTTCCCACAATTCGTTGCATTACACCAATCATCACTCGTCACCTTTCCATTTTTAACTGACCTATTAAGGTGTTGTGTATTGTTTATCAACTTGGTCTATGGGATTCCACTCATTCTAAACTCATTTTTTATCGCAAGATCTTAAATTGGTTCGAAGGTTGATTTTACTCGCTCCATTTGGTCCTAGAGATTGGTTTATGCCTTCACGTGGACATTAATCCTGAATCGAGTTTGTTTGTGTGTGAACATTTTATATAACATTATATTTTTCTTTGATAAACCTTTTCATGTGCATTCAAATTGGAAATAAGCCTATCTACATTGCATCACAACTTATTGTTTGCATACGACGTGTTCCTCCCTATACTCATTCCACTCTTCTTGCTTTGGGTTTTATGAACCCTTGGCTCTACTTAGTGTTTGAGTCTCCAGTCAACATTTATAACCTTCTTTATTGGAGGTTTTTAGCTACATGATTACTCTGGTATCATGTTAGAAGGATCTCTTCTACACACAGCCTCAACCGCTCGTTACTCTGCTTTGAAGAACACCTCTCAGCACGTAATCATTCCTACCATCTTAGACCTATGTCAAAAGTTTTTTCCCCATCTCTCTAGCCACATAGAGTTCTGCTATACTTCGACTCGTTACTCTGTCGTATGCAACATCTAACCACTATCTAACATGTGGCATTAAATGGGTGTGTGGAATCAACCCCTAGCACACCCTCGCATCAACTTTGGCATACCTTGGAAGAATTAACTACACCTTCTCACAAACATTGACTCTGACCAACTCGTGCATATAGGTAACAGAAAAATCTTCAAGATTTAGTACAACTCGGTGGTCTACACCGACCCAACTTGGTGTATTGGCCTCCCTCAACTTGGTCAATGCCCCAGTAACTTGGTCAATGACTCGAAACCATCTCGCTAGCTAGCTCGCTGAGTTGAACTGACTCTTCTCCACCCCCAAGGAAACAAAAATGTCCTTCTCTATTTTTTATTGTTATTAACTATAGACTAATTATTATTAATTGTCTCAATCTTGATTAAGAAATAAGATTTTTTTTTAGGGAAATTTAATCCTTTTTGGAGGTTTGTTATTAAATTTATGGGATCCCACCTCTTGAACCCTTTCCATTCTACATTTGGGGGGTTTTTTTCTATGATTCTTTTTCCTTCTACATCTCCTTTACACAACATTGCTACCATGGATCCCAATGTAGTTCCCTTGCTCACCCCCTTCCAATTATCAATAACGGTTGGATGCTATGTATTTTTCCTCGAAAAAGAAACAACTCTTCTGGATAACCACATGATTACAAGATAAACCTAAAGAGGATGAAAGAAAGGCAAAGTGGTTTGATAAGTGTGATGAATCCATTATGTTTTTTTCTCTATATTTTTCTCTAGAACTACACTTCCATATTTCATCCCCAAGAACACCTAAGGAAGTTTTGGGTTCTCTTGACAAAATTTTTGGGAAATAAGATAAAATGAGAGAGCATGAACTGGAAAATGAATTAATCGGCCTCAGTCCTTATAGTTTTGAAACACTTTAGTAATTCTTCACCAAATTTAGATCATTCAAATTACAGTTGGCAGCTTGTGGAATAGATGAAAAGGAACTACATTTCATACTTTCTGTAGACACCCAATTTCACATCTATCCTAAATCAATTAATTTCCCTTCCTCATTTCCCACAAAAATACACTTCAAATTAATCAAATATAATTTGATTAATTATCCATTTCCAAATCTAAAAATAATCTAATCCTCACAACATGTCATTATTCTCCATGTTTTTCCACTATTGAATTAAAAATTCAAATTCAAATCCTCACCCACCATTCGTGGTCCCCACTCACCTAAAATCCTCCACTTATGAATTAAAAATATAATTCAAATCCTCACCCATTCTTCGTGGCCCCCACTCACCTAATATTGCCCACATTTTCAAACCATCCACGTAATCTTGCCCACATTTTCAAACCACCCACTTAATCTTGCCCACATTTTCAAACCATGATTACTTAAATTAATTTAAGCTAATCACTCCCTCAGGCTATAAATACAACCTTACCCCTCCCCTCTAAGGACACGGAGAATAAGCTTTCATGCCATATCTAAGTTCTTGCATCCTTTGAGCAAAGAACATCATTCTGCCTTGTCCTAATGCCAAAATAGCCTCATAATCCTTTTTCCCATCCAGTGCAAAGTAAGAGGATCGTTGTTGCAGGAAGGTCTTGCTCCGTCTTGAAGAAAAGCACCTACATATCACAAAATCAGGGCTCAATCCAAGTTTCCTAGCCCATTCTGAGGTTTGCTACGGAACGCGAAGGAGGAGGTATGATTATTGGTATTTTACTTCCTTGTTAGTAGTATATTTTTCCTAGCTTACATTCTGGCACGCCCGGTTACTTTCGATCTATTACCATTAATTTCCCAATTAGTGGTTTTATCTGTTCTTTGTTTATTATTGTTCATTATTATTTCTTTTTCTATTCCTTATGGTCTTCTTTGGTTAACCTTCACGCTTTGGATAGTGTTTTTGTTGTGTGGTGTCTTGTGGTGTATCTGCAGGTTATACCAACAATGAAACTCTGAAGCTCATTCTGTCTTTGATCTCCTCGGTGCTTGATACTTAGTTCCCAGTTTTGATTTTGTTATTTACTCATCATCTGTAGAAACACATGAACTAGCCATTAGTTTATTATCTTACTGTCATGGGACAACTAATCCGGAAAATGCATTTATTTATTTACTTTTGCTAAAATAACTGCTTTGTAGGAAGTTAATCATTTTTATTTTAATCAATAATTTTGTGATCTAACTCTTTCTTTCTGTTTATTTTTATTTTTTAACCTTTCTGTCAAAATTTTAGCTTCTCAGGTGAAGTATAGAAGTCAGAAAATAAAAAAAACCAGCTCCCGGGACGTTTTTCTCACGTTTAAAATTTTCATTCAGAGCGTTCTCGTAGCCCATCTTCCGGAAGCCATAAATTTTGCTCCCGAACTCGGAATGACTTCATTTTTTTTTTAACGGAAAGGTATTGAAAAGATCTATGCAATGAAAAAATAATTTTTAGATTTTGACTTACAGAAAAAATTTGGTTTCATTTCTTCTAACACCTGTCTTTTTAACAAAAAAAACAACAAAATTATAGTTTTATTTATTTTTATTTTTTATTTTTTATTTTTTATTTCACGAAACATCCTCACACGTATGCTCTTTCCTTGCACTTCAAAAGTGATCTTGGAAATCAGAAACGTGAGGCCACTCGAGTTCTAGAAAATAATTTTTTTATTTTTAATTTTTTGCCTTACATTTAAATTTTCCACGAAAACACTTCTAGGTAACGTTTTCACCCTCTTCTTTCATCATTTTTCTTTTTTGTGAAAATAATCATTATCGCTATTTTGCAATCATGATTAATTGCAATAATTATTAATATTTAAGAAAAAAAAAAACTATTTCAATTGTATCCACGTATGCTCTTTTCTTGCGCCTTCAAGCAATCTAGAAAATCAGAAACGGTCACATTTTTTTTAGTTTCTTGTTCTAACATTACAGGATCCTCTAGCTTTATTTTTCAACTGTCATTTTAATAATTATTTTCCTTTTTCATATTCTTAATATTTGTTTGGTCAACTTGGTTGTGTATGCTCTTTTCCTGCGCCTTTGAGCGATCTGGAAAATCAAAAACAACCACGATCACTTTTCTAACATTTCATTTGCAGGATAACTACTAATTTGTTTTCTGTAGAACCGCATTGCTGGAATATTGTCAAAAACAAAAAAAAAACAAAAACAACAAAAATCCTGCAAAAATACCACCATTCAAAGACAATTGCTGAAACAAAAAAAAGGACTCTCAGGTACGCAATTATTTTCTGCTAGTGATTTATTTCAAGTTGGAAAGAACCCTGCGTTTAATCACTTTATCATATTGTTTTTGCACGTAGACGAGGTGGATTTCATCACCACCAAAGCTACACCGGTGACGTGGACTTGACTACCACGCACCAACAGCATTTGCATCTGCATTGCACTTTGAGACCTAGTCTCATCACAACGTTCGGTATTTACCTCGCCGCTGCTCTTCACTTACAGGTAATGCTATCGTGTAGCGCATGCGAGTCATGCCTAAATAGCTGTAACAACGAAGCCTGGGCATCGTCCCTGTAAATCTTCGGGGAGTTATAAGGACACCATACACATTCATCCCTCCATCACCTTCCACCTTTTCACAAAACCTAGTTTTGGACGTGGTGATTCACTCTGAAACAGGCAAGTAAGAATAGGTGAGTCTCCTCCAGTGCTCTAAGGGTTCCCTGTACCAATTCTGTCCCCGTACAAAATTAGGTATATCAGGACTAGGGTATATCAGAGGACGCATCTTCTTGGAGTAATAAGAGCCTGTATCCACCATTTCACAGCATACTTGTATGATTGCATGAAACAATGATCATTCCTGAAGAAGTTACCTCATAAGCCAAAACAATTGAATCCACATGACTGCTTGCTGTTTGAAAACACAATAGTTTAGCATTATTTTATCATAAAACTTGGCTGATATCAATGTATTCATTGTAAAAGTTCAGACCCTAGTTGTGTTCCACAAAAAAAATCAATTCTCGACCAATTCAATACCAAGCGAAAACATCCAAATAATCCAACAATATAGACCAAAACATCACACCAATTTCATTAGCTCACTTTAGCCAATAATACATCTTTCATAGCTTGTCTTCAGCTATATCCAATAGATATTGAGTGACTTGCGTTCACTCCTTATCTCATCAATTGTCAGAACATTCTTTCTAGCTTGTTTCAAGCTATATCAAAATGACATTGAGTGACTTGTTTGAGTTCACTCATTATTTCATCAGCTGTTGAGTTTCACAAAATCCCATCCGACACAAATCCCTTCAAAACTCATTTTGAGTTCACAACTATGTTGAGTCACTTGTTTGAGTTACTCTTCCTATCAAAAATCCAGAGCTTGTTAAAGCCAAACCAATCAACATATTCATCATAGCTTGTTTGAGTTACATCCCACTTGTATTGAGTACCTTGTTTGAGTGTACTCCTTACATTTTCATCTGCTAAGCTTGTTTAATCTAAAACAATCAAGATATTCATCATAGCTTGTTTGAGTTATATCCCACTTGTATCCCGAGTAGCTTTTTTTAAGCCTTCTCCTTATAGACTTACTTGTTAAAACTCAATTGAGCCAAAATAAAGATCATAATCAATAGGTTGATTTTTTTCATCACACATTTCTTTCGTTCTCCCTCTCTTTCAAACATGAATAATTCACGAAAAACATCACACAATGAGCTATTAGAACAAATTAATAAGATGAAAACACAACTCTCTCATATGGCTACCCAAATCAGTGAGTGATCACCCAAAAATCCGATCATACAACCTCACGAAGAAATCAGTTCACGTAAAGTCCAACGTCAGTTTACCCCCCTTGGAGAAAGTCTCTCTAGTGTTTTTCATCAACTAAAAGAGGCTAAATTGATAAAATATCCAATTACAAAACCCTTTGTCAAAGGGGAAGCTAAGCCATGCTGGTACAAACCTAACACATACTGTGACTTTCATCGCATTGATGGTCATCACATAGATAAATGTGTACGATTTAAGAATTACGTCCAAGACTTAATTGACGACGACGTCATCTCTGTAGAACTTGATGACAATGCTCTTACAACCAACGACACATCCAATACCACAACTTTCCATGAAGAGATGACTACTGTCGAAACTCCTATATATACTGAAATTCTACGAGATCATGACGACAACAGTCAAGACTCTCTAATTCCAAACCAATCCATATCTTCTTCAAATTTCCTTCCATTGGTTCAAACATATATTGAACCTGTTTTGGACAACAACATTCTTCCAACATCTACTCAGCACTTGAACTTATTTCAAGACTCTCTTTCAGCCCAAACATATATTGAACATGTTTTGGGTGACAACATTCTTCCAACATCTAACGAGACCTTGATCTCGTTTCAATACTCCCTTTCAAACCTTGATATTACTGTAGACACTACAGATGAGGTTCCATCAACAGGTACCATTAAGTTTGATTCTATTCTTCCAATATTGGCTCTTATGCCTAACATCTCTAGCCTTTTTGTCGAAACACAACCACATCAAGTTTGGACACTTGCAACAATGCAATCTGTCATGACCATCATACTTTCAACGATCGATCTTGCAGGCATCTCATCACTAATGATTCTCACCTATCAAGAATTCTATGTGCATATATTCTACGAGGTATGTATACCTAGGAATATCTTTATGCCACCTTTTCCATCTTTAATTTTGAATCTATCATCAAATCAATTAATTCATGGACAAACAGAAGCAAAAAATCAAACAATACAAACTGAGGCCACTCCCTTCTCCCTTGTTTATGGTGGGGAAGATATTTTACATGTCAAGGTTGAATTCCCATCCTTTAGAATATCCCTCAAATACGTAATCAATAAAGATTATTATCAACATTCACGCCTTAATGAACTCGAGCTTCTTGATGAAAAATGACTTAATGCCCTAGATCATCTTCAAGTATATCAAAATCAGCTACGACATAGCTACCATAAAAAATTCAAACCTAAAAAATTTAAGGTCAATCATTTCATTCTCAAAGAAAATCGAAAGAACACACCCAAAGAACGAGACAAACAAGACAAATTTGAGCCCAACGAAATCATAGATAAATTTGGCTCTGGAGCCTATAAATTGGCCACTGACAGATGGTCAAGATCTTGATGAACCAATGAATGTAGTTCATTTAAAGAAATTTTATCCTTGAGATGTTCACTATTCCAGGATACAACGTGTACATTGTTCCTTTTGTCTTGCTTATCTCCAAATAATTTAAATTTATTCATTTCCATTGGCAGACATTTTCATTATCAAAATCACATCTTCATATTTATCATCATGAGACAAGTGCTAATATAAATCCTATTAAGTTTGTGAGCGTCATACTTCTTCCACTTTCAGTCACTTTCCTCTATGGTCATACCTAGAAGCTTACTGATGGTAATATATCCCTTTCTAATACATTCTCTCTTTCATAACAAAGCTCTAAACTTCGTTACCCAGTTCGTTTGGTCGTCCATCTCAGTCTTCGGTGTTGAACCCTCGCGTCCTACTAGTCGTGTGGGGCTGAGATTGGGGGCAGATGTTTCTTCCCAAATACAAAGCACTATTGTAAAAAAATCTATCAATTCAATAACTTATGAATAATTCATTGTCACATCTTTCGTCCTTCATAGTCTTTGGTGTTGAGCCCACACTTCTTACTGGTAGTATGAGACTGGGAATGGAGGAAGGTGCCCTTACTCGTCTACGTCTTGTCTTCGGTGATAAACCCTTGCCTCTTACAAGTGGCATGGGGCAAAGCATAGAGGGTCATTCTCATACAAGCATAAAAACATTGCAAAATATTCCAAAAAAAAAAAAACAAAAACAAACAAACAAAAAGGAAATTCACTCGCCTATATTTTGCCTTTGGTGATGAGCCCTTGCTTCTCACTAGTAGCATGGGGCAAGGCATAAGGAGTCATTTCAAAAATATAAAATCTTACAGTGCTTAGAAATTATAGAATCCCCAAACACATAATTTAGATGCCTAAGTGAAGAGAGAACTATCCCTTAACCTCATATCTTATCAATCAGCAGGCCACATAACTGTCTAAGTCTAGCATGTGACTCATAAAGTGAAAGCTATTTTTGAAACCGGTTTAGTACCATTATGAAGAATGGAGTCACAATTTCCCAAAGGGATTGTTGTTAGCATTTGTCTCTATATTCATTATCTACCTCCTACGTCCTTCTTGATTCTTGGTGATGAGCCCACACATCTTACTAGTTGTGTGGAGTCAAGAATGGAGTTGGAATTCTTTTCATCATATCATCACCACCATATCATGCCAATGGAAAGTGAATTTATGTTATTTTGAGCATAAGTTACAATGCGGAACATGGTACATCGTCTCTCAAAAATACGTCTGCACTCTCTAGTCCATAAATTGTCAATCACAATGTAAAAAATCAAAAAACATTTGAAAATCGTAAAAAAATCCAAAAACAATGTAAAAATCCAAAAATCCAAAAACATTTGATAATCGTCAAAAATCCAAAAACATTTGAAAATCGTCAAAAATCCCAAAAACATTTGAAAATCATCAAAAATCCAAAAAACAGTGTAAAAATCTCAAAATCCCAAAAAACATTTGAAAATCATCAAAAATCCAAAAACAGTGTAAAAATCCAAAAATCCAAAAACATTTGAAAATCGTCAAAAATCCAAACACAGTGTAAACATCATAAAAATTCAAAAACATTAGAAAATCCAAAAAAAATTATAAAATTCAAAAACAAACATTAGAAAATCTAAAAATCTAAAAACAAAAACATTAGAAAATATCCAAAATACAAAAACATTTGTAAAAATTTTCAAAAGACCAAAAACATCCACAAAATTGTAAAAACTCAATAAGTAACACAGTTCATCCTTTGAACTATTATCCCAAATGAATGGTCCAACCACCTTATGACTACCAATTTCAAACCACTTCTCCTCGCGTGAATCCTCGCTTGGGGAAAATCCGGCTCTCATTGTTTCCTTGTTTGAGGACAATGACCCAATCCCTTTCTATGTCCTTATACCCCTGCTTGGGGGCACATCTGATCAATCCTCACAGTGGAACACGTTAGGGACATGTTTATTGGTTCTTGTGTTGCATTATTAGTTATAAATTATTAATTTCTTTCTTTTATCTTGATATATTACAAGGGGTCATCTTGATTTTATGTATCCCGGTGTTCTCTCTAACATTCTTATATTATCTGATTGCATGTCATACTGGGGCAATCATATTTTCTTGATGCCCTTTGTCTATGCTCTCTTCCATTTACATATTGTACTGGGGCATCAAACCTTTTTTATGGCCCTTGTATATGCTATCACGCACATTACAGTCTAGTCATCCTAATATTTTATATCACGATGCATCATGTTATGTGCTATATTAAAATTAAGATGCTTTTCTTCACATGAGTATATTCATACATGATCAACATCTTACTTTGTACCCCATCTATTTACCCATATTAATACATTCCCCAGTTTGGGAATCCTACTTGAAGATCTTTCTCAAGTAGCATTCACTATCCAGCAGCTCCTCCTCCCCCACCATGATCACCATGTATTTGATCCACTCATCCTCACTCCTCATTTTTACTCCTTCGCCACTTATCCCCATATTACCCTTCTCACCATTCATGTCCCCTATCACCCATTTGTATTCTTTCCTTTCACTCTTCTGCTTCCTGCTTGAAAATCTTAGTTAATAACCCCTTCTATATGGAATCCTCAGTGGAGGTTTACCCTCTCCCTAAGATCTTCCCGCTGTAGAAGCTTCTTCACCACATGCCCTCTCATCAAATAACCATCACCACCAAACACATCTTCCAACTCCACCTCTTCTACTTCCCATTCCCGCATCATTACTCTCACCATGTGGGCATCCCAATTAAGGATTCCCCTCACACTCTCCACCCTCCACTGCATATATTCCTTCATCCATTCATGTTATACTCCTTTGTGTCCTTTCTTTCTTATTATCACCTCATCTCATATCATATACCACTTAGGCATACCTCACTCACTCTTTTCTCATCCTTCCCCAAATCCACCTTATGCCTGGTCATCCTACTTACATGCTCTCATAGTATGGCAAATTCACTTGAGGGTTCCCCTTCAGTCCATTTTGTCATACCCTATTCCCACCAACTCTAACATCATCCTTCTTCCTCAGCTTGGCGATCTTACTTAACCATTCCAGCCGCATGGCAATCTTACTTAATACTTCAACTTAAGGTTGATCTGCCCTGTGGCCTTCCCCCATCCCATCATATTTCCCCCATCTTCCTTCTCCCACTGCTCATCACGATCATCTTCTTCACCCTACCATTCCACCCCTATCTCCAATATCATTTTGTCTTTCTCTTTGCATATCATCCCTGTCAGTTGGGAGACCCTACGAAACCTCTCAAGCAGTATGACGATCTTACTTAAGAGATTCTCTTAAGCATGACATGTCATCTTACACTCGCCCATCACTCTCCAATCTCACCATCCATTATTCCTCTTCATTCCCCATCATCACATATTTTTCCCACCACTATCACCCTCCTCTGCTTGGCAATCTTACTTAACCACTCACCCGGCATGGCGATCTCACTTAACAGTCCCTCTTAAGGATGATCTGTCTCCTTGCCTTTCCCCATCACTACACACCCTTCACCCTTCATTTTTTCTCGGCATTCCCCATTATCACATCCTTTCACCTCCTTTTCGATTCTCGCAAACACCACTTCTCGCTTGACCATTTTTCATCTCCAGTTTTGCTCACATGCCAATCTTACTTAACCACTTCCATCACATGACAATCTTATGTCAGGGTCCTCCCTACACTTCACTTGTCATCGTGAACTTCTCCCCCACCTCATTCTTCGTTCACTTTGTTGATCACTTCTTCCACATGGTATCTCCTATTACCCACTTTTTCCTCCTCCTCTTATATTCTCTTACAACATACAACTCATCTCTTCCACCTACAATCACATTCTTTTCCCCCATTTTCCCCTCCTTTATCCATCATCCTTCATACCGTTTCTTCCCATTCTTTTCATGTCTTGGTTCTTCATCCTCACCTCGTTCATCCTCATCACCCCCATCCTCTCCTCGATTTCACTTAGTCCCAACTCATCCCTCCCATCTTCTTCAATCTTTCCACTTCATCTTCTCAAATTCCCCCCACATTTCTACCCACACACATATTCACCATTACTGTTAATACTCCTATATCATTCTTTCATCATCATCTTCTCTTCCGGCACTCATAATTGTCAACGGGTTTTCCCTAAAAATTATCAATTCTCATTCCGCACGACCTCATTCACTCCCTTGGACCTTCCAGAGTTTCCCTTCATTCCTTCCCTCCTCTAAGCCCACCACTTATTGGCAACGGGTTTTCCCTAACGTCCCTTTGTTGGCGTTACCCTTTCCAGTCCTCCTTCGCTTTCTCTTTTTCTTCATTTTTTCTTTCACCCTTCCCCACCACTCATTGTCAAGGGGATTTCCCTAACGTCCCCTCATTGGCATTGCCTCTTCTATCCCCCATTCTCTTTTCTCTCCTATTATTTTCCCTCACTCCCACCCTTTCTTGTCACTTTGCATGAACTTGAAAATGAATTAATCGGCCTCAATCCCTGTAGTTTTGAAACACTTTAGTAATCATTCACCAAATTCAAATCACTCAAATTACAGTTAGCAGCTTGTGGAATAGATGAAAAGGAACTACATTTCATACTTTCTGTAGACACCCCAATTTCACATCTATCCTAAATCAATTAATTTCCCTTCCTCATTTCCCACAAAAATACACTTCGAATTAATCAAATATAATTTGATTAATTATCCATTTCCAAATCTAAAAATAATCTAATCCTCACAACATGTCATTATTCTCCATGTTTTTCCACTATTGAATTAAAAATTCAAATTCAAATCCTCACCCACCATTCGTGGTCCCCACTCACCTAAAATCCTCCACTTATGAATTAAAAATATAATTCAAATCCTCACTCATTCTTCGTGGCCCCCACTCACCTAATATTGCCCACATTTTCAAACCATCCACCTAATCTTGCCCACATTTTCAAACCATCCACCTAATCTTGCCCACATTTTCAAACCACCCACTTAATCTTGCCCACATTTTCAAACCATGATTACTTAAATTAATCTAAGCTAATCACTCCCTCAGGCTATAAATACAACCTTACCCCTCCCCTCTAAACACACGGAGAATAAGCTTTCATGCCATATCTAAGTTCTTGCATCCTTTGAGCAAAGAACATCATTTTGCCTCATCCTAATGCCAAAATAGCCTCATAATCCTTTTTCCCATCTAGTGCAAAGTAAGAAGATCGTTGTTGCAGGAAGGTCTTGCTCCGTCTTGAAGAAAAGCACCTACATATCACAAAATCAGGGCTCAATCCAAGTTTCCTAGCCCATTCCGAGGTTTGCTACGGAACGCGAAGGAGGAGGTATGATTATTGGTATTTTACTTCCTTGTTAGTAGTGTATTTTTCATAGCTTACACTTTCAATCCTTGAAAAACTTGGTCCAAAATAAAAAAAATTGTCTCTACCTTCCATGCAACAAAAAGGTAACTTGGTAAAAGTTTGACTATGCCCTCACTTGATTGTATTGTTTATTTTATAAGAGAACAGGATAAACTGGTTCAAATTGGAACTCTTAAATCCACAAAATCTCATGCTCTCATTATTGGATAGGAAAAACAGAAGGCTTTAACAGATAATAAATAGAAAAAGGATTGTGAGAAAAAGGACCAACCAAAATCCAACTCTTCCACTTCCTCTTCTAATTCCAAACCTCCTAAACAATGGATCAAATGTGGGTACTACAATGGTAGACATGATGAAGAAAATTTTTTGAAGAAAAAAAAATCTCTTCACGAGTCTTCTTGAGAAGGATGAAATCGGAGTTCCATATTCTATCAAATCATCTTCATTAACTCACAAATGTTCTAAGGATAAAGACGGTGAAAAAGGGAAAGTGAAAGAGAAATAAAAAGCAAAAGAATCAAACATGGAGAAACCGTAGCAAAGAGTTTTATTGATAGTTGTGTCGCCTACTACTACATGGATCATTGATTCAGGTGCAATTCATCATATGGCCTCATCTGACATTGAGTTTTTTTCATTGGCTCCATGTGACATGTATTATATTCAACTTGGTAACAACACTACTTAACAATTTTTTAGGGGAGGGTCTGTTGAAGTGGGTGGTGGTACTTTTAACAAATTTCTAAGTATCCTTTCACTTTCAACTAATCATCTTTCATTTTATCATATCACTCATCTTTGGAAATGGAATCCGGGTTGAGTTAACTCTAGATTAAGTTTATGTCAAAGAGATTCATAGTGATGATATTTTTGCGGTTGGTATAGTTGATCATCACACTCGGTTGTAATCCTCTCACTTTAATCCTTCAAATTCTTCATCCGACTCACCTAGACTTGATGATACTTCTAAGCCCACTTCTTCTATTGATGACATCTCTTCTAGAATAGTTGATTGTCATGATGATGGGGACCCTCCTCCACCATCCACTTATAACTTACCACATCTCAAGGATTTATCACTTGATCCACCTACTTCTGGTCCACTACAAAATCTTCAGGGAGCAAGTAATATGATTCAATACTCATTAGGCATTTGGAACACTTCTTCATAGTTTTAGGACATTCCACCTTCCTTCTTTGCCACTTCTTTAGGATCTCCATCCCTTCATGGAGTAGCTGGCACTTGAACCTCACATATGGAGAATTTTTCCTTTGATTGGAATAACACCTTGTCATTTCGAGGATCTTCTTCTTACTCTTCACTTAGTACAGGGTCACTCATGACTGGTTCATCTTATTAGGAGGTTTGATAACACTTCTTATTCTCTCTTTCTTCTTCTTAGTCAATTAGGGTAGTTTCTCTATCTCTTGTAAATGGATGTTTTTCCCACTGGGTTTTCCTTCACTACTTGAATTTTTTGTTGTGCATGGGTATCTCATCAAGCTTAGTTTTCGAGACCCATTTTTCTTTATTTGTTTGTTTTTCTAACTTCCCTTGCCTCATATTAAGTTTCGATGAAGGGGGGTGTTATTGTGTGTGGTTTTTTTAACCTCTTATTTATTTATTAGGTATAATTCAACCTCACTATGTGATTCATATCACTTAGGTGGGAGCATTGATCATACATGTTATATTAGTTATGAAAGATTATGTCATGGAATCTATCATATCTTTAAGTGTGTTTCATAGGAGTTACATTACCATTTCATAAATTAACTCATCTTCTCCATCATGGAGGGATCATTATCTCTGTATGGGAGTTACTCAGCACTCCCATATGTGTTCACCTCTTTTCTTTATCTATGAGAATGGATTGGAGTCTAGTTTTCCCTTAATGTGTGCATATTTATTTCATGGTTGAGTGCTTATTTTTTCTTGAACATACTTTATCTATATTGAGTGTAATCCATTTATCTT
This sequence comes from Taxus chinensis, assembly GCA_019776745.2. Taxonomy (NCBI): domain Eukaryota; kingdom Viridiplantae; phylum Streptophyta; class Pinopsida; order Cupressales; family Taxaceae; genus Taxus; species Taxus chinensis. The sequence continues at coordinate 700,756,685 of CM034154.1, read as the reverse complement.
CATGGATTCCCTCTAATTATTTGTCTTTCCTCCCTCCGTCAGAACTATAGTTAAAATTTTATGCTAAACGGACATGGGGTTCAGGAGATATGAATGAAAGAAGGTTTTGTGGCATGGGGTATGTTTGAAATTTTTTTGGAAACATAATAGCATACCCATAGAAATTGAGGAGATTAAATAACAAAAATGATCTCAAAAAATGGCTAAGTATGGTTTTAAATTACTTTCCCTCTTTCAAATGTGTTTTCCCGCCCATTTGCACATTTTAACTGAACTTAAAATCAAACTACTTAAGTAGGGTCTAGTGGAGGTTAGAGGCATGGTTATACCCTAAAAATAGGTTAAAAATGGAAAAAAGTAAATAACCCCTTAAAAATTTTATATGGGTGCTTGTTTCATGCAAATGGGGCCAAAATTGGTGAAACATGTGATTTTATAACACCTCCCTAGCAGTTAAGTTGTCGCTTTTAAGTGAGAAAATGTTTCCTCCATAGGGGGAGCACATTTCTGTGTCCCCCATGTCCCCTTATAATTTTGGAAAAGTGTAAAAAGGGACTTCACACATTCAAATGGCCTCTAAGGATCTAGCTCTCATTAAAAAGGGCCCAAATCCAACTTATGGCGAGTTTATAACCTTTTTCTAACACCTAAAGTTGTCTTTTAAGTGATGAAAAAAATTATTCCATAGGGGAATTCATTTTTTATGTTCCCCATGTTCCATTTCATGTTTTTACAAAGGTACAAAGGGTCATCAATCCTCCAAAACCCCTCCCAATCTTCTTGGAATGATGATGTAATCAATCTTCAACATGAAAATAGACTAAGGATTGAAATTTCAGGTTTGGGAGAAAGACATGGAGTTTAGAGGGACAAAATTATATTATTTTGACTCCAAAGGAAATAATTAATCCATTCCCACTATTTTCAATACCTCATTTATATTTAAATTTTCCTTTTCAGTCCACTTTCCATTTTTTCCCATGTGCGTGCTCCAGTAAGTGAAGTCGCAACTAAAGTCTAGAATGAGTATGATAAAATCCAACACATGAAAGATGAAGAGGGTATGATTTACTCAAATTTAACTATTTTTATGCTCCTAAATCTTCCTGGGGTTTTTGAAACCCTTCAAGAAAGTTCCACCTTGTAGAGAGACTCTTGTGATGTACTGATGGACAATTTTCCACATTTTTATACTCTCAAAATTATATCTTGATTATTGCACCATGAATTAGGCTTTGTTATATTTTATATTCTTAGGATATGATCTCCCAAAACTTCACAAGGATCCTAAAAGTCTTCGAACAAGGTGAATAGCTCTTTTAGAACATGCATCCCCCAGTGCCTTGTCCAAAAAGACCCATATTTACTTAACTTGTTCCTAACATAAATTATTTCAGATAATATTCCTAAAATGCCTTATACAATTTCATTTATCTCCCATAAAAATACCAAATGGTGTGAATTTTCCCTATAAATTTCTAAAAGATATTTACTAGTGACAAAAAGACTAAAAATAGCCCCTTTGAAGCCTTTGGGAGCATTGTTCTTTCATAGATCTCAATAGCTTGAAGAACCAATCTAGGTAAGCTTCTCTACACATGAAACATACTTTAAAATCATGTTATCACTTTCCTCTTGACCATAATGAGGTTTACATAGTTGAAATTCCATTCGGGGGAATGGTTTACATTAACCATGAAAGGGAATTTCATGTGTGGGTTTGGTTTTCGTGACCAAAATTTTAAATTGTGCATGTTATCCATTTAGCATTACAACATATTTATAACATAGATGAACCCAAAATAGGATAATATAATTATATGAAGAGTGTATTTTTAAATCTTGTAAAAGAATACGATAACTCGATTCAAAGGAAGAAATTGTTCAGGACCTTATGCAAATCAAGTGGTAAATTTTGAAAGGTAATTATAGATAGTGGAAGAATATATAACATTATCTTACAGGAGAAGGTGTATAAGTTAGGTTTAAATATAATAACACATCTGAATCCATACAATATTTCATGGCTGTTGAGAGGAAACAACATTCTAGCGAATGAATAATTTCTAGTAAGTTTTTAGATTAACTTATACATGGATGAGGTAATTACCATGGATGTTTGCATATATTTTATTGAGATTCCTTGGTATTTTGATAAAAAGACACAACTTTATGGTAATGAAAATACACACACTTATAAGAGAGGTAGGGTGATAGAAATTCTTAATATTTTTAAGAATAAATGTGAAATCTATAAATCTCATGTCAAAAACACATATTAATCCTCACTTGAGAGATGTAGAAAAATCGTGATATAAATTTTGAATTGTGTAAATGTCATACAAACATGAAACAACTACACTTGGTTTCCCCATGTGTACTTGTATAAGGAATGCATTAATCTATTTTGTAAGAAATAACATTTGGCTTCTATGTTACCATCAAGCCCTAGGTATCGATGTCACCATTAATTGTTAGACATATATGTCACCATGATTGGTTAGATAGTTGACCATTTAGCATTGGGTTGTTACGTCACCATCAAACATTAGGCTACTAATTCACCTTCTAAAATTAGGGAAGAAATTCACCATTGTATCAATCATCTAGATAAGTCATGCTTGTATAATTGAATAAATATCATAAGTGTAATTGAATATGTAAGACAATGTTTTTTAAAATCCATGTAAATGGCATATGATATGAGTAGTGTCATAAAAATTCTATGCAATATAATAATTTTCATTTGTTAACCTATAATCTATAGTAATGGACCATCCCAAGCCCGTGAAATTTTGATAAATTTTATAATGTGTAATGATGAAACATTCCAATTACATGTAAATCTAATAAGAAACATGTATTTTCTTATAAATAGTTGTATATGACATATGTGAATACCATCACCCTATGCACCCTATGAAACTATTGTCATGATTTGTTTGAGCTACCAAAATATTTCATAATATTCCCCCTATTGAGATGGGGAATGGTACCATATGTCAATTATCTTAGAAAAAATAAAGTGTTAGTTGTGAAGAGTATATGATCAAAGCATATAGAATGTGCACTATATATATATCATGCAAACTAAACATGATGATATAATAAATGTGCACCAAATATTATCATTAGAGAAAAAATAAGTAGATGTCACGTCATGGATAGGTATATAATAAACATATCTAGTAATCCATAGTAATCAATATCTAAGAGTGTAATAGTGAATGATAGAGCAGCTTGAATGTAGACATATGATTTGACACTTAATTAATCCATTATGACCTATTACATGAGATAAAATGTCTGACATATAGTAGAGATAACTCAAAAAACATGATGAATTGACCAGGGTTAGTAATAATTATTTATGTGTGCTTAACAAGTATGTGTTATAAGAAAGTGTTTCTAGATCAATATATTTATCAATCAATTTGTTATGATCAATTGTGTCGAGATTAAGTGATTTATCAATCAATGTTCTGTTATCAATTTGTGTTTAGATCAAGATATCTATCAATCAATGTATTATGATAAAGTGTGTCTAGGTCAAGATATTTGTCAATCAATAATCCATGAAAAATATATCTATGAAATATGTGTGTCCTACACAATGTGTTTCTAAACAATGTGTCTCAAACAATAATTCATATATGATGTATTATAAAAATATATATGTATCAATTAATGTTTCATGGACCAATATGGGTGAAAAATATGATTTGTAATCAAAAAATCAAAGAGTAGAAAATTATCTATCAAAAAATTCACATAGAAAATGAGGCATAGAGAACAAAAGTATAAAATATGTAATGCCAATGAGAAAACAAATGCATAGAGCATATAATTACATTTAAAAACAAGTGTATAGAGTATACAATGGCATATATAAAATAATATTATAGAACATACAATAGTATAGAATAAAAAAATGCTTAGAGAATAAAATAACATAGAGAAAACAAATGTATAGAGCATAGAATGGCATAGGGAAAAACAATGTCTAGAGAAAAGAAAGCATAGAAACTGCATTGGCATAGTGAAAAAAAGTGCATACAACATACAATGCCATAGAGAAATTAGAGCATAGAGTATATACTAAAATGTAGGAAACAAGCCCATAGATCATGTAATGTAATATATAAAACTAGTACATACAACATATAATGGCATAGAGAAACTAAGTGTATAAAACATAAAATAACATGAAGCAAACAAGTGTATAAAGTAAATGATGGCATAGAATTAATAGTGCATAGTGCATAAATTTTATAGATAAGTTAAGGGATATGAAATAAATTGCATACAATAATCAATGTATTGTACAATGTGTAGAAAAGAATGTTCTTAGAGAAAGTGACATGAAAAAAATTCAAAATAGCCAAAAATAGGATCAAATGGCCAATAGTAGTAAAAAAACATAGAAATGTGAAATAAATAAGTAGTAAAGTAATGAATAATAAGTAGGCATAGAGAATGTAAAATCATCACCTAGAGGTAAACAATATGATCATCAAATGAAGAATAATATATCATGTTTCATAATATATAAGGAAATTAAAATAATAAAGAGAAGCTTCGTATATCATCAATGGACTTATGTGTAAATAAATGGTCTTTATAAGATCAGTATGCGAGATTCCATCAATGTAAATATGTCTATAATATAGTAGGTATCCCCCAAATTATGGGCCTATAGGAAGCCATAAAGTGTGGAAGATATCATCTAAGTTTGTACTATAAGTGATTCTATGAAGAAAACTACCAGCTTGGATTTGTACTGAGGGGCCCATGTTTATAGGTTGTAACAATAGAATAAATGGGATGGGTTCATGGGTGATAATTTTTCCCTTAAAAATCACATCAAAACCTTAAATTTGATACAGCATGGGCTTATTCCCTAGTCATGGATTGTATAGTAAGCGTCAATAGATTACAAAAATTTCTAAACGAAAATGTCAATGGTGGTTGGATAGTATAAGCATGTGTGTGTATAAGAATATACATACAAGTGATTATTATTAGGAAATTATTATGCTAGTGAATAATATACCACTTAAGAGGAAGTCATGTATATATGGTTATAAGACATATATCCTTCCAATGGGTAATGGGAGGTAAATTATCATCAAAATTAAAGAAATAATATCCTACATTATAATAACCATAATTGAAAATTCTTGAAGATGTGGTATTTATAAGTTTTGTGTTATGATAAACACTAGTAAAGGGTGTTCTTTATGGTGGGAAAGGATAATTTACTAGTGTCTAATATGGGTCACACTCACATGGTTGTTCCAAATTTTCAACAACATATTCTATCAAAAAAGGGGCACAAAGTCCATAACCAAGTAGGTATGATTAGATCCATGGGGTATGGAGATATCATAAAAGGACTCAAGTCTCTTGATTTTATGATTCATTCAACCCTAAATTGTAAAAGTGAAAAAAACTTAAGTCTCTCCAATTTATTATTGCAATTTATAAAGGATATATATTCAAATTATTAAATTAAACATTTTTTTATCGATAAATGCTTTTGCAAGGAGCCATGAACCCAAACATTCAGAGGAAAAAAAACCAACAAATGAAAATGAAAAAAAAGGTGAAAAGTGCACGACCTGTATGCAAGCAGGAGAAGGAGAAAATGAGGATCTGCATGCAAAAAGAGAGCAAAACAAAAACATGTAAAAAGACCCATCGAAGCAAGAAAGCACACCAAAACAACTAATGATCCCCAAAAGAAGCCAATAATTGAATCCTGGAACCAGAGTGAGCCGACCGCCTCAACCTACCAACCACCACACCATCTTGAGATGAATAGAGAAAATATTTTTAATTGAAGCCGAATCATTTCCCAAAAACATCTATCACCTTCACATCCACTAGCATAAGAGTCCTTAAACCAGGGACATCCATCTTTTTGAAATGAAAACATGCCGAAAACCCTGGACACACTAGCTCTGTGTTTTTTCTGAAACAAATTTCATCAACTTGGTGTTCCTAACCAAAATCCCATAAAAGAATAGACGAGCCTCCTCCTATGAGAGACCATCTACCCCAACGGCCTGAATGGGAAGAAAAAAAATCACACTCTCCATTTCCTCTTCTAGCCGAACCCAAAACTGAGGCTTGATAAAACACCTATCAATGAGTAACAAATCCTCATTATTGCTCCAAACCAACAAAAGGTGAGTCATAAACCATGAAGAAACCTCTTTGTTAACCCTTGACCGTACCAAGGTGCCCAAATACTCATCACCAATAATTATTTTAGTGGCATCGCCACTGCTTCACAATCAATCTAAAAAAAATAATTGAGTCAGGAATGAGTGATGCTGCGAATAAAGGCCATTTCCTGTCGATCACAGTGGAGAAACAACCATGGAAGGAGAGGAGAATCCTTCGAATTGAAACGAAATCACCTGCCCACACACAAATTGACTCAAACAGAAGAGAAGGGAGATGGAATGAAAGTGATTAAATGTCACCACCTTCATTAAAAACAAGAATGGCCAACCCTTCCCACATATCCATATGTCTGGAAATAATGGTGTTGTCACATCTAATAACTCATTGATTTGCTAAGAAATCTGCAGTCAAATTTTCTTCTCTATATAGGTGGGAAATTAACCAAGAGTGAAATTTGCCAAGCCAAAATAAAATATTTTGAAAATAGAACTCCAAGTTCCATGCTGAGGCTTTACCTCTTTGCACTCCACTTATGATCACCTTCGATTCACCTTCAATGGAAAAATTTTTACAACCAATTTTAATGGCAAGTTTGACCCCTTCAAGAAGGGCCTGAGCTTCCACCTCATTACAAGACCCTTCCTTCAATAGAAAGGAACCAACAATCACCAATATTCCAAATTCATCCCTAACTAAACATCTCTCCCCCGATATGATTATTAAATTAAGCATTTATATACATATATTAATAACATTAAATGATTTAAACATTTGATCAATAAAGGTACATTCTAAATATAGTAGGAATCACAAGAATATAATGTACTTCAATTTTTCTATATTTTTATGATTGATCTAGACTTAATCATAGGAGAAATATGTGACAAAAGTGATATAGATGATTCATATTTGAATTTGGATGTTATTTTCATGCATTTTTTCAAGTACAAAAATTTATACTTGAACCATGACAATTAAGCCCAAATGTCAAATTTTCCATTAAAATTGTCCTAAACCTCTCTCTAAATTAGTTTTTCCTCTATATCATGCTCATCCCTGTTAGCCATTGTGGGTTAGTGTTGTCATTTATGTCAACCAAATTCATGTAAAATGGTTTCATGTAGTCATGAGAGTTCCCATATGATGATATTTAGGTGTCAAACCTGTTGATTGAGTGGTTATGTCATTTTTGGTGAAGTGTCATGGTGTCCTGGTGTATGGTCTAATGAGATGAGTCATATTTTGAGGTTTCCTAATCTGAGTGAAGGTTGTAATGATGTAAAATATGAATGGTAATATGTTTCATGAGTTTCTATTGGTATGTATGATATCAACAAGTTTAGTTCTTGGGTTGTCATGGTTTAATCAGGTCATCCCAAGTTTATTTCTAGCCCTGGAGCAAGCAGAATGAGGCAGAGATATTAGATTTAGAGATGATGAATATTATTGAAGAATGGGAAAAAATCTATGAAATTTTAGCTAAGGTTAATGGTGATCTTCATGGAATGGTGAGTTTTATGCCTACATTCAGTGGTTTTGTGCTTTTATGAGGTCTTTGGGAAGCAATAGGTAAGAAACATGCAGTTTGGCATAGGTACGTCACTATGGTTAGATATTTTGAGGAATATATGATCTTTTTTATGATTATTTATAGGTATAGGATGATTGAATTATGTTTCATGGAAATTTTTATGTCATTCTAACATGGGAATTACAAGTTATGCAAGTTTTGGTAAAACCGGGTAAGAAACAGTGTGATTTTCAAGAAAAGTTTGACCTTTGGATGCTCGTTGTAAGATGTGTGATTTTCATGGGGACCTGATATCTTTGGAATAACTTATTAGGTTAGTTATTTATATTTAAAAATAATAATTATGTGGTTTTATCATCATGTTTATATGAACGATCGTTAAGAAGTTAAAGTGGTTTGAAACCCTAACTAAAACCCTAACTAGGAGCAGCTTGCAAAAGAAGAGGTATAGTGAGAATTTTTTTAATAATTTTTCCAAAGTTATGATTTGATGTTGTATAATATTAATAAAAATTTCCAAAAATATATATTAGAGCATTTGGTGGTATGTGGACCCCACATGAAAATGCAAGTTTCTAAAGAGTTTCAATTTGTGGCAAACTTCTCCAAATAAGGTAAAATCTAAATTGAAATTTATGATACCGAAAGAGTTTTTATAGATTTTGATCAGGGTTTAAGGTAATGGTGATGCTGAAAATTTTCAAATTTTTCCCTATTTGTGTTGACTGGTCAAAGGGTAGTTTTGGAGAAAGTTGTAGCAATCTTCTGTAAAATGGACATTGCAGGAGCTACAAATGGAGTTAGGAAGTGATTCAAGTTATGCTGGAAATAGGATTCAGATATAATTATAGTGATATAATTTTTTCTTCATAATTATCAGACTTAATATGTTTTATAGGTCAATTTTTGAGAATTAATATTTCTTTCTATTCAAGACAGAACTGTGTGTGCTGAAAGATTGAGTTAGTTGCAGCATGAGATGGATTTTTTATGTTGTATATAACCTTTTATGTTAATAGGTATGAATTTTTCATCAAATGAATCCATTTGGAGGTCTTGAAAGTGTTAGGAAGGGTGTTAACCACTTGGTTGTTTGAAAATTGTGTTTTGGGCAGCATGATTTAGTGAAGACAAAATTTGATGTGGTTTGAACCATGGGATGTTTCATGAGATATAACTTTCTTAAATGTGTTTTAAATGTATTTTAATATTCATATAGTGGTCACATGTCATGGTTGATGTGTTATTTGGTGGTCTTAAGGCCCAAAGGTGAAATTAGGTTGTTGGAAACAACTATTTTGAGAAGGTAAAGAGCCAGTGGGCCCATTAAATGAAATAATCTGATTGGATAATGTAAATTTAGACCATAATTAATTCTTAAATGATATATTAATAATTTTTTTATTTATATTGGAGCTTGAATAATCATGTTTTTGGAATGAGGGTATTTTTTTATTCAAATGGCAAGGTTTTGAGGATTATTGGTGCATGAAAAGTGGTTTTTGGCTAGGTTGGCCTACTTAGGTCACTTGTGACTGTTGTGATAAAGTTATGGATTGTTTTTAATGATGAATTGTTTTAACCAAATGTGTAGGAATGACCTCCTTTGTGTTAGAATAAATAAAATCATATAATAGTGATGTTTTGGGTTCATATTTGAACTAGTGCTCTTGGAGGGAAGAACGGCGACCTAGAGGAGAGTGATTTGCAGGTATGTGTGGATGATTTGAAGGATGAGGAAGAGAATGGAAGGTTGAATACTTATTTAATACATTAGAGAAATATTTTTTATCCAAGAAAAGTTGAGAAATAAGAAAATTGAGAAATTTTTAAGACTAAGGGTATGAGCTAGGGTTTTTGAGCTGAAGATATGATCTCCATCAGTTATGATAGTATAAAAATCATAGATCAAACATATTTAGGTGTCTGAGTTGGTTTTTGGTCATCCTAATGGGTTATATCCTCCTTTTGGAGTGGGTGCTTCACTAAATTATGGGTTAGTTCTCCTTGTAGGGTTGGTGCTCTACTAAACTAGGGGTTGGTGCTCCTTATGAAGTTGTTGCTTCACTAAATTTCTTTGTTGTGAGTAATATCAAAAAATTTTAAATGCATTTTATTCCCTTTGAGGGTTTACCACATATATTTGGTGCTCTTTTTTACTCTCTTTCTCTTGTTCTTGTGTATGGTGTATTCAATGCTTAACTAAACACAAATATGGTTGTTATATGGATGAATGGTTATTTTATTAGTAATGAATAATGAATGGAAATGGTTTAAAGTTTTAATAGACTGATTCACCCCCTCTCAGTATTTTCTTCTTACAAAAATCCTGACCTTGTATGTCCGCCCAATGTGTTTCAAAAAACTTCCCTAATGCTTGAAATAAGGTAACAATGTCATTCATCTCATACAATGAATTTCTTCCAAAGGCTAGTTCTTTGACATTCCAAGAAAGGCCATATTTTGCCTTTTCAAGGTAGGTATGCACCCCCTGGGAAGCATCTAAAATCCCATTATAATCCATATTTTGTATTGGGTATCCATGAATATGTTTGAAGTGATTTAGTAAGATTTAGGGAAGTTTTGGAGGTTTGGGAATAATTGCTATGAAAGTGGGTTTCTCAAGGGTAAGGAAAATGTTGTCAAAATTGGTACCTAAAATTTAGCAGAGGATTTTGGAAAATCTATAAGGAATTAGAAGTTAAAAAAATAGGAATTAGAAATACTAATAAATTATCTACATTGTCGAATCATCACATCTTTCCCAAGACCTGATGGCTTCTCAAGAGGGCTCAATCTTGGAAGACACACCCTGTCATCCAAAAGATAAATGGTATTTTTTGTTTAAATTCAAGAATAATTGAGGTAGGAGACCTATCCCATTTTTCTTGAGATGGTATTAGGATTAAAAATCATATAAAACTTCATTTGAAAAGACCACCTGAAGCTCCAAGAATTATTTTGTCAAGTTCTCTCTTATGTAAGGTACGCTTCTCATACTTAGTCATTTTTTGGGGTGACACATGTCACCTTCTAGCTTCATGGCATAATTTTGTGTCCCTCGTGTACCTTTACCAAGGAGATACATGTGAAATAAAAAATTTCCCTTCCTGATCCATTCCATCTAGTCCCCCATATGACCCAACTCAGCCCGGCGGGGTGCTTATCAAGCTAAACTTATCTCCCCCTCCTCGCACAACGCAGTGACACTTGGCATCATCTCGTGAGGGTGCATTTTATTATCAATATTTTCCCTTTACCAATGGGTCATAGGAGATAAAACAATACACCTCATCCTATCCCCTCCTCTATTTATCCATACCATCAAATTCCAACTCCCAAGTGCCAAAGCATGCCTTTCTCCACCTCTCCCTCATTGCATCACATAGTAACACTTGTCACCATCCCCAAGGGGAAATATGGGACATAAAAATTCACCCCATATAATCCCTTCCTCAGATTATTTATATTATCGGCTAACAACTCCCAATATACCTAAGTGATAAGATCGTGATGTTCGAGCTATGCAGGTAGCTCACCCATGTCAATGGAAAACTCAAGAACAACATGAAGAAAGGTATGGAATTTTCTATCTTTCCTGGAATCATGTAGGAATTCCACTAATTTCTCAAACTCATAATCCTATTTCACCCCTTGAACCTCTATTCATACACACCAAGGGTAAATTGTGACATCAAAAGCAACCCTAAGACCTTATATCTTCCCAATTTGAACCATGTTCCACAAATAAAAGATTATTGGGTAAGTTTTTAGATCATTTTGAGGTAAGAGAGCATGATCACATGATAATGACCATTGGCCATATGAGAAAGTTCATATTTGATTGGTTTAAGGATGGAGTAGAAGATGATGGGACTGAATTGTATGATCCTGAATATTAAGGGGTGAAGGTATTTCCCCTCCCACAAGTCTCGTGGAGTATTTAGGAGTCATGAGACATAAATGAAATAACTGAAATGGTAATCAAGAGATCCAAGGACTGGTTTTGATTTAATATAAATTGATTTAAATCTAATTTCAAAGTAACTAATATAGTATATGATATATAAGTAATAAAATACAGTAAATGGACAAGCAATAAGAAAACAATGATATGAAACCCTAATAAAATGAGAAGGTAGGTGACTTATCTAAATTAAGAGTGATCAGGAAGTGTTCTAGACTGAGGAATTATTGAAAAAAAATGAGAAGAGAATCATCAGGTTTCACTGGAGTGTCTAAAACTTAGAACTATGCAGGATAGGAGTTCCCATAAGAGGGTGAGAGCACCCAGGTGTTAGTGACTACTATGGGCACTAGTGTCCAGTCAAATGTTCAATTTAAGATAAATATAAGTGTTAGTATGCAAATTCAAACCAAGAAATTAACCAAACTAACACTTCTAATTGATACCTCAGATAGATAAATATGTAAAAGAAGGAGAATATAATACTTGCACTTACCCACAAGATTGCACAAATCCTCTGTTGATGTAGTGTATTTTCTCTTGGATTAATTGTTGGATGCTTTAGATTTTTGGAGTCACTTGGGTAGTATCTGCCCTTTTATTTGATGAATATTTCTTGATGAAGATCAATGGATGGAAGATTGGATTGGATTGAAGATGGATGTTGGATTGATTGAGTGGTAAAAATGGTAGATATTTGATATGAATTTGTGACTTGGCTCTCATGGAGGAGGAGAGCTAAATTTATAGTTTTTGGGTGGAGGATTCAATGGATAAGATGAAATGCCTAAACCTTTTCCTTGATGTTTCATATTAACGAACATGTTTTTTCTTAGGTATGAAGTGGATGGGGAAGATGATGACATGTGGTCATCATGAGACTGGGTAGATGTAAATTTTTCTTCCGCTAAGAGGCTCGACTTAACAAAGGATGGGAGGTGATATTTTTTTTCGTTTGTGGTCGGTGAGGGATGTTTGGATGTGCAATGGGATTTGAATGGCTGAATATTTTTGGATATCAAGTGTGATTTGGATGGTGGGAAATGATCAAGGAGAGGGTTTAGATGAAAAGGTGGTGGATAAAGAGGTAGAAGCATAAGAATCTGTTGATTAATGAGGTTTTGGACATAAGACATGAAGTACATACAATGATTGGTCAAATTTCCATCGGTGTGATACAAGTCACAATAATAGTGTTCCCAATATAAATATGGTTTTAGAATTTTTGGATTACGTGACTTAAGTAGGGGATGGATGATCATGTTGAAGGTTAATAGAAGATGGAAGATGGTGGTCAAGTATTCTCCTAAAGGAGTGAAGTGGTTTAGGTTAAATGATTTTGGGGGAGTAGGAAGCAAAGGTGTGGGATTGGGTGGATTATGATATGTTTTGATTGATTTGGAATTTATTGGTGGATTATATTGTTGTGGTTTGAAGGATGAAGGGGATGGATTAGGCCTGCAGACTGAAGTAGTTGGTTTGGGTTTGGAGGATGAGGTAGATTTGGTTGATTTTGGATTGGTTGGAGTATGTGGTTTTGAGGTAGATGTTTTTTTGTTTAGGATTATATTGTTTGGGATTAGTAGATGAAGATGAAGGGGATGAGTGTGATATGGGGGTCACATTAAATTTGGGTGATGTTGGGGATGAAGTAGATGAAGGTGACATATGAGCCTCATTATATTGGGTAGGATATGTAGTGGGGAGAGGATTGGGATTAGATTTGTTAGGTTTGAGATTTTCTGATTTAATAGTCACTTTAGAGTTTTCAGGAGTGGGGGATGGTGGATTTGAAATAGGATTAGAGGATAGGATAGTGTGATATTTAGGTGATGAAGGAGATGGATTAGTATTATAAATTGATAGAGATGATGATGGTGGCATAGGAACCACATTATATGGTTTAGAATCAGGGTAGAAGGGAATCAGTTTGAATTAGGATTCAAGATGGATGAGATAGTTTTGATAGGATGGGCCTAGGTGATGGAGGGGATGAAATATGCTTATAGGTTAAATTTTATGGTGGATTAGGGATTTCGGGACAGTATAGGAGAAATTCCATAGGATTTGATTGGGATGATGAAGATGACGAGGATGGAGGAATAAGATGAGATGTGGGGTATGATTATTTTGGATTAAGTTGTTGTGATTGTTATGGATATGTGAATGGGACTCGATGATAGGTTTTATGATGATTGGATTTAGGAGTTGATATTTTTGGTGGTGGTGGATTATTTTCATGAGTTTTGATGGGAGGAATGTTTAGGTAATGATGATTGATAGGGGATTTTGAGGTTTGGGTTTCGGATGGTAGTGTGGGTTTGGCATTGGTGGATAGATTAGAAAGGACATAAAAGAGGTCCTCTTGGTCTGGGTAAAAGTTGGTGAGGTGTTCAAATTCAATTTAATTAGCTTTTGGGGATAATGATTTATGTTTTTTAGGTCGAGGTGTGAATTGAGATGATTTGGGTTCCTTGAGGAGGATGTCAATGGGGTGAGGGGTAGGGATCGCAGAAAGGGGAAATTATGTCTAGGGTTGATTGAGAAATGATGGTTTAGGAGGTGATTGGTTGATTCATGATTTAAGATTCGTTATTTGTTGATTGATTTGGTGGATGGTTTTTAGGATGTTAGGATGAACATGGGATGGTTGATTTGGATAGTGAGGAGAGGATTGGTTGAGGTAGGATGTTAAGTTAGATTTTTTTTTATTAAGGTGTTGGATAGTGTGTGGGATAAAGTGTTATGGTTGACATTGATGGGTGAGGGATGATGGCATAGCTTGGTTCATGGATTTAGAAAAGAGGTAGGGGTTTGGATGTTTACTTTGAGAGGATGGGGATTGAGGGTCAAAGGCCATGGTTGGATAGGATGTGTGGGGAATTAGATTTGAATTAGGATTATTTATTAAGGATGGTGATGGGATTAGGATTGGGTTCATGTGATTAATGATGGTTAATTATGATGATTATAATGATGTTTGATTGATTAAAATTTTAAACTGATAGGATGGTTAAGGGTGTTTACAAAAAAAACAAACATGCAATACACACCCTAATTAGTCAAGTGGGATTACAATCAAGCTATAGCCCACTTTCAATACCACACACTAATGATGGTGCCAAAATTATCTCTCCACCTATGTGTTGATGTGGGGTTGGCTAGTGATTGATCTTAGGGAGTGTGGCCTCATTTCACTATAGCTTGATATGCACCCAAATAGTTTCCTAGTCTAGGATGCACATGTTCACTAGGGGAGTCCCTGATATACCTTATGGTACATGGGGCCTAAGTCTGTGTTGCAAGTATGTTATCTAAGGCCTGGGTTTTGGGATGTGGAATCCCCTCACTTCAAGCTGATCTTAAAAAAAAGCAATCTCTTAGCAAATAATGATAGTTTTCCAAGAATTTATACACCCAACTGGAACACAGGGTATGTCTACATGTGTGGAGGTGAATCCTATGGTCACAACACCCCTAAGACTATGATAAGTGTGTAGAATTCACTTCCACATCACGTTATCCCCTAAAAATTAAAAAGGGAGGGAAGACTAGTTGTTTTTGATCCTAAAGATCATCCTAGGATGCAAGAGGAGAGTATACATGATATCGTCTTTAGGTCAAAACAAGAAGCAATATGTAACACAAACGGAAAATAAATACACACATAACAATAAAATAAATGATAAATTTTGTATGATGCAGACCTTCAACAAGGGGACCTGTAAGACGAAAAGGATTAGTAGTTTATTTTATACGCCAATGTTCTTGGACCGTTCGAACTATAAGACAAGGGGTTAGTAGTTTTGATTAATCAATATCCTATAACCACAATTGTTAGGAAAATACTACTAAAATATTAAAACTGAAAGAGTTTCCCATTGTTCCAGTGATATTCCTACAAATAATAATGTAAGAAGGTGAAAAATACTACTACAAACCCAAAAAGGTGTCATTATTTAGTTAGTATTGATGCAAAACTATCATCAAAACAAACACGTTATTTATAGGGAAAATGAGCTACTCTGCAAATGCACTAATTTTTACGCAAATGATTTGTTATGTCCATAAATGCGCTACTATGTCTGCAAATGATTTTTTCTATATGAAAATCAGCTATTATGTCTACAAATTAGTTGTTTTGTATGTAAATGCACTAATCTATCTGCAAATGAGTTGTTCTACATACAAATGCACTACTTTGTGTGTTAATGCACTACTTTGTCAAAAATGGAAATTTTGGGGTTTTAAAGGTTAAACAACAGTTCTGAAGTATTTACAAATGAGCTAATATGGATAGAAATGTGCTGATATAGGAACAAATGCGTCAAGGGTTCGACAAATGTGTTGAAAAAAATCCTTGCACCCACATAAGTCAGTAATACATCTAAAATCATTTTTTCAGGTTATAAAACCATTGTTTCATGTGCATAAGTGTTTTTAACAGGTCAAATGTGTTGAAATGGACCACTCTTATGAAAATTCAAAATTTCAACGTGCAAATCTCAATGAAACATTTCCAAATTTGAATAGATTTTTTTTAACACTAAATGCAATTAAAGTTTTGGGGGATAAGCCCTATGGTGGGTGCCAAAATGTAATAAAAAAATAAGTTTTAGTATGCAAATGCAAACAAGGAAATTAACCAAACTAATTCATAAACTAACACTTATAATTACTACCTCAGATAGAGAAAAATGGAAAGGAAGGAGAATATAATACCTACACTAACCTACAAGATTGCACAACTCCTCCTTTGATGTGGTAGATTTCATCTTGTATGCTTCATATTTTTAGAGTTACTTGGGTATCATCTCTCATTTGATTTGATAAAGATTTCTTGATGAAGATCAATGGATGGATGAATGGATTAGATTGAAGATGGATGATGGATTGATTGAGTGATACAAATGGCAAGACATTTTATATGAATTTGTGACTTGGATCTCATGGATGAGGAGAGATAAATTTATAGTTTTGGGTGGAGGATTTAATAGCAACAATGAAGCCATGCTATATTGGAAGCAAGGATGGAGAATGCATGAGAGGATTGGAATTCTCTACAGTGGAGAATTATAGAATTTGAATTCAAATTCTATTGAGGAAAGAAGCTTCCATTCAATTAAAAATTCAATGGAAGGAGAAGGTTAGAGAGACTTCTATATTTAGAGCTATGAGGATGTGATGAGATTAGGACTTATATTAGGTTAATAAATGATGATTAGGGGTGAGGTTGCATGGAAAGGTTAGGTGTAGTGATGTGTAGGTAAATGTAGGAATATTAAATTCCTAGGAAATGTTAATGAAGGATTATGATAGGATAATATGATATAATGATGGCTTAATGATATTAATGATAAAAATGGGATATTTAGATGAATGCAAATGATTAATGATGAAATATTGGGATAGTTGATAAATGGTTAAAAGGAGAAATATGATAAAATGGAATGTTACATAAATGATAATGGGTGAATGTGATCAAATGGATTAATAATAATAACTAATCTTATGATTAATTATTATATAGGTATGATGATGTTTTTTTTACAGGAAAAATTAGTCATAACTAAGCATGTCGACATTTTAGATGTCTACATTTAGGTTTTGTGTAGGAGGGGCTTTATTGTTAGTTGCCTTTTTTCACTATGATCTTACTCCAATATCACCAATTATACTTGTGACCTGCAAAGAAATATACCTAGCTACATGTGTCTACAAACCACATCAAATCTATAAAAAAATATGCATAATGTGGATTCATCCTAACCCTGGTGGTCACCTATAAAGTGAACTTAGTATTGAGTGTTGCACTAAATTTTAAAATCCATGTAGTTTTGTGTATAATTGTGTATAATGATGCCCTAGGATGCCTTTTTTCAAGTTGATGATAGAGAGTTAGATCTAGAATGTAGAAAATATATATAATGTGTGAGATGAAATAGAATAAAATTCCCCTCCTATGTTGTGTATGCATAGTGATGAATCCCTTTTCCCTTGTATCAATGTGCTAAATGGATGCTTTGTGATGATCTCATGCCTTTGAATACAATCTCAGGTTATTGTATATAATGATAGTGCTTGGTCCCTTATTAGATAGCTATAATTATGTATATATATGATTCCCTTCTTTGAATTTTTTAATTGACAACTAGAAGGATGACCCAAAAAAATGAAAAATGCTCAAGAAGTAAATGACACCCTAAACAGTGAGAAAATAGGGAGAAAGTGTCAAAATATCCTAGGATGGACAAGAGTGATTGAGTGCTAGTGTTCATAACTAGGTGCTAGTGTCTTAGGCCATAAAGGATAAATAATTCAAATAACGATAAGGTTTGATGATTTGTAAGGTCAATAAAATTATAACCAACAAAGAAAAAGGCGTGAAATACATTTTCAAATATTGGTTTTCTTTCTTAGAAATCATGTATATATTAGTATGATCTAGGACATAGAAATGTACCGAAGTGTATAGATTTTGTGTCTATATTTTCCCCTAAATTTATGCTGTTGAGTTAATACTCAATAGCATAAAGTAGATATAATATGCATACATTGTGATCTTATAGAGAATAGTGTAGCCGATGGCATGTCGAGTGGACAAGTGAAGCATGAATTGATCACAATGTGAAGCATGGAAACTACGAAAGGGAAGTGGACCCTCGGGGTGAAGCATATGGGTAGTAGTGTACTATGTTTTTTGATGTGAGATAATTATTTTTGTTTATTAAGGACAAACCTGTAAAAGAAAATCGAAAGAGTAGTCAAATTTCCTAATATGAGAAATCAAAGTAACATGTGTATAAGTAAGTAAAAATGTGAAAGTATGTAAAAGGAAATTTTGCACCTGATGTATAAAAGTGTAAGAGATAGAGAAAGTAAGTATGGATTTGAATGTTAATGGAGAATTTTTTGGGCGATCTCATGCTAAGAGCAAGTTTTTTGAAAAATCTCACGCTGACAAGTGAGTTTTTTAGACGATCTCACACAAAGAGTGAGTTTTTTGGGAAATCTCATGTTAAGAGTGAGTTTTTTGGGTGATCTCATCCCAAGAGTGATTTTTTTTGGTGATCTCATGCCAAGAGTGAGTTTTTTGGATGATCTCATGCCAAGAGTGAGTTTTTTGGATGATCTCACACTAAGAGAAGAGTGTTTGTGAGAAAGGTATAGACTTTTATCTCCTTCCATGATGCTTCTTGAACAAGCACCACTATAGATGGTACATCCTTGATTTTTTCTGATTGCTCCAATTATTCTGGATTTGTTTCGAATTATTTTGATTGTAACTAATAGACTAAATTATGTACCTAGAGGTAAGTGACTGCTACTGGAGAACTGATCAGAAGATTGTTGTAAACTATGATGAAGTTGTAAAATGACTATTTTTACCCCTAATGCATAAGTTCCCACCACTATTGTTCCAAGTCTGGGAACTAGTTTTTGCTCTATATTTTAGACCCAAGTTTTTTTCTGGGTCAATCTATAAATGTGTTCCTGTATTGATTCTTTACTGGGTTGTATTTTACTGTAACTTTGAGCTATTGTAGGTGTGATTTTTTCACCCAATAGATGTTCCCCTTGTTTGGGGTGCATGCAATGGCTTTAGAAGAATGTGGTCCAAAGGAGAGGACATAATATTGATATGAAATGGATACGTACAAGGGGTAAGGGGTGTTCATGGTAGAAACCAAGGCACATGGAAACAAAGTAAGCTAGTAACAATATATAGTAAAAATAGCTAGCATGCAAGAGAAGACAATGTAACAAGCAACCTTGACAACAATATGGACCACGAAAATTGGGTTTCATACATGAGACATCGGTCACAATGTCACAAGAAAATTAGGGCTGAAGTGACCATAAGTAAGAAATATTTAATAAAGACATAGGTCCTAGCCTACTAATAATAAAAAATAATAGTAAACAATAGCAATCAAAGTGTGATAGATAACCATGGTTGAATGTACTCATGTAGGGAAAATGCTACGCATGAGGCACCTATTAGCATGTTATAATGATAAATAGTATGTCAAAGTATGTATATAACAGTGAAAAGTAAGTTATAGTAATAAGAATAAGTGAATTATGTAACAATAGAACATGTGATTTATACAGTATGAGATTAGCAAAAGGTAGATGCCCCGAGGATCCTTGGTGGAACTAGTAAATAATTGTGTCAAGAATCATGCATCATGTGTGAATCTATAAAATTCCTACATTCACCTCAAGATACCAAGTGAACATGAGTGTGTGAATGAAAATAATAATGGCATACTAAGAATCGGGCTAGCATAATAAGAAAAGTGCTACATGTAAGTAGCATAAATGTAACAAGAGTAAATGCAACCAAGATATGTAAATTTTGTGTGAGTTTGATGATGTGATATGCAAGGTGTGAAAATGATAGGAGTAACATTGTTCCCAAGTGGATATTTATGAGATGAGGTTTATTTATAATTGTTCCCTCAAAAGTCAAGAATGAACCATAAAACAAGAGTGTGTCATCGGGAAATGAGTGTGGTGCATGATATTAGATGCTAGAAATGATGTATCTTGAAGCATTTAGCATGATATGTGTATGATACGAGGTTCATTGATGAATTTTTGTACTCAACAATTAAATGTGAACCGTAACATTAGATTGCGTCATCAGGTAATGATGGTAAATGATGTTTACAAGATATGTATTGATGCTATAGAATATAAGTATGAAGCATGGAGTGTGAGTATCTAGAATGTGATAAGTTAGGTTCATGGATTAATTACACCCTGAACAGTCAAGCATGATCCATAGAATAAGAGTGTGTTATCTGGTAATGATGGTACAGTGTTTATACCCAAGGTTTATGAGTGTCGAGAAAGATTATACATAAAGTTTGTTGTGTGAAGTGTGATAGTTTACACTAGAGAAAATTGATAGTGATTAAGCATGCGGGAAGTGCAATTCTCCCTAAGTATGTGTAGGATGAAAAATTAAAGTAAAATTTTCAAGGAGGTCATCAGTGTCAGGGTCATAACTGATAGGATTTGGGTTGGAGGCATGGTATGCGATAGTGTGAGGTTGATCATATAAAGAGAATTTTTAACATAAATTATACACACCTATATCATATTCTTCATTAGTAAAATAGTGTTATAGGCAGTCATGCGCATACCAATGAGATATATTTTGTGTATATCTAAGGAATGAATCATTTCATATAGATACATGACAAAAGGGCATATGAAATCTAATATCAATATGATTGGGGTCAAGATTACCACCAATATAGTTGATTCAAGAATGTATGAGGATGAGTGGAGAG
The DNA here is from genome assembly GCA_019776745.2 of Taxus chinensis. Taxonomy (NCBI): domain Eukaryota; kingdom Viridiplantae; phylum Streptophyta; class Pinopsida; order Cupressales; family Taxaceae; genus Taxus; species Taxus chinensis. The sequence goes on along the minus strand of CM034154.1, from coordinate 700,735,690 downwards.
GAATGGGGTGTAAGTGCAAGAAATATTGACAAATGGAAGACACGGACATCATAAGAAGTAGTAATGAGTACATATCCATGATACAAGTGGGGAGAGTGATATGGAGGGAGGAGATCATCGAATGTGAATCCTAAGTGGGATAAGCCTTCATGTGTGCAAACATTGTCAGGGAAACTGGGATCAAATGGAATATGATGCAAATAAGAGTTATGTATGACTAAGGTACATGTAAATGGATCGAGTGGTGGAGTGGATGTGACCGAGAAGGCATGAGATCTTGTGCATGTATAGCATCCTCGAAAGGGATCATAGTTGTATTAAAAGGAGGAGATTGTTTGAATTGATATTCACTTGGGCCAGTAGTAAAAAAGGTGTTGTGGAATTAGGACTAATATATCTCAAGAGGGGTAAAGTTAAGGTTTCATAAATTGTCATCACTGAGCTCTACGACATCAAATTCATCATTAGAATCATCAATGTTGGCATTATCTTATTGGATAACATTATTAAGGATATTGGGAGGGTTGGAGCTAGATGTAGGCTGAGGACATGTGGTGGAATGTGGGGTAATGGTAGTGATAGAGGGAGAGGTGGTGAGTGATATAAGAATAGTGGTATGTGTATGGATGGGAGGGAGGCATGTGGAGGTAGTAGAAGTAGTGGGAGCACTAGATTGACCGACATCGTATGTACTGATATTATAGTATGGAATAGGATGTAGTGGAGGCATGGGCATGGAAGTGAATAGATCTATGAGACAGAACTTGAATGGGTCAAGGTTAGTAGAAATAGTATGCTAATATCCATCATGTAAAAATTTAAAAAACTCATGAACCGTAAAAAGAATGGCATGCATGGCATGAATCCACAGTCTACCAAGCAAGGAATTGAACTGAAATGATGTGTTAATGAAATAGAACAGAGTGGGAATGGTTTTAGGTCCAACTTGTAAAGTTAAGGTGATGGTTTTGATGCATGTGTGAGTAGTGGAATTATAGACGCGAATAAGAGTAGAGTATTTAATAGTGATTACACTATAAAAAAATTACAATTGCGTGAGTAGAGAGAGAGAGAGAGAACATAAATATATATTGGAACCATTTTTAATGAGTACACACTTGATATAAATGGAACTGATAGTAGTGGTAATAATAAAATGTGTAGTAAGATCACTAGCAACAGTAGGCAGGATATCCTCATCACTAAAGGGTATGACATGTGGTAAGTTTTTGAGAGATTGAATAAGAAGGGTAAATGTAACAACAGAATTATCACTTTCAATATCTATGGAGAGTAGGGAAGCCTCTAAAGTATGATGAAAATATGGGGTAGTGAATAAAATATCATAAAGATATATTTTGGCTGGTGTATTATTGAGTTTCTCATTGATGTCATATCCTTTGGAAGTTGTGGTAGGAATTGTAGAGGTAATAGGTAGTGGTATAGAGATAGGTGGAGATGTAGGTGGTCGGTTTCAGTGAGTGGTGACCACATTGATGGTTGGATCAAGCATTGGAGTGGTCAAATGAGGAGGATGTTTGATACAGACTTGCATAAAATCAGCACCGGTGGTATCCTTGCTAGAAATCCGAGTTGGTGCATAGGATGGATAAGAAGATTGGTCCATAAATTCATAAGGAGATAGAATTTTATGCATGTTCAGATGGTAGGGTTTGAGTAGTCAGGTTTTCCAAATTATTTAATATAAATTTAATTAAATATAATTTCATAGTAACTATTATAGTATATGATATACAAGTAATAAAATATAGTAAATGGAAAAGAAACAAAGAAGTAATGATATTAAACCCTAACAAAATGAGAGAGATAGGTGATTTAGCTGATTTCTGAGTGATCGGGATGTGTTCTGGACCAAGGAACTACTTAAACAAATTAAGAAGAGTGTCATCATGTCTCAATGGAGATTCTAGAACTTATAATTATGCAAGATGGGAACTCCCAGGTGCTAGTGACTGATTGAGAGCTACTGTCAAGTCATATGTTCATGTTTTGTTCTTATATGTGTAGGAGGAGCTTCATTGTTAGATTCCTTTTGTCACTTTGATCTTGCTCCAATTTCATCGATTATATATGTGGCCTGCAAAGAAATATACCTAGCTACAAATGTCCACAAACCACATCAAATCTAATAAAAAGATGTAGAATGTGGAGTTAGACTAACCCAAATGATCACCCGAAGATTGAACTTAGTACTAAGCATTGCACTACATTTCAAACTCCATGTAATTTTGTGTGTAGGTGTGTATAATTATTCCCTAGCATGCCCTTGTGCAAGTTGTACAATGATAGCAGTCTAGATATAGAATGTGTGAGATGAAATAGAATAAACTTCCCCTCTTATGATGTGTATGCAAAGTGATGCATCCCTTGTCCCTTATATTAATGTGCTAGATGGATGCTTTGTGGTGATATTATGCCTTTGAATGCAAGCTTAGGTGTTAGTATATAATGTTATACTTGGGCTCTTATTTGAGAGCTATAACTATGTATATATATGACTCCATTGTTTTAATTTCATAATTAACAACGGGAAGGCCGACCCAAAAGTATAAAAGGCACACAAGAATTAAAAGAGACTCAAAAGAGTGAGAAAAAGGGGAGAAAGGTTCAGGAGCACCCAGGAGGGACAAGAGTGCCTTGGCACTAGTGTCTAAGGCCATAAAGGATAAAGCAGTCAAATACCAACAAGGTTGCAGGGTGTGTAAGGTCAATAAAAGTATACTTACTAGTTTTCTTACTTAGGAATCATGTATATATTAGTATGCTCTAGGACCTATAAATGTACCCAAGTGCATAGATTTTTTGTCTACAGGTTCAGGAAAAATATGGCTACACTCATTAAATCAGGAGGTCTTCATACTCTTAGAATACATGCATGTCATCTCTCTACTTCGAAGGAAACTGAGAATACTGTGAGCCATGTACACTCAGAGGATCTCACGAAAAGGAAATCAATGGAAATCGAGATACCCCACTATAGGAGGTTTCACAAGGAAGTGAGATTCATTCAAGATCCTACAGAATATTTAGAAAAAGGAGAAATTTATCCCTCTCATCCACTAATTCCTCATCGGTCCCTGAGCATCTCCTCCTCTATAGTTATGCTAGCTCAACCAATGTAATATATACCCTTCACTCTGAGCCTAAAACTACAATCATGCCAAGTGCTAAACCTGAGACAACTGAAATCTTCACATGGGTAGAAGAAATGATCAGAGGAGAGACTTACACAATTTAGTAGGTAGTGGTGCCATATATTCAATCCATTTCAATGATGGTAAAAATAAAGCAAGGTAAGAAATCTCAAATTACTTCCTGCTTCTTTAACAGTGCCTCAAGAAATCAGTATCTAGAAGTAGTTTGGCCTATGGTTGTCAAGCCTATTGGTGAGATGACCCCATATAATTATGAAATTATCACAATTACGGTGGGGCTAGCAATGCATGAAGGATATGCTCATCTATTTAAATAATCTTTCACACACCTTATTTCAATAAAATGAGGAGTACAAGGAGAGGATTAAACAACTTAAAGAACACGTGAGAACTCTCACTTCGTATGTTCAATCCTTTATGGAACCTAATGCCATCCCATATCTCCGATCTATAGAAGTCACTTCAATCAATATATTTGATCTATAAATAATCAAGACGATGCATGGCTTCAAAATGCAAGGCATAGCCAATGACAAATGGGTGAGAAAAATGCTTGAGAAAGTTAGGACCTTTCTTCTTGAAATTATCTCACTATTTGAATTAATGATTACCACCACTACAAAAGTAAAGATGACCAAGAATGATATTGAAAATGATAAAGAGCATTGGGATCGGGTATTTCCATTGGTTATTGAGATGGGAACACTCAATTCTTCTGTATTGGTATTAAGAAATGTGTTCAACTTTGCATCTGAAAACATGTCTCTAATTTGGTCCTGAACTATAGTTACTTGATATGAGATTTGTTTTTGATAAAAGGTAAAAAAGGGTTGATGGGACCCTACCCCATACAAATTCAAAGCTCCATATGAGCAAATGAAATCATTACATGCCAAAAAAAAGATACTATTAAAGTCCATAATAATACTTGGTCTCAACCAAGAGCAATAGTAAAGAGTTGCTAAATAACAACAACGGAAAAAAAAAAAACAAAGGAAGTAACAGCATCGAAGAACTAACAAAAAAACAGAGACATGGTAGAAAATAAACAACCCCCCATTTTAGATCACTTATAGGATTTTTCAAGCCCTTCCAACTCTTTTTCCCATTCCTTAGCCAGAGTATCTATGTTGTCAGCCAAAGACACCAACTCGAAACCTTTAGAAGTCACCTTTCTTTTATTTCCCTGATTGTCCACAACACTATAAGCATTAGCCAACTGAACCAAATCCTAGAGATGTTGCAATGTATATTTTCCCATGACAACACTCCACTCCATGTAGCTATGAAGAATATCACAAATGTGGTCCACCTCGTTGGTTATAAAACTATAATTGGCTTATAGAATTTTGACCTCTCCACCATTCCCATTTTTAACAGCTTCCTCGACTTGTGATTTCATTTTATGCCAATCATTGAATAAGAACTTCACAGAGCTCTTGGTGAGCCTCATATCTCCCTTAAGTTATTCAATGCCCTCCGCCATCTTACCCAAATGGTTCTCCCCTTTCACAGATCCAACATTCCTCATAGCCTCAAACTGTTGTTCCAATTGGACATTAACAGGAGCCTAAACATCCTGTTTACTAGATTCCCCTTTAGTATTCACTGAAACACTAGGAACCTTCTTGGATTTTATCTCCCTAATATTCTGGGAAGAAACAATTTCAATAACATCTTTATCCTCCTTCGATTCACCTTCCAACGAGTCAGACTCATCACTTGAGTCTTCTTCCTCCAAATCTAAATCAACCCCCTCCACATAAGCTTCCATGGATTTTGTAAGGGAACTAGACTTATCAATATCCAAGGCTGATCTTTTGATAAGGGTGGGAATGAATCCCTGATGGAGAGGAATAAGGACTCTTCTACTTTTAAACTGAGAAATTGAAGCGCTCAGAGAGCGAAAAAGAAAGTAGGGGAAGATAAAATTATGGCCTTGATGGAAGTGATTAAGAATAGGAAAATGATAGGCGTAAGTGCACTTGTGACAACCCTCAAGAGTAATTAGATAAGGGTAAGATCCACATCATCAAAAATTTTAGGTAAAGATAGACAGAGATAACCAACAAAGTGGGGAGAAATATTTTTGCTACCTCTGCAAAACAGGGTCAGTTCTTCAGAGGCTTCTTTTTTGGCTTTATATAAGTCCCTCCCAGCAATAGGAAGACCCATCACTTTAGCAACCGAATCCATAGAGATCTCTATATGAATACATTTCATTTCTACTACCACCCCTTTTTTTGTAGTCTTCCAAGCACTAATAAAATATTTACTTAGATTTTTAAAATGGCCTTCGAAAATTTTAAGGGCGAAAAACCCTTGCTCTCAAACATCACCATGGCTTCTTACATCACCCCGTCAAGGTTAGAAGGTTCCATTCTAACCATATCTCCTCTCATTTAGCAGTACAATAACCAATTTGCAAAAGAACCAAATTTCTGGGTAGACAGAATATTACAAGCAAGCCCAAAGATATTGCTTTTCCAGGCACATAAGGAAAAAAAGATTTCAAAAAACATGATAAAATCCTCTCCCATATCTTTGCATCATTAAGAAATAAATTCCCATTATTCATATGGTATATGAACATGACGAATTTGACATATCATGACCTGAAATTATTTGATAATGTGTCCATTTAAGTCATTATATAGGTGTACTCGCACCTTGGAATCAAGAGCTTCAACTTCATTGATAAGTGTCAACTTATTACAATTAACCCCCATGTTAGCAAAATAATCAGCAAAAAATTTAGCCTCCCTATAAACATGCTTGAAATTTATAATTTCAAACAAATTAGACATTTCCTTTATACTCTTTATAGAGTTTTGGATGGAAGTTGAAGTAGACCCTCTCTCAGAAATGTTGTTGATAATGTTCATAGAGTCTCTTTCCACCTCCAATCTAACAAAATTGTATTGAAGAGCTATTGAAACCCCCCCAAAAACCACCACTACTTCAGCAACATGGTTTTTTTGAGTGCCAATATTGTGATAATACCCTAGAATAAAACAACCTTCAGAATCACGAAACACCCCACCACAACTAGCTCTACCAAGGTTTCCCTTAAAAGAGGCATCAAAATTCAACTTAATAAACTCCTTGCTAGGTTTCACTCAATCTTTGAGTCTATGGTTTAGAATAGGAGTACTATTTTGTGAAGACCCTAACCCCCAATTTAAAGAAAATATAACTTCATTGTGAAGGATAGTCTTCTTATGAGGGGCCAAATTAGAGAAATTAGCATGAATAGTATTAAGACAACGGGCTCCAACATTCTTGATCGAATCCTTCTTCCCTTTAAAATTTATTCTATTTATCTCTTTCCAAATTTCCCACACTAAATGCATAATAGAAAAGTTCCACAAATATTTTAATCCTGGGGTCTTAAAGGGACTATAACATTGAGACCACAATTGTTTAATGGAATCCTGGAAAATCCAATTGATTTCAAAAATATTAAGAATAGTCTTTCTAACCAAGACCAAAAAGGGACAATTGAGGAAACGGTGTGAATATTCTTCACTCTCTCTTTCACACAGAACACACCTATTAATCATGTGAAAACATATCTTCTTAAGGTTACTAAAAGAAACAATATTATCATGGATAAGCAACCACCATAACATATTAATCTTGGGAGTTAATTCTTTGACCCAAACTCTTCCCAAATTGAAGTTATCAGTTTCCTGTTATCCAATTTTGCACACATGGCAAGATTGGACAACGGGGTCCTATCACGTTCAAAATGAAATAATAGTCCCAGGAACCCACCTTCGGTTATTAATGAGATGTAATAATTAAAAATAATTCCTAAATTGCATATGAAGAGATCACCTAGCATCGAAAGGCACCTAGTTGATCTCAACTCAGTGAAGAGTTCAGGGTCGAGTTGATAAAGAATCCGGTGTCAAATTGATAGTCATCTCAGAAATCATCTCGGTAGAGACTCTCAGTTGTAAGAGCTCGATGAGGTCTTGTTAATGCAAAATATAGCTTGTTGAAAATTGACAAATGAAGGAAACTCTATAAGGATCTCGGTAGAGATCGATGCAGGTGGTAACAAGAATGCCGGGCCAGGGTATAAGTGAATACAGTATATATATTTTTGTTGATGTTGTTCAGACCTTCCTCGGCTAAGCATTCAGTGCATAGGCAACAAGCATGTTGTGGTATAGTAAGAGTTCTTTTGAGCACTTCCAACAAGCAGGTCGTCCAACTACATTTTTATCTATTCAGCATCGAATGCATCCTCGAATTCAGGATTTTCCTTCAAGATATTTTTATGAAAATCAATTAAGTCACAGTGAGAGTGTTACCCGGGAGACCTGATGAAATTTATTACAAAGATTCTCTATCGAGACCTTACTTGTTTTACGATGCAACTCATGGAAGCGAATCTCATAGAGGTGGAACTATTTCATATCAGAATATTCATGAGGCATAATTTTCTTTGCAATTATATGAGCATCTTCAACGAGTCACTAAGTTGGTAGGAATAAAGGTTTCTGTTGAAATTATCACACCTTACAAGCTACAGCTGAAATGTTTGCACTGAGAGTTTAATGTTATCCTCAAATCTGATGAAGGAAAACTCGGTAGGAGAAAAAATCATGGTGATCCCGCATGCTAGGGGGAATTGTGGAGATAAGGAACGAACTTGCCAAGGTTGCGCGGTGAAGATGAGGCCGAGGCCCGTGGATTAATGTGTCTAAGCCATTACGCGGGGATTTGGAGCTAGTATGCCGAAGTTGGAGATTTGACGATGGCAGTCCAAGCTGTTCACTCCGCGTAGGGGAGATTCAGGCAAGCACTGCCAACTGGAAATATTGGGTTGGTAAACCATGATCAAACTTCCGTAATGGGAGAAATTGGATCAAACTGCCAAGCGCGGAAATATTATGATGGCTATCCATCATGAGACTTCCGCACGGGCCATGTAAACAAAATTTCGCGCAACTTGGAGTGATCTGAGTCTTTGTGCGAGTTGCCAGGAGGATTAATAAGACAATTGTGAATTGGAGTGGGTCATGAAGAAAACAACGCGACGTGATACCAATTTCAGCAGAGGCTACAGGCCGCTCGTCTCATTATGCAGATATTTGTCAAATGATACCGAGTAACATGGCGAGTGGCGGTCAGCGTTTGCAGTTCGAATGCGTGGGAAAAGGAGAACATTTCGGAATATAGCCTGAAGAATCACTTAGTTCACCACTGTGAGGAAAGAAATTGGCTTCGTATCTCACCCAACGAAGGCGAGGCGTTAATGGCTCAGTCGTGGCTCATATGCGAAGAGTTTGACGGGAAAGCAATGCTGAAAACTCGTCCAGATGGAAAGGATGTGTGTTGCATGGACTGTGGATTGGGTTCCATAGATCATACGAAGAAAGTGTCTCCTTTCATACAGATCCGCCCTTGTTAGGATTCCATTGAACTGTTCAGACTTTGAATCAGCTTTAATAGCTGCCACGACCTTCTCCTCGTCCTCTGTACAATTCTAAACTTGATGTGGTCACGAGACAAGCTCCCACACACAGGCAGTAGGCATGTTACAGTACAGTAGAAGCCTTTTGAACGCTTCCAGCAAGCAGGTTGTCTAACTGTGTTGTTATCTGTTCAGTATTGAATGCATGCTTATCCTTATTCTGAACTCAGATCGAATAACAGCTGCAGGAAACAAATATTCACTATCGTGTACGATGGATTAGAGTCACGCCATTCAAGGCTTCATAAAATTTTCCTGAATCAGGAGATGAAGGTTTATTATGGTGCATAATGAAACGATTCATATTCCTCAGCACTTCTTCTCCTAGAAACGAATTGAATGTGAAGGTCAACTCTGAAATACCTGGTTGGCCGTTTTGCATGCTACATCCTTGTTACTTGTAAATGGTCTCTTTGAGAAACTCTGTGGGCAGTAGGCAATATTTATACCCTTCCATTATGTACGTCCAATCAGACAATAAAAGTATTCTTTTACCAGGTTCAGAGAAGTTTTTTTTTTTACAATGGATGATTATACTGTAGTTTCAAGCTAATTTAATCTATCTTTATTTCTATTAGCTTTGATCCACGACTAAGGAAGAATTCATATGGTTGTTACCTATACATTTTTCCAAGGTCCTCTTGGTTGCCCCAGTTGTTCAATGTATTTTTTGAAGGGCTTCTTTTATGTGTTGTAGATTATAACATAAAGGATCTTTTTAGTTTCTGGAAAAATGAGTATATGGTGTAGCTCACAGCTACCTATGCCAGCCATACTAAGATCCCAATAGTGGCATAATTGTTGATTGGAGCCGAGATTGCCGAGTGCACTGCCAAAATACTGAAGGGTTATTTGGCAAAAAATCAATCTCAAGGGTGTATATCGACATGTTATGGGCATGAGCCTGGGTCATCATCATGGCAGTATTAGGTCTTTATCGATAATGGAATTTTCTCATCATTTGGAAGGTACAAATTGTGCTTATTATGGCAAAGCCAAAACATTCTTACTACAAGTGTTATATGATGAGGAAGAATCCTGAGCATTGTGGTAAAACCATTATTTTTAGAAATATTAGGTTAAGCTCGGTACTCAAGTGAGTTTGAGCCCAGGAAAGGTAAGATTGTTTGCTGGATGAAGAGCTCGGTGACTTCGCAGTGAGCTCCTGGTGATGTTTCATGAAGTTTGAATGAGGAATGCATAAATGGCCTCGAGTTAACAGAGGAAAATGTTAAGAATCGAGTTTGATAACTCACCATTCGAAGGACTCAATGCAAAAGAGCGCAATTACCAAAGCAAGGAAAGAGTTAGTGTGGGGTTCAAAATCGATTGCAACACCGAGTTAGAGGATTCGAAAACTCACCGAGTTGAGATTTGTGCAGACTCTATCCACATGGACCCCCCTCCTCTTCAAGTCAAACGGGTCAACGGGGGGTTCCCAACATTATGTTAATTAAATTAATATTTTTATTTAAATATTTTAATAATAATATTTATTATTATTATTTAAATATTTTATTTAAATATTCTTTTAATTAATTGAGAAGACTAGGTCATCAGGCAATTAATGACCCATGATGGAACCTTCTCAAGTGGTTCAACTAACTCTAATAAATACATCATGGGCCTTCATTTTAGGAATGTAATTATGACGATTTCCTCTTCTTTCTCACATATTCTTCTATAAATGTAAGTTGGAAGCTCATTTCAAAGGGTTCCAACAGTTCATACAAGTTGGACAGTTAGATATCGTAGGCAAGTGTATACTTTTCAAGAATCCTCTCTCTTCTGCAAGTTGTTCTTGTGTGTTGAGAGAACTTTCAAGCCTCCTCTTCAAGACTGTAATGGCAACTATTTCCTCTTCTGAATGTATGATGCATTGTGCATGTTATTGAAGCAATACAAGTGTGTGTTTTGTGACTAATCTCGGTCCTTTCATCCTTCTGTGCTTCTTTGTGCCTTTCTCATACTTGCAGGTACACTGTGCAAGTTTAAGTTCTATTGCAGGTTCTTGGAGTTATATTCTTATCGAGTGGTGAAGTATTGCATGTAGTCGAGTTGTGGTGTCTATTCACCCTTCTTGAGTTCATCCTTCTTCACTGGGAAACTGGTATATTTCTCGGTCTGATAAAGTTTAACAAAGGGAACGCGTTGTCTCTTAGTTTGTGGTATCATGTACCCTCTCTAAGTTGTAGTAGGTGAAGTTGACCTGTGGTGCACACACCCTCTTCAAATTAACCCTTCATGAGTCTGAAGACCCCTTTATTTGGTGCATCACCATCCCTAGTATAGTTTCATTTCTGTAAATCTCTTTCCCTAAAACCCCATGAAAATGTTAGCATAGGACTAGCTAATCATTTTTGTTACACTAGGAGTAGTTCAACACTTAGTTTAGGAAGAGTAAGCCGGCCTTCTCCAGAGGTTCACCTTGAGCCCAAGTCCCACAGCTTGAGAGGTGATCCCATGTGTCCCAATCACACCAAACGTTCTATTCACATCCTGGCCATTCGGAGGGTGCAGTGATTTGGCGACAACAGTTTTTGGCACGCCAGGTGGGACAGATAGTTGGTACTTCTCTTCTCACTTACACAAGTCAAAGTACTTGGCGAACTCTATATCTCTGGATTCCAAATCTCAGTGCGGTAACTTATGCGAAGAATTTAGACAAGAGCTTCTTCAAAGAAAGGAAATTATCAGCATATCGAACTTTCCTTGTCTCCTCCAAAGAGAAGAAGAAGAAGCATTTCCACATCCCTAGTTGCAGATTTACCTAGTAGGGGTCATTGAACTCCTCCTTACGGAAGATTTCCTCCACCCAGGAACAATCAACCTTTCGTTGCTATGGCGAGGAACCAAGTTTTTCCCCCTTTCAATGCAAGCAGTCCTCTTATGTTGGCTCAACGTGACCCGATAGCTGTTGCGGCACTCAAAAGTTTACCCTTCTACACGGGGGAAACTCATGTTACTCCAGTGGAGCATATCTTTGATGCAGCCAGCATCTGTGCAGTACATAATATCACCGAAGACAACGTTGTAGTTAGACTTCTTGCTACCTCTTTCAAGGGAAAAGTGCTTCAATGGTTTCGTGGGTTAGGTGTTGGTACTATAACCACTTGGGACGAGTTGGGAGAAAAGCTATGTAAATAATTTGAAGACAAAAGTGATCACCTATCACTTTTGGAACAACTTACTACCATAAAGAGAGCTTCCCAAGAATACATGAGTGATTTCAACTTCCGATTCCACAAGACTTGGAATAGGATTCCGGCGCTCGTAAAGCCTCTGCACATAATGCATTCTTGTACTATTTGTGAGCCTTGAATAGTGATGTAGCAGTTATGATCCAGTCCATGGGAGGGACTACACTACCTGATGCTTACGAAATTGCCATAAGTGCAGAGAATTCTTTGATTTAAGCTGGAAAGATAGCTCCACGACCACCAATGCCCTTTTCTCCAGATCTTATGAATCATCAGCCTATCATTGCTCCTATTCCAGTAGACTCCAAGCAACCATATCAATCTCCCCCTACCTCTTCAAATGACCTATTTGAAGTCAAGTCGCTACTCGCAAAATTTTGGAAATGAGCTCGTTGCACTCAAAAGGCAACAATTTCAATACAATCGTCCATATCAGCCACAAAATCAGCAGTATCAAGCTAACCGTTCTCCTTTTCAAGGGAATAATCAGCCTCGAAATCAAACTACAAGTCAAGTTGCAAATGTCAGGCCCTTGAACTTTCAGAACCCTCTTGCAGCTAGCTCATCTAGAGCTATAGTACCTGTTCAAAATAATCTAGTTCAAGACTACGAATGGTGTTATCCTTGCTCTCAACCTCACAATCAAAATCTTTGTCCCAATGGGATTCTTAGCCAGGCCCTTATGGTTCAAAGTGTATCTACCCCTTCAGAGTTAACAAACAATTCATCTACGCAAGAAGCAACAGATCAACCGCAGGCACCTGAAGAATCCACGTTGCTAAATTGGCAAGTAGAAGATTTTTGTGGGTTGAATATAGATTCTTCATCAGTGGTAGCAAACACTCGTTCTAAGAAAAGAGCAATGGAGCCTCAACCTCCTGAAGTTTATCTGGCATCCACTTCTCAACCTAGGTTACAAATGGCAGTTGATAAAAATGCGGGAAAGAAATCACCAGAAACACCGGCTAGCCATGCCGCAGGGAAAGATGGTTCTCCAGGCATCACGGTACCCAACAAACATTTTTCAAAGGAGGACCCCAATGCCCAAAAAAGTGTCATCAAAGTTGGAGCAATTCCCTTCAGCATAGTAGAATAAATGAAGAAAAACCAATCTGAGCATTACCATGTGGGATGCACTCTCAATCCCTTCCCAAAGAAACCTGTTGCGAGAAGCTCTAAACAGTTTTAGTACAACCAGCGGATCACCAAGCCATGGAGTGACAAATGCTACAAATTTGTGTCAACCGGAAGGGAAAATCATTCCTACGGAAAACAAACCACCGCAATTCTACATTTCCCTGATCATTGGCGACCACCTGGTACATAATTGCATGATCGATTCTGGTGCTAGTAGCTCTGTCATGCCGAAACAAATTGCAGATGTACTAGGCATACAATATGCGCCAGTTACAAGAGGGGTTGTTCAGCTGGATGGCATAGTTGTTAAGACTGTTGGGGTTATCAAAGGACTTCAACTTACCATTCATGCATGCCGAAGTTTTTCATTCACCCAAGACATATCGGTCTCGATCTCCCTCCCCTCTTTGCCATCTGCCTATCACGGGATTTCACTGCCAAGATGGGTGGTTACCTATCAGCCAATTGGTCGCATATGATTCTCAGGACTCGATACGGAACCAAAGTAACTATAAGGGCAGAACCAATCTGCCATAATCATGTAGAACCCTACACTACTAGTCTCATAAATGGAAATTACACCATCAGTGATCCAGAAGAGGAAGATGTCGATCATGAACCAACCACCCTTGTTGAGGAAGTCCCTGATACTTTGCTAGATGAAGTAAGTAGAGATCATCAATACGATCCCTACGCTGATGTATTGGCAGAAGAAGAAGCTGGTTTGTTGGTCTTGGAAGAAACAGGATTAGGTACCTACTGTATCCATGAAGAAGATATAATCATACCACAACTTGTCAAAACACCAAGTGATTCTAAAGGACTGTGGTAATTGTTCTTTGATGGCTCAAGAAGTAAGAATGGATCCGGTGCTGGTGTTATGTTAATTTCTCCAGAGGGAGATAAGTACTTCTCATCTTTCCGGTTGCAGTTCAGTTACACTAACAATGTTGCTGAATATGAGGCTTTTGTGCAAGGAATTCAGCTAGCCCAAAGGAAGGGAATCAAGGCTCTGATTATTTTTGTAGATAGTGAGTTACTTGTTCATCAAGTTTCGGCACGTAGTACATCCAAAAATGATCTTTTAAGATCATACAAGAACCGAGTCTGGGACCTGATTGAAGATTTCAAAGCTTTTGGAATCCATGCAATCCCTAGAGATCAAAATCAAGATGCAGATAGGCTTGCTACAATTGGTTCACAATATAACATACCAGTTGATATCATGAAAGAAGGGCAGCAATTTGTTAAAATGGTGGTTCGATCAGCAGTCCCTAATAATGTGAGCAGTTGGCAAGTGTTTGATAGTGACAAACAAATTGTCCTCTTCCTACAAGAAGAGGCAGAGTTTGCTACAAAGAATCAAGATAAGTTGTAGGAGTCATATGGTGAGAAAATTATCCAATTGAAAAGCAACAAGTTACCAAAAGGTTTAGTCACTTTGGAATCTATTTTCAATTCAGATGACCAAGCCACAAGACAAAGCCCTAACATGGTGGTCAGAGAAGAATATTTTGAGGAAGTTGAAGTATCAAATGAAAATTTTCTTAAGATCGGAAAAGTGTGTACTTCTAAAGAGAAAGAAGGTTTCATCAAACTTTTTCAAGAGTATCATGACATCTTTGCATGGAGCTATAAAGATCTGTGTGGTTTTGATCCAGGTCTAGCACAACATACCATCGAACTAGATCCTAATGCTAAGCCAGTTCGTCAGAAACAAAGACCAATTAATCCCAAAATTGAGCCACTAATGAGAAAGGAGCTAACCAAGCTCATCGAGGCCTATATAATTTTTCCCATCAAGCATTCCTCATGGGTAGCTAATTTGGTGCCCATGAGGAAGAAGAACGGAGAGATCCGGTTATGCATAGATTTCAGGGATTTGAATCGTGCATCATTAAAATACCATTATCCTCTTCCATCGATTGAGCAGATCCTTCAAACGGTGGCAGGAGCTCAAAAATTTTCTTTGCTCGATGGATATTCAGGTTACAATCAAATCCTAGTCCAAGAATCTGACCAATTCAAAACGGCTTTCACTACCAAGTGGGGCACGTATGCCTACAATAAAATGCCATTCGGATTGTCCAATGTCGGGGATACTTTCCAAAGAGCCATGGACATGGCATTTAAGGGACTAATCAACGATATTATTTTATTTTACCTTGATGATATAACTGTATACTCTAAGCATACATAAGATCACATCACGCATCTAAGGAAAGTTTTCCAAAGGTGTAGGGAATTTGGGGTTTCACTTAACCCCAAGAAATGTATTTTTGCAGTGCACGAGGGAAAATTGTTGGGGCATGTGGTTTCAGCAGAAGGATTATCAATCGATCCAGCCAGGATTCATTCAATTATGTCCTTATCTCTCCCAAGTCACAAGAAGGGCCTCCAGAGTTTTCTGGGAACCATAAATTTCGTGCGGAGATTTATCCCTCAATTCGCGACATTGGCTAAACCACTGACAACCATGCTAAAGAAAAACATGCCATTCTCATGGACAAAGGAAGGAAGAGAAAGCTTTTAAGCTATCAAAACAGCCATTTCTCAAGCTCACACACTTGTGAACCCCAGGTTTGACAAAGATTTTATCCTTTATGCTTTTGTAGGTCAAGAGAGAATTTCAGGGATCCTCACCCAACAAAACAACAACCTGATGGAGCAACCAATCGCTTTCTTCAGTCAATCCCTCAAAGACTATGAGTTCAAATACTCATTCATTGAAAAGCAAGTCTTTGCGGTTATTCGAGCTTTGAAGAAATTCAAGCACATGTTGTCTAACAACAAGATTCATTTGATGGTGTCTCATCTAGGTGTCAAGGAGTTTTTGCTGAACAAAGAAATGAATGAAAAGTGTGCTGGATGGATCACGAAGGTAATGGAGTATGATGTGCACATCAAAGTCACTAAACTTGTCAGAGGTAAGGTTTTATGTCAACAACTTGCTACAGACATGGAATCAAAAGGTAATGAGGACGTGACACTCCTAAATACTGATGAGAATGTTGATCAAGCTGACTGCTTATCCAAAATGAAGAATTTCATCTTCTCAGGAGCATACCCGGCAAACATGGATAAAAACCAAAGACAAACTTTTCGTCTTCAATCTATCCCATATGTTTTGGTAGATAGCGTTCTCTTTCGAAAATATTTGAACGGCGTCCTTCTTCGGTGCATAGGACTAGATTAGGTCAGTAAGATACTAGAAGAGTTTCATAATGGCCTATCTGGAAGACATTATTCTGCACGAACAACATCTACCAAGATCATGCAAGCTGGCTACTATTGGCCAGATTTATTCAAGGATGCCCATCTCTGGGTAAGGAAATGTAAGGAATGTGCCTTTTTCACAGGTAAGCAGAAGCTGGCAACTCTTCCATTACATCCAATTCAAGTGGATCAACCCTTTGTTCAATGGGGGTTGGACTTCATCAGAATGATTAATCCTCCATCCAGTGACGGACATAAGTGGGTCCTTATCGCAACAAACTATTTTACTCGATGGACAGAGGTGATAGCATTAAAAGAGAGCAATGAAAAGGCAGTTCTAGATTTTTTGGAGGGTATAATGACGAGGTTTGGTGTTCCGTTTACAGTCATTTCAGACAATGCGCTGGCTTTTCTTGGTATGAAACTAAGTGAATGGGCTGTTAAAAATGGGGTATACCTAAAAACTTCATCCAATTAGTATCCGCAAGGAAACGGATTGGCTGAGTCTAGCAACAAAAACCTCATAAGAATTATTAAGCGCACAATGGAGACTAACAAGAGGACTTGGCATACACAGCTTAAGACCACCTTATGGGCAGATCGAATCACACCTAAAAGGGCCATCAGAAATTCTCCTTTCGTTTTAGTATATGGAAGAGAGGAAAAACTCCCGCTCTCATTGGATTTACCTTCTTTGGAGTTAGCTCATCAACTTGAAGTTATAGAGAGTGATCCTCTGACAATAAGGTTTGTTGAACTCATGGAGTTAGAGGAAGTACGAGACAAGGCTATGAAAACTTTGGAGCAACATCAGGCTCAAGTTAAGAAATATTTTGATAAGAAGGCGTCCAACAGGTGTTTTCAAGAGGGAGATTTAGTTCTCAAATGGGATGAAGACATGGCCAAACCAGGAAAGCATGCCAAGTTTGACGCTCTCTGGAGTGGGCCATACATCATCACAAGTTGCAAAGAGGCAAATTTATTCCATCTATCTAGAATCAATGGAGAAGAACTGCAAATTCATGTGAATGGGATACATCTCAAAGCTTGTTTTTGAGAAGCGTTCCACCCCTTGTATAGTTAAATTAGGTGTTTTCCTCCAAGTGCTTATGCACATTGTTGTGTGTTGTTGTTTTGCTTTCCTTGTTGTTGTGTGTTGTGTTGTTCTACACATTGTTTCATCATTGGAAGGTGTCGAGGAGAGGAAAGGTTCAAGGTTTCCATAAGAGTTCAAAATTTGCTTCATTCAAATTTTTGCAGTGTTCCATGGATGTCAAGCATTCAACAGATTCAGTATACTTCATGCTTAACATTCCAGGGAGGTCCAGGATATCAGAAATGCTCACGGAGATTATGGGATGTGTCAAAGAAAATCATACTACTATTAGGATTCCAACATAGACTCCATGCCCAATGGATGACTTAAGGCTACTGGAATCATGCTTAGCAGGCAATCATCCCCAAGAGGTCGCCAAAAATTTTATCCAATTTTGCACACATGGCAAGATTGGACAACGGGGTCCTATCACATTCAAAATGAAATAATAGTCCCAGGAACCCACCTTCGATTATTAACGATATGCAATAATTAAAAATAATTCCTAAATTGCATATGAAGAGATCACCTAGCATCGAAAGGCACCCAATTGATCTCAACTCAGTGAAGAGTTTAGGGTTGAGTTGATAAAGAACCAGGTGTCAAATTGATAATCATCTCAGAAATCATCTCAGTAGAGACTCTCAGTTGTAAGAGCTCGATGAGGTCTTGTTAATGCAAAATATAGCTCGTTGAAAATTGATGAATGAAGGAAACTCTATAAGGATCTCGGTAGAGATCGATGTAGGCGGTAACAAGAATGCCGGGCCAAGGTATAAGTGAATACAGTGTATATATTTTTGCTGACGTTGTTCAGACCTTCCTCGGCCGAGCATTTTGTGCACAGGTAGTTAACATGTTGTAGTATAGCAGAAGTTCTTTTGAGCACTTCCAGCAAGCAGGTCGTCCAACTATGTTTTTATCTATTCAGCATCAAATGCATCCTCAAATTTGGGATTTTCCTTCAAGATATTTTTATGAAAATTTATTAAGTGACAGTGAGAGTGTTACCGGGAGACTTGATGAAATTTATTACAAAGATTCTCTATCGATACCTTACTTGTTTTACGATGCAACTCATGGAAGTGAATCTCATAGAGGTGGAACTGTTTTATATCAGAATATTCATGAGGCACAATTTGCTTTGCAATTATATGAGAATCTTCAACGAGTCACTAGGTTGGCAAGCATAAAGGTTTATGTTGAAATTATCACACCTTACAAGCTACAGATGAAATGTTTGCACTGAGAGTTTAATGTTATCCTCAAATCTGATGAAGGAAAACTCAGCAGGAGAAAAAATCATGGTGATCCCGCACGCTAGGGGGAATTGTGGAGATAAGGAATGAACTTTCCAAGCTTGCGTGGCGAAGATGAGGCCGGGGCCCATGGATTAATGTGTCCAAGCCGTTACGCAGGGATTTGGAGCTAGTATGTCGAGGTCAGAGATTTGACGATGGCAGTCCAAGCTATTCACTCCGCATAGGGGAGATTCAGGCAAACACTGCCAAGAGTGGAAATATTGGGATGGAAAACCATAATCAGACTTCCACACGTGCCGTGTAAATAGGATCGGAGCATGTTGTGCGAGTCACCAGGAGGAAGTTGATGACCAAGGGATGGCGAGCGAATTACCATATAAACCGGTGAATAAAGAATGACGTCAGGTTGGAGGAACGAGTGAAATGCCGAGTGGAGCGGAGAGTGCATGGAGATCAAAGGATGCATGTTGCATGGACTGTGGATTGGGTTCCATAGATCATACGAAGAAAGTGTCTCCTTTCATACAGATCTGCCCTTGTTAGGATTCCAATCAGAATACTAAACTGTTCAGACTTTGAATCAGCTTTAATAGCTGCCACGACCTTCTCCCCATCCTCTGTACAATTCTGAACTTGGTGTGATGACGAGAAAAACTCCCATGCACAGGTATCAGGCATGTTGCAGTACAGTAGAGGCCTTTCTTTTGAGCGCTTCCAGCAAGCAGGTTGTCCAACTATGTTGTTATCTGTTCAGTATCGAATGCATGCTTATCCTTATTCTGAACTCAGATCGAATGACAGCTACAGGAAACAAATATTCACTACTGTGTATGATGGATTGGAGTCACGCCATTCAAGGCTTCATAAAATTTGCCTGAATCAAGAGATGAAGGTTTATTACGGTGCAGAATGAAACGATTCATATTGCTCAGCACTTCTTCTCCTAGAAACGAATTGAATGTGAAGGTCAACTCTGAAATACCTGGTCGGCCGTTTTGCATGCTACATCCTTGTTACTTGTAAATGGTCTCTTTGAGAAACTCTATGGGCAGTAGGCAATATTTATACCCTTCCGTTATGTACGTCCAATCAGACAATAAAAGTATTCTTTTACCAGGTTCAGAGAAACTTTTTTTTTTTTACAATTGACGATTATACTACAGTTTCAAGCTAATTTTATCTAGCTTATTTCTATTAGCTTTGATCCACGACTAAGGAAGAATTCATATGGTTTTTACCTATTCATTTTTCCAAGGTCCTCTTGGTTTCCCAATGGTTCAATGTATTTTTTGAAGGGCTCTTTGACCAAAATCAGTCTTAAGGGTGTCTATCGACATGTTATGGGCATGAACCTGGGTCATCATCATGGCAGTATTAGGTCTTTATTGATAATGGCATTTTCTCATCGTTTGGAAGGTAAAAATTGTGCTTATTATGGCAAAGCCAAAACATTCTTAGTACAAGTGTTATATGATAAGGAAGAACCGTGAGCATTGTGGTAAAACCATTCTTTTTAGAAATATTGGGTTAAGCTCGATATTCAAGTGAGTTTGAGCCCAGGAAAGGTAAGATCATTTGCTGGATGAAGAGCTCGGTGACTTCGCAGTGAGCTCGTGGTGATGTTTCATGAAGTTTGAATGAGGAATGCATAAATGGCCTCGAGTTAACAGAGGAAAATGATAAGAATTGAGTTTGATAGCTCACTATTCGAAGGACTCAATGCAAAAGAGCACGATTACCAAAGCAAGGAAAGAGATAGTGTGGGGTTCAAACTCAATTGCAACACCGAGTTAGAGGATTCGAAACTCACCGAGTTGAGATTTGTGCAGACTCTATCCACATGGACCCCCCTCCTCTTCAAGTCAAACGGGTCAACGGGGGGGTCCCGACATTATGTTAATTAAATTAATATTTTTATTTAAGTATTTTAATAATAATATTTATTATTATTATTTAAATATTCTTTTAATTAATTGAGAAGACTATGTCATCAGGCAATTAATGACCCATGATGGAACCTTCTCAAGTGGTTCAACTAACTGTAATAAATACATCATGGGCCTTCATTTTAGGAATGTAATTATGACCATTTCCTCTTCTTTCTCACATATTCTTCTATAAATGTAAGTTGGAAGCTCATTTCAAAGGGTTCCAATAGTTCAGACAAGTTGGACGGTTAGATATCTCAGGGGAGTGTATACTTTTCAAGAATCCTCTCTCTTCTACAAGTTGTTCTTGTGTGTTGAGAGAACTTTCAAGCCTCCTCTTCAAGACTGTAATGGCAACTATTGCCTCTTCTAAATGTATGATGCATTGTGCATATTATTGAAGCAATAAAAGTGTGTGTTTTGTGACTAATCTTGGTCCTTTCATCCTTCTGTGCTTCTTTGTGCCTTTCTCGTACTTACAGGTACACTGTGCAAGTTTAAGTTCTATTGTAGGTTCTTGGAGTTCTGTGCTTATCGAGTGGTGAAGTATTGCATGCAGTTGAGTTGTGGTGTCTGTTCACCCTTCTTGAGTTCATCCTTCTTCGCTGGGAAACTGGTATATTTCTCGGTCTGATAAAGTTTATCAAAGGGAACGCATGTCTCTTAGTTTGTTGTATCCTGTACCCTCTCTAAGTTGCAGTAGGTGAAGTTGACCTGTGGTGCACACACCCTCTTCAAATTAACCCTTCCTGAGTCTGAAGACACCCTTTATTTGGTGCATCACCATCCCTAGTATAGTTTCATTTCTGTAAATCTCTTTCCCTAAAACCCCATGAAAATGTTAGCATAGGATTAGATAATCATTTTTGTTACACTAGGAGTAGTACAACACTTAGTTTAGGAAGAGGAAGCCGGCCTTCTCCGGAGGTTCATCTCGAGCCCAAGTCCCAAAGCTTGAGAGGTGATCCCATGTGTCCCAATCACACCGAACGTCCTATTCACATCTTGGCCATTCGGAGGGTGCAGTGATTTGGCGACAACAGTTAGAGTGAGACGGTAAATTTAATTCATCATCAAGATCTATTTTTTACTAACTGGTCTTTTAATGAGGTTTAAGAGTTTAACTGGATTTGGGTACGAACTTCATTTAGCAACTCTTGAATAAATTCGATAATGGATACACATGGGGTTCCCATAATGAACTCACAAGACTTAATATTTCACAATAATGAGAGTAAAGTTTAATCCGAAGTTTTAAGGTTAACGGGGGTAGATCCTTTTACTCTAGAAGAAACTCCTTTCTTTTTAATTAAAGACTCTTAACATTTATTCCCATATAAGACCATTGAATCTCCATAGATGGTTTTATTTATTTATGGCAACTTATGAGGATTCATTTTTTAATTCTTTTATTCTTTATGAGTTATACTTCACATGAAAGAGGATTGCACCTACTAACATGTAGGATAGTACTCAACACTGAAGTGTCAGATACCATGGATTAGTTATGGTAAATGCATAAAAGTCTTGGTGAATCGAACTCATAGAAGACATTCCAGAGAGAAATGAGAGAGAAGAACATAGGTTATAAGGCCTATTCTATTTCAACATGGCACACAACCTAAAGGTGATCACAAGATTACAATAGAACTCAGTTGAGAATAAGAATGTGCCTTTAACTCTGACAAAGCCATGCAACCACAATTTGGTTCATGACCGATAAATAATATTATCAAAAGACATGCTCATAAGAATTGGGTGAAGGATCTGAATATATATGCACGTTATCACAAAGATGGATTACAATCTTACTACAACAGGACAAAGCAACTTTATTTTAGTAATTACCGAGTAATCCAAGGCAATTGAGATATTATAAGGACTCCATTACAAGCACCATTGAAATAATTACAACACATTTGATATTCATTGTACAAGGAAGCACCATAAAAAAAATCAATGAGTAGCTATCACAAATATCTTCTCTCTTATCAACACGCACTTTCGTCTCATATGCACAAGTTATATAACTTCATTAGTCAGGTTCACTTTTCACTGATTTCATGTTAAGACTACCCATATGTACCTAGTAATCTATACATTTTAATGAGATTCATCCAATTAATAAAAAAGGGAAAGAAATGTTGTATTTCTAGAATGGATACCAAGTGCAGCTCACTAAGTCGTAAAGGTTAACGAAAAGTCATGTCACACGTAGGTAAAGAGTCATTCGGTACTAGCATACCATATTTTAGGAAGCCAAAAATACAAAGTATTGAACAATTTATGAGTCATCTAAGTCAAGTAGCAAGACCACTATGGATTATGAACAAGTCTGGGCCAAGAGTATTGAGATTGAGAGTCATGTAATCCTATGGATTTTGTAACCTGAAAAATTCAATACTCAATCCATCCATCTATAAGAGGTCCAAGAGAGGACAAAGCAAACCAGTACAGATTAGTAACGCAGTGGACACAAAATTTAAAGTTATTCAATCCTTCTAGGAGGGAGGTTTCATAGCATAATGGGATTTGTATAACCCACAATAGAAACAAACCATAGTTAAATGTGGAGTCTCAATAAGTCTAACCACATATTACTATTTATACTTTACTCATTATCAATAATCCTTTACATAATATAATCAATATGACCTATAGTAAGCTATTCCTAAATGAACCTAAAGGGGTCAGAATGTAGCCATATTAAGCCTATATGAAAAGGGCCATATAACTGATTTAATAAATAATTAATTAATGCATATGCCTTAGAAGGTTCACATCCATATAAGTTAATATTTCTTTTAGGGAAAGCTAATACCTCTAGATAGCTTGAGGCACTTTCTCCTATCACACATGTATAACGAGTATGATTGCAGCTCTAATATTATAGCTATCTAACACAAACCATTAAGGGACACTAAGTGGGGATCCCCTATGCCTAAATATTACATCTTTGTACAAAATAAGATAAGGTACACATATCCATGAAATCTCATCGTACACCGAGAATATCAGGTTAAGTATATGTAATTTTGACATGATGATATAACACCTTGAAAATGCTCAACTTAGGCTTTTAGTACATCCGGGTATGGATCGATTTATAAATTACACATATCAATTAAATGCTAAGCATGATTTATGAGACCAAGCTTAGTCAAGGTTTCGTCATGTCAAAGGTATTGTTTAGTGATCACACAACCCCCAAGCAACGTATCAGACCATCCTCAACCAAGGATGACAGTGACAAATCCAACTTCATTTATTTTAATTGCTTATGCCTCTCGTAATTAATTCTTAGCAGTATTATCCTGAGTTGAGGTAATATATCATTCAGAGTATAAAATTCTGAATTACTTGCACCTTACAATCGCATATGGAGAGGGGAAAGGAAAATCATGATACCCAAGGTGGCATACACATTTTATCCTCCAGATTCCCGATCTTACTTTTATAAAAATACTTTCATTCCAAATGTCCATTTGAACCTGCAAAAAGAAAAAACTAGAAGTTCTGTGGAATATTTGAAAGAGGGATTTACGAGAACCGATGTCGAAAAGTGATGCACCACAATGAAGTTACACTCCAATGGTAACTTCAAGCCAATGCAATACGTAAGATTCGAAACAATGGAAAGAAGATTGCAAGTAAGAAGAATGGGTCTGCTCGTGCTCATAGATCGAAAAATAGGAAGTACAAATAGGGGTGCTGTGTAACCCCCATGCCTAAACATGGAAAGAACTCAATGATGCCACTAACGCATATGACGTTGACTGACGCATATGACACCACTAGAAGAGGAGTTACAGATCCAAATAAGGAATGTAACTCCTATGACACATTGACGTAAATGACAATGTCAGATTCTATGACAGAATTTGACACTTGTCATTTGACTTCCTAAGACCTATGACTCTCGCAAGGCGAGGTGACTCACCTAGGTGATGTGGATGATGACTGGATAGTCACACACACCAACACCCCCCCTTCATCGAAGCCGAGGAAGAGGTCAAGGTAAGCTAGAATAGAAAAAGAAGACTCCCCTAGACAACTAAGAAAGATGTGTCAATGGGCCCCGGCAACTAAAGGCTTGATAAGGTGCCCATGGTAACAAACATCTTCCTGGAAAGAAGAAGAGGAGAAGAAGAAGGACTATATAGCCTGAAGAATATGGGTGGCTGCAACAGACCTCACCCCAAGTAAGAGACCGCAACTGAATAAACTTCACCTTAGTGACAATGGCTTGGTGAACAATATCTGCAACCTGATCAGCTTATTTGGGAACATACTGGATATGTCGATCACCGTATCAGAAACTCCTCGTGAATGAAGTGCATATGAATCTCTAATGTGCTTCATTCGGCTGATGTTGAACTAGATTCTATGAAATATCAATACAACTCTGACTATCACATAAAATAGGAGTACTTACTTTAACTTCCATGTGTATTTCTTCCAACATCCTTTTTAGCCACATGGCTTCTTTTACTGCTTCCATTGAACTTCTATATTATGCCTCAGTAGAAGAAATGGAAACTATTGGACTCTTTTTACTGCTCCAAGTAATGGCACCTAGACCAAACTTGAATATATATCTATTTGTATATTTAAGATATATCACATCACCAGCATGATCATAATAACAATATCCATGAAAATCTGCATTGTTATATGAAATATAATAAACACCATAATTAATAGTTCCCTTTACATAACACAAAATTATTTTTTCTAACTTCCAATGAAGCTGATAAGGTTCTTGTATAAACCTTGAAACAATCCCTACTACATAAGAAATGTCAGTTCTAGTAATAGTTAGATAAATCAAACTACCTACAAGTTTCTTATATAAAGTAGGATTAGCTTTTTCACATGTAGGTTTAGGATCAAGTTTACATCCTACTTCTAAAGGAATAGAAATTAGTTTACAATCAAGCATATTAAATATTGAAGCATATTAGTTCCATGTTGTGATTGAGATACTTGTAGACACCAAAATTGGGCCATACTTCCATTAAAACCCCGTCAAATAAATTAACCATATCCTACCCATTCATATCCCCTAGTGCACATGTTAATTGAATTAATTATCTTAATTAAATTAATTAAACTCATCCTCACTTAACCACCTCACCCTAGCCAACTCACCTAGCCACCTCACTCAAATGACCCACTCAAACCTCATTAATGACCTAAGACCAAGTCTAAACCTATCCTAACCAACTAGGACTTAGTCTAAACCTAGAATTAACTCCTATTAACAAACCTAAAAGGACTCATACTTATCCTTTCCGTGATCTATCACTCAAGACTCAGAAAAATATTGGAGACCATGCCAAAAATAACAACAATATAGGCTATTTTGGCCAACCTAGATATTCCCACCTTAATTGACACCGTTTATATCTCAACCGACGTCGGTCACCTAACCGTCGCCGGTCCTAACCATCACAAATTAGGTTAAATACATTTCCAAAATCCTTTTCCTAGGTTGGTCATTCGATTTCAGGATCTCATACAAATACAGACTTGGAGCACTCAAAATTTCTTTAAGCACTCAGGCAAAGGAAAACATACAAGGGAGCACTACCAACAAACCATTGGCATTCATCATCTTCTTCACGATCACGGATTCACAACAGAGAAGCATGGAAGGTTTGAAACTGTCGCGACACGAACACAATGTCTCTTCTCTCCGGATCTCTACCATCACCATCCTCATCACCTGTCATTCTCCAAACCTAATCTTCAGTAAGTACCTAACATCTCTTCATTTATTTCTATGTTTTATTCCAGTAAGATTTATTTATTCATCTTAGTAATTTATCTTTCTCCACATCTAGTAAACTCCCCTTCCTTCTACCAACCTATCACCTTGATCATACCTGGCCCTTTTAGCCATTACCTTCACCCCCTTCTAATCATCTCTGAGTCTTGCAAGGCCATTTTATGACCTCACCCTCACCATTTCCAACCTCTGTGCAATCACAGAGAGTCTGAAAAACTAAGTTTTAACAACTTTTTACTAATTTCCCCTACCGACGTTGGTTAGCCAACTGATGTCGGTCATTCTACCTAACCGACATCGGTCACATAGCTGACATCAGTTACTGTGTCTGGCAATATACCTTAGACCAGTGAGCTCATACCCATTTCCCAATAGCTTCAGAACCATTTTTAATCTTTACCAAACCTTACCCAGAGCTTGTACCAGACTTGCAACTTAACACCAGCCAATCACCTGACCCATTTTGACCTTAATCACCTTTTACCTAACCTTTCTTATTGTTTTGTACGAGATACCTAAATCGTTTCAATTCCAATAAGATCTGTTATTTCATGTATATTTTGAATATCATTAATATTGTTATATAAAAGTGGATTGACAGCTTGTTCAGGAAGCATCACGCTTCCTGGATCTAGCTTCTGCTAGGCAGTCCACTCATTATTTTGTTTAACTCTATTTGGTGGTATTGTTTTGCATTTACAGGTAGTTCCTCCTAGCCAAAAGGGAGCTCTCGTAATCAACTTGGATCAGGAAATCAGAATGCGCACACAACCTTCAACTGACATCACAAATAGGTATTCCTCTTTGGCCTACTACCCCTTATATGTTTCATTAATTTGCTAAGAATCCAGTGAAACATTTTGGCACGCCCGGTGGGACCCATCCATGGGTTCCTTGCATTTATTCATTCTTAGGGAACTGTTGTATGTTTGTTTCTTTTCAAAATGAAGTTAACATTAAATTCTCTCCCTAGGAATCTTCTCTCTCTTCTATTTGTCTTTTTTTGTGACATTTGTATTTCGGGACTAAAAAGAATAATTCTTTTTCTTCTTACATTTGCATTAGTGAAATTCATGCTCTTTCCTATTCACTCTTTGTTTACATCGAATATCACATTTCAGATTTGGGTTCTAAAATAATTGCATTTCATACTTCTGCCTACGTTTGCATTTTTAGCTCACATTAAAACTGAGGGCAACCTATACGCTGGAATTCATGCCCAGCTGATGGTTGACATAATTGAATCGTAGAGCACATTTCTCTTCTCTCTCTTTGCCAAAATGCACAAATATAAATTTACACATCTTCTTAAACAACACCTTACCTGAAGAATTTGTCAATGATCACACGATCAGAGGATTGACAATGGGCACCCAACTGGTTTCTTTGTCCAGTCATTATCTTAGAGAAAGGACCTGCCCCTTCCAAAACATAACCTGAAACCACCCTTATATCTTTCCTCTTCATAGGACACCTTTCCAACCAAAAAACTTATGTTTATATTCACAAGTCAGTATTAAATAGCATAAGCTAAAACATAAAATTCATTTATAGGATTTCGTGTTTTTCTTAGCTTTTTCTTGAGTTGTGTTTTGAGTTGTGAGGTCACATTCTTTCCATTTTCTTCTTCCTTTCACACTCCACCATCATAGTTGGTGTATTCCGACTATTTCTGGGTGTGTCAAGTTCCATTACTATCATACTCAGGTTTCTGGGTTGATATTCCATCTGAATTAATTCACAAAATAAAATTTTCTTCATTTTTTTTTCAAATTTCACAGTGACCAGTGTCGGTCTAACGACTGTCATCCAGTTTACATCTGACCATCATCGGTTTACCTAATTATTGTCAGTTTCCATCTTTTTTGGTCATTTTACCAAAAATAAGCACTCATCACATCTTCTATTCTTTTTGAATTTCTCAGGACATTCATCATACCTCTGGACCTTTAAAATCACAGTCAAATCCATTTTTTACATCATTTTCGTCAGTTTTTGCCTCATTTGCAAAACTATTTGATTTCCCATAGTAACTCGGTATCAGTCACCCTAACCATCATTGGTCACCCTGTCACCGTCATCAGTTAACCTAACTGTCGTCGGTTCCTATGTTTTAATTTTTAATTAAAACAACGACCAATTTCACCTTCCTGGAACCTATTTTTCTCCATTTTTAGCTTTTTTCTGTGTCATTTACAGAGAACAGAATTACCAGGTTTACGCTAACTCACATGGTTTTGACTCATAGCCAAGCCAATGCCCTTTTGTTTCATGTTAGCCTTCATCCACTTCCACCTATCCCATCACCACCTTCCATCTTGTCACCTATGGATCCAACTCAACCCATTATCATCAGTACTAGATGATGAGGAGTTCACAAGACTCCTTGACCAGAATCCCGCTACCCTACAACACTATCTCACCCACTCATCTACCTAGGACTCATCAGGAAAGTTGGTATACGACATGCACATGTCTATCACTCTCCTACCCTTGCCCCCACTTCTGAATCATCTACCACTAGCTCAACATTACCTTCATCCACCTTACCACTTGTGGTGTCTCAACTAGACCCCACATCCTCTATAACTGTTGCACCTATGTTGCATCTGTCACACCCATGGTGTCAACTATTCCTTCATTATCCACCTTGAGAATAGCCCCATCTACACCCTTCACCTCATATATACCTATTGCATCACAACCACCCATGATGTATCGGAAACCCATACCCCATTCCAAAACCTCATCCTTTCCATCCCACAGTCCCTACCCCCAATTACCACAAGAGATCATTATGACTACCCCACCTACTTACACATATCACCAACAACCCCTAATCTCATCTATCACCTATTCAAGATATTTGTGACCTACATATATTCCCCCCACATAGTTCTCGTACTCAACACCACCATATACTGGAATGACGTCCACATCATACATTCATCATCAACCTCCTTATACTGCAGGGGTGCTCAATCATCACAACCCACCAATGACCTTATTAAAATGATGATGGAAAAGATGCAAACATTGGAAGCATTAGTTTTTAGCTCTTGTAACTCCTTAACTTACCATGAAATATGAAATGAGCCAATTCATCCATCTATTCCCATTCATCCCATACCATGCGCATTGGGAAATGCCCAAATTCAACCATTTCAACAGTAAAGAAGACCCCAGAAACACTTGTGGTCTTTCAAACATGGGTGTTATCTAATCACCCACAACGATGTTTTACTCCTATAAACATTCCCCATGTCCTTAATGGGACCACTTTAGACTGGTATAGTGGTTTTCCTTGACATTCCATTTACTCATTTAATTCAAGTGGCTCAAGCCTTCCTGGACCATTTTTTCAATCAATATCTTCAAGAAGGTCACTATGACCAACTTGTACTCAACTCCAAAATATGACAACGAGTCTATCACCGATTTTTTCACTCGTTGGTGGAGCCTCATCAATCAGCTAACATTCCAATTTACCTCAAACTAAGCTTATAGAGTTGTTCACTAGAGCTTGTGCTAGGCACATCTCACCAAATCTGCAAGTACAAACCTTTTGTACCTTTGATGAAGCATTTACCATGGCAAAAACTAGAAATTCATGCCATTGAAGAGAATAAAATTCAATTGCGTAACAAAAATGTTGCATTTAAATCAAATGATGCTTCTTCCTCTTCAAAACCCCAAAACAATTATTCAAAAGCCAAAGGATCTGCCAAAATGGTAGTTTTAAAGGTTGTCCCATCTCACCCATCTAATCAATCAAAACCTACCTCCAACCTTTCTCATGTTCAAAATTTTCAGTTCAGATGGGAGCAATGAAAATACACTCCAATCAGGGAGCCTTATTCTTCAGTATTATAAAAAAATTCTTAAGGCCAAAGCCATTGCTCTTCCACCCATAAAACCACATACTGGTTTTGACCCCACTCATCCTATGCCTAGATGGTACAAGGAGCATGACTATTATAACTATCATCGCGGCCATAGCGATGGTAATTGTATAACCTTCAAGAACATTGTCTAGGAAATGTTAGATAATGGAGATCTTGTCCTGGATAACCCAAATGCACCCACCAATCAGAATTTGCATATCTTCAAGAAGTTATTCCCTAACCATACCCCATCATCAAACCAAACCAGTGAACCTTCAACTAATGATAGTAATGTTCACGAGGTCCATGCTATGTTTGACATCGTACCATCCCTTCTGTAATTTCCTCATATCCCCTCTATCGAGGAGATTCTAGTATGATCTCCTTTACCCACAGAGGAGCCTACTTCCTCTACTCCACCCACAGTGGAGACCCCTTCATCTCCCCCTTCACCCACGAAGGAGTCCAAAACTTCCACCAATTTCATTTCACCACTTACGTCATAACCTAACGAAAAACCTATGGTATTAACTCTCCTACCCACGTGAGAGTCATCTTCGCTTTCCTCTCCATCAAAAAAGGAAACTACCTCATCCCAACTGTTATCTCACCTAACCATAGGGGATCCTTTAGACCATTCCTACTATTAGCATTCAGGATCCCGTTGGGGCTCTCTTACCCAAGAGTTCCCCATTAACCCTATCTCACAGACATATTTTACAGGGATTCCTACTAAGGCAACGTCATATTCTCTTACAATAGTGCCATTTTCATGCTTGGCCAACTGCTTGGATTACATTGATAATTCCATGCTTTGGGGATGCCTTCAGCTACCCTTTTAAACCCAAATGCAAATGTCTCCTGTAGATACTACCACGATCTATCCAAAGGTATTTCAAGAATCCCAATCAACCATGACCATGCCTATTGAAACTACCTCTTCTTCATCACCCTTGCCTACATCCAAACCTTTACGAACAACTAAACATGTTCCTATGCCTAAGAACCTACTTGCAACCTACACCTTCCCCCATGTCTAGACCCATTACCACATTGGGTTTCATGCCGACATCAACCCTAGTTCATCCCCCTATCAAATTGGATTTAGCCACATCTTCCCAAACTTATAAAAAACCATTCCTCCACCTAAAAGGAAGACCCAACCTTCTAGGCCGCATACACTAGTTTCACCCACTACATGCATTTGTCACCTTCACCCTTTCCATCTATCCTAGGGCCTCACCCGTCGACCTTGCCAAGCAACTGCCTATCCAAGGCAAATAAAAATGCATTGCAACCCACCTCTTCATCATAATCCTTTATTACACCTAACCTACCAGACACAACATACACCTTCGCTAAGACCCACATATTTCTTACCACCTATATCCCCACCACTTACAGTAAGAGCATCAGTACCTATGAGATTTCCTTCTCTTCAACCCATACCTTCCACCTTTCCTCTGCCAGTAACCTTCACCGCACCTCCTTTATCACCTTGGCTAACTCATCCTCTTCCACCATCTGCATTCCCTTCTACATCACGCACGCTTATTTCACCTTTACCTAGGAGGGTGCAACCAAAATTGAAAATCCCACTACCCTCCAAAGAGGTAGTTAATCCTACAACACCTTCTATTGCTAGTTCATCTACCATGTCTTTACCCAAGAAGGTATAACCCAAGCCTAAAACAATACCACCTACCAAACTAGTGGTCAAACCTATCCCACCTCCAATTCCACCTCCTGTAGTACCTCACACATCAAAATCACCTACACTTTAATCCAAACCCACACTCACCTCACATTACGATCCATTGGTAAGGTCTTACGCCAACATTCTAGCTAACCTTTTAGAGACCTATGTCATCACATTACTACCCCTTAGACCTTACGACCCACTCAAACCCAAACCAAAAGGGTTTGACAATACTAAAATTTATGCCTACCATCGTGTGCCAGGACATGATGTAGAAAATTGTAAGGCTCTAAAAACCGTTCTTCTCTAACTTTTTCCTCCTAAAAAAAACTTTGATAACGATGATCTTCTAGACAAGGACCCAATCCCGCCTCTATATATCACTACACATCCTCGCCCACTACCTATTCAGCAACCTGCATCACCACCTCCACATCCCTTTTATCCACCTCCAAAATTTGAGATCAATATGGTCCGTATAAGAGAGCTATCAAAAACCCCACCAAAATGTAAGTGCACCCTACTCATTTCACAAGGTTCTTACCAAACACTAGTTTTTTGTCCATCACATCATTATACCTTTCTTGAAACACCTTCTCTATCCATATCTCTTTATCAGATTAACATGATCCAAGTTTCCACTCGTGCCTAAAAAGGCAAAGGAAAGGAGAAAACAACTAGCCCATCTGCCAATCTTGTGCCCAACATACCATCTACACCCACACTAAAAATCACCATTTGGGGACCCACATATCCTATTTTTGATGGGGTCACCCATCATAAAATTTTAAAACAATTGCACCAATCCCCTCTAAAAATGTCTTTGAACGAACTCGTCCAAAATTCTAAATCCCATCGATAGGCCCTCATGGAGGTTTTGTAATCCATCGAGGTTTTACCTAATGACCTGACACCTGTGGCCTCCATTATCACCACTCACCATATAGTTTCTCTCACTAATTCATCCCCATCCTGTACACCTTCCACTACTCACCAAGTAGCCACCCTCAGTTTCTCTGACGATGAGATTTTACCTCTCCAATCAGATGATCCAAATCCCACCCTTTTCATTTTCATCTACATTGATAATATACGTGTTTGACATGTTATGATGGCGGATCTAACATCAACATCATATCCTCCCACACATACAATCAAATGCACATCCCTTCAAATTGCATGCATAATAATCCAAGTATGCTACGTTCATTCAATGATGCCATCACTTCCACTCTTCAGCACCATCATCCTCCACATTCATGTTGGCCATCATACCATTCTGGAACCGTTCTATATCTTATAGGGGGAGTTCTAGTATAACCTATTGTTTGGCCAACCTTGGATCCATGTCATGGGTTGTGTTCCTTCAACCTTACATCACTGTGTAAAATTTAAACATGAAGGACATAACCATACCATGACCAACTTACAGATGCACCCCCTCTCCATTCAATCAACCCTCTAACATGTTGATTTCGACCTAGATGATATCCATCGCTACCCTCCTCTTTGGCATAATACCATTTATTATATGAACTTATTCTTTGATGATTCCACAACCCCATCCATCGATGGGGGTGGTGCAGGTGTTATCCACACACACCTCCTTGACATTCCCACTACCCCCATAGCCTCTACAGTCGACCCACCCGCAAACTAAATTCTGATTGTACTCAACCAACTAATGCGTCAATTATGCCTAAACACACTTGTGATTCAGGTCTTCAAGCTTTCCATATACCAACTACCGATCCCTTAGAAGGTCGATTTTAAATGCCTCACTCTATGGGTGACTCTCAACTAGTTGTATAATCAAGGAAACATTCCTTACTATACCAGTGTCATGGTAACGAAATCCAACATCAAAAGTATAAACATCGCATAAGTTGAGGTATTGCTTTATGGTCCCTCCCCACCTTTGCACTAACTTAATGTATGGGGGACTTGATACTTCAAACCTACTCACCCGAGCCACCTTCCACTAACGTGACCATTTTCCTCTGACCTACCAATCTCTCACCAACCACTACTTCTCAGATACCACTTTACCTCCACGACTGTGCATGGAAAGGTATTGGCTTTGGGTTCTACAATACAAAGGCTTACATACTCATCATTCTGTATACTATTTCGTAGACGTAGCGACTGCAGTAGTATTGTCTTTTCTAAACCATTAAGCCAAGAAATCCCACGTCGACCTCATTGAGTATGAAGCAACTTCTTGCAGACTACCTTCTACCAGCTTTCACTATTTTCACCTCTAGAGTCTTTGGATCTCAGCAATCGACAACGTGCCTTTCTTAAAAAAAATGTCATAAACGCCATGTCATCATGGGACCTCATGACTTTATAATCGCAATGGCTTTAGACGATATCATCTTACGATGCCTTACCTGTATCCTAAATAGCTTACCCCATTGAGGACAGTTCACAGACGGAATTTGTGGAGGTCTGTCAATGTCAGAACAATTAGCAGTCACTAAACACATTCTCTGCCTTGGTGGAGAATATTGGTTATATTCACCTAAACCGTGACTATTGTGACTATGTCCAACCATGTTGTGTGAAGTTGACCATTGAAATCAATATCTAACACTTAGGATCACACACACATTCTAAATATCATGCCAATATTTAGATGTCACCGAACATAGATCTTTGGCCTCATTCCTCTCAATGGGGTCATAGCAATGATCTTGCATGGAGAGATCGCTCCTCATGCTTCGGTATTGACCATCAATGGATTATGGTACCACTACCGAATACTACAATAACTATGGGTGGAATATCCATACCTCACATTTCTACAAATTATGACAAAATATGTGAATTCATCAATCATCACATCATTTGTTCACTTTGGTTTTCCTCATTCGTCTCATCACTGATAACGGAAAATCAGTTCAAAAATAAAACCCTATGGAAGCTTTGTGATGCCTTTGGCATACAACTTAGTTTTTCTTCACCTTACTACCCTCAAACAAATTACCAAGATAGAATACACCAAAAAACCTTAACCAAAATTCTTATGAAAGTTGTCGACGATACTAGAAAGGATTGGCATACGCACATTCCTTTTGTCTTATGGTCTTATCGCACTAGTATTCTATACATCAACTGTGGCCACACCTTTTTCTTCCGGTCTATGGTACAGAGGTTGTTCTGCCTCTTCAAGTCCATATTCCATCTCTTCGCATCTCACTTAAACAGATGCTCAATGATGATGACTTTCACCAAGACCATTTGGCACAACTCAAGTTATTGGATGAATGTCATCTCAATGCTCTTGAACATCTCCAAATCTACCAAAATCATATCAAACGTGCTTATGATAAACATGTCCATGAACGAACCTTCTAGTTTGGTGACCTCTGTCCTGAAGGAAAATCAACATGTAACAAAAGAAGAAAAAAGTAAACAGGGAAAATGTTGCTCCATATTAGATTGGATCCTATATCGTTACTCATACTTATGGATCAGGTTCTTATCATTTGTCTTCACTTGAAGGTAAACCCGAACCTGGAGTCCCCTAAATGCCTTGTTATATTCGACCACTCTATTATTGAATCAAGTTCAATATCACCTTCTATCTATTTTAACACTCATTCCTTGAGCACTATTCACCTTCCATTTTACCTATTATGAAGGATAAACGATTAAACAAGAATCATGTGATTACCTGTTACCCTTTCAACCTTGTCTTCAATATGAGTATCACGGCTCTACTCATGGCATGATTCTCATGGATAATTTTCATCTTTTTCAATATGGAATCCCATCCTCATTCATTACTTAAACCCTCTCTATCCATAGTTAACCTTTGTTTGCTATAGTTTTTGTCTACAAAATAAGAGCCTATTTTTCTCTATAGTCTTATCCATGACTTAAAAGTCCAAAAGTAAATCAATTTCAAAAGTAAAATGGGACTTTCAACTCCTTGAGTGAAACTTCCAGCAAAAAGACGACTCCCTCAAAAATGACATTTATTCTCTCTATCTTGTTGCTATAAATAGATTGCTCCCTCGAAGGACACCTATACAAAGCTAGCCATATTGTACTTAGTCTATCATCAAAAGAAGACTATTATTTAATATATATATATATATATATATATATATATATATATATTCAGAATCTTCCCGTATTGATCAGCTTCACGAAGACCTCAAGGATATAAGTCTACTCATCCCCACATAGACTTCCTGCATCGATTAGTCTATTAAAACAAAAATAAAATCAAAATCAGAAAGAAAAATGATCAATTTTTTTGTCATGGACTTGCCTATTTTGATGTTGGGTCTCTTGCCAAGTAGGCATGTTGTCTCACACTAAGTTACACTAAAACCAACCTGTTTTCACCTCATCTCCTTTTTCACCCTAACTCCCTACCCGCTTAAGGGATGTGTCACAAATGTGACATTTCATGATCATGATGTCTTTCTTCAACCCTTAGAGTAGTCAATCATGTAAACACCTTTAGGGTCTTATGTTTATAAGCCCATCTTAGGTATGATAAAGGTCACTTATGGTTCTTATCAATTAGGTGGCTCTCTTTTTTCGCCTCTTACCATTCACCTTATTCATTACCTATTGATTCTCCTTTACATGACTAGACCATTGATACCTAGATTTAAAGTCTTCCTTGTTCACCTAAACTCAACCATAGCCTAACTGACCCTAAAATTAACCATACCTATATGACCTAAGACTCAACCATGCCTAAGTGACCTAAACTCAACCACACCTAGCTGACCTAGACTCCATCATTCTTAAAACCTACCAACATATCCCACTACCTTGTCACAATCTTCCGTAGCTTATGGGAGAACTACATTAACCTGAGGCCCCTTTTCATTAGAGGCTATGTAGGTAGCACTCCGAGGGCATGGGACCCTTGGAGGTTAGGTCAGACCACTCTTTACCCTAGCCAAATTTTCCCCACATTTTTCTATTCACATTCTACCTTAGTAAGTTTCCATCTTATACACTACTTAGTAAATTAAACAAACATACAAGTATATAAACATGTATACCTACCTATTTCTTTACATCATAATTTCGTACATTAATCATTTCACATCTCCATGATATCAAATATTTCAGGAAATTCACACCATAACATACATATTCTATCATCATTTATTTTTCCATGCTACCATATAACTTGGAAATTAAATCAAACCCAAAAAACATGACCAAAACATGCCTAGCTAACATAGACTCCACCATTCCTAACTGACGTAATTCCATCATACATAACTCACCTAGACTCAACCATGCCTAACATGACCTAGACTCATATCATGCCTAAATCACCTACACCCAACCATGCCTAACTGACCTAACTCAACCATGCCTAACTGACCTCGACTCAATCATACCTAATTCACCTAGTTTCCATCACATACACAATAAAAATGAAAATTCAAATGCAAGTACATCATCCATACCATAAATATCATCACTTATAACAATAAGAACGTCTGTGTATCAATACAAATGTACACTGATGCAAATAAATACTTAGTATCTCAAAACCCTCATAAACATCCTCACTACCATCGGCATGAAGGCTAGTATATAAAAAAAATACACTAATCATATCAGGTGACTAATCATCACCCTACCTAATATCCATGCATGTCTCATCTGTCTCCTCCTCCTCTCCACCTAGAATGGGTCTCGACGTAATCTATGTCTTGCCCTCACCTAGGACTAGCCTCCTTGAACTCATAGCCTCGCTCTGACCTTGTCTCTAGGATTGCTAGCCCCCTATGCTCTCTAAGCTATGAGTGTGGGATCTAGTCCTCTCATTCGCTGCTTGTTGTGACTTGTACTCAGCATAGGATGGGACATCTATCCCGATGGTCATTAGATGATCCTTGTAATACCATGCCTCATTCAGGGCATCCCTGAGCCTCACCATCGACACCGTCTGAGGTGGTGCCATAGGTCTCACAAACACCTATGAGCTCTAACCTACTAATGCTAGAATCAGACCCTATACCTGTGATCCCTATCCTCCTCCCTGTACCATGGGACCTTGGCCCACCGTAACTACCTATATTTTGGGACCCTATTCCTAAGTATGTGGAGGTGCCTGTGTTGTAACCTGGGCCTATAATGCCACAACCTGAGCATGTACAATGGCCAACTAGCCCTACAAACCTATTACCTATGTCTGTAAGGTGGCTACATGTCCCTCATATCCATCTCCACCCTATGAGGGGGTCCGTCCATGTGCTACCGTACCTGTAATGCCACCACCTAAGCCTTTAAAATGACAACTTGTGCCTCTAACTCGGTAAACTTCCCCTATAAAGCTACAATCTGGAGCTAAAGGGTAGCCACCTAACCCTGTAAGGTATCCCTTTGCACTGTGATGGTGGCAAGAAGTCCATAATGGCATATGTGGTTCACACGTCAACAATTTGGTTTTTTCCAAACATGTCTTACGAATGGGCTAAATTACTGGCCTACCCTTAACCAATATTGTTGTACATACGTCAAGAATTGCATCAAATGTCAACAACACTCTAACCTTACTCACATCCCAATTCAGGCACTACAACCCACTCATGATTTCTGGCCTTTTTCATAGTAAGGACTTGACCTCATTTGCCTCATCAACCCTTGTTCATTGCAATGACATCATTATATCATCACTGCTACCGAATACTTCACAAAATGGGCAGAATCTATTCCCCTCATCTCTATTAAAGCTAATAAGATTTTCGACTTCATCCACCATCACATTATCTGTCACTTTGGCATTCCTCACAAAATTATCCCAGATAATGGAAAATCATTCAAAAATAAAAAGATTCAAAATATTTATGACACCTACAACATCAATCTCATCTTTTCATCTCCTTACTATCCACAAGAAAATGGTCAAGAATAAGCGTCTAAAAAATACTCAACAAAATCCTCATGAAATTTTTTGACCAAGCAGGAAATAATTGGCATCTCCAAATTATGTTTACCCTCTGGGACTATCGAACTATCATATATACTCCTACAGGTGCTACTCCTTTTTCTTTATTCTATGGTTCTGCGCTTTTTTCCTCCCTCTTGAATTCAAAATTCCATCCCTATGCATCTCCCTTAGAAGTTTCATTTCTAATGAGGAATATTGTTAGGAGAACTTAACACAGCTCGAATTGTTAGATGAACAACTCGTAACATCCCTTGAACATCATCATGTCCATCAATAATGCATAAATAGAGCATACAATAAATATGTCAAAGAACGTGACTTCAATATTGATGATATTTTCCTCAAAGAGAATCAAAAATGTCACTACTCTGCAAAGGATTAAATGTGGGAAGTTTTCTCTAAATTTGATTGGTCCATATAGCATCACTCATAAATATGGGTCGGGATCTTATCACTTAGCCACCCTTGATGGTAAACCTACAAAGGAACCTATAAATTCTTTGCACTTGCGGCCTTTTTATTGTTAACACATCTACTTCTATGACATTAGTTACATCAAAGATCTCATTCCATCATAAACATATCATCCACTCTTGTAATGATTAGGAATTATGTGGCCCCCGTTAGTATCCTATATTTATGGCCTTAAATAATAATACCATGGCTCTGATCATCACATTTCCCACATGGAAAATTTCCTCCTTAGAAGAAGGAACACCTTAATCATTACTTTTATCCTCTTATTTTACCTACCAAAAACATGTTAAGGGTACACCTGTGCAGTTTATACACATGTCTTTTTCCCCTCCCCAAATGGTCTACTAGACCTTCCCTCATCTTAAACAAATTTAAAAATATATATGGATTCACACTGTCAAAAAATATAGACTAATTTCTCAAAGGATAGCTATTAATTATACATGACATCAAATATTACTGTAAAAAATATAAACTGATCCCTCAAAGGAAAGCTATGAAAAATTAAAAATCAAGGCTACCCAATGGCTACACAAGGCTTCCCTCATCGATCAACCTTCATATAAAAAGTCAAAATAATCCAAAGCATACTAGGAAATCTTATTGAGTTGATCAAATTTCCCATCAAAAAGAAAACTTCCTGCATTGATCAGTTTACACAATAAAAATATAGCTGGGGCACAAGCCTATAAACCATCCAAAGAGAGCTTATTCTCCCCATAAAAACTACATATGAACCCTTCCCATGTTGAAAGAATGTATATAACCCCATTCCATATATCCATGATCCTACATGTGACTAACTATTGTTAGTTATATACTAACATTTGTTACAAGGCCTTAAGTGCATTGTCATGCATATTAAATTTACTATCAAATTATATATATATATATATATATATACATATCAAATCCATTTCGAAAAGTAAATATTTCACATTTATTCCTGACCATTATAAAGTAAATACAAAGATCACTATTCTAAGTCACATCACATCAACATCTAACATCATATCAATACATCTAATTTATTCAAATATCTCAAAATAACATCACAAAACTCATATAGAACCTCAAATCAAAATAAATCACATCACATAAATCCAAAATTATAATCATATATATATATCATCACAACTTTATACAGAATGCCTTAAAATGGCTCAATACATCTGAATCATATACAAAAACTGTTACCTAAGAAGTAAACTGGAAATCAAGAAATCTATCACCACCCTAACCTCTCTCTAGTCCTCCATCATGTATCAGATCTATCTAAGGCTTTGTAACACTACCAGTTCTCGCAAAGGTATCTTGTTGAGCCAATATATGCTCTATCACTCTATACTCTACATAGTGAGGTGCATTTAGGAGCCACTTTGTCACAAGTCACTCATAGTATCTCATCTCTATGGTGCACGATGCTGCTCTATGGTCACATAACTTAGATGTCTCATATGACCTCCACCTATCTTCAATACTCCTCCTATATGAACTAAGGCCTTCCACACATCTATCCCTACTCCATGTTCTCTACTCGTTGAGACCTCTGAGGTTTTTCATGTCTCCACATACTTCACCCATAGTGCATCCCATTGTCAACGATATTTGTCTCTCTAATGCTGAAAATTATCATGCTTTAAGCATGTTTGATCTCGCTCCTACAACAGAGCATCCCTCTCTTGGTGGGTTGTATCCCGCTCCACTACAAAATGATCCCTCTTTATTTAGATTGCATTAAAATTTTCTTGTAGCCTCTCTAACTCTCCATCACCCTCCTTCTCCATCTCTCCACCCCTCTGCCTCAACCCTACTCTATCTCCTAAAGTCACTCATTGTTGTGTCCACCACTTGCTAAACCCCTCAACAACCCCAACATCATCAATATCATCACCCTTGGGGTCCCCCTCCTCCGCCTATTGTGCCTCATCTCCCACCAGTGCCAAAAGGTCCCTCTTTAAGTCATCTCGTTGATAGACAATCTACTTGTCATGTATCTGTTGCAGTATTCAAAAATTCCTCTGCACCCTGTGAAACTACACAACCTCAATCATATATACTCTTTCCTTGTATCCACCACACCCATCTCAATCAAGCCAACTCCACATCCATACCTGACCATGCAGGAAATATAACATATGGATTCTAAAATACATCGTCAATGGATAGTTTGTGGAGATGCTAAGCATAATATGTCTCATCATTCTTCACCTCGGCATCTCTCATCCAATCATACCTTCATCTCATGAAACCCACTACATACTTTGTTGGTTCCCCCACCATCCAAGGTAAACCTATGGCCTCACTACAATAATATACTCATACGCCCAACACTGAAACATAAATCCTACATCCAAACTAAACCTCCTCCCAATAACAAAACCCCATAGATCATGGTATACATGTGCCAGCAAGTTACACCCCCATTCATACATTATATGATGCTCCAAAATCTTGGCTGCAACACCCACTTATGTCCATGGAAACCTGCATCCTCTTGAATATAGCATTGCATAACATGAAATGGCCAACATGACCAATGAAATTAGGTAGTTCCCTAGTGCATCTCCATCATAGTAACTCTTAATATGAAACCCCCTATTATATATCTTATATCTAGGGTTCCATCTATATATAACCTCCTCATAGTATCCAAATGGGCCTCTCTGTAATAGGTACTATCCTCTCCCCCTGAATTAGCACTCTTAAAATATGATACACATCCTCCAATGTGATTGTCATCTCTCTAGC
The DNA here is from genome assembly GCA_019776745.2 of Taxus chinensis. Lineage (NCBI taxonomy): Eukaryota > Viridiplantae > Streptophyta > Pinopsida > Cupressales > Taxaceae > Taxus > Taxus chinensis. The sequence continues at coordinate 700,693,645 of CM034154.1, read as the reverse complement.
GCACAACAAAAATGTCCATATAATCAATCTCCTTCTATCCAAAAAATCTACCATCAAACTGGCATCTCTCAAAATCCACTAGTAGTGATGGAATCCCCTAAACCAATATTTTTCAAATGATCCCACTCTACATTTGTCACATCACCCCTAATATCCTTTATATCTCTTGCATACAAAAACAAAGAAAAATCACAACAATTAATATTTTTTCCAACAAATAAACAATCCCCACTAATTTTTAATTGGAAATGATTTTCAAATCCTAATCGACGACGACCGTACCAATCACCTTCGATCGTACGATCGATGAAGATTGGGATTTCCCACCTAAATAAATCAAAAGATACACAAAAATAAAAACAAAACTACAAAACTTAAACCTACTTACCCCTTTCCTCGCCCATTGTCTCTTCTGACCACTCTCACTCGCTTTCATCTCTCAAAAACACTTAAAATCAATCACTTGAAGCTCTCAAATCACAATCAGATGTGTAAATGAGCCATTTGTGTACCTAAATAATTTTATATAACCACTATTTATATGATTTTTTCCAACCAAAAATCACCGTCGATTGTCCCCATAACCACCGCTAATCCAAGATATTTTTCACATAGCTTATCAATTTTAGTCTCCTATAACTTTTTCAAATACACTTCTACACTATCTAGAGATCATATGCCTTTTCTTTAATGCCCGAAACCTTTTCAAAACTATATTATTAACCATTTTTGTAAACATTATGAATGTCTTCCTCTGACCCCTTGGTCCCACAGCTTCACACATCTATACGAGATGGCTCCCATTAGAACCTCTCCTTGTATTAATCTTCCAAAAGCACACATTTGTAGGATGTCTACATTAGCTTCGCCCTCATAAGGCCATATAATTTCCCCTACCAAGTGTTACCAAGATCACTACCATCTCTACATATCCCTCCAATATGGTCATTTCAGACTAGAATCAATCTCTGGAGAATATTTAAGAAAACTTGTTTAATCAATCTAACTCTTTTCAATTCAATAACTAACATATTCATCCATTGGCTTGAGGGAGGAACAATATCTTTATCATAAAATTGGGGCAGCTTCGCACTAATTTTTCATCTCACAACGTGTGCCTATAGATAGCTCAACACAAAGGAGACGTGTAGACACCATTGTTTCACCCCTAGGTGACCCGAAACATATTAATTGTACTATCATTATCATCACTAATCTAAGTCCATTATCCCTATAATCTATTTTACCATCGTAAAAACCTCATTTACCCATGTAGAATCTTATTTAGCCTCCTTAACCATCTAAAAAAATCTGATATAAATTTACCTAATTATTCTAACCCTCTAACCTCTTCCTACCTAGATTCCTAACCTCCCATCATTCTTAAAAAAACCTTAACCTTCAGATGGCAAGTGGTTTCAACCATTTTCCACCTTTTCATAATTTGTTTTTTAACCTCCTTAACCTGATTGATGGCGAGCCATGATCGACGGTGATCGTTGCAGATGTCGTCGATCTTATTTAGTCACCCTCCTCTATTTCACAATTAGACATATCAGAAATATTGGACTATTGGGAGATTTTTGAATCTATACATGACATCATGACATTAGAAGATATCCACACTCTATTGTCATCCTTTATGAACCCTTCTCAAACAATCAATCAGTCATTCAGAGCTCCACCATCCTTAGCAACATTCAAAAAGGTTAGTGTGTTTTTTATTTATCATTTTCAATCACATCTTACATTGGTCATTTCCTACAAACACTCATCTTTATACCTCTATCTAGTTATCAAACATATTGTCTTTTGTTTACTTCACTAGTCAATCTTTTATCATATTAGCTAAATTTATCATAGATCCTTATCGATCCCCAATCATCGTCAATCCAGTCCCAAAATCCCTTTACCATCAATTATCCCTTATACGTGTCAAAAATCTTTGCATTCTGCATCTTCTCTATTTCCATAGCCTCTTTAGTTCATCTTAGTACTGGAAAAATTTGTCTTGCATCAATCATAGTGTGTTTATTGGCCCTTGTTAAAATAAACCATTTTGTCCCCGATCATCATTGATTCCCAATCAGCATCGATATCTTTCATTTCAATCATTTTATCAGTTATCATATCTTTATCAATTTGTTTCATCCTAATCTATTTTCTTACAAGATGTATTCTCTATAAATGATTGTTCTAGGATAGTTGTATCCCATCACAAGCATATACCATCTCCCAATCATGTAACAACATTTCGTGTGGGAATTTTAGACACCCAAATTAGGTCACACCCTCCCAAGTCCCCTTCAATTAACATACATCTAACCATGACCCCCTCCTCACATCATTATTAATTTAATTAATTCCCACCTCACCTAGCCAACTCATCTCTCCACCTCATCCTAGACATATTCCAAGCCTATTAATTAACCTACACCAAGTACCCACTCACCTTAACCAACTAGGACTCATTCCAACCCTAATATTAATTACCTATTATCCCTCTAACCAATTTCCCGCTCCATTTAGCAACAATCCACACTCTTGACCCAGAATTAATTCTGAATCATGCCAACATTGGGAAAAAATGGGGTATTTTGAGTAAGTTGAACCTTTTCTCCCTAACTGATGCTAGTTATTCCTCAGACGGCTTCAGTCACCTAACCATAGTCAGTTTCCTTAAATAAGATTTCCTAACTCTTTGTTCAGGTTTTGAATCTTGGCTTTTAGTGTCATTGCATCCTTACTCTCAATTTTTCAAGCGACCTTGCGACACACCAAAAACCATTACAATATCCAGACACCACACCATTCATCAACAGATTAATACATAGCTCCAATGCACTCACAGAGAATCATCTTGCCTTCCTACTGCCACTAGCATTTATTCAGGACCACTTTCTCCTGCAACCATCACCACATCCTACTATTCTTCTCCATTTCACAAATAATTATGTTTCTTCTTCATCATTGGTTTTAATAGATTAGTTATCTATTTCATTTCACCCTCTACCATACCCGGATCTCTCCCACATCACCTCCATCCAACCATCTACCCAAAGAACCTTCATACCTTTCTCAAACACTCATCTTATCACCTCTAAGTATTTTTAAAAATCCCATGACCTCCTCCAAGCCTCCCTCACTCTGTGTGCAACCAGAGAGAGTTCCAAACCTCTCATTTTTAACATTTCTACCTCATTGGCCATACTGACATTGGTCCTTTACCAGTAGCTGACATCGGTCAAGCAACCGTGGTCGGTCTATGTGACTGGTAAGATCCTCCAAACCAGTGACCTAATAAATTCTTCCCAACGACCCCGAAACTCATCAAATCTTGCCCAGACCTCATTTATAGCCTTTGTCAGACCTGTAATCCTAGACCAACCTACCAACCCTCCAAATTTAATCATAACTTTCATGTTAGAATAGATTTACTTATTATGTTTTTATATGAGATGCCTAAATCATATTAACTATAGTAGGATTCATTTTTTTATGCTCTTTCCTTGCATTAAATTGTTAAAAACAGTGGATTGACAACCTTCTAGGAAGTTACACACTTCTCGTAACTAGATTACGCTAGGTAGTCCACTGTCATATGATGTTTAATATTATTTGGTGGTATTTTGTCACTTCTATGGGTCATTCCTCCTAGCCAAAGGGGAGGATCTTCATAATTGTCTTGGTCAACATTCAACAATGCGCAACCTTCTTCAACTATCACATGTATTCCTCCTCTCCTTTACCCTTGTCTGTTTTATACGCAACATTATGGTGAAACAGGAGTAGTTTGATATCATCTAAAAAATCATCCTGTGTTCCATTACCTTCACTCCTGAAGTCGAAGATATTTAGGAGCAACTTGAGATCATACAAGAAGAACGAGAATCCTCAAAATAATTTTGGTTTGACTATTTCGAAGAAATCGAGCTCACTACATCCTTATCCTGGGCCATCTATAATGCAGAGCATGATCTCTCTATCCCTCTTGAATTATATTTTTTATTATCATTATCAAACAACTTAATTGGAAAACATGATTTGACATCCCTTAAGGAATCGCATTGGTTCCTAGGATCGGCCTTTGACGAGCAACTTGTTTAATCCTTATCTAATATCTATATTTTTTAGTTGTCCATACATACAAGTCCTCTCACTTGGCAGAAGGAGAAGTCTTTAGAAGTGATTTGTGTATTCATTCATCCTGACATTGCATTTTTCGGCACAAGTATCAGTAAACCCAACTTTATTTTGAGTTTTTTGTATTTCAATATAATAGTTGACTAACCGAAATTCACCATGAAACAACCACCTTGAAAGTGAAACCAAGTTTGTCTAATTAAGTAAATCAAGTATGTTGTATTCATATAAACCACTCGACAGAGATGTATATGGAATACAAATTAGAGGCAAGGGAAGGGTCCCTAAAAAACCCGTAGAAACTATTTGTGGGAATTTTTAAAAACCACTTTTTAAAGTCATGGCGAATCACAAGAAAATTTATTTCCTAGGGTTGGTATTTTTTTACAACATTAAGGGAAGAGGTTGTTGGGGCTACACCAAAAGGAATGTTGCATGTGATTCGATGGTAGCATGTTTCATTCTACTAGCTGGTAATATTATATATGTTACCAGTTGGTAGGATGCTTGATGCTACCGATCGGTAGCATTCTGTATGATATTGGTTGGTAGCATGCAAAATGTTATTGGTCGATGGAACCAAACATGCTACTGGCCAATAGCACCAAATATGCTATCGGCCAGTAGCATCCTATGTGTTATCAGTCGGTAGCATGCACAATGCTACCGGTCAGTAGCACACATGAAGCTACCAAATAGTAGGATTTTTAGTGCTACCGGCCGATAGCATGCATGGTGCTACTGGTCAATGGAATGCCTCCAAATCTTCCTATATATAGGCAATCAGTCTAGTTATTTTCACTTAACACAATCACTTATGTAGACTTCTAGAGCCTATAACAAATGATAAAAATGACCTCATCGATCAACCAATAACCAACTAGACCATCCATTGATTCGAGAGAATGCATCTATTCCATTTTTTCTAAAAATTCTAAGTAATAAGCTCATCACAAAATTGCTTGTGAGCCCACCACTTAAAATTTGTAAGTTTTCATACAAGAGCCTCGTCTTTTCTCAACTCTACACCCTTCTATCAAATTCCAATTCATTTTCACAATGGATTGAAGCCATAATTTTCATAGAGCTATTTTATATGCCCCAATTTCTAACAAATACAAAATCACTCAACTACCTTCTAACCAACTACAATAGTTCCTCTTATACTTTTTACATTCAACTCCCATCACACAAACTATCCTTTAGAATATCCCTTGAAGACATTGAGTATTTGATAATACTACTGCACAAATATGTTGATTAATGCATATATTATAATATATTCAAAACATATAATCACTTTTTCAATATCTTTCAATATGAACTATACCCTCTCTCTAAAAATAATAATCTACCATAAAATTATCTCATAAATAACTTCTTCTACAATTTTCAAAGCAATAAACCCTTAAAACCCCACTTGAACAATGATCTCTTCACCCTATCTTCCAAATTTCATAACTTAATTCTTCAAAACACAGGAGATATATTCACTCTACCATGTAAGCATTATGTCAAACAATTTGTAAACATCCATAGTCTAGCTAGGAAAACACTTCATAACTAAAAGATTACTCATCATTAAGGAAACATATTGAAAACTCATCTGCACAATGTTATCATCCTCCTATCATTCAAATTTCAGGTCATTTAGATTTTAAATGTAAAATTTATGATGACTTTCCCGAAATAGATCATCCAACTTTCTCACACAATCACAATCTTCAAGGTTGTTCAAATTCAAACAAAGACTAAACAAACTTAATGCCATTAGACCTTTACCAAGAGATGGCATTAACCCTATCAAAGAGATCACTACCAATTCTTTAAAGAACTTTCACCAACAATAATCAATATCCTTCCTTGAAAGAAACTTAGACTGTCACAATTTGTAAATAATTTCTATATGGTTTTAAAACCTCAAATAATGTACCTCTACTATTAAATCTTGATGCATATATGATAATAAGAAAGAATCAATGGCTTGACACCTTAACCATATTGAAAATCCTTCATTCATGACCAATACATTGGTCCACACACAAAAACTTTACAATTTTTCACACAAAAATAAAGTATCTTACTAAATGTTATATTTCCCTTACAAAATCATCTCTTCCGAGACTCTTCCAATGAGCCTATCTCCATGCATAGAGTAACTGAATCCTTCTAGCTAAGTCTCTATTTTAAAACACATTTTTAACTGATATGAGGTTCCATCATTACAACATTTTCTCCATACACACATTAGGAGTCTTTACTAAACATAGTTGGCTTCTTAACAAGTTCCTCTCACCCACTAATACTCACATTACAAGCTAGGAATGGCTTAGACATACTAAAATTAAAAATATCTCTATTAGAGGAAACGCATTTATTTTAAATTTATGGAACTTGATTCCACTTCAAAACATGACATGGACTTCTAATTCTCCTATAACTCTTAAGAAACCTTCACAAACCATAAATTTATCAAACCACTAAAAATTACACCTTTCAGAGAGATGCTCCTGCATCATACTCCCAAGGAAATGAAAAAAATTCCTTTATTTGGCTTCTTATTTTTGTAATTCTAATTTTATTGGACCTCCTTAGACTGATCCATAACTGAATAGCATGTTCTATTTTCCTTCATCAACTATGACATGTCTTTGACTAGCTCCTTGGTCCTTAGTATGATCACATTCTTGCACAAAATTATACTTTTTGGACTTTTCATGAGCTTTATTACCTTATAAATGAGTATATATTGCTGATTCCACTCCATGTGATATGATATTTCACTATTCATGACTATCACCCCCACCTTTTGCCTCTTCTTCTTTCTCTTCTCACTTGATCATGGATTCAAAATCTGAGTATAAGGTCTCTAACTTGAGATAAACATCTTCATTTGACTACTCCATCATTATCTTATCTATTACAAATGTATAAAGAACACTACAAGAAAAATTAGATTGATAAAACTAAGATTTATTAGCCCCTTGCACCTTCTCTTCCACCACTTGTTTCCTTTCTTTCACTTGTTCTTCTTGAGTCTCTTCTTGCACTTGTAGTTTCCGATCTTCCTTGACCACCTTTATCCATTTTCCATGACTATTTTCCTCATTTCCCATGACCGATTGCTTCACACTTTCATCATGCTCTAATTCTTGACCTTTTTTTCTTGGTATTTGTGCCACTGATAACTCTTCATGGTCTTCACCTTATTGGAATTTGTATATTCACACAGCCCTTCATCCTTGTTCTTCCTTTTTTTGAAAATTTTATTTATACTCTTCCTCACCACTTAGCCATTTCCAAAACTTATTGATTGTACCTTCTTTTTATTCCTCTCTTTCACACTTCTTTTCATTTGTTTTCATCTATTCTAAAAATAAATTCTTCATCTTTGCTCTCTTTCTTTCCTTCTTAACTCACATTTTCTATCTTGTCTCAAGAAATTCTATTTCACTTGGCTTCTTCCAACACCTTTCCTAGGATTCAAACTTGGTATTTTTGTGTTTCTAACCTCTTATCTTCACTCTTAAACTCTCATCTTCACTGTCCAATTATTTTTCACCTTGGATCTCTTCCTCTTCTTCTTCTTTCCTTCTTCACAACCTTTCAATATTCATAAGAAACTTGACAAATTCTTGTTAAAAGACTCAACCTTATTTCAAAAACAAAGTACCACACTCTGATACTAAATGATACAGAAAGAATAAAATAATCCAAAATACATTCATCTTTTAATAATTTTCAAACATCAACTACACCTTCTCTCTACAACTAAGGATCATACTACCTTTTTTGTGCTCTAAAAAAAACAATATGCCATAAAATTATATCATAAATAACTTCTTATATGGTTTTCAAATCACTAAACCCTTAAAACCCCACTTGAAAAATTATCTCAACATTCTACCTTCTAAATTTCATAACCTAACTCCTTAAAACATGGGAGATATACTCACTTTACCATGAAGGCATTATGTCAAACAGTTTGTATGCATCCTAAGTTCAGTTAGGAGAACACTTCATAAATCAGAAATTACTCATCATTAAGGAAAAATATTGAAAAAAAAAATGTGCAATATTATCATCCTCCTATGGTCCAAATTTCAAGTCATTTGGATTTGAAATGAAAATGTTTATGATGTTTTTCTCAAAACAGATCATCTAACTTTCACTCACAGTCACAATCTTCAAGGTTGTTCAACTTGAAACAGAGACTAAACTACACTTAATGTCATTAGACCTTTACCAATAGATTTCATTCACCATATCAAACAGATCGCTACTAATTATTTAAATAACTCACACCAAAAGTTATCAATATCCTTTCTTGAAAGAAACTTGGACTATCACAATTTGTAAATAATTGCTCTGTGGCTCTAAAAGCTCAAACAATGTACATATATTGTTAAATCACGATGCATACATGAGAATAAGCAAGAATCGACAGATTCACACATTAACCATATTTAAAATCCTTCATTCGTGACTAAGACATTGGTCCACACATAGAATTTTCATAAATTTTCACACAAGAACAAAGTATCTTACTAAACATTATACCATTACAAAATCATCTCTTACAAGACTCTTCCAATGAGCCTATCTCCATGCATAGAGTAACGGATCTCCTTCCATCTAAGTCTCTCTTTTAGAATACATTTGTAGATGATTCTTGTGCAATTGATATGAGGTTCCATTATTACAACATTTCCTCCATACACACATTAGGGTTATTTACTAAACATAGCTAGCTTCTTAACAAGTTCCTCTCACCCACTAATACTCACATTACAAGCTAGGAATGGCTTAGACATACTAATATTCAAAATATCTCTATTGGAGGAAACACATTTATTTCAACTTTTGAGAATTTGACTCCACTTCATAACATGACATGGACTTCTAATTATCCTATAATTCTTAAGACACCTTCATAAACCAGAAATTTATCAAACCACTAAAAATTGCTTCTTAGAGAGAGATGTTCCTACATCATTGATCTTGTCACAGAGAAGGCTATTTTGATAGATGAAGATGTCAAGTATTTGTAATCTCACTACCAATGATCTATTGATGCACCTGCTGGTAAGTTTTTAATAATCATATTACTGTTTACATCATTTTATAATTTACAAATTTTGATTTTGTGTTTTATTAAATATTTATCAAGTTTGTGTCTCCTTACATTTACAATTTCCCTAAATCCTTCAAAAAGTAGAATTCCACTTAAGAATTTCAGTCACCCATTTCTGCAAGCTATAGTTCAATTTTTCCAAGTCACAATTATTTTTCAGGGTCGATATATGAAAAATCCATATTGGGCCTTGGCTTATGTTGTGCACACCCTTAGTGGACAGAAATATGATCGGTGCACTTCTTATCCTGACCTAAGTAACATTCTTGTGAATGAAACTGCTTCTATTTGTTCCACACATTTTATTCTTACATTATATTATTAATCTCTATATAATTTACACAACACCTCTTCTCCTATTGCACTCCACAAAAACATAATAGTTATGTCTTTAAGAATTGAATAGTAGGAGGTGAGTCCAATATTTATTATTATTGTTTCTTAATAATTATGATTAATTTTCTTCATATTTTATATATTATATTAGATATTAATAGTTTGTTCATTTTTTAATTATAACGTGGGATAGTTATTGCAGTTTCATCTCAAAGAGATGCTACTATAAGAGGACATTTCCCACCAGATTCTAGAGATTCATTTAATTTTTGTAGGATCAGGAGACTGAGGAAACCACTCCACAATTAAGAACTTCTCAAGTGAAATGGGTGAGTAGATCCATAACTCCTCATCCAATTGACACATCAACCGTGTTTCTGATTGCATGTATTTATTATTTATATATTTCAATGTTTTTTAAAGTATATATAATTTCATAGAAATATACATTAAACATCTATAACTTATTTACATACCTTTGTTGAAACAACCTGCAATAGCGCAGGTTTATATCCTCATGTTAGTGCAATAAGAAATATGTATGAATTTGAAGAAACACAATATCAAAAAATATCTTTGTCACCTTAGGGTATGTATCCCATTTAAGTTGTAATTTTAATTTATTTTTAGTTTGTTATATTTTTTAAACAAATAAAGTGAAAAATTTAAATTATTAATGGATAATTACGTTTAGATCACAATTACCAGTACCACTTCCAGTATTTTCTCTCTACTACTCAATAGCAACCACAACAACTACAACAGGCCCCATCTACATCTCAGTTGTAAACTATGCAAATAGGTAATGTTTTTAATCGTAAATGATTTATAATTTTCAATTATTCCATTCTTATTATGTTTTTTTTCCAATTTTCTCATGTAATTTACAATTGATTATTGTAGTTCCTCCTTCGCCTCCAAATACATCTACTACTTTGAGGAAAAAGATATCACCACCACCACAAATTTTCAGGACTAAGGGAAGTGGGAAACATATTTCATTTCATGCTCCAACTTTAAGTAGGGGTACCCTGAATTTTGAAACTGAGTTTCTAACTTTTTTGTTGGGAAATGTTCTGATTGCATGGGGTGTTTCAGTATTGAATCAAATTTATTTGGATAAGGAATATCTTGGGATTGAAAGTGCGGTTTAGGACCATAGAAATTTCAATCTGCAAGATATGTTTCATGGGTGAAGGAAGTCTTCTCCAGTAAGAGAACAAAGATCAAGCATGCCTCCAAGAGAAAATTCCTTAACAGATGATGAAACAACAAGTTTTTCACTTGAATTTTTTTGACTATCAATTCTCTAGCCACTGTTAATTATATTTTAACAAAGGATATTGAAAAATTAAAATTGTGGGAGTTAGAGGCTAAAGTTTTGATAAAAGAAATAAATTATTGATTTAACTACTCCTAGAGACGTTTATTGTATTCTTTGGTTCAAAATAAACCAATGAAGCTTGATATTTTATTAAATTAGCCTATATCTAGTATTGTGTCTTTTTCAAATGCTTATAATGATGATTTGTTAGATATAATGTTGAACAGAATTAAGAATTTAAATGCAAAAGCACAAGCCTACCATAATATGTGGTCAAGAGAAAATGGCCTTATAGTTATTGTGAATGCAAAAAGGGATAAAGCATTGGTAAGTTTTAATAAATTTTCAAATGTGATTTACAATTTTCTAAAATTATATTAATAATTTTCTATTTTCTAAATGTAGTCGAAGTACATAAATTTTAAGAATGAGGCACCATGGTTTGATGTGCATTTAAAAAGTGCAAGGAAAAGTTTAATTACAACTGTTAATTTGAATAAAAAAACTTGTTACTTGAAACAAGCAAAATAATACCTTAAGAAGGATCATAAAGGAGAATGGAATGGATCCTAAAATATTTTTGAAGAAGAAAAAAAAAGGATTCAATGTTATTGTCTACATGTGATGTAACATATCTAGTAGGTGAAATAATTTCAAATATAAAAATCCAACTGTGAAGGATCTTGTTTAGTCAAATGTTTTAAAGGAAATTTCTAGTACATGGTAGACAATAACAAAACCAAAAGACTCTACTTCTTAAGGATGAAGTTGCAATATGAAATTGTAATATTTGACATTTAAAATTATGGTTGTAAAATAGTTTGGTATTCAAACTATAAGTATATATACTTTTTTGATAATTTTAATCTTCTTTATTATATAAAAATATTGAGAATTTCAATCTATGTTGTGTTGTACTTGTATTATATTTATGTGTAAGTTATCCATATAAAATCATAATGTGATTAGAATATTTAATTATGTTTGATATTACATAATACATTATTATCAATTTCAAACACTTTTTGTCAACAGAAGTTGGATTTATTTTTTAACTCAATAATATGCTAGGATATTATTTTGATTTAAAAGAAAAAATAAAGTATCACATTTCTCGATTAAAAACTCTAAACAACAAATTACAACACTGAAAATATTATTCAATAAAGAATATGTGTATGTAACAAATAACAAGTTACATACTTATAATGTGATATGAAATTTGACTTCTTGAACAGGGTTCATTTTAGGGGCGAATATTCATGAATAGGCAAATATTAGGATTTTTGAATTTTGAAATTGGTGAATTTTTTACTTCCATACGGTAACAAGTTCGTCAAAATTTTATGGGTCCTAAATAAATTTGACCATCTTTTCACCTTAGTGTTTCTACTAAGGACTGACCAATGTTAGTATATTCTCCTTCCTGTTATAAAATCTCATTAAATATAGGATTAATTTTCCATAATATAGTAATAAAATATACTATTATAATCCGAAGGTAAAAGCGAATAAGCCTCTGAAAAATTCAAAATTATAAGACAAAAATCCAAAGAAATAAGGGAAAGAGGTAAGTGAAAAAGTTCAAATTTTCATCTTGTCAAGGTTTTTTTGCAAAAATTTAACCACACAGAAATCTAAATACATGATTTCATCTGGTAAGTTGTATGTGTATTTTCGTACGGGCAGCAAGATCTATTACCAAACCTCTGTAAACTTGTTATTAAAATTTTGAAATAGATAGATGGTATGGATGATCAATCAATCTCTACAAAGTCAATATATGTTAGAGCTGATGGGGCAGATGTCATACAAAGTCACAAAACTGGGCTTTGTATTCACCTTCAAATAATTTTTTCCCCGTACATGATACCTATACACTACATGGCTCACATAATTAATCTCACTTACAAGATTGTAAGTAATTTTGAAAATGTTGTTAAAGTGGAAGAGCTTATATACAAGACTTGCATTCATACATTTCAAGCAATCCCAAAACTATTTTTGGAGTTTCAGATATTTTTTGTTGGAATAAAAAATGGTAAAAAAATTGTTGAAATATGTGGACACAAAATGGATATCATTGTATGATCCAGCTTACATAATTTTTTAGGAATATAGATAATTAGCAAGTTATATGTTCAAGAATCATAGAGAAGTTGACAAGGCTAAAGAGTTGTCATATTGCTTGAGAGATTTGGAGACATTATTCACTTTATGTGGTATTTTTTCCAATGCGAAAGGAAATAAACAACTTGGTGAAATAAGCTTCAGAAATATATATATATACATTGTTGATTTTATAAAATTAAGGAAACAAGTATGTATGGTTTTGGATACCTTATATTCCACCCAAGACTGGTTTCAGAATCCAATTTTTCAGTAGCTAGAAGGTTTTGAAAAATACAAAATATCCCAACAGCTATTTGAAGTTCAATATCAATGGTTATCTTTGTATCTCATTTGATGGGGAAAATATTCCAATGCACACTTTTTACAAAGATCCTTATGTAATGGGTTATGAAATTGAGGGAAGTACAAGTCACAAGCCTTCTGTTTGATGTTGTAGTTTTTGATACACAGAAAAAATTGATGAAGATATATGAAACATTATCTTCTGAGATCAAAGAGAATTTTAAAAATAGTGATATGCTTGAGGTCATGGGAGTTATAAATCCCAATTCCTGGAATCTGGTGATTGGTGAAGAATAAAGACCTCAACTCTTTAAGAAATACATGATTGCACTTATGGGTCAATTTTGAAAATCTTTATATGTTAATGGAGGGGAAATAAATGGTATATTGGAAATAAAATTACCCATATCACATTCACAACATTTTGCAATGAAAATGAGTGGTCAATATCAAACTCTTAGTAAACCAATAGAAATGGGAGCTATCACACTATTGTGGAGAAAGTTGTATCAAAGTAACATTCCGAGAGAAATTATAAGTGAATAATTCAAACTATATGAACTCATATAGACAATGATTCTTGGGTTTGTTGAATATAAAATGGTATTTATCGCACTAACATTTGTGAAATCAAAACTTTGCAATAGATTGGAAAAAAAAAATTGGAAACTTGTTTGATAATGTATGTTTCAATGTATGGAGTGGACACATTTCCATATGAAAGAGAATTAGCTACATGGACGTCCCTTGCAAAGCATAGAGGTGTTAATTAGATATCAACCATTGGACTCTTAGATTGTGGTGAAATTGACTTGGCCTCTAGTAGATGAGAAATTACAATAGATTATATAAGTAATGAAGGGTCATTTAGGATAGGGTTGCTTCAGCTACCAAACAGTTGAACACGTTCATTTTTTGAAATATATATTGTGACTCGTCATTTTTTTTCATGTACATATATTGTGTATATAATGTTTGGGAATTTTAAATCGCGTCTATGTTTTTATAATGTTTGGAAATAACAAACAATAGATATTTGTACAAACTATAAACTGGATGATGTAATAAAATTTAATTTCATTACTAGGAAAGTATGTTCAATCTTTGATTTCTCAATATCAAATCCATAGACACACATTTTTGCAAAGATATTATAATCCATATATCCCATCATGATTATCCGGATTAATGAAAAACATAGCAATCTAGAGATAATGTTTTTTGTAATTATAATCTATCTATACATGATGAATCAACTATCAAGATTCAACAGCAACATGTCCATCCAAGTTTTCAATATTGAGAGCATACATGTTTCAAACTAAATTTTACAATGTAAATTTAGATTCCATAATCCATGTATTACTATTCATCAATTGTATAAGCTTGAAAAATAGATAATGATTTCATTTAAAAACAAACATGAGAGAAATAAAACGACTAACAATTTGACATAAAGATAATGTTTTCAAATTTCGTTTGACAAATACAATTATTTACATCAATAGTTTTACTTCATTTGGACCCTTGTCCTTGAACATATTTTATTACATCAATGACATTTGAACTATCTTTTATAACACTAGACTCAACTAATTCTTTTGCAACTTCATTAATATTTTCTAAATTTTGTCTATCTTCGCTAGCTGCATCTCCTGTTGAAAGGAGAGAAGGATTCTCATAAAAATTTTCTTCAACAGAATATCTGGACCCATTCCCTTCTCCTTTATAATCTTACGGTATTGTTCATCTTGTTTAACACAAGTTTTTCTTTGAAGTGAATTGCACCGCATACACTTTCTCTCTCTTTTTTTTAGGTGCTCATCTAACACATTCACCTCTGTCTTCAATGTCTTGTATTTGGACTGCAATTAAAAATCCCATAATCAGAATCAAATAAATGCTAAAAATATAAATTATAATCTACAAAAAAAATTAGTGCTTACCACAGCCAGTTCTTTTTCTGCATTTGCAATAGTGATAAGTTTCTTGTCTCTATTCCGATTATTGTAGTAATTATGTGCCTCGGCATTCAAATTATCCAATCTATTAAGCATTATAGTAAAAACATTATCATTATTGTAAATATTGTTGGTGACTGAATTACCAGATTATTCTTGAGCAATTAAAGCATCAATTGTCACCTATTCATTTTTTAATCAATGAAAACAAATTCCCTGTGTTCAAAATTATGATATATTTCATTAATTTCTTTGATCAGATTTTTTGCTATGATCTCCCATATCTTCAACTCCTTAATGTTAGGAATACTATTTTCCATCATAAGTTCTGTAGCATTATTAGCCACAAGGATGTCTACTAAAAATTTCATTTTCACACCATTATCCAAGTTTTCCTACCCAATTGGGGAAGGAGGATTTGAAGAGGATGGTTGTTGTGACACTGACACCTCCTTATGTGTAGACTGAGTGAGATCTTCAGTATGTTTCCCTATTACTGCAATGTCATAAATGTTGTCAAAAATGAGATACTTCTCATCCATATCGAAATTATTTAAAATAGAAGTGCCTATGGCACTCTACACGCCACCAATTGAAAATTTAGGGAACTCTGATGCTGTAAAATCATGTGTCCCCCTGCTCATTCCATGGAACACAATCCTCTTTCCCCTACCATAATACAAAAGGGGAGATCCGTGTGTTGTACTCCTTAAGCCCTGAGAAGTGGGGGTGGCTACAGGTTGAATATGAGATTGAGGTTGCAAAATTTATGTGAGCATAAATAATTTTACAATATCAGTATGTTTTATTTACGAAGTCAAACAATAGAATAGTAAGAACTTAAAAATAATGAAATCAATAAAAAATTCTTACGTTCTGAATGTTGTTATCCATAATCAACAGACTATGGCAATGGGTGGAAGGGGGGTGGTGGTACTGCAAAACCTAAATTTCATAAAAACCAATTAAATAGAACGATAAGTTCTTAAAAGAAAGACTAATATAAATAAAATTTAAATCACTAATTATTAATACCAAAACTTGAATGGAAAATAATTGGTGTAGATTGAATATTTTCTTGCTCAGGTATGTATGTAGTGTTTGCACTAGTAGACACCATGTGTCTTGGAGTCGATGATGTGCCAGACAAGGTTACACATTAGTAAAATGACATATGTCATTATCAAGACTCAAATTATCATTAGTCTATAAATAAATTTAATCAAAATTAAAATTATTATGCATTATGGATTAATTAAAACCTAGATTGGCTTGAGAACGTGTTCTGTCTTGGATGTGGGATGATTCCATAGAACCATGCATCTATTTGGTTCTCGTTCTACCTTTATGTTATTGGCTGCTAGTGACAGCCATAGAGTCATCGGTTGTGGTGACATCAATTGGAATGTTGTCACTAGACCCCTCAGGCCCAGCAAGGTTATGTGCGAGAACTCCCACCTTACGTCAAGCCAATGTTTCACCTACTTAGACCTGTTGAAAACAAAATTACAGCTTATATTTTTAAGAATTGATTTAAAAATGATTGTTTTAAAGGATTGACATAGAATGATTTTAAAATAAAATACTCACTAACTATCGGTTCAGAGGCATTGCATGTTTATACATATTCTCGTGCAGAGCAGTTGGAAAAGTTATTGATTTGAGTCCGTGAAAACCCTCATAATAGAAAGCAAGAACAAAACAAGAAGAAGAAATAACTACACTAGGATTCACAATGGCTTTTTCAAGGTCAGAACAAATCCTTATTGAAATAAATATACACCAATCGAATCTAACACTGGAAATGGTATGGAGAACGTAGTATAGTGCCCACTGAGGAAAGTCATTGTATCTTCCTTGTAACATGATACGGGACTGGAAAAATTCCACCATGGCCAGGAGAAAGGGGTCTTTGATTAATTGTATGTTAATCCCTCTTTTAGAGGGATTATTCACCTCCGCCTCAATAGAAAGATCATAATAAGACTCTAAAAATTTATTTTTCTCATCAGGTAGAATGGTTTTTGTGGATATAGGCAATGTTTTTTGATGGGGTAGGCCTGTTAGATGATGAATATCATCAAGTGTTATTCTGATGATAAATTAGTGGGATGGTAATGCAACAATGAAAGAGCCATCATAACTATTATACATTTGCATTAAAATATTTAACAACTTGTATTATGTCTCATAAGTCAGGGATGTAAATAAGTTCATGGAACCCTGAGTTACCAATCCAATCAGATTTTACTGATTATTTGTGAACTTCCAATAGTTGTAGTAACTGTGGATACAATATGTTTCGGTAAACATAGAAAGGAGTGTTAATCAACTTTTTTCTTAGTGACATGATTCTTGAATCTTGATCTTTTGATTCTTTGAATAAAAAAAAGGTGTTGGCAGATACTTGTATACAAGGATTGTATAGAAAATCATGTGGCTAATACTAGAAGTGGACAAGTAGCATAGAACAAACCATTTGCAATAGTGGCAGAAGCTCTAAAAACTCTACCTTGGAAAAACCTACAAGTGAAAACGGGACAAAATGAATGGCGATGGGTATATATAGGAAAGGAAAGGTTTGGGGCCTGCAGGTCAAGGCAGAAATGCACCGTGGTGTGGGAATGTTGATGAGAGATAGCACAAGGAGATTACCATATGGAAATACAAACAACGATATAACTTAAGACATCCGTCAATGCAAAGAAACTCTTGCACATCAACAAACCTCTTGATACCAATTAGTAACAAATACACGTGTTTAATCAACATCCGGGAATGCATTGAAAGTGTCACACGTTAAGTGAAGTTTATTACCAGATGAAAACAACAAATCTTAAGATATCGGATGGCAATAAAAATGTGTGTTTTGTTAACACCGAGAAACATGTTTGGTTATGTCAGACGAAAAGTGGAATGCGTTACCAGAAGACGACATCAAATCTTAGACTTTCGGTCAACAAAAAAATGTGTTTTGGTAGTGTCAAATGATAAGTGAGAAGTTCTACCAGACAACAAGTGAGATGGGCTACTGGACGGAAACACCCATGACTTGCCATATGAAAATGTGTTTTCTCTACTTTTCAGTGATGGTTCGTAGTTGTTGATGGAAACCACCATTCATGACTTGGCATACATTAATAACCAATATTCAAGGTTGTGTTGCATGCCTGACAAGGGAGAAAGGCTCCTTCAACGTAGCCTCCACATAAAGAAATTCTTGCTAAATCTGACACTCTATGAACAATGTTGATCAAAGGAAGGGAAGTTCTATTTAAAGATAATTTCCTTGCATTAATCTCAAGCATTCTATATTAACACAAGAAAATTTTCTCCAAAGACATTAAAGCTTCAAATTACAAGGAAATGGTCATGGATCTATCTCTATGAGAATATGGTATACACTGCGTGGGAATCCAAATGGCAGTGATAGGAGCAATCATGTTTGGAGATTTGAACGAGAACAACACACTTCTCTGTCAAAATTGGTGAGTTGTGCTCCTCAGATACGTCATTATTTTCACTGAAATGCTTGTATTTCTTGTTGATGAATGCATTACTCAGTTTAACGAGGCCGCACATAGATGAACGGACCATTTCGTGAGAATTTTAAGTTGTATTTGTCACATTTGAAACAACTTTGGAAAGAAATTATTCTCATCTTTCTCTACATCGTCTTCTCAATAGTGATTTTAAATGCTAATTATTCCCTTCATTGACTATGTACGCCATGATTTTCTCTTGATTCAGAGGTCTCACCCATCTAATTACTGGTGTGGTTTTCTGTCTCTGGAAGAAGAGGTTTGAGTTCGTTTGGTAGTGTTTGTGATTTGAATAATGAATTCCACTATTATGAATTGTTATTATGTTATGTTTTAGTGTTACTATTATCAGTTCAATCCCTGAAAGTAAATAAATTAAACTGTGACTTCGTGCTAAATATACTCCTATTTATTTTTCTATAAATTTATTTGCACTAAAATATTCCTACATCTTTTCTATAAATTTATCGTTAATGTGCGCTAAAGTGATCTCTCTTCTATAAAGTCTCTAACATAGTGTCTGATGACAAGAGAATTGTGTTACCGTACGAAAAAACCTACAACTTGACGTACGTCAAACATGTTTTTGTTATAATTCGGCATCGTTAATAATACTTTTCATCTGACAACAAAACAAAGATACGGACATCGATGCCCAATGACTTGAAAAAACCTCCATTCACCGTCATCATGAAACCCTTCTTTCCTAAATTTGCCAACAATGTGAATTTCTTTTTCTTCAAATTTTCCATCCATTCTATAATAATTTTTTGGAGGGGGTCTTAAAATGAACCCCTGTTCTAGAAAATACTATGTTCATACCTACATCTTTATTCAATATCAGGTAGCTCAAACAATTCTTAACTATTTTGCTCTTCAAAACTCAAACTGTTATCTGATCTTTCGTTGTTATTTTTAGTCACAATTTCAATTTTCATGTCTTCTTTGTTAGCTCCTGTATTAGAACTATATACCCTTCTCCTTTCTATAAGATAATTCCATATTGTCTATACTCTTTCATAAGAAAATGTGTTCACATCATATCGTGAAACAAATAATCTCAATCGATATTTTTATCTAATATGTTTTGATATTTTGATTTCACAAATGTTAATGCCATTAAAACCCTTTTGTCTTCAACTGATCCCAATATTATTGTTTAACACAATTCATATAATCTGAAATATTCACTAATCCTTTCATATAGGATGCTACCAGGATACAAATATTTCCATAGCCATGTAATTACACCATTATTTGTTGGTTCACTTAGGAATTCATATTGTTCAACCATTGTGATGTCAAAATGAGTTGCTTGACATGAAATTAATTCCTTTTGAAGAATAACCTTAATTTGAAATATGTTACATTTTACTTGATTTTCCAAAATCCTTAATGAGAGTACCCATGTGTCTTTTATATGATTCATTTATAGCATTCTCACTTGTTGCAGGATTCCAAAATATAGGATTGACCACTCAAGTGGCTTCAAGAATCTCATCCCTTTTAAAGCGTTCTTTGATCTCACTAGATAAACATTGTGAAATTTTCTTCAATTTGATCCTTGTTTAAGATATAATACCTTCATATAAATTACATGATACATGTACTTCTTCAATGTCTTTTCTAACAATATCCATTGTTTTTTGGAAAGTGTGCATTTGAATCTCATTCTCATTTACAATGATACAAAGATGACCACTAATATTAAATCTTTAAAATAGATTTTAGGATCCTATAAATTTGTTAAAGTTTGCCAACTATTGAATATATGTCCTTGAAAACATTCATCATAGTTGTATAACACATCTAGTGGTTGACATACATGTTTTCTTAATTTAATGAAGTCGACTATATAGATGGATCTTTTTTTAGCATGTTTTGTTAAGGAATTGATTTCATTCAACATTGGTAGAATCCCACAAAGTGTAAACAATGTTTCCAAATCTATTAAGTGGTAAAGTAAATATTTTGTCTTGTTAACATGTATACGGTACTTCAACATGAAACCATATAATGATGGATATTCATAAAAAAATTATGTGTGCAGACTCATACGTTGAAATCCATCTTGTATCAACGTATTTAAAATGTTTTTTTACCATCTGTCACTCCAAATGTAAATTTCTAGAACTCTAGAAAAAAATGTGGACTGCTTAACATATACCCATGCAATTCATGGATAATCTCTTCAATGTTTGTGACAGTTTCAAATGTGTTACTTGTATGCAAGATTCATCCTATGAGCAATGCAATGAATTGGAATCATATAAGGGGGAATTGATGTTTGTAGGTAAACACGTAGACCACTTATTTGACCCTACATTACTTATGCACTTTCAACACCAACACATACAAGCTTTGTGGCTATTGAATACTCATCCATCCCAGTTATATCCTTAGATATAATCAATTTGCAAATATTTCTTCAGCATTGCAGTTTTCTTTCATTTTATGAATAGCTAGAAGATGAGGTTTCCTTGTTTGGTTCTCAAAAGTATACATGCATGCAAACCCAAGATGTGTTATCCATAGTTGTAACCTCATCATTGGAAAGGGAGATAAAACTTACATTCTTTTTTCTCTTTCAAATCCTCCTTTTCAATCACTACAAGACATTTTTTCATTTCCCAAGCATTGTTATCTGACTAATGTGATTGTGGAAGGTTATGAAACCCATTAAACTTAAACAATTTTTTAAATTATGAAAAATCTAAAATAGGTCTACCCATTTTAAGAATGAAGAATACAGTTGAAAAATGTGTGTTTATTGGCTTAAGATTGTCATTTAGATTTTTTCTAAATTTTGCATTAATTGTTCTGCCTTTCTCCATAAGATTTTGACAATGTTTATGCTCATTTTCATACTCCTCCACATATCTTAAATATATGCACTCTTTTGCAATTTTCCATCTATGTTTCTTTGTTTTTTTCCATCATTTTTGTTGACAATCACATATACTTTGTCGTAATGTTTCTTAATTGTGTCTAATTTTAGTTGTGTTTTATGTTTTTTCCTAATTTCCAACCAAAAATTATACAACTACATTCTTTTGGAGTATCATTACCATTTTTTGGCTCTACGGGTTTAATGAATAATCTTTTGTTGCGCAGTCTACCTTAAAAAACCTTCCAATTGTCTAGATAATTTTCTTCCTTTGCACAAATTTAATTATTGAAGAGTATTGTGAATATCATCCTCTACTTGAATCTTTTCATTAGAACATTCATCTATTAGAGGTATTTGGTAGTGAGGATTATCTCCCACCTTCGGCATGTGATAATCAATTAAATATCTTCATCAACTCAAATGTTAATTGTTTCTTTAAGGGATATGTTTTACTTAATTATTTCATGCAGAATACAATTAATAGTAGGGGTATATGTATTCAAACACAAAAAAGGTTTGACTGTGACAAAAATATTAAAAACTTAAACTAAACTGACAAAAAATAAAGAAAAATTCAATGATAATTTGTTGCATGTGTTAATTTTTGCAGTGGATGCAAGTTAGGTCCTCTTTTTTTGGGTTGGTTGAAATAATTTAATATGCTACTTTTTCTTTTGAATTGATCTACCCTTTTTTCATTATTCATAGTGTAGACACCAAAATTAAGTCGTACCACCCTTATAGCCCCGTTAATTAAATAAACCATACCTTACATAATCATATCCCATAGTGAACATGATTAATTGAATTAATTACGTTAATTAAATTAATTAATTTCCTCACTTGACCACCTCACCTAGCCACATCACCTAGACACCTCATCATGGACCTATTATTAGCATGTTCATTCTAACTAGGACTCAATCTCTACTTACCATAACTAACAGAGACTTAGTCTAACCCTAACATTAGATGCCTATACTTTCTCTAAAATCATGCCCACTTGCTTAAGCGGAGAATACCATTTTAGACCGCGACCAACCGATAGAATCTAGCCAAAAAGATGGCCGAGATCTGCTATTTTATCAAACCTAGGATTTCCCACCTTAACCGACGTCGGTTAACCCTAAAATTCCGATGTCACTTAACCTAAATTATCGTCGGTTACCATATATTCACTTTGGGAACCTTGTTCCAGAGGTTGGAAGAATTATTCAAGTTTGGAGAGAGAGAAATCTACATGCAAGCATGAACTAGAGCCCTCTCACACATCCAGACACATCCCAATCAGCACCAAGACTGATCTAAAGGTTAAGCATTCACAGTAACGTTTCGGGAAGCACGGTCGCGACACTGACCACCAGTTTCACATATCAACCATTGCCATCACCCACCCACTAGGTCTACAAATGAAAGTAAGTATGTTTTGATCTGTATCATCCTATACTTATTTATATTAGTTTCTTTATCTCTATTTTTAGGTCCTCATCTCCTTTGCATCCCATCATTTCCCACCTTCCTATCAATCCCTCCGCCTAGCTACCTACAACCTCCCAGCTCTCCATACCTAACTCCAGACATCTCTGAGCATTCACAACACTGTTACCAACCTCAACATTCTTCGTTCATTCTCTGGGTAATCACAAAGAATCTACAAAACCAAGTTTATTGAGTTTCCACCATCCCGCCTTTACCGATGTCGATCACCTTAACCGTCTTCAGTCACCCCTAAACCGTCATCGGTCATACCACACCGACGTCGGTCTCTGTAACTGGTAATCCTACCCATAATAGTAACCTAATAACCTTCATCTAAACAACCCAAATCACCAGAGATCTGACCTTGACCTACTCCAACCACCTTGCCAACCTAAAACAAACACCTAACCTTAGTTAGATTTAATTATGCATGCTATATTTGGCTTTATCTAATATATATTGTTAATAACTTGAGATACCGAAATCAACTTGTTAGTAATAGGACCTTTATTTCTCACACTTTTGTTCATTGATTTGATAAATAGTGGATTGACAACCATCTAGGAAGTATCACACTTCCTGGATCTAGCATACGCTAGGCATTCCACTCACATATATTGTTTAATATTCCTCTTGTGGTATTATTTTGCATTTCAGGTAGTTCGTCCTAGCCAAAAGGAAGTTCTCGCAATCAACATTGGATCAAGAAGTCAGAACATGTGCACTCTACCTTCCACCTTCATATCACAGGTATTCCTCCTCACCTTTACCTTATATGTTTTGCTCATGCGTACACAACTATTCGACGAAACACATAGAATCCATTGCAGCCTATCTAAGTGTAATTTTAAAATAGATCATTTTTAAAGCATGATATTTTAAAAATTGCAAACTGCATGTGAAAAAATACATACGTGTAACTTGAATCTTAACATTGTGTCACTTTTCTGCAGAGTACACAGTGCTACCGGTCGTTAGCATGCATAATGCTACTAGCCAGTATCATAGTGTATGCTACCAACCGGTAGCATAAATAACGCTACCATTCAGTAGCATATAGAGTGTTATCGGCCAACGCCTTTTTGATTTGTGCCTTTTTGAAACAAACGTAATACAATACGATAACAATTTAAAATACCTTAATGTAGGGTTGCAATATCTAGTTGATCTCGATCATCTAAAGTATAAATGAATTGCGAGGAATATTTGATAGTCAAAATTTGTTTATGGAATTGTAAATACGTAATTAACATATATATGAAGGTGAATATCAGAAAACTTCAATTTTACACTAAAAGATGATTTGAATGAAAACATTTGGATGTTGGTGTAAACGCTAGGCGAATCGGACTCCCAAAATTAACTTGTATCTAGAAAATTTAGGCAACCCAAATCCTAATTCCTACCCTAAAAATTTGCCAAATGCAAATTTTAAAAACCAAAATATTCATGAATTAACGAAAAATTTACCCTGATTAGATATTCTCTTGAACTTTTTCTCAAGACAATGGTTATTTCTAGAACCATGAATGTTGATAATCTTATTAACAGATAATTTTTTGTAATATGCTTCTTAATTGAATTCATATTTTCTATAAATATACCTTTGTCTCACATTTATGAAAGTATAAGGCTCGTTACCATGCTTTTTTGACATGTCATTTATTTATTTTAATTTTTTTAGTATATCATAATGATATCAACCATTATTAGTCTTAAGTGGAAAGCAAGGAGAGAAAAAAAAATTACCTTTTGTGGAATTTGAGTTATAGTGTAAGGAATGAAGTCCCATTGGTGAAGAATCTTATTTCATAAATTTAAAAATATATATATGTTTAGGAATTGATTCTATAAACTGAAGAATTCTTCATTCATTCAAAAACTAAATATGCATTGGTTTGTGAGCTTGATTTGCAAAAACATTCAATCTATAAATACTAGCATCTTTATGCCAATAGTGATGACACCCCAATAGAAGCACGACCCTTTTATTATCATAATGGTTGATTGATTATGCGATGAATATATTTGTTTGTTTGATCATCTCATCTCCTCTAACTACATGCAATACTACCCTAGGTTTGATATGCCTTATTAGTGGACCTTCGGATTGTTTTCCCTCTTCACTCAACAAAATCAAATTCTAGCTAAATTCCCTTATTGGTAATGAACAAGTATAAATGACAACATAGAGGGTCTGCTCGTATCCATGGTTTCCTATGGCTCGAAAATGCACTGAACATGGACTCATTTAGTTGGAATAAGCCTCGTCAATTAGATGCAGCAAAGTGCTTCTTCAATTGTCTTATAACATCCTAAAATCCGTGAGTAGAAACCTATAGTTTTGCTCTCCATCCTTCCAGTATTGACGATCCTTGCTAACTCGTTGTCAAGGATAGTCTAACAACCAATGTTCTTCAAGATTACAAGTAGCTTGTCAAACTATATACAATGCCACACTAGATGCAACGAGACAACATTCACGCAATCTCACAAGTGCATTCATTAGCAACCTTGCATGTATCCTCGATGTTTACATTCAAGCGATATAAGTGCATATCCAAAGCGTTACATTTAAATGTGAGAAAGATTGAAGAGACAAGTGTGCGTGGAACAATCCAACCTCCACATCTCAAATGCATGTAACTACATGAATATATCCAACTTTCCTCCACTTTGGCATTTCGATATTAGCTACATCATTCCACTTGTACCAGCATTTAACAATCTCCTTCAGTTACACAAACAAATAACACCATTACCTAAAGAGTATTGTGTCCCCTCGTACATGATAGAGCAAATCAATGAAAACATTACAATTACATCCCATCCGACATTTCGTGCACCTCAATCCCAATTGCTACTAAAGTGAAAATGTTTCTTTAGATGACGTACATAAGTTATAAAAATCACAAAATTATTGTCGAGGGGGACAATAAAATATTAATACCGTAGCGACAAGAGATACCGATGCCATAAAATAATGCTAAATATCTTTCATATTCATGAGCGATAAAGATAGATACAGGAGGAAATTATGATGAAGTTAGGGCACGCAATTCGATGAGGAATGAACTGTGCAGGTTGATGATCTCTGGTTTAATCGACGACTTCGCTCAAATAAGAATCCATGGCCGTCCCGCCACTGTCATGATCTTCTGTGCCAGCCAAGCCGCAGGCAAATTCCTCCATTGTTGGCTGGTTGAAGTTGTTGTTGGGGATTGTGCATGAGTTTACAGGGCTCTGAAAACGATTGACGGGGACAGCTCAGGGACCTGGTGAGAAATCCGTTGGACATGCTGAGAGGAGCTGTGGAAGTGTCGCTGTTGGTCACAGATGGAAGCTTTGAGAGCAGAGCCTGTAAGCTCGACATGGACGGCATCACCGGAGGAATTAGAAGAGGAGGCATCATCATCATCATCAATCGTCTGTTGCTGTTGTTGTTGTTGTGCAGGTGGCTTGTTCTGTAACGATCCTCCATTAATGTCCCTGTCATATTATTAGTGCCGTTCCACGAAAGGCATTTTTCCAGGTGCTTGAAGGAGGAATCTTGGGCGTCTGAGCCTACTGCGTTTGAGGAAGGGTGAGGCAGAAACACACCTGGAATTGTCTGTAAGTAATGGAACTTCCTCTGCAGCATTATGACAAAGTTTAGATCTTCAATGACCTGCAAAGGACATTGACAGAATTACGGTGGGGTATATATATATATTTTTTATAACCGTACTCATGAGCATTATCTGCTCTGTTCTGTCACACCAAACTACAATGATTCTGTACTTTGTACAACCCAAAAAAAACCCTCCCTACGGATTCCAGTTTTCAATTCCGCCCGTGACCTCATTCATATACAGAATACTTATATGCAAATTGCAATAATGCAAATCATGCAGTTCCCGTTCATCTCAAAACACAGAATTTATTAGAGAGGGAGGCAGCCTGTGATTCGAACCTGTGACTGGATAATCATTACTGCTACGTTATATAGCCCACATGCCGGTCACATAAACAATTATTAGAAATTATAGAAAATGTTTCAAGAGAAAACTGTGTAAGATTTTTACAAATTTGGTGATCTGACAGACCTGTTCTTTTTGGCTCAACATTTCAGACAATAGTTTTTAAAGATATGCATCCGTGAATAGCTCGAGTAAAGAAAGAATTTAATGTTACCTTGTATGATCCAAAACATTAAACAGAAAATCTCTTAGCTACTTACAGTTACACATTTTTTCTGCAGAGACATTTTGTTCTAAATACGTAACGTTGTTATAACAAAGGTGGAGGTGGTCAGAGTTGTATAAATCAGTGCCTATCTTTTCAACTGTCAGTATCAGTAAGTACCTACATGGTGCAGGTTTTACTACCTTTTTAGTTGCGCCCAGTTGAACCAGGCCTTCCCGCACTGCGATCACCGAGATGGTCTGCAAAAATGAATTTCTTTCATTAACCATGCTGCATAGGGATTCATGTAGCAATATATTTATCAATCTATGGATCATCGCACCTGAATGCCAGACTTGAACTGAGATTCCCAAGTTCGCGGATGCTGCAAAACCCAATGTTATTGACCTTCATGCAATTCTATGCCAAACAATGGCGGATAAAAAAATACAGTAACAACAATAAATTCTGAATAATACAACTTACAGGGTCGATAGAATTATGCCATGGCGAGAGAAAGCTAACTTCGTGATCGAGCGGGTCTCGGAATATCCATTTATGACTGTTATCTGCTGCCACTTTGCCCATCAGCCTAACCACAGAAAATCATAATATCCAGGGTTATTATGAACTAAACCAATTCGATAGGAAATTTTCTGAAGAAAATGTCTCACCCTTCCCCGAAATTATAAACCTCGTGAGACATTTTGAAGAAGAGGTCAGGCTGCAATCCACAGCCGAAATCCTTCCTTACACCGTCATCGGCTTTGGACTCCATCGCAGCCCTCGCACAGGCACCGAAGTCGCAGAAACCATCTTCCCAAACCAATATCCTGAAAATTGCAGGCACGCCCAATCGATCAAATCAATCAAAACACCCACACAAACCAACAAAAACTCTAATAAGATCATAATGCATACCAATTCCTTTTATTTCCCTTGGATCTGTCATAAATTCCAACTCCGTTCCGTGTATCCCACCTGCCGAAAGTCAAAAACCACACAATCTGTAAAAGGACATAACAATTTTTAACAGTTGCCATCTGAATAGACACTTTTACACACCAATTTACAGCAAGCTAGAAAAATACAAAGTTAAATACTGTAGCAGACGGAGAGTCAAAAACCACACAATCTGTAATGAGTACAACATTTAACATTTCTCATCTGAATAGACACATTTCACTGTAAGTTAGGGGAAATGCAGAGGTAAATACTGTTGGAGATGGAGATGGGCTCACTTGGGAGGAGGGTAGCTGCGCGGTAGGATTCTCCAAAAGACGGCATAAACCCAGTGTGAATCCACGCAAAGACTACGCAAAGTGTGCTGCAGAAGATGAGTGGCTACAGGCGATCCTCTCTCGTCCATCGCACAAACAAAATCCGCCGCTGTTTCGGGATATGAAGAAGGTAGGGAGCTTATCTGAATTTCGAAATCAAGGCGGGTGGAATCGAACCCATGACCTGACCCACAAGAAACTACCCTCGACCCATCCCTACACCTGGCCCATCTCCAATAATGAGCTCAGTAACAAGCTTTTTTCTGCTCTGTGCGCTTCTTTTTTCTTTTTTCTTTTTCACCCGCAGTCCCCACTTTTTTGCCTTTGCTAACCAATCCAGGGAGGGCATAATTACGACAATGATTTATAGCCGTCCATCGCTATCCGACGGCTTCATTTCCTCACACGTGTGTCTTCCGCACCCGATTTCCCCCAACGGAATATTGAATGCGCTCACATTATGACAGCTGGAGGCTCAGTAATGGAGAGTTACGGGGACTTGTCAGATGTTGCCGAGATACCGTACAGGCGGGACCCACAGGCAATGATCATGGCATCGGCATCCCCACATACACATATTTCAAGACACACATACATATTCAATGATCCATCATCAATGTGCCATGGAAGAATTTGTCCACCTATTACAAGTTTCAATTCTGTCTTGCCCTGCCCCCCTAATCCTATGTTTTTATACGCCGAAGGCGTTCCCCCTATGGTAGAGGACCTCCGGACATTTCTGCAGCGGGGTTAAATTTGACGGTTATACGGTCGTCTAGCCATCTGGACGTTTTTCGCTTATAAAACCTGAGTTGCCATTTACAAGAGATTAAATTGTAATTACTGGTTAGGCTTTTCGTGCATTGAAGAGTGTAGCCTATAATCCAAATGCAAAGGGGCAAAGATGGCCGCTCCTCCGCACTGCACGCCAAAACCACAACGAAAATGGCCACAAAAGCAAGGTTCCGGAGAAGGTCCAATATGACCACGGGCTTAGAATGCGCCCTAGTCGATCTGCCTTTCCTCTCTCAGTATTCTCCTGCTGCCCTCCCTTCGTATGAACCGCGTCGTTCCTTATAATATTGTCATCCTTCGCATCGTATTAGTACCATTATTATTACTAAGTCCAATGAATGAGTAAAATCTACGAGGCATGTGAAATCTCGGGAGTCGAGCATGTATGTCTCTGCACTTTTTTGGGCCCTTTACACAAACCACGTTTGATAATAAAAGGCCGCCTTGTATTTTGCAATCCTTTCCATTTCTCAATAAAACCCTTTACAAACAAGCAATGTATATAACAATAACATATCAAACTAGAGTTGCATACACTTGCATTTATGGAAAAGGGAATTTTAAATATTAAAGAATTCCTCTCAATGGCGAGTCTGTGAAGAAACCCCACCTCCCTACTACAGATTTGCATGAGATTTTATATGGGCAAGCTTCAATTGGTACTAGGAGATTTGAGTCCCTTACAAATCAACACTCAAGCAAAATGAAAGTGACTACTCTGAAGGCAGGGATAGAGAGAAAGGATTATGTGAAAGCTACCCTGAAGAGAAAGTATGTGTCAGTTGACAAGAAGATAGAGGTAGAGGAAATTATGTCCTATATGCATTGTGCATCCAAGAAGAAATTACTAACAATATCTTTGGAGAAAAATGGTGTTGTTCTATTGCCATCACACCACATAATTGTAAAAGTCTCAGGATTTGGAGATTCAAGTAAGAAACTCTTGATTTCCAGGAATCTAAGATGGAGTGCTCATAGTGGAGAATTTGATGACGATGCACATTCTAATGGCTTTCATATCACTTCAAAGGCTAGGTAAGAGCTTGCATATCCATTCACAATTTAATTATGATTTTGAAATTATTTTAAGTACCAGAGGTCACAAGAGTGAGTCTAATGATTGGCCAAAGAAGCCTACTCAACCCCACTTGTCAATTGAAAGATTGGAAACAAGTCCAATTCTACAGAAAAAGGATCAGCAATCATGTTTTGAAGGAAAATATGATAGTATTGCTCAGCATGAATCTCAGTCTAAGATCTGATGGGCTGAATGATTTTATCTATGAAGAACATCAAGATGGTGTTATTGGAGACGAGTTGGCGGGGCTCATTTTCATGTGTAATGATAGACAAAGAATTAACTATTTTCGATATAAAGTGTTTGGTATGCCCAAAGCAAAGTTGAGACTTTTAGACCATGTAAAGCAAAGTACTAAATTGTTTCTTTTTTAGTATGAATCTAGAAAGATTTGTTGCATATTTGAAGTTGCCTCTTATCCTGGAATTGAGCTTGATAATGATGTCTTCAGAGGATCTGAAGTTGACTTCCCCTTACAGTTATGCTAATATTCAATATCTAAGTGATAAATATGTAGATGGTTTTTTTGTTCTGCACTTGTAACATTATCAGAGACATGATCAATGTTGAGTGTCCTTATAAGATGTTCAACGATTTTTTATTTGTTGCATATTTGAAGTTGCTTCTTATCCTGGAATTGAGCTTGATAATGATGCCTTCAGAGGATCTGAAGTTGACTTCCCCTTACAGTTATGCTAATATTCAATATCTAAGTGATAAATATGTAGATGGTTTTTTTGTTCTGCACTTGTAACATTATCAGAGACATGATCAATGTTGAGTGTCCTTATAAGATGTTCAACAATTTTTTATTTGTTGCATATTTGAAGTTGCTTCTTATCCTGGAATTGAGCTTGATAATGATGCCTTCAGAGGATCTGAAGTTGACTTCCTCTTACAATTATGCTAATATTCAATATCTAAGTGATAAATATGTAGATGGTTTTTTTGTTCTGCACTTGTAACATTATCAGAGACATGATCAATGTTGAGTGTCCTTGTAAGATGTTCAACGATTTTTTACAGTTTGATATTATATTTATTGTTTCCCCTTATTTATGAAACAAGCTATTTTGCCAAATTATGTTAATGAAAACCTCATATTAAATTTGATGTCCATTGGACTGTCGTAAGGAAATTTCAACCTTAAATTTGTGTACATTTGACCATCACTTCAAAGATTTTGTTTCCTTTTGCTTGAAGAATCGCAAAACACTAATATCTTGGCCATATGGTAGAGTTGGGCCCTATTTTTCTGAATTTTTTTCTTAAGACCGACATAACCGTGCAACTAAATTAATGCCATTTTCACACATCAGTGGGAAATTTTCAGAGCATGTAATAGAGTTATTAATCAATATGGTATGTGAAAAATTCAAGATAAGAACCTTGGAATTGATATCTCAAAGTGGATTTCAGATAGATGTATTGAAGATATATGAAAATGGCATGAGGTTAAAGTTGTTTCCAAATAGTTACTGTCGAGACAAGAGAATTATAAGCTTGTCTTTTGAAGTATGTATATGAACTGCCAATGTCGAATATTATTCCTCCTTGGCTTTCTTCATCTCCTCTCTTTGCAAAAAGTTTTTTCCCAATGATCATCTGTGCAGTTCCCACATAATAGTCTTTTCTGATAAATAAGGGAGCAATCTGCGACTATGCTCGTAGATTGGTTTAGATGAAAAAAGAGTTCAAACAATTACAAAATTACGCGTTTCAACATACATGTTCGATTTTTCCTTTTATATTGTTGCACGTTTCTTTATGTTGTTCAACAACAACACATTTTTAATGTCTTCATCTGCACACAAATACCTAAAATTTAAAATGCTGAGAAAGGACAATGCAAATTATAGTTGTTTCCATCCAAAGATTTGTACATTATATGACTTTTTTGCATTTTGAATAGTTTTAAAGGGTTGGATCTCATGTTTGCGCTTTTAAAATGAAGTGACTTATCTATATTTCTACACATGCAAAATCAATCAACCATAGTTTAAACAAACACAACTAGAAAAGTAAAAACTATCCCTATAACACAACATAAACCGTTTTTTTGTTTGCAAAATGCCTTAAAGAAATGTGGTCTCATGGAATGTTATGATTGTAAGATATGCAAAAAATAGCTCTAACAATGATGCACTCAAACTCGTTGACGTAATAAAGAAAATTGGAATGTACCATAACCATTTCAGAATTTTTTAATATATAATTGCATATTCTATCTCATTTTAGTTTCATGGAGTGATAATATGTTAAAGCACTTAGTCATTCTTTCAATCTACATTTGACAGCGACACTTCACATTCACTACATTCTTGAGAGTGGGTATTAGCAAACTTACATGTCTCACTTGAATTTGTATTCAAATATTACACAACTAAGTGTTATCTAACATCCCTTCTAATGTATTTCACCACATATGTTATGGCTTTAATAGAAAAATCAGTATTGTCAATCACACCCCTCATCAACATCAACTACAAAAGTAATAACTGAATTTATAAATCTAATAACATATACCATTCGGCGTTCACATTGCATTGTACACATGCACAATATACTTGAAGAAACTTGAATGACTAATGCGACAAATTGGATCCCAAATGAGATTAGTACGGTTGCCGATTAGCTAACGAAATTAAAATGTTTTTTTGGTTAGTCTATTCAAATCAAATCGTCACCTTTAATAAACTATAACGTAGGGGTTAGGTTCAATTTTCCAAGTATGTTCTCTGTGAATAAGACTCGGGGACGAAAATGTGTCTCCTTCTCCATTGCTCCACCAATTATGTTTAAAAGCATCTTTGTCAAAATTTGATTTTGTTTACAATTAACATCAATATGTTAAGTTGTTTATATGTTCTTGTCCTTTAGGTTCTCTAGGGCTTGCTACCTTGTGGAGGGATTTGCCTACCCTCATTATTTAGTACCTACGGAAGGAACATAATGGAAAAATTGTCAAGGACTCTCAACACCCTCTTTACCTTGTGTGCTCTCCCATTTAATGTGGTATCTCATAATTGGTGTTCAGGTATCCCTATCTTCGTTCAAATGCATATTCCTATCTAGAGATCGGTCTCAAAATGAAAGTTGCTCACTATTAGCCACAATAAAGGGAGTTGGTATTACTAGTAATTATATAGAAGGGGACAATTAGATTATTGGGTTAAGATTGGTTTTTTTAGAATATTAACATTTATATAATTCATCTTTTCTTAGCCCTAAACGATGCAAATAAAACAATTTAATATTTCAATATTAGTTAGATGTGAGAGAGATATAAATGCATGTGCTCTATCCTAGATAGTATGATTCAAAGTTAATAACTTCCTAGAATCTCTCACAATATACTTGAAGAAACTTGAATGACTAATGCGACAAATGGATCCCAAATGAGATTAGTACGGTTGCAGATTAGCTAACAAAATTAATCAAAAATTCTAAATTTGTATTAGTAAAATATTTTATTAATAGGAGTAAAAGAAAACAACTAAAATATTACAAAACATGAATGAAAAAGGGATGAATGTGAGCTATCAAAACAAAATTTTAAGTTCAATAAAAGTTATTGTGCAATTATGTTTATTTGTTTCTACAAGTCCATTTATATAAATTATTAATACATCCAATTAGATCATATTGTTATTTTTGTAGGAAACATGCTGCAACATGCACACAACCATAGAAGTGTCAGTGCATGGTGTTAAAATTGAAGGGATGGAATAAACGTGCATTCACTGAGTGGGCCTATAAAAATCACTATGTTTCGGTAAGACGTGTTGTTTTATTAGTTGCACATAAGAATTATGTAAATTATAAAATTGTATTTATTATATATGTACATATTCAAATCCAATGTGAGGTGAATGAGGAAGAGAAATACAAGCAGTTTAATTGATAAGAGGAGGGAGAAGAGGATGAGGGTTATGAGGACGAAGACCTATATAAACATAAGGAAAAGGATGAAGACAAAGACTAGCTATTTTTGTATTTTTTTATGTTTTGGAATATATTTTACATTATTTCATTGATCCATTACTGTAATTTGGAATTGTATTATGTATAAGTATGGTACATTATTAAATAAAATCATATTCAAATTTAAATTTTGTCTTATTTGATTATTTACAACATTTACTTTTTTCATTATTATTTTAAATTACGGTTCTAAATTTTATATATTTTAAATATTAATTATTAAATATCGATATAAACACGCACATACGCACAGAGAGAGAGAGAGACACGCACATAACTTCTACGTAATTAAACCTAATATATTTATAAATAATTTAAAAATAATATGTGTGTGTGTGTGTGTGTGTGTGTGTGTGTGTGTGTGTGTGTGTGTGTGTGTGTGTGTGTGTGTGTGTGTGTGTGTGTGTGTGTGTGTGTGTGTGCGTGTGCGCGGGCGTGTGTGTGATCTTTGTGCCACTGAATAGTGGCACAAATTAGTTTGTGCATCGTTTACATGTGGTCAAAAAAGATTGCAAAAGTGACAAAAATAAAAATATAGTCACTTCATTTTTGTGTCACTTTTGCACCACAAAAAAGAATGTCATTTTCTTACAGAAATACATATGAAAAAACATTTTAAAAGGTCACTTGTTTGACTCTAATTTGACTCTAA
The DNA here is from genome assembly GCA_019776745.2 of Taxus chinensis. NCBI lineage: Eukaryota > Viridiplantae > Streptophyta > Pinopsida > Cupressales > Taxaceae > Taxus > Taxus chinensis. Next base: position 700,658,468 of record CM034154.1, on the reverse strand, counting down.
AAGTGATGTTTTTTTGCACTTTATGTAGTTGCGTTAGTATTGTAAACATAGTTTAAGGAAAAAGGAACCAGTACCACTGCAAGAGAACTAGGCATTCTTCTAGATCAAAACGAATATTGATATATGGGAACATATTGTCAATTCAACAAGTGTAGTGGGAATGGATTCACCATAACATTAATTAAGAATACATGTTATCCATAATTGTGAACAATTCAACACAATTGCTCACAACGAGATTAGTCCTAGCATATCTTTATTGATCTTTGCAATATCATGTCAATAACCTAGGTGTACACTTTATTCAACACAAATATAGCATGGGCCTCCACTTTCCCTTTTGTTTGTCTCCTTGGATTGATTAAGTTTTATCGAGAAAGTACAAATTAGAATAATGGGATTTGGTCCACACCATGTTTTAATGGGTGTTGGCCACCTCATTGAACCCCACGTTTGGAGTCACTTCACTTGATTATTGTCACATTATCAGAGAGAGTAAAACATTCACCATTACCACTAGACATCATTCTTGGCTTTAGTATATTTGACATAGATTTAGGAAATGTCTACACCAGAGTACGTCATCACTGCCACTAATGAATAATAACTCTTCAAATTATGTAGTCTTTTGGGCACATTTTATTTGATCCACTATATCAAACTGTTAGAGTAGGTATTTACCTTAGCTCATGTTCACCAAGGTACATTATTTACCTTTATTGTATTTATCCTCACCCACTTATGTGTGTGGATATTTCTTTTTATTTATTTAGATATTAGGAGATATTATCTAGTTGTTAGGTATATTTCTTTCCTTGATCTATGGTAGTGACTAGTTCTTTCCTAGATATATGGTATTGACTAGATCCTTGATGTCTAGTTCTCTCATAAATCTATGGACTTGAATAGTTCTTTGATGACTAGATCTTTCCATGATTTATGGCTTGATCTATGACCTTGACTAGTTCTTAGATTGTTATTCCTTGCCTATATAAGCAAGGCCCATTCTCATTGTATTTCATTGAGTTCCATAATAATATATGATATTGTTGCTCATTTGTTTGCAAAGGTTTATGTAAAGTTATTATGGCGAATTGCTTTCATCTTATTGATTGTGATGTTTGATTAGCATCTGTGTTCTTGGCTTGGCAGGATCTGGTTATCGTTCCTTTTACAAACTACAACCTCTATGTAAGCAGTGAAGTCAAGATTGGGTGTAACATCCTTACATTTCCTCCAGCCTCCTATGGAATCTCACTTATTTAGATTAAACCCGATGGTCCTGTGGACACATATTTCTACATTATGAATGGTCTCAGCATTGTATTTTTCTACATTCTTCCCCCATAAGCAAAAACACTTGTATGGGTCTTGGGTATAAGTGACAACACACCCACGTATAAATAAATCTTTATGGTTCAATTTTTCTCTCAAACGGTAAGTAATCTAGAGAAGTTATTTTTGCCCAAATGAGTACATTACAAATTTACATCATGCGGCAAATATTTACTTGAAACCGACTTCTAATTTAGAAGATATGTAATTAACTTACTTCTTGAGTAAACTTAATGAAAATAAGTTGATATAATGAATATTTTAAACTACAATATAACTCATAAATTTTGTAGCCCTAAATTTTATGAAAGCTTAAACCATAGAAAAAAATTATGATAAAAATGTTATTTTTCACTTCTCCTTATATGTGTTGCTTCCTTTTTTAGTGGGCGATACATATAGAACTAAAGTAGTGGGCGATACCTCTTTTTTATATGGATCAGGCCCTCAACTCCCTTTGTTCTTTTACTAGAAACATATTCCTTGTTTCTATTGCACATATATTCATCTTTAAACAATCACGTCTTTTGCGAAGCAATTTTTTCATATAGGGAAGTTGAATATAAAATGATATAAAAAGAGCGGGTCTTTTTCTTATCTTTTTGACAAATTTTAACAAAAGAGCAGGACCTCGATCTGATATCAAATCAGTAAAATATATTTATTTTACTTGACATATATAACGAAAAAAAATTCACAAGATTTCTCAAACTTCTTTGTTGATGCACTTGTAAAGGCTATTAATCCTACACCACTCCAAATTTTAATGTATTTTAATTCTTATTGTTGCATACTCATACAAACTATATGCAACAGATACTCTAATCTCAAAACTCACACAAACTCTTCTACCCTCATGAAAAAAAAAATTGATCATACAACAAAACAAGATATAAAACTTGTTATATTTGTATTAGTAAATAAATCAAATATAATCAACATTTTTTTCATGAAGTGATTAAAAAGTTCAATGGATTGCCCCTTAAATATTGAGTACCAAAGTATTTATTTTGTTTATATAATAAATCAATGTTATTTAGAAATTATATGTTTAATCCCAGATGGTAAAATTCAAAATTACTCTTCGCCTTCTTACTCTTCTGATTTGCATGCAATTCTTATACCTTCAAACTAATTTAGCACTTCAACATACTTCTATACCACCATTTTTTTAAAAAAATAGGTGAACTATTTTATTTCTTAAAATATAACCCCTTAAACAGAAACATTAGACACCATTATTCAAGATGAAGTTTTTGTCCTTCGAAAGGAGATAAGATTGTGATTTCCTTTCAAAGTTTTCAGTTTTTTATTTTTGTGGCATGTGGCCATTATTATCCACTTTCGACTTCAAACATACCTTGAATGTATTCTATTATTTTGTACATTAGTTTTCGTACAAATGATGTTATGGTAGTTTCAAGGTATTCCTCAAACGTAGCAATACTCTTATCAAGTCCTATGTTGTGTTTTATTTCAATTGTCATGTTATTTGTCGTTGATTCAATAGTATCATTATTTTATTTTAATTTGTAGATTTGAAATATAATTTTTTTATATAAATTATATTAACATTTTAAAATATATGTTAATAAATATTAATATTATTTCAGATTACAGTTTTTTTATTTTTATCAATATTATAATATTACTATTAATATATGTAATTTGATGGAAAACAAAAAAAAAGAAATTACACTAAAAAATTGTTTGATGGATATAGGTGGTCACCAAATTTAGAGCTTTATGTTATATTCTTTATCTTAGTCATATGTATTATCAATTTAATTATGGTAATCTCAACCTAATAAATTTAGATATGTAATTGAAGACAAATAGAACTAGGTGGTTTGGTCTTTTGTGATATGAAGTTTTCCTTTGATTTTGTATGGCAATCTGTAGTTGTTTTTGCTTGTAGGAATGTCACACTTTGGACCTTGTAGAAATCTCTCTATTAACATGCATGCCCGCCTTATTTTCATTTATTGTATTAAAGTTAAATTTTGTATCGACGAGTATGATTACCAAGTGAGGAGGAGGTCATTTTCATTTTTAAATTGGAGATGACTCAAGTATGTAAAGCTTGTCTTGTAGAAGGGGCTCCGGTTAGTTCAAACGATCTTGTAGTTGAGATTTTGTTGGTAAGTAGCCTATGGACTCTTTGTCTCAACTTTAGGAGCAAGAAATTTAAGTTTTGTTGGAGGTGCCAACCATAACTCAAAGCAATATTGTCCCTCTAGGTTCATGACTCTCTTCCAATATTATCCTTTTGAGGATCATATTTTGATATCTTTTAATTAAGGGCGGATTGAGGTCAAAATCTAAGAAGAACTATATTTATAAAAAAAAAATGAGTTGAATAGTAAGATGGTTTTTTCCAAACATATGACTAAGACTAAGCAAAGGTTTGAGTTAGTTCATAAATGGATTGCATTAATTATTATATTCATTTGTTATGAAATGTTGTACTTGATTTCTTGTATTGTCTAACATGTTTTGTTATCTTCACTCTTTTTCTTTCAATTAAACTAGGGCCCAATAAATTTCATTGTTTATTTATCATAAATAAATAAATAAAATTTAATTAATTACATTTTAGATAGGTTATAACTACAACTAAGTTATAATCTTCCATACCATATATAAAATCATTTAGATTATTGAATACATATTTATCATGCAAAATCACTATAAATAATTATTAGCCTAGTTTTTTACTTTTTGTGCACTCTCTTAAGCTATATGCATAAAAAAACCCTAACACGCCTCTAAGCATGTAGAACTCTGTCTACATTAGCATTTCCACTCATACTTGCACTGAGCATCTCACCCAAAGCATAATAAAGCATCACAAGATCCCTTTTTATAGGAGAGTGACGTGAGAACTATATATAGTATGACATTTTGATAAGAAAGTATAAATAAAATCCTAGTTTTGATGTACACACACAAAAAATACACAAATATACTTCCAGGCACAATATTGAACATAATTCTCACCTAAAATATACAAAGAGTAACTCGATCTTCAGAAAAACATTAATATTCACAAATTCATGTTATAATTTACATCAATATCTATATGTTGCAACACAAAAAATGAATACATCTATGAACTGAAACACTTATATAGTAATTTTCATCTATTTACACTCAAACATCCATGAAACCCTTAAAATTATAGGTTTTTTACAAACCCTCATGGCCTAAAAGTTACAAGGATATACAAGAGTTTTTTAAGCTTACAAATATAATAAAATCCAAAAGATATCTCTACAAGTAAAAATAAAGGGTTGATTTATAGAATTCGTATGTCAACCTGAATCTACTAGTTGGCACCTGAATGTTCCTTTAATTCCTTTTCTAGATCCTTTTAAGTTGTGTAGTTATTGCTAAGTTGACACACATATCTTGACATCCATAATCTTCCTTGCATCCTTAGGTCAGTCATGCAATCTTAGATCATTTGTGTCTAGGCTCATTTCTTGTGTGCCACGTGTCCTTCCTAAAGTAACATGTTTATCTCATAAATATCCAGAATATTATTTCACAACCAACTAGAGTTACTTTATATTGTAGCAAATTCATGTGAACATGCAAAAATCATTCCCATGGCTTGGTTATCTACCCAAAAAGGCCTTTTTCTCCTTATCAACAATAACATTTAAAATGAACTCAAGGTTTTTTCGTCCCTTGAGTAAAACATGTGTTATTATTGAAAATGTTTATTTTTCAAATTAAAAATGTATGTTATTATATTCGATATGTACTTTTTTCAAAGATTATCTTCAAAAATTTAGATAAAATCAACTTAAAAACAATAATATGTATATAACAAGCACTGCATAATTATATGAAGGATAAATGGAATTCAAACAATTTAAAGTTTCAGGCTCTCCTTTTTAGGAGCAAGAGATGGAGGGATATTATTCCCAAGCCAAATTCCATCAAAAGAGGTGATTGCATTTTTGTTAGGATTGTGCATGAATCACCATTGACGGAGGCTCTTATTGGTCATTATGGCATGAGGGGAATTCTTACGTCCATTCTCTCATGTATTGAAAACTATAGTTATGGAACCTTCTTTGCTAAGGAGAGAAAACATAGTAGTTGTCATGTTTCTGGTAGGAAGTAGATGAGGGTAGTAGATTGCATGTGCAGTCATCTTCTTGCATCATCATCAAAAAATGCAAATTTCTAAAATAAATTGTGTACGAGAGGCCTTATAAAGAATATAAAAATATCAAATATAATGATCCCATTTTGTCTCTATTTTTTCCTTTTCATGGAAAGATAGAAAGGTTACCCTGACGGGGGTTAGAGTAGAGGTTTAAGGGGAAAGTTTGGCCAAATTTTATAGAATGAACATGGGGGGCTTGAACACTTTTTGGAACACCCATGTGTTATGATCATCCAAAAATGAGTTCAGATGAGGAATAATTATTGATCGAATTTTCTTTGTCCCTGTCCATATTAGTGAGCAAGATAACAAAGAAATCAAACAACCTCAAATATATAAGTGTTTAAGGTACCTTAAGAGAAGATGGTGACAAATGGACAAGCACAAAGTGAATGTCCTCACTGCGAGCTAGATAGACCTGTGAAACAGAGGAAACTAAGAGAAAATGGATTAGATGGTAAATACAAGGGCTGCCCGAGGAAGTCGGTTCTAGGAAGTGTTACCTTCCTTTCATGGATGTCAACCCTTGTTAGATAAGATAAAATGATATAAATGAAAGATATATAGATAACATACAAAAATTGATAAATAACTGAACATAAAAATGTTGATGTATCAAGAAGATATTGATCCGATCAAAGATACTTGTCAAGAAAACCAAACTAAGAGAACCACAAGAGCATGAGGATGATATTATGGTGATACAACTGGCATCACAAGGGCATTGTGGTGATATGATGAAAAGTCGGGAGCTATAATATCATAGGTATGTTATGACTTCTAACTTGTCTGAAAGAGGGGGGGAAGGCTTGTATTTATAGCCTAAAGATGGGGTTAATTTAGGGGCTATCGGGTAATCTTGGTTTGAAAAAATAACCTTGATTAGGTGAGAGGGGGAACATGATTTGAATGATTAGGTGCAATAATGGATTTCAGTTGGATTAATTTATATTATTTAATTCGTGATTGGGGTGCATGATTTGAATGATTTTAGAGTATTTATTTATTAGGTGGGGTGATATAAATTAGTTTGGAATATGTAATTATCAATTGCATATTGGCATATAACGAGGTTTAGGGATTTAACGGGGATCAATTAACCAATTAAAATTGATTAATGGAATATGTATTTTTGGTGGGAAATGGGATTTATTCAAATTTAGGGGGGAAAAGGGATTCAAATGGGTAAACCTAATGGATGAGAGCAAACACAGGGTGAAGGAGAGGAACGATACCAAAAATTGGTGTCTACATTTATCCTTTTTTGTTGAGTGGTTTGCGTTGGGCAAGCCACGAGACAAAAATGATGAAGTATTATGATTGATTAAGTGTTCCCCCTCAAACTTGGGATCGAAAACATAAAGGAATTCAATCACGAGTTTGAAAGAGATAGATGTTAAAGGTCAGGTGGGTAAAGAAAAATGGGTAAAATGATAATGCGAGGAAAGATGCCCCAAGCAAAAATGATCACAAGAGCTATAAAAACTATGGTAGTGTTTCCGATATCATGTGGGTAGGAATCATAGCACCCCTGAATGTCTGCAACTCGATGGGTTGAGACTCTCAGTGCGATTGCATAACATGGAGCTTTTCCCAAGTGTGGGACCTTGCAAAATCGGAAAAGCTCTCCGAATGAAGGCCGGTTCCTATTCCTCTGTTCAGATGCACACGTAAAAAATGCAGAGGGTTTACTCGAAACCTAAACTAACTTGCCAAGGAGACAGGGTAAGAAGATGCATAAAAATAAACCTAAACTAACAGAGGTGATGCACCGAGGAATGAAGAACACCTGTCTTGCCAATAAACACAAACCATCAAAATGCAATGCAAGATCATGCACAGATAACAAAATTTGCAGTGAAAGATCAGGAGGATGCAAATGAACACAGAGAGGGTTGAGAATCATCCACAGACATGCATTATTTTCTTCAAAGATTGATACAATACACTACAAAATGCCAAGAGGCAAAGTTGCATTACAGTTTTAGATGGGAGGTTTGAACTCCACAAATTCACCTGCCAAAGAGAAGAAGGGAGGGGCAAAAACAAGAATGTCCAACCTTTAGAAAGAAGCCCCTCCTTACAATTTATAGGAAGAATGAGAGAGGGAAGAGAGAGAGGAATTCCAAACCTACCCCAACCACCTCCAGATTGCATTTAATTCATCTCATTATGACGGTAGGTGAGAACCCTAGCAAACTTAAAAAGTGGCGAACTGTATTTTGCATTTTTAAGAACTTGTTCCCACCCAATTAAAGATATCCAGTCGTAGTTGGATAGAGGACCTCGTAAGCTTTCCAAAAATTCCAACCTTGCGTTAATCCGAGCTCCCTGTGAAAAGTTATGGCCATCTGAATATCTGGGTCAGGGTCTGCTTCCTGTCAGCGCTCAGAATGTTGCGCCTCCTGAAGGTGCGCCATAGGCGCATCCATCCTTATGTCGACATACCCTTATGTGCACCAAGGTGTGAATTTTTTCATGTCGACATTCTGTGTCATGCGCCCTTTACGTGCGCCAAGGCACATGACTTCTGCCATGTCGACACTCCATTTTACCTGTCACCTTGGTGCATCCATTTTCGTGTCACATCCATTTTCGTGTCGACACTCTTTTGTGTGCCCTTTACCTGCGCCTTGGTGCATCCATTTTCGTGTCGACATTCCTTGCTGAGTGCCTTGGGCTCCATTGGTGACATTTACCTGCGCAATAAATTCTGTCATGCGGGGGCTTTGATTTTCTCTGATTTCTTTGATTTTATTCTTCTGCTGGCCTATATCTACCCGGGGGGAAAGATATATACAACAATTTGGCGACTCAAAGGGATCACCTGCCTGCTAGGTAGAAGATCAGTGGCCTTTTAGCAATCCATTGGGTATGGAGTCATAAGCAATAACCTGAAACCAACCTGATATTTGATCCCGAGCCTGATACTGCAACTCCTTCTCTGACAGCACGATGAACTGTAGAAATTCAACCTGAGAGCAACAAAACCTGTGCCGGAGCACTTAGGGAAATTGAAACCTAACTACAACAAGACAATGTGCATAAGCACTTAGAGGAATTGAAAACTAGGCTAATATTTACAAGGGTAAACCTTTTCCTTTTAGTAGCAATGTTTAAGATAGATTCCGTTAACCGGAATCGGGAGTTCTTCTCCATCCAATGTAGACAATTGGAAGGCATTACTACTTTTACATCCCGTGACCATGTAGGGGCCACTCCAAATGGCATCAAACTTGGAATGCCTTCCTGGTTTTTCCCGATCTGCATCCCATTTCAGAACTAGGTCCCCTTCCTGGAAGGTCCTTGCTCTTGCCTTCTTATCAAACCACCTTTTTACTAAGGCCTGATCCTTTTCAATCATCTGAACTGCATGTTCTCTGATTTCTTCCAATTCCATCAACTCTGCATACCTGGCCTCCATTGGTTCAAACTCAGACAACTCCAACTGCTTCATGAGCTCCAATGCTGGCAATTCTAATGATATAGGCAATACTGCCTCTTTCCCATAGACCAACTTGTAGGGAGAATTACCAGTAGATCTCTTTGGCGTTATCCTGTCAGCCCATAATGCTGATTTTAGCTTGGTATGCCATGTCCTTTGGTTTTCATCCAGAGTCCTTCTGATGATTCTTAGCAAATTCTTGTTCGTGGACTCTGCCTGTCCATTACCCTGGGGGTAATAGTTGGAAGAGGTGCTCAAGTAGATTCCATTCTGGACAGCCCATTCTGTAATCTTGGAACCTATGAATGCCAATGCATTATCTGATATGATAGTGGCTGGCACACCGAACCTGGTCACTATCCCTTCATAAAAGTCTAGTATGTTAGACTCATTTGCCTCTTTGAGCGCTACTGCTTCGGTCCACTTGGTGAAATAGTCCATTGCCGTGAGAATCCACTTGTGGCCTTGGCTTGAGTTTGGGTTGATGACCCCGATGAAGTCCAATCCCCATTGCATAAATGGTTGGTCAACCAAAATTGGGTGCAATGGAAGTGCTGCTAGTCTTTCTTTTCCTGTGAAGAGTGCACATTTCTTGCACTTTCTTATCCATGTATAGCAGTCACTGAACACTGTGGGCCAATAATACCCTGCCTTCATTATCTTGAGAGCTGTTACTCGTGGGGCGAAATGTCCTCCAGAATCTCCATCGTGAAAATCTTGTAACACCCTCTCAATTTGACCCGTCCCAATGCACCTCAATAGAACTCCATTGATGTCCTTTTTAAACAAAACACCATCAACAAGCACATATGGAATGGCTTGTAATCTGAAGTATCTCCTTTTTGCTTTGCTCAATTCTGGAGGGCATAGGCCTGTCTGTAGGAAGTGTATCATATTCTGAGTCCAACAAGGAGTGGGCACATCATCATTTTCCTGTTCTTGACCATCCTGTAGTACCAAGACAGTCTCTTTTTCATCACCTGCTTCAACTTTTGACTCAAAGCTAGTTGTTCACATAGTCCTTTTCCACGTACTAGCTTAGTGACCTTAATTTCGATGTCATATTCCATGACACGAGTGATCCATCCTGCACGTTTCTCATTCAGATCCTTGTTTAGAAGGAAGTCCTTGACTCCCGCATGAGAGACCAATAATTGGATCTTATTGTTTGAGACTAGGTGCTTGAATTTCTTTAAACTCCTGATCACTGCAAGGACATGCTTTTCAATGAAAGAGTACCTAGTTTTGTATTCCTCCAAGCCTTGACTAAAGAAAGCAACTGGTTGTTCTAATCCCTCTTTGTTTTGTTGGACCAGGATTGCAGAAATTGTGTCTCCACCACCGAAGGCATATAACATGAAATCCTTGGAGAAGTCTGGATTGACGAGAGTCGGAGCTTGAGATATAGCCTCTTTTATTGCCTCAAAACTTGCCTTGCCTTCAGATGTCCACTTAAATGCCATGCTCTTCTTCAACATCAGTGTTATTGGCTTTACGAGAGCTGCAAAGTTTGGAACAAACCTGCGGACAAAATTGATCCTTCCCAAGAAGCTTTGAAGAGCCTTCTTATGACTTGGCAATGGCAACGCTCGAATTGCTTCAACTCTTTCTGGGTCAATCGTCAATCCCTCCTTTGAAACAATATGGCCTAGAAGTTTTCCCTTCGTGAGCCAAGAATATGCATTTTTTGGGATTCAATGATACCCCAAATCTTCTACACCTCTGAAATACCTGCCTCAAATGAAAGAGGTGATCCACTGCATTTTTGGAGAATACAGTGATGTCATCAAGATATATCAAAACTATTTTATTGATCAACCCCTTGAATGCCATATCCATTGCCCTTTGGAAAGTGGCTCCAGCATTTGATAGCCCAAATGGCATCTTCTTGTAGGCATAGGTGCCCCATTTGGTGGTGAAAGCCGTCTTGAACTGGTCATCTTCTTTCACCATTACCTGATTATACCCTGAGTAGCCATCTAGGAGAGAGAATCTCTCCGAACCGGATACCACTTGCAATATTTGTTCCATTGAAGGAAGTGGGTAATGGTCTTTAAGAGATGCCCTGTTGAGGTCTCGAAAGTCCACACACAACCTGATTTCTCCGCTCTTCTTTCTGACCGGAACCAAGTTTGCAACCCAGCTTGAGTGCTTGATCGGAAATATAATGCTTGCCTCTATTAGCTTGTTTAGCTCTTTCTTCATTAGAGGCTCAATGTGAGGGTTGACTGGTCTCTGCTTCTGCCTGATGGGCTTAGCATCTGGATCCAATTCTATGGTATGTTGTGCCAACTTCGGATTGAATCCTCTCAAGTCTTCATAGCTCCAAGCGAAGACATCTGGAAATTCTTGGCAAAGTTGTATGAAATCTGATTTCTCCTGTTCAGTGGCCACTTTGCCAATTTGAAGTGTTTTGCCTTCCCCAACCGGAATTGGCTCTGAATCTTCTCTCTTGACCTGTATGTTAGCCTTTTCCTTACGGAACTGGTCGTTAGGGTTGAAGATAGACTCCAATGTTACTAAACCCTTGGGAAGCTTGTTTGTCCGCAAGCTGCACTACTTGATCCCCATACTGCTGCTCTAATCTGTCTTGATTCCTAGCTGAGAATTCAGCCTCTTCTTGTAAGAAATTGACGATCTGTTGATCGTTCTCAAACACCTGCCAGCTTGTGTTATTATCTGGAACTGCTGGCCTCACAATCACATGGATATGTGGCTGCGTTTTTTCCCTTTTGATGTTGTCAACCACATCAAACATTGCTCCAACTGCTGCGAGCCTATCCACGGCTTCATTTTTCTTCCTGGGTATGGACATGATGTTGAAAGCTTCGAAATCCTCAATGAGGTCCCATACCCTGTTCTTGTAGTTCTTCAGCAGGTCATTCTTTGTAGCATGTTGTCCCCTGACTTGATTGACGATCAGCTCGCTATCCCCGAACACCTGCAAGTTCTTTATGCCCTTTTTCGTGGCCCAATGAAGTCCATGAATCAAGGCCTCATATTCAGCTGTGTTGTTTGAACAGGAAAACTGGAAACGGAAAGCTGAATAATATTTGATGCCTTGAGGTGAAACAAGCATAGCTCCTCCTCCTGCACCTTGCCTACTCCTTGATCCATCGAAAAATAATTGCCATACCTCATTGTCATCCTTATGGTCTATTTTTGTGATGCTAGGAATAGGTTGGTTTTCTTCATGTATACAATAGACTCCTAGCTCAGATTCTTCTATTTCTTGGTAGGGATCAAAAGCATGTACCTTGCTTGCCCATTCATCAAGAGTCAAATCTGGGATGCTTCCAACTTTGGTGTCAGCTTCATCTGTGCTTGGATAATCTTCTTGGTCAAAAGCTGAACAGTTGGCATTGATTTGGCTTGGAGTATGAGGCTCAATATGAAAGTTTGCAATTGGTTCGGATCTGATTGTGACCTTAGTACCATATCTTGTTCTGAACAACATGTGTGACCAGTCAGCAGATAAGTAGCCTCCAATTCTAGCTGTGAAATCCCTTGATAAGCATAGGGCAAAGAGTGGTGGCAAATCTATCACTGACACATCTTGCAAAACGGTAACATTGGGGCATGCATGCAAGGTAAGATTCAAACCTTTAATCACTCCCACCGTTTCTACTGTTGTCCCATCCAATTGCACTACCCCCTTTGATATGACTTCATATTGGAGACCCAGCTGATCAGCTATTTGCTTGGGCATGACAGAACTACTTGCCCCAGAATCAATCATGCAATTGTGTACTAATTTATCCCCGATGATTAATGAAACATAGAATGGAGGGGGTTTCAAAACTTTACCTTGTTGTCCTCCATGATTCCCTTCAGGCTGAGCAGCATTTGTGAGGACCTTCTCTTGCATATGGGCCTGCTGGTTCGAAGTTGACCAATTCTTCATGGCAGCTTGTAGAAGATCTCTTTGGCCTGGGATGGATAAAGATTCCCACATTGATATATTCACATTTGTCTTCTTCATTTGATCAATGATGCTAAATGGGGATGAAAGATCTCTTTGTTGTCCTTTGGCATGTACATTCCTTTCTTGTGCATGGGCAGCAACAGCTGGCATTTGAGCTGGCTTAGAAGGTGGTTTGGGCTGTCCTTGCATGTTTGGAACTGTATTTTGCTTACCAACACCTTGTGGAGTGATGGAAGGTTGTAGATCACTTGGAGCCAATGACTGCCCTTCACCAATATTCCTCTTCTTTGATCTTGTGTTAGCTGCTACACTCTGAGAAATTGTTTGATTCATGCCACAAAAATCCTCAGCTTGCCAATTCGCAAGTGCGGTATCATTTGGAGCTATGTTTTGTTGAGATGTCCCTTGTTGCTGATTTGCTTCTTGACTCACTTCACCCTCTATGCCAGTAGTTGTCACCATCAAGGCTTGGTTCAAAGCACCATTGAAGCACATAGATTGGTTGTGAGGTTCATTGCATGGGAAACACCAATCATACTCTTGAGCTATGTTGTTTTGGACTGGCACTAATGCTTTAGAAGCAGATGCAACATTGGGGTTATAGGGCTGAAATGGTCTATTGGTGGGAGGCCTTACTTGGCTTTGATTTGTAGCTGGATTGGGTGGCCTATTGGGCTGGTATGGTGGCCTAGCCTGGTACTGTGCTTGAGGCTGATACGGTCTAGCACTTTGAGCTTGCTGTCTTTTGATAGTCACCAGCTCATTTCCAAGGTTCTGCAACTGTTTCATAACCTCTTGGAGTTCATTTGAAGCACTAGAGGATGAAGTAGAAGTTTCATTTGAACTTTGATTTCTAGGAGTGGGAATAGGAGCCAAAGTGGGTGCTTGACTAGTGCTTGGATTTTCTAAGTTTGGATACAAGGGCATGGGAGGCCTAGGAGCCAGCTTACCAGCTTGAATAAGATAGTTTTCAGCCCTAATGGCAATGCTATAAGCAGCAGGTAAGGTTGTGCCTCCCATAGATTGAATTAACATAGAAATATCAGAATTCAAAGCTTTAAGATAATATAGAAAAGCACCTTCAGCTGTTGGCCTAACGGCCACTGGAATCCTATCCCAAGACCTTTGAAATCTGAAGTTGAAGTCAGTCAGCTGCTCATTGGGAGCTCTCTTGATAGTTGTCAATTGTTCTAGTAGAGACAAATTGTCTCCCTTTTCTCCAAACTGCTCATGGAGGACTATGCATAACTGATTCCAATTTTGGATAGAACCAGCTGCAAGGCTCCTAAACCATTGCAATGCCTTCCCTTTGAACGAAGATGCCAGCAATTTGACAGCAACATCCATTTCATTTATCTCATGGATTGCACAAATGTTGGCAATGTCTTTCACATGATCACCAGGAGTGGTATGATTTTCTCCAGTGAAAAATGGAATGTTCTTCAATGCTGCAATTGGAACTGGATTCTGTGCATTGAGGGCAAGTGGGCTGCTGCCAGTGAAATTGACAAAGGGATTCGGTGGTTGCGCCATTCTGATTGGCCTGAGAACCCTTGTTGATTGGATGAAAGGTCTACCAGGTGGAGGTGTAGACAAAGTCCTGTTAGGTGGAGAAGGTGATCTTTGTGGTCTTCTTCCTCTCCTTCCTCTTCCTGGTGATAGTTGTAAGTGGAAAAATAAACCCTCTTCTCGAGTATCAGACCTGGTTCGAATTCTTCTCATGTACCTGGGCAACCTGTGCTGCTATGCCACTGAATTCTACCCCTTCGGAGTCGCCAGATGTGTTAGATAATGAGCCTCAAAATGCTAGATCTGCCAAGTTACACACCAAACCTGACAATATTAAAAATAGAATTTAAAACTTGAAGGACCCAGAAGATACAACTCTTCAATTTGGTTATGGGGGTATTGTTGTGCAGCTACTAATCTCCGAAAGGTACAGGTGAAAACTCAGGTCATGCAAGGCAACTGGGAAAACCCGAAATACCAAAAACCATGAAATTTTGAAAGTCAAAATCTCAAAAATCTAAGAATACCCTTTTGAATATTATCCCCTGATCTATCAACTGGTGAAATTTTGACTTGTTTTGAGCAAGTTAAGCCCTTGAAAATCGATTTCAAAGTTCAGCCTGGAAGGTGAAAAATCTGAAATTGTAAAACCTGTAATTTTTTAGTCCAAATTTCTTGAAAATTCCTTCAAATCTTGTGGAATGACCTCTTGGTCCCACCGGGTGTGCCAAAACTATTGATGTCGAATCACAACACCCCTGAATGTCTGCAACTCGATGGGTTGAGACTCTCAGTGCGATTGCATAACATGGAGCTTTTCCCAAGTGTGGGACCTTGCGAAATCGGAAAAGCTCTCTGGATGAAGGCCGGTTCCTATTCCTCTGTTCAGATGCACACGTAAAAAATGCAGAGGGTTTACTCGAAACCTAAACTAACTTTCCAAGGAGACAGGGTAAGAAGATGCATAAAAATAAACCTAAACTAACAGAGGTGATGCACCGAGGAATGAAGAACACCTGTCTTGCCAATAAACACAAACCATCAAAATGCAATGCAAGATCATGCACAGATAACAAAAATTGCAGTGAAAGATCAGGAGGATGCAAATGAACATAGAGAGGGTTGAGAATCATCCACAGACATGCATTATTTGCTTCAAAGATTGATACAATACACTACAAAATGCCAAGAGGCAAAGTTGCATTACAGTTTTAGATGGGAGGTTTGAACTCCACAAATTCACCTGCCAAAGAGAAGAAGGGAGGGGCAAAACAAGAATGTCCAACCTTTAGAAAGAAGCCCCTCCTTACAATTTATAGGAAGAATGAGAGAGGGAAGAGAGAGAGGAATTCCAAATCTACCCCAACCACCTCCAGATTGCATTTAATTCATCTCATTATGACGTGGTAGGTGAGAACCCTAGCAAACTTAAAAAGTGGTGAAATGTATTTTGCATTTTTAAGAACTTGTTCCCACCCAATTAAAGATATCCAATCATAGTTGGATAGAGGACCTCGTAAGCTTTCCGAAAAGTCCAACCTTGCGTTAATCCGAGCTCCCTGTGAAAAGTTATGGCCATCTGAATATCTGGGTCAGGGTCTGCTTCCTGTCAGCGCTCAAAATGTTGCGCCTCCTGAAGGTGCGCCATAGGCACATCCATCCTTATGTCGACATACCCTTACATGCACCAAGGCATGAATTTTTCATGTCAACATTCTGTGTCATGCGCCCTTTACGTGCGCCAAGGGCGCGACTTTGCCATGTCGACATCGTGCACCCTTTACCTACACCTTCAGCTGTTGGTGACGCAATAAAAAATCGGGCTCTGAGTTTCTTTGATTTCCATATTCTTTTATTTGTCTATATCTACCCGGAGGGGAGATATTTACAACAGTATGGTCACAAAGGAGGACATTGAGAGAAGATTGGAGAGAATTGGGAGATAAAATGCCCCATGGGGGGCAAATAGGATTTTGAATACATGTTTCATAAGAAGGATCTCCACTGAAAGTGGATGATTAGACGAATAAAAGATCAAACATTTCATATTCTTCGGCAAATAGGGAAAGAACTCAATTTACATTTGGGAAGAAAAAAGTAGAGAAGAAAATTGTGGAAGAGAAAAAAAATTGATAGGTTATGACCATTATGGTATCCTCTAAGACGAAAATGTCATGGGAAGATATGATGAGGGATATAAGTGATGATCGCCCCCATGAGAGGGGTGATTAGAATAGAAGAAACGACACCACTCCCGAAAGGAAGAGCGGGCAACTGTATAGAGAGAAGGATGAGGATGGGATGTAGTAGAAGTTGGTGTCTGCAAACAAGGAAGAGTTTTAATTGGCCATGAATGTGAAGGAAAGAGAGAAAAAGAAAAAAAAGTAATGGCCAGGATTAGTGGTTGATAATGGGTAGTTGAAAAAATGAGGAAAGAAAAGTCAAAGGTGAATAAGACAAGGATATGGAATAACGTGGACATGGTGGAGGAGGAGAAAAAGGAAGGAAAGGGGAGGAAGAGAATAATAGAGAATGACAATAGGAGAAGAAGGGAAGGAGGAAGAATGAACAAGAAGAAGAATATATAAGAAGAGAGAAGATATCAAAGTAGAGGGTGAAAGCATAAAAGAGGGATAGAGATGTGCAATATGAAGGTAGTGGAAAATATATATGGAGGACGGTGATGAAGATGAAGGGGAGAGAAATGATGGAAACATGGATTAGATGAGGAAAATGAAGATCTTAAAGAAGAGAAAAGAGACAATAGAACAAAGAAAAGAAAAAAATGTATAGAAGTAGGAGGTGAGGAATACAAGGGAATAGAGAGGACATGATGGGTTTGGAGAAAAAATAAAATAGCGAAAGATGATAGGAGAAGAAGGTAATGAGGAAGGACAGACAAGAAGGAGAAGATAAGATGCAAAGAGATGAGGGGAATGATGGAGGAGAAGGAAAAAGTGCGTAGTATGAAGGAAGTGAAATTATGGACAGGGGTGAAGAAAATATGTAGAGGGGGTGACGAAACAATGTGGAAGGGTGTTAGAAGAGGAAATGGAGGTGAAGAAAGAGAGAATGGAGGATGGATGAAGCGATGTCATGTAAAGTACGTTAGGGGGAGATCAACAAATTATGGTTAGGCAAAGGATGGCAGGAAAAATGACAAAACTGATAAGGGAAATGGGGGGGTGGCAGGGGCTATGCCAGTTAAGGAATGTTATGGGAAGACCAACAATAATTAGAAGATGAGGATGATGTCTGGTGAAGAGGAAACCAATCATATGGGGATGGAGGAATATAAACAAGGAATGAAAGAAGAAAAAAATGGATAAGATGATAGAAGAAGGGAAGCAAGAAGATGGAAAAAGAAGAAGAGATAAGGATGACGGGAGGAAAAGTGAAGGGAGGAATGACACACAAACAAGTAAAAGTAAAAGGGAAAGAGAAGAGAGAAGATGATAGAGTAGAGGGTGAAAACGGGAGAGAGATGTGCAAAATGAAAATAGTGGAAAACCAAAAAATATATATGTAGAAGATGATAGAGATAAATGATGAAAAAAAGGAGGGAGATGAGTTAGAGGAGGAATGTAAGGAAGATAAAAAGAGATGATAGCGATGAGAAAAATAGGGAAACTGTGGTGGAGGAGGGAGAGGTGGAGAAGAGTAGACAAAGGAAGGGGAAACTGGGACGTAATGATTGAGAGTGGAAAGATAAAAAGGGAATGTACAAGAGTAGATTTTGATTATGAGAAGAGAAATAAAAGTCAAAAGGTGAAGAAGACAAAGGTATGAGATAGAGAAGATGGAGACAGAGGAGGAGAAAAAAAGAACGAAAGACGTCAAAGAGAATAAGAGAGAGGGATGATATGGGAAGAAGGGAATGATGAAGGAAAAATAAGAAGAAGACAAGAAAATGACAGAGCATAGGGTGAAATTATGAAAAGGGAGAGAGATTTAAAATTAATGGAGTGACGAAGGGTGAAGGGGATGAAGGGAGAGAAATGATGGAAAATGAAAGAGACGATAAATATAAGAAAAGAAATGAATTATAGAAGTTAGAGGTGAAGAAAACAAGAATATGTAGAAGAGAATAATAGAGAAGGATGATAGGAGAAGGGAATGAGGAAAGAAAAACAAGAAGACGAGATAAGAGTAGGGGGTAAAATCAGAAAAAAAGGGAGAGAAGGATTGAAAAAGGAAGTAGATGAGGATGATGAATAATTTAAAGAAGACGAAAGAGGATGTAGAATAGAGAAAAAAAGGACACAATGAGGGATCAGGAAGATGTGGAGAATATCGGAGAATAGAAGAGAAACTGGTATAGAATGATTGAAAAGGTGGGGGTGAGAGAGAAAGGTAGGGGATGGTAGTGGGAAGGTGAACATGATAGGGAAAGAAGAGATGATAGAGCGGATACAAGGAGAATATTGAAGGAACCAAGGTATCAGTAGGAAAAAAAACCACATGGAGATGCATGTGGATGGTGGGATGATAAAAAAGATGGGATAACCCTGAAGAGCCAAGTTATCAATGGATAGGTAAGAAGGAAGCGTGAGGGGAAGAAGGAAAGAAGATGATATAGAGGAAGTGAAAAAAAAATGAGGAGTAGAAAGGAGGGGAGAACAACAGAGAAAATGATGTAGAAGGAAGGAAACTGAGAATGGAGATATGCAGTGAAGAGTGAGCAGTACTTGTTATCCAAAATAAGCTCCTTGCTTATTTTTGACTAACTTTCCTTCATTCCTTCCTTCTTTGTGCCTCAGTCATTTTTTTTCACTTTTTAGGCACTCAAAATTATCTGGAAATGGTTTCATCAAATAGAGAATTTTTCTCACCTTTCCAGAAAGGTAAATTTTTCCTTCTAAACTCCTTATATTTTGCAAGTTATGGCTCGGCAGAGTTTTTGAGGGAAATTTTCCCTGGGAAGGCCCGTAACCAATAGGAATGTGCCACGTGGCGGCGGAATGGGGCGGGGGGTTGGTGGAGGTAAGTTAGAGAAAATTGCTAAGGAATGGGTAGGGGGTAAAGAAAACAAATTTCCTGCGGGTTCGCAAAGGAAAAAAAATGATTTGAGGCCTGCGCGAATAAGAACGTGCCATATGGTGGCGGAGATTGGACCGGCGGAGGTGAGTTAGAAAAATTTCCAAAGGGGTCGGCGGGGGCACAAAGAAAATTTTTTACCCAAAAACCCCACAAGCCAATAGGAGGCCACCACGTGTCCACAAGGTCGGTAGGAGTCAAAGGGGCGAAGAAGATTTTGGCTTTTTGCCAAAACAGCTAAGGGCAAAAAGGAAAATCTTGGCCTGAAAGCTCGCCGAGGAGAAGGAAAAGAAATGGTTTGAACCCGCGAGTGAATAGGGTGGTGCCCACATGTCCATGAAGCTGACAGGGGTTTGGGGCATGGAGTAAATTTTGGGTTTTTGCCAAAGTGTTCAAAAGGCAAAAGGGAAAAAATTAGCCTGCAGACCCCGCCATAGAGAAATGGAAATTTTGTTTAAGGCCCACAGACCAACCAGAAGATGCCATGTGTCCTATTCATGGGGGAGGTCAGAGATGTGGGGACAATTTGGAAATTTTTCCAAAGGGTTTAGTGGTGGTCAAAGGAAAAATTTGGAGCGCCTACCTGCAGCGAATAAGGTGGTGACACGTGTCGCGAAGCGGCGGGGCATGGAGCAATTTTGGAAATTTTTCCAAAATTCAAAAAAGTGTGGAATGGTCATTTAAACCTGCAGACTAATGGGAATGCACCACGTGGCAGCGGAGCAATGGCGCACGGAGATTTTTGGGGAATTTTTCCCCAAAATCAAAAAAAGGGAAAAAGTTTAGGTTTCGGCCCACCGGCTGATTTTTGCCCCTGTTTTGCCCTAAATCTTCAGAGAGGCATATCTTTCGATCCAAAGCTCAGTTTTTTCTCGATTTTGGTGTCATTGGAAATTTATTGAATTCCTCTACATGATGGAACCTTCAATTTTGTTTTTTCGTGGAGTTTAGTGAGAGAAAAATGAGAAAACACCTTTGGCATGGGGAAAAGAGTAGAACTGACATTCAACCACCATTTTTAATGTAGTATGGCTTCCATTCTTCTCCAGCATGGTCGAAAATCTTGGGGAATGAAATTTTAAGGGTACCCATGCTATTCTGATGGATTTGGTTGATGGTTGAATCATTCATTTCATTTTTCCCGCATTTCTCTTTCCTGAACTCGGGTTTTAATTGTTAAAAGCCAAATTTGGCTCATTTTTAAAGGATTGGACATTTTTTATGATATGTAGGCTCTCTCCTTCACCCTGGAAAGTGAATATGTGGAGTATCAGACCTTTTGTAGGACTACAACATGTTTTCTACCTCCTTGTTGTTGTAATGCACTATATTCAAAAATGGAAATGATAATACAAGCTCTGTGAATGAATTTTCAATCCTTTTTTGTGTTGTTTGCTCTATCCTGATCCTTCATTACATTTTTAGCAATTTGTGCATGATTTGTGTTACATTTTTTATAATCTGTGTCAATTTGCAAAAGTAGATGTCAACCACTCCTTTGGTGTATCACCTTGTTATTTTAGTTCTATCTTCTTCTCCCTTCTATCTTTGTCTCCTTGGCAAAATTAGAGTAGGATTTTGAGTTTAAACCTCTGTAAATTTCATGTATACATCTGATCAGAGGAGTAGATGAACTAGTGTTTAATCTGGAGAGTTTTTTCCCATTTCTGCAAGTCCCACACTTGGGGAAAAGATTCCATGTTGTGCAATCACACTGGATGCCCATTATCAAACTAGAAATCTAAGAAAACATCCAGGGGTGCTGCTGAATTGCACTAAAAATTTTGGCATACCAGGTGGGACCTTAGGGCTCTTCATCTTCATTACAATAAAGTTGATGTGCATTTGTTGTAAGTTTCTTGCTTAAAAATAAGCCCTAATTTGCATATCTGGCGACTCCAAAGAGATAAAATGAACTGGTTTCAGCAGTCCAAGTCTGAAAATTCATGAGAAGGATCCAAAAAAGGTCAAGGGCCAGAGAAGAGGGATTTTTTTGAGTAGTTATCCCCAGGAAGAAGAGAGAGGGGAAGAAGAATTCAAAGGTCTCCACCTCCACCAAACAGAACTGTATCAACTCCTCCACCTAGTAGACCTTTCACCCAATCAACAAGGGTTCTTAGGCCAATCAGAATGGCACAACACAACCCTTATGTCAACTTCACTAGAAGTAGCCCACTTGCTCTCAATGCACAAAACCCAGTTTCTAGTTACAGCATTGAAGAACATCCCATACTTTACTGGGGAAAATTAGACCACTCATGGTGATCATGTCAAAGACATTGTTAACGTTTGTGCAAATCCATGAGATTGTTGAGATGCAAATTGTTGTCAAATTGTTGGCATCTTCATTCAAAGGGAAATCCTTGCAATGGTTTCAGGATTCTTAGGGCGGGCTCTATCCAAAATTGGAATCAGTTGTGTATAGCTCTCCATGAGCAGTTTGGAGAAAAGGGAGATAATCTGTCTCTATTGGAACAACTGACAACTATCAAGAGAGCTCCCAATGAGAAGCTAATAGACTTCAATTTCATATTTCAAAGGACATGGGATAGAATCCCAGTGGATAGTAAGGCCAACAGCTGAAGGTGCTTTCTTATACTATCTCAAAGCTTTAAATTCTGATATTTCTATGTTAATCCAATCCATGGGAGGTGCAAATATACCTGCAACTTATAGCATTGCCATTAGGGCTGAGAATTGTTTGATCCAAGCTGGTAAACTGGCTCCTAGGCCTCCCATGCCCTTATATCCAAGCTTGGAAAGCCCAAGCACTAGTCAAGTGCCTACTTTAGCTCCTATTCCCACTCCTAGAAATCAGAGTTCAAATGAAACTTCTATACCATCCTCTAGTGCCTCAAATAAACTTCAAGAAGTCATGAAAAAATTACAAAATTTAGGCAATGAGCTAGTTACACTCAAGAGGTAGCAAGCCCAAAGTTTTAGACCTTCTTATTAGTCTCAAACTCAGCCTAATAGGTAACCATATTAGCTTAATATGCCACCCAATCCAGGCTGTAAATCAAAATCAAGTAAGGCTTCTTAGCAATAGACCATTTCAGACCCCATAACCCCTAATGTTGTAGCTACCTCTAAAGCCTTAATGCCAATGCAAAATAATATAGCTCAAGAGTATGATTGGTGTTTCCCATGCAATGAACCTCACAACAAGTTTATGTGCTTCAATGGTGCTTTTAACCAAGCTTTAATGGTGACAACAACTGGCGTAGATAGTGAGGTGAGTCAAGAAACAAACCAACAACAAGGAACATCTCACCAAAATAAAACTCCAAATGAGGCTACACTTGTGAACTGACAGGATGAAGATTTTTGTGGTATGAATCAAACAATTTCTCAAAATGCAGCAGCTAACACACGGTCAAAGAAGAGGAATATTGGTGAAGGGCATTCATTATCTCCAAGTGATTCACAACCTTCCATCACTCCACAAAGTGTTGGCAAACAAAATGTAGTTCCAAATGTGCAAGGACAGCCCAAGCCACATTCTAGACCAGCTCAAATGCCAACCGTTGCATCCCATGTACAAGAAAAGACTGTGCAAGCTAAGGGGCAGCAAAGAGATTTTTCATCCCCCATTTTAACATCATTGAAAAAAATGAAGAAGACAAACATGAATATATCTATGTGGGAATCACTATCCATCCCAGGCCAAAGAGTTTTACTACAAGCTGCCATAAAGAATTGGTCAACTTCAAATCAGCAAGCTCATAATGCAAGAGAAGGTACTCACAAATGTTTCTCAGCCTGAGGGGAAGCTTGGAGGACAGCAAGGTAAAGTTTTGAAGCCCCCTCCATTCTATTTTTCATTGATCATTGGGGATAAACTAGTACACAATTGTATGATTGATTATGGGGCAAGTAGTTTTGTGATACCCAGAAAAAATAGTTGATCAGCTGGGCCTCCAGTATGAAGTCATATCCAAAGGGGTGGTGCAATTGGATGGGACAGTAGTAACAACAGTTGGGGTAGTTTAAAGATTTGAGCCTCACTTTGCATGCATGCCCAAATGTCCACTGTTTTGCAAGATGTGTTAGTGATAGATTTACCACCACTTTTTGCCCCATGTTTGTCAAGAGATTTCACAGCTAGAATTGGAGGCTATTTATCTTCTGATTGGTCACACATGTTGTTCTGGACCAGATATGGAACTAAGGCCACAATCAGCTCTGAACCTATTGTAAACTTTCACATTGAGCCTCATACTCCAAGCCCAATCAATGCCAACTGTTCAGCATTTGATCAAGAGGAATATCCCGGGAATAGATGGAAGCTGACACCAAAGTTGGAAGCATCCCAGATTTGACTCTTAATAAATGGGAAAGCAAGGTACATACTTTTGATCTCTACAAAGGAAATAGAGGAATCTGAACTACGAGTTTATTATATGCATGAAGAAAATCAGCATATTCCTAGCATCACCAAGCCAGACCATAAAGATGAAAATGAGGTATGGCAGCTGTTCTTTGATGGGTCAATAACTAGATAAGGTGCAGGGGGGGAGCTATGCTTGTTTCACCTCAAGGCATTAAGTATTATTCAGATTTTAGATTTCAGTTTGCATGTTCTAACAACACCGCTGAATATGAAGCTTTGATACAAGGATTGCATTGGTCAAGAAAGAGAGGTAATCAAAAACATACAAGTCTTTGATGACAGTGAGTTGATTGTTAATCAAGTGAAAGGACAACATGTTTCCAAAAATGACCTGCTCAAGTGTTATAAGAATAGGGGTGTGGGACCTCATTGAGGTCTTTGAAGGCTTTGGCATCAACTCCATCCCTAGGAAAGAAAACCAAGTTTTTTGATAGGCTTGTAGCAGTTGGAGAAGCCTTTGATGTTGTGGAGAGTATCAAGGAAGATAAAGTGCAGCCAAATATTCATGTGATTGTAAGGTCATCAGTTCCAAACAATAATGTAAGTTGGAAAGTGTTTGAAAAGTGACCAACAAATCATCAATATCTTGCAAGAAGAAGCTAAGTTCTTAGCCAAAAATTAGGAAAAGCTAGAACAACAATATGGTGATCAAGTGGTACGGTTGAGAACCAACAAACTACCAAAAGGACTTGTCACTTTAGAGTCCATCTTTAATCCTAATGATCAATTTAGGAAGGAGAAAGAAAACATCTAAGTCAAGGGAGAAGATTCAGTGCCCATCTCGGTGGGAGAAGGAAAATCACTTCAAATTGGTAAAGTGGCAACCAAGAAAGAAAGGTATGAGTTCATGCAACTTTGCCAAGAGTTCCCGGATATATTTGCTTGGAGCTATGAAGACTTGAGAGGTTTCAATCCCAAGCTAGCTCAACACACAATTGAATTAGTTCCAAGTGTTAAATCCATCAGGAAAAAACACAATCCACACATGGAGCCTCTCATGAAGAAGGAATTGAATAAGTCAATAGAGGCAAGTATCATATTTCCCATCAAGCATTCAAGCTGGGTTGCAAACTTGGTTCCAGTCAGAAAGAAGTGGAGAAATCAGATTGTGTGTAGACTTTAGAGATTTGAATAGAGCATCCTTCAAAGATCATTACCCACTTCCTTCTATGGAGCAGATTTTGCAAGTTGTTGCTAGCTCTGAGAAGTTTTCATTGCTAGATGGTTATTCAAGGTATAATCAGATCATGGTAAAGGAGGATGATCAGTTCAAAACAGCGTTCACCACCAAATGGGGAACCTATGCATATAAGAAAATGCCATTTGGGTTGTCTAATGTCGGAGCTACCTTCCAAAGGGAAATGGATATGGCGTTCAAGGGATTGATCAACAAAATAGTGTTGATATACCTAGATGATATTACTGTATTTTCTAAAAGTATAATAGATCATCTCTTTCATTTGAGACAAGTGTTCCAAAGCTGTAGAAGATTTGGGATATCCTTGAATCCCAAAAAATGTATTTTCCTAACTCATGAAGGAAAGCTCCTAGGCCACATTGTTTCCAAAGAGGGATTAGCAATTGATTCAGAGAGGGTTGAAGCAATAAAATCACTGCCATTGCCAAGTCACAAGAAGGCCCTTCAAAGTTTCTTGGGAATAATCAATTTTGTTCAAAGGTTTGCTCCAGACTTTACAGCCCTTGTCAAGCCAATAACTATGATGTAGAAGAAAAGTATGGATTTCAAATGGATAGCTGAAGGTAAGGCAAGTTTTGAGGAAATCAAAGAGGCTATCTCACAAGCTCCAAATCTCATTAACCCAGATTTCTCTAAGGATTTTATCCTTTATGCATTTGGTGGTGATGATACAATTTCTGCAATTTTAGTATAGCAGAACAAAGAAAATGTAGAGCAGCCAATTGCCTTCTTTAGCTAAACCTTGGAAGACTATGAGGTGAGGTATTCCTTCATTGAGAAGCATGTTCTTACAGTAATTAGGAGCTTGAAGAAATTTAAGCATCTAGTTTCAAACAACAAGGTTCAATTGTTAGTTTCTCATGTGGGAGTTAAAGACTTCCTCCTCAACAAAGACCTAAATGAAAAATGTGCAGGGTGGATTACCCGTGTTATAGAGTATGACATTGAAATCAAAGTCACCAAGCTGGTCTGAGGAAAAGGATTGTGTGAGCAGCTGGTCTTGAGAAAATAAATGGAAGCAAGCAATGTAAAGGATGTTGTTTTGGATTTTCAAGACAACCAAGAACAAAGAGGTGTTCAAGAAGAGAATGGTGGTATGCTCACTCCTTGCTGGACCCAAGACATAATGCACTTCTTACAAACAGGTCTATGCCCTCTAAAGATGAACAAAACTAATAAGAGATGCTTCAGATTGCAGGCTATCCCATATGCACTTCTTGATGGTGTCTTGTTCAAAAAGGATATAAATGGAGTGTTATTGAGATGCATTGGGACAAATCAAATTAAGCTAATGTTAGAAGAGTTCCATGGTGGATCAGCTAGGGGTCATTTTTCTCCAAGAGTGACAACCCTCAAGATTATGATGGCTAGCTATTATTGGCCCAAGGTGTTTAGTGTTTGCTATGCATGGATCAAGAGATGCAAAAATTGTGAATTCTTCACAGGCAAGGAAAGATTAGTAGCCCTTCCATTGCACCCAATTTCAGTTGACGAGCCATTCAAGAAATGGGGCTTGAACTTCATTGGAGTCATTAACCCAAACTCAAGCCAAGGACACAAGTGGATTCTAACAGCAACAGACTACTTCACCAAATGGACCGAGGTGGTGGCACTCAAAGAGGCAAATGAATCTAGCATTCTAGACTTTTATAAGGGGATAGTAACCAGATTTGGTATACATGCCACTATAATATCAGATAATGCATTGGCATTCATATGATCAAAGGTAACTGAATGGGCTATTAATAATAGGATATATCTTAGCACTTCATCAAATTATTACCCTCAAGGTAATGGCCAAGCTGAGTCTACCAACAAGAACCTATTAAAGATAATCAAGAGGACTCTTGATGAAAATCAGAGGGGCTATTAATAATAGGATATATCTTAGCACTTCATCAAATTATTACCCTCAAGGTAATGGCCAAGCTGAGTCTACCAACAAGAACCTATTAAAGATAATCAAGAGGACTCTTGATGAAAATCAGAGGACTTGGCACACTAAACTTAAATCAGTCTTATGGGCTGATAGGATAACTCCCAAGAGATCCACTGGTAACTCTCCATTTAGACTCTTTTATGGAAGAGAGGCAATCTTTCCTATGTCACTTGAGTTGCCAATGTTGGAACTCATGAAGCAATTGGAATTGTTGGAGTTTGAACCCATGGAGGTCAGATATGCATAATTGATGGAACTACAAGAATCAAAGAGCATGCAGCCCAAATAATGGAGAAGGACCAAGCCTTGATCAAGAGAACCTTTGATAGGAGAGCTAAGGCTAGAACCTTCCAAGTGGAAGATTTAGCGTTGAAATGGGATGTAGACAGAGCAAAGCCAGGAAGACATTCAAATTTTGATGCCATTTGGAGTGGCCCTTATATGGTCACAAAATGTAAGAACAGTAATGCCTTCCAATTGTCTACATTAGATGGTGAAGAACTACAGATTCCAATCAATGGAATCCATCTAAAGCATTTCTACTAGAAGGGAAAATCCTCACCTTGTACATATTAGCTTAGATTTTCATTCCTCCAAGTGCTTGTGCACATTTTTTTGTTGTAGCTTAGTTTTACATTTCCCTAAGTGCTTTGGCACAAGCTTTGTTGTCCCAAAGATGCATCTTTATAGGCCATGTTCCAGATCAAGTGATGTTCTACTCTCACAATCTTCTTTCTAGAAATTTTCTAATGAGTTGAGAGCTCCAAGTAGTTAAGTTGATGACTCCATGCCCAATGAATTGCTTCAAGTAGATGGTCACTTCATCCAACAGGCAGATGACCCCTCTGAGTCACCAAAATTGTTATCCAAAATAAGCCCCTTGCTTATTTTTGACTAAATTTCCTTCATTCCTTCCTTCCTTGTGCCTCAGTCAGTTTTTTTCTCTTTTTAGGCACTCAAAATTATCTAGAAATGGCTTCATCAGATAGAGAATTTTCTCACCTTTCTAGAAAGGTAAAGTTTTCCTTCTAACTCCTTGTATTTTGCAAGTTATGGTTCAACGGAGTTTTTGAGGGAAATTTTCCCTGGGAAGGCCCGCAGTCAATAGGAATGCGCCACGTGGTGGTGGAATAGTGGATCAGTAGAGATAAGTTGGAGAAAATAACTAAGGAATGGGTGGGGCATAAAGAAAAAAAAATTCCCATGGGCCCGCAAAGGAAAAAACTGATTTGAGGCCCGTGTGAATAGGAACATGCCATGTGGCGGTAGAGATCAGACCGACGGAGGTGAGTTAGAAAAATTTCCGAAGGGGTTAGCGGGGGCACAAAGAAAAATTTTGGCCCGATCCCTCGCAGCCAATAGGAGGCTACCACGTGTCCAAGGCTGACGGGAGTCAGAGGGGCAAAGAAGATTTTGGCTTTTTGCCAAACTAGCTAAGGGCGAAAAGGAACATCTTGACCCGAAAGCCCGCCGAGGAGAAGGAAAAGAAATGGTTTGAACCTGCGGGAAAATAGGGTGGTGCCACGTTTCCATGAAGCCAGTGGGGGTCAGTGGCACGGAGTAAATTTTGGATTTTTTCCAAAGTGTTCAAAAGGAAAAAGGGAAAACAATGGCCCGTAGGCCTGCCATAGAGAAATGGAAATTTTGTTTAAGGCTCGCGGACCAACCAGAAGATGCCACGTGTCCTATTCATGGCTGAGGTCGGGGGCGAAGGGATAATTTGGAAATTTTTCCAAAGAGGTTAGCGGTGTCAAAGGCAAAATTTGGAGCGCCTAACCGCAGCAAATATGGTGGTGACACATGTCGCGGAGTGGCGGGGCGTGAAACAATTTTGGAAATTTTTCCAAAATTCAAAAAAGTGTGGAATGGTCATTTAAACCCGCGGACCAATGGGAATGTGCCATGTGGCAGTGGAGTGGTGGGGTGTGGATATTTTTGGGGAATTTTTCCCAAAATCAAAAAAAGGGAAATTTTTTACGTTTCGACCCGCCGACCTGATTTTTGCCCCTGTTTTTCCCTAAATCTTCAGAGGGGCATATCTTTCAATCCAGAGCTTAGTTTTTCTCAATTTTGGTGTCATTGGAAAGCTATTGAAGTCCTCTACATGATGGAACTTTCAATTTTGTTTTTTGGTGGAGTTTAGTGAGAGAAAAATGAGAAAACACCTTTGGCATGGGGAAAAGAGCATAACCGACATTCAACCACCATTTTTAATGCAATATGGCTTCCATTCTTCTCTAGCATGGTCAAAAAAATTGGGGAATGAACTTTTAAGGGTACCCATGCTATTTTAATGGATTTGGTTGGTGTTTGAATCATTCATTTCATTTTTCCTGCATTTCTCTTTCTTGAACTCGGGTTTTCATTGTTAAAAGCCAAATTTGTCTCATTTTTAAAGGGTTGGACATTTTTATGATCTGCAGGCTCTCTCCTTCACCTTGGCAAGTGACTATGTGGAGTATCAGACCTTTTGTAGGACTGCAACATGTTTTCTACCTCCTTATTGTTGTAATGCATTGTATTCAAAAATGGAAATGACAATGCACGCTCTGTGAATGAATTTTCAATCCTTTCTTGTGTTGTTTGCTCTATCCTGATCCTTCATTACAGTTTTAGCAATTTGTGCATTGTTTGTGTTGCATTTTTATAATCTATGTCAATTTGCAGAAGTAGATTTCCACCACTCCTTTGGTGTATCACCTTGTTATTTTAGTTCTATCTTCTTTTCTTCCTTCTATCTTTGTCTCCTTAGCAGAATTAGAGTAGGATTTTGAGTTAAACCTCTAAAAATTTCATGCATACATCTGATCAGAGGATTAAAGGAACTAGCCTTTAATCTAGAGATTTTTTTCCCATTTTTGCAAGTCCCGCAATTGGGGAAAATATTCCATGTTGTGCAATCATACTGGATGCCCATTATCAAACTAGAAATCTGAGAAAACATCCAGGGGTTCTACTGATTTGCACTAACAATACCAGGAATGTAAAGAGAAGAAAGACAAGAGGAATGAGACGGATTGGAAAAGAGGTGGAGATGCATGAAATAGGGGATAAGAGGATGATGAGAAAATGGAAAAAGGGTATATGATGAAGACAATAAATATATTAAAATAAGCGAAGGGAAGATGGAGAGGTGGGGAAGAATTGGCAAGAAAGGGTAGAGGTGGGGACAAGGAAGGGGATGGAAGAGAGAATATGGGATAGAAGAAGAAATTCCAGTTAAGTGATGTTAGGAGAAGTCCACCAATAATTATTAGCGGGGAAGGACGAAGATGAAGAGGTGTTGAGCAAAAGGGATAATGGATGGTGTATAAAGAAATGCCAATGAAGGGACATTAGGAGAATTCCACCGATAATTATAGGTGTTCATAGGGGGAGGAAGGAATGAAGATAGAATTGAGGAGGTAAAAAAAAAGTGAACAGGGCCACACAGAATGGGGAAGAGTGAATTTTAGGAGAAGTACACCAATAATTATGAACGTGGAAATGGAAGATGATGATGAAATAATGTTAGGGGAAGATCATCAATAATGGTGGTTAGAAATAGGGGTGGATATGTGGGAGAACTTGAGAAGATAGAGTGGAAAGAATAAAGAAAGGAGGGATATGATTTGTGCCAAGATGAAGGTGAGGGGAGGATACAATGGATGCGAATGAATGAGGTAAAGATGAACAAACAAGACATGAAAATAATGGCAAGAAATAGTATGAAGGATGACAGATCAAGAAGGAGAAAATTGTGGAAAGGAACATGATAAAAGTGAAAGATAGTAGACATACTCTGTGTTATGATAGGTTGAGAAATGCTAGGAGGAAAATGTGGTTGGTAGGGGAGACAAGGGGGGAAGAAATGATCAATGAAGGGAATGAGGAATGAGGCGAGGGACAAGTCCAGAAAGACGAGTGTGACTTAAGGAGGACCCTTAAGTGAGACTATCATGTGACAGAAGTGATTAAGTAAGATTTCCAAGTGAGGGATGATGGAGATGAAAAGTGGGAAAGAAGGGAGTGTTGTTTGCGAGAATGAAAGAGGAGGTGAGAGGATGTGATAATGGGGACTGAAGAGAAAATGTGTATGGTGAGAATGTGGATTGATGGGGAAGTGAAAGATGACAAATCATCCTTAATAAGGACTCTTAGGTAAGATCTCCATGCCACACGAGGGGTTAAGTGATATTAAGAAGCAGAAGACGGTGATATAGATGATGAGAGGATGGGAAGATGGGGAATGCCAATAAAAAGTGAAAGGTGAAGATGTGTGGCGATGGGGAAAGGCAAGATGGCAGATCATCCTTAAGAGGGACCTTTAAGTAATATTTCCATGTCACACGAGTGATTCAGTAAGATCTCCAAACTGACATTGACGATACAGAAGGTGAAAGGAAAGAATGTATTGGGTATAGGGGTGGAATGGTTGGTTGGAGAAGATGATTGCAATGAGAGGTAAGAGAAATAATATGGGGGGGAAATGATGGGATGGGGGAAGGCCATATGGCATATCAACCTTAAGAGGGACTCTTAATTAAGGTTTCCATGTGGTGGGGATGGTTAAGTAGGATTGCCAAGCTAAAGAAGAATAATAATGATGAGAAGAAGTGAGTGACAAAGTTGATGGGAAGAGGGCATGGAAAAATGGACTGAAGGGGAACCCTCAAGTGAATTTTCCATACTGTGAGAGTGTATAAGAAATATTAGAAAGTAGAATATGAATACGGAGAAGGATGAGAAAAGAGTGAGTGGTGTATGCTAAAGTGGAACAAGAAATGAGAGGAAGTGATAATAAGGAAGGAAGGAAACAAATGAGTGTAACATAAATGGATGGAGGAACATATGTAGTGTAGGATGGAGAGTGTGAGGGGAATCCTTAATTGGGATGTCCACATGGTGAGAGTGATGAGGTAGGAATGATAAGTGGAAGAGGCGGAGCAGAAAGATGTGTGTGGTGGTGAGTGTTGTCTAATGAGAGAGGAGATGGTGGATAAGTTTATACAACGGGAAGATCTTAGGAAGAGGGTATACCTCAACCAATATTCTCACACAAAAGGGGTGATTAAGTAAAATTTTCAAGATGAAAGTGGAAGAGTGAAATGGAAGAGCATAAAATGGTGAAAAGAACAAGAATGGTGGTAATAGTGATGTGGGAATAAGTGGTGGATGAGTAGAAATAAGGAATGAGGATGAATGGATTAAATATAGGGTAACCATGATGGGCGATGAGGATTTTATGGATAGTGAATGCTACTTGAGAAATATCCTCAAGTAGGATTTGCAAACTGCAATGGAGATCAAGTAGAATTCCCAAACCAAAAAGTGTATTAGCGAGGGCATTCATAGATATTAAAAGAATTCATGGAATTATGGATGATGGTAAGATATGATATCCTTAAAGGTAAACATATAGATATAGATTTCATGGGTTAAAATTTGATCTATAAGAATGTGATCTTGATAAAAGGTGACCTTAACAAGATAAATGACACATAATTGTAGTAAGGGGCATATAGGGAAACCATGCTTCGAACCGGATTGGAGGTAAAGAAGAAAGGGTACTGTACGATGGAAAAGTGACAAGCGAGCATGGGAATCTACAAGCAACTCTTCCTCACACCTGACCTCCTGAGGTCGTGCCGAGACAGCTGGTGGGGATGGAATATGCGTGGGATGCAGACAAACTAGTTACGCAATCTTATATCTTTGACGCGAACTAGTGGAATCTGTGAATCTAAGGCAAAGAAGGCCCTTGTAACCTGAACTGGTGTGATAGATCGATCAACAAGGATGACTGCTTGAAGGCTCCAATCAATATTGAGCTCTCGGATGATTCGGTCTATGGGTTGTGGAATACATGGAAAATGACCTGGGATAGTTTCGTGTATGTCTCCTGATAAGGTCATAGGGCGGATGGTAAATATAATTAACTATATGGGTGATTCTCTTGCCTAGTCCAGAACTCCTTAGCTTTGTTAGCTGATGATGTCTAATAAGGATATTTGTTTCGATGATGATTAGGTGGCAGTGGAGTAGATCTGAATACTAATGTACGTAGGCCAACATCTATGTCTGATTCACCTATGGACTCATTGGGTTGTGAGACTTGTGGGTCACAACCCATAGGTTTGTGGTTGATTTGGACCTACTATGGTCATGTGTGGAATTAGTCCCTAATCCATAGTATCCAATAGTCATATGATTTTTCACCTCTATATTTATAATTATTAATTGTGTGATCTTTTTCAGAGTATCTCATAGGAATTCGTGGAACCTAAATTCTTAAGCTGGTATCTATATCTATGAGAGTGTCTCTTTTGTCTGGTTTTGGGACCAAAGGATCACAACCGAATGTCTTATCTTTTTCAAACCCTTCCACAGTCATGCGGATATGTATCTAAAGTAATATATAGTTTGGTTGATTTTGACCAGAATGTGTGTGCTTGGTCGTCTTTTATGTTTAATCCGCTGCAGTTGGAAACTGATTTGTTATAAGTTTACTATTGTTTGAACGACTTGGATCCTAAGATTTTGATCTATGTCAGTTATTTCTGTGAGGAGATTAGGTTGGGGCACAATTGGCTCGAATACGTATTCTCTGGGCTCTCTAGGTCATGTGATTGTCATACAAAAGCAACAACGTAAATCCAAATGCGGAAAAGTGAAATTAACTATGTAAAGTGTATCTATAGCATATATGAATTCTCTATTTTTTTATTTTTCTGATGAATTTATATGAATGAAATTGAAGGAGCAGCTATATTAATATATCTAGAAATTGAAAATTAATCTATTGAAGAATTTAAAACAAACAAAGCAACCGAGTATAGCTACTTGCCTGTGCAGTTGTACATCTATTCTAAACAATGAAATAACTGATCTAATCTATTTGAAAGACTCTTGATCCTACCTCAGAAGTGAGGAAAAAATCATAGTCTCTTAGAAACTATCAATCCCCATAGCTTCCCCAGAAATATCGAAAGTAAAATTGACTGAAATAAAGTGATTGGCTACTCTATTTGATATGCTTCTAATTAGAACTTTGAAAGCTAGAACCTGGATTCTTCATAACAGTGGAAAATTTGATGGTGTGTGTGATCTTGTCCCCTCAATGTGATCTCCTCACTCCTTCGTATTCACATGGATCTAGAAAAGTGTGTAATGATAGCATCAACAGAAGTAGATATTGGGACAAAGGCGACTTAGGATACAGACTGAATTCAATGTGAGTAGGAGAGAGATAGCGCAAGAGTACAAAGCTTGGCTTATGCAATTCCTAGCGGGATTTATTGTGATTCATGCAACATAAAATGTCCAAAACTTGAAACTATCCTATTTGAAGAACAAAAAATGCAACTTTAATGGCTTCCTATCGAAATCAAACTATCCTATTCCAATTGATTTGGATGAAGTGATGACAGCACTTGCACAAGATGGATATGTGGCTTCCTAACAACAAAACAACACTAACTAAGCCTACAATGAATGAAACTAAGAATTATAAGAAAAATGAAAGACTAATCTATTGCAATGAGAAATTTAGAGGCAAATTTGAGGGGCCATTTGCTTGAGCATAAGCCAACTATTTATAGCATTTGCATTTACCCAAGGTAAAAACCAAATTGATCTCTTAAACTATAAACAATGGCAAAACACTATTCCAGGGAACCAGAATCATTAATGCAAGCCTAAGGTTGTGAAAAAAGCTGGTAAAGGTTGAAATTTATGTGAGTCATGTTTAAAAGAGCATTCTAGAAAACAAGTGAAGGACCGCCGCCCTGCTAGGGTGGCGGTTTCATAACTGAAGCTCAAAATGCAAAGGAAGAGAGGGGAAAAGAGAAAAACAAGGCACATAGGGGCTAAGTAGGGCATGCGGGATGTTAACGCACACTTGGGGAGCTTTTCCAGATCCCGAACACCTTGCGAGGAGACCTATATCATCATTGGGGCATGTGTTACTTTGTTCCAATGGTGCAGTACCCTACAATTTTGGGTATGTACATATTGGCCCCTCAGAGAAGTGTTTTAGCCATGAAGAGGCATAAAACGGTGGGTCCGAGTATGGTGGTCCCAAAATGGGAAGTTGGAAGTTATAGCTGATATGTACGTGTGTCGCAATGACGCCATCCAAAATTCCCGCCACCCACAAAATGAAAAGAGGAATCAAGTGCAGATAGACAAAATAGATCAGAAAACAAATGCTAAAATAACATGAAATGAGGACGTACCATTTGTGAGGGGGTAAGAACTTACCTCCGTTGGCGCTCCAAACCTGTGAAAAAGGGATTCAAAAAAATTAGCCAGGTTGCTATATATATGAAAGTGGGCCCATTTTCCTATTCATTTGTGCATTTTGATTTGATTGGTTTTGAGCTCTGGGACCCATGGTGACAGTTTCTTACGAGAGTAGAGTCAAAATGTTCCTGATGAGATAGCGATCATGCCTCCGCGAGCAGATCATCAACCCGCAAGATCACAGGTTAGTTTTCCTCAATTTATCATTTTTACCCCCAAACTTTTAAAATGCTAAAATATTTGTCATGGGGGGGTTATTTTTGAAAATGTTAGGTTCAAAAGGTCCATCTTGGTGGGGCGCCTACTGGGTAGGCTTTGTTTTTATTTAAAATGGTCCTTTTTTCATGTTTTTTTGGCTTTTTAAAGTTATAAAACCCGCGTGGGTTTTTGGGACACGACCGCCACCCTGTTCAGGGCGGTGGTTACAAGATTGTCACCTTTAATGTTGTAGTTATGAAACCGCCACCCTGCTCAGGGCAGTGGTTCTTCACAGAAAGCCAAAAGAACAGTTGTTTGAAATTGTTTTTGCATTTTTAGCATCTTTATGTGTTTTCGTGATTTTTATAATGTCATTTGGATGCTAACTTTCTCTGTTTTGTGTGTTTTTGGGTGTATGCAGGTGATAAAGGAGTACATTCAGTGGAGCCAAGAGAGAGAGTGTGACTGGCTCCCGAAAGTATTAGATGCCCTTTCACAAGACAAGCAGGACACTCTACAGAGGGCCGGTATACTACGTATATCGCGGGTTCCACATGTTGCATCATCCAGTCACATACTCTGTGACTTATTTTCCTATTGGGATGCTGATCAGAACACCTTCCGATTGCCAGGGGTCTAAGGTGAGTGGACCATCACTTTGGAGGATGTTTACCGTATCCTAGGGGTCTCGATCATTAGGAGACAACTCGCCCTTGAGAAAACAGGTTCACGGGCCCAGATAGCATAGTGGGCTTCTTATATGGGAGATGTAGTTATCTCCACGGGATTGAAGAAGGGGGTGAGGGTCCGATCTATTCTTAGCCTACCTATCCCCTTGATTCACCAGGCCATTATGGGGATCCTTGCCTCGAGATTGATCAGGGACAAGGGAGGAGACACATTACTATACTGCTGGTCCCCCATCATTGCATAGATCGAGGGGCATGGATGGATTTATGCCTAGGGAGAAGATATACTTGGGACTATCTACCACAAATTATACAGGGTAGTCTGCTTACAGGGGCAGTCTTTGAGCGACCCGACCCTAGTTATGAGTTGGGTTTACGAGTGCTTCATCCCTTATGGTAGAGGTGACAGATCCCAGAGCTGTGAGGGCATCCAAATGGACAGACATGTTGGTACTCAGAACACCTCATCAGCTAGTTGTTTATGTAACCATCGATGACATGGAGGCCACACCGTATCAGGCCATGACAAGTTTATGGGGTGAGGAGGCTCTTACTTTGATCTCCTGCTCCACCACAGGGCATCTCATTGACAGAGTAGGGCGAGTGGAGATACACCCCTTTGGCCGAGTTCCTCAACAGTTTAGCCTACCTTACATGGGTATGCTTCCCTCGGTAGTTCCAGTATACAGGTTAGTTCGAGAGGCCGGAGGGGGTCCTAGGGGCTTGGGTTGGACAGTTGTTACCCTTACTTCAGATTGTCATGGGCCCTGCCCATAGCAGCGATGACCCCATCGACATAGACTCCGAGTCTGAAGATTTCATAGGGGGAGAGACTAAGGAGGAGACTGAGGAGGACAGTGATCCTGAGTGGCATGACACTCAGGATATTATGCAGGCAGAGAGGGAAGAGCAAAATGTAGAGAGTGCAACTCTGGTTTCAGAGGAGCCACTCTCCCAAGGCCATGGTGGGGAGGATGAGTCCGTTACAAGATGCTACGTCACTCCAGCCATGGGGGGAGCACCTCAGTTAACGGCGGCATCTGTGGTAGGTGCTGACCCTAGAGATCCATCCTGGAGGCCTGGTGATCCGAGTAAGTTGCCATCCTTCCTTTTAATGTTTGTTTTTAATTAGGATTGCCTTAGTTGCTATCTCTCCTTTTTTTTACACTTGTGTTTTATCTCTTGTTTTATTTCTAATTCATTTTATCCTTTGCTTGCAGAGACCTCCGATGAGTGGTGAGACTTGATAAACAGGGTATGCACCGATACCTTGATGATCCCCATGGAGAGGACCCATGTAGAGCTGTCTTTGGATGCAGGGGAGCCCTCAATAGCTGGCAGACATACTGAAATATTTTCCCCCATCTGCAATGTGGCTAGGATGGTATCTATCCTCCGTACTAAGCTGGCAGGGTATAGGATAACAGAGCGCCTGATGAGGATTCATTCTCATGGCGAGACCGTAGCTGCCCCTCGGGATCGTGATCCCTCCATGCATTCAGAGCACCGGCGTAGCCGGAGTCCTAGGCATGAGCATGCACCTTTAGAGGGATCTCATAGGGGTTGAGAAGCCACTTGGCTCTCTTAGATTTTTATGTGATATTTGTGTACTTCCCGGGCTCTTTGAGCATTTTGACCATGCTTAGCGCATGATGGCATTATATAGGAATTTTGACCATTTACATATATATATTCTTTTTGGATCAGACTCTTGGTACTTATGGTTTTGCTTCCATTTCCATTTCCTCATGTCAACTATGATGTTATGCTTATATGATTTTTAGAATGTATGTAATGGAGAACAAATGATACAAGTGTCTACTTTCTTTTTGTATTTCATGATGCTGATATATGATAATGTAGATATAACGTGATTTTGAAATTTTAGCTTCTTTAAGAAATTGTGATACCTCATATCTATTTTGGCAAGTGGTGAAGATAAGCCGGTATGATGAGCAGATAAACCTTCCCCTACTCCTAACTCCACGCAACTAATAAGATGCAAGGGCTCATCACTAAGAGCTTGAAAGGGCACAAGTTATGAAATGTGTTGAAATGATAGTGATGAAAGATAGACAAAGCTTTGGTGGAACCAAATTAGGATGCTACAAGCCCACTCTACTTGAGTGACTCCATAGTTTGGGATGCAACTTGCTATGTGGTTTATCTAGACTTAGATCTGTAGATGGCCACATGGTAGACAAAATATGGGTTTTTTCAGATTTTTAATTCTCTTGGAATTTTGTACATCCGATTCATTTGTTTTTGACTCAAGACTTCAAGATTTTATGACCTTTCACGTTTTTTTGTCAAGAGGACCCCCCACACCTTGCCCCATGCTACTAGTAAGAAGCATGGGTTTATCACCATGGGCAAGGCATAGGTGAGTAAGGGAATTTCCATCCTTTCCCAACCCTATGTCACTAGTAAGAGATGCAAGCTCATCACCAAAGGTTGGTGGGGCAAGGAAATGTGTAAATTTAAAATTTTCTATTTGACTTATACTTGACTTGTTTGTTTGAGTAAAATGTCAGCATGCTCTTACTTCTAAAGAGATATTCATACATGATAGATGTGACATGATGAAGCTTCTAGAACAAACCATAGGAAAGACACCTATCCTAAGAAGAAACCAAAAGTGAGAAAAAGCATGCAGATCTTGGTATGGTTACAGTTAAGACTTTCTCATATCTAACTTTGTTTGATGAAATGATTCCGAAATAGTTAATGATATCATGAAAGTGGAGAAGAATGATTAGAGTGTTTATGCCAATACCATTAGATGTTTGTAATGAATTTCTTTTAATAATAAATTCCTCGATCACAAAGTTGTACAAAACAAGTGGAAAAAATGATCCTAACTATACGAAGATGTAATGTAGATATAATTATACAAGTAGTGCTGGTTGCTTATGCATAGAATTGTTTAAGGTGTATAAAATTGACTGTTTCACCAAATTCCTCACCTTCCAGTGTGCATAAGAGATATGCACCATTTCCATAGTCCTTCATGACTCGGTATGGGCCCAACCATTTGGGCTGGAACTTCATTCCTTCACCAGTCTTCTTCTCAATCCAGTTGTCTAGCCTTAGAACTAGATCACCTTTATATATGTCACGTTCATAGAACTTGTTATACTTCTGACACATCTTGTCAGCATAGACTCTGTGCCGCTATTCAACATCTAACCTTGCTTCATCTAGGATTTCTAGTTGGGAAAGACATGCTTCTCTATAAGCATCTTCATCTAGGATCCCTTGTAATGAGATACAGAGACTGGGTATTTCAACCTCAAGCGAGAGAACTGCTTCTTCCCCGAATACTAGCGAGAAAGGAGTCACCCTTGTTGGTGTTCTTATTAAGGTTCAGTGGGCCCATAAGGCTAGATATAACTTCAAATGCCAATCTCGTTTGTTTTCTTTCACCGTTTTAAGGAGAATGGATTTTAACGTTTTATTTGTTGCTTCAGCTTATCCATTGGCTTGGGGGTAATACAAGGAGGCCGTATGATGGCTTATTTTGAATTTATTGCACAATTCATGAACATCATCATTCTTAAAAGGATTCCCATTATCCGAGATAATGATTTGCGAGACACCATACCTACAAATGATTTGGTTCAAAATGAACTTGGCGATTACAACAGAACCTGGTACAGTAGTAAGAGGCATGGCCTCTACCCACTTTGTAAAATATTTGGTGGCCATGATTATGAAATTATGGCCATCTAT
Source organism: Taxus chinensis (assembly GCA_019776745.2). Taxonomy (NCBI): domain Eukaryota; kingdom Viridiplantae; phylum Streptophyta; class Pinopsida; order Cupressales; family Taxaceae; genus Taxus; species Taxus chinensis. Next base: position 700,618,605 of record CM034154.1, on the reverse strand, counting down.
AGATGAGGGAGATAAGTTCCCTATCAAATCGAGGCCCCACGTAGAAAAGGGCCATGGAGTAGCGATTGGTTGTAGAGCTTGTGCCGGCATGTGGATCTCATGGGAGAATTCTTTGCACTTATGAAACCTTCGTACAAACTCTACTACGTCGTGTTCTAAATTAGGCCAGAAGTAGCCCATTCGATGTATTTTACGAGTGGTGGCATGGCCACTGAAGTGGCCTCCACACATTCCACTATGAGATTTGTGGAGAATCTTCTTGGATTCTTCTGTGTCCACACATCTTAGAAGCATTCCATCGAACACTTTCCAATAGAGCACTTGATTTATAACGACGTATTTGGATACAATAATGCGTAACCCGAATACTTTATTTTTTGTAATGTAACGCCTTCCGGATATGTATGATCCATGATGTAATTAATAATATCAGTATACCAAGGACACTAAGAGATGGGAGGTCTATTTTTGATCCGTAGTATACGCATTCATCCGAAAAGTCTAGGTCTACTAGATTGCCTCTGTCTAGTGGGTTATTAGTGTTGTAGCAGACTCAAAACACCCCTGGATGCAGATCAGGATTCTAGGTTGATCACTCAGGCATCCAGTGTGATTGCACAACATGGAAACCTCTCTCCAAGTGCGGGACTTGTGAAACCGAGAGAGGAATCTCCAGAGAGGGCTGGTTCCTGCTCCTAAACTACCTGCCACAAGCTATTCCAGTGTAGGCAAGCTAATCTAATCCTAATCTAACCATGCTAAGGAGACAGGGAGAGAGAGAGAGAAAGGAAAAGAACAAAAGCCTACACTAAAACGGTGATACACCAGAGAAGGAGAATGTTGGACATCTATCAAAACTGCCATGGGACAAAGAGAGGTGAGCAATGGGAAGGATGGACAGATGCATCATAGGCCCAAGGATAGATTTCACACAGAAAATGTCCCAAAACTCCATGAACACAGCTCCAAACCTACAATGAACATGCACAAATTGCAATGACAAGAAGAGAACAAGCAAAAACGAGCAAGGATGGACAGATGCATGTCACAAATACCTTTTCCACATTTGATGAAGACGATTCCGAAGATAGTTTTATGATATCAAGCAAAAACGAGCAAGGATGTTAGAGTGCATTTATGCCAAACACCAGAAGTTTGCACAGAACATCATTTCAATAGTAAAAGGCAAAAAAACGCCATTACAGAGCAAGGGAGGAGGTCCGAACTCCATTTTCAACCCTAGAGAAGAAAAGAAGGGAGGGCAGAGCAGAAAAGATGAACAACTTGTTATCTGTTTTTTTTTTAAATGAGCCAAATCTGGCTTTATACAATGCATGGGTCGAGCCCAGGAGACAGAAAACATACAAAAGCATGGGAACCCATTCTTTCTTGATTGCAGGTGCATTAACCATGGCATGGGGGACCTTACAAACCCATACCCTATCACTTTTACTGGACTACAGGAGAATGCGACTCATTCTGCATTAAATCTGGTTGTTGGAATGTCATTTCTGGCCATGAACATGTGTCAGATCCGTTTCTTAATTTTCTCCCTGCCATAGTGCACCAAAACTCAAGATTAACATAGACTCATGTGCCGATAATTTCACAAGCTAGTGCACCAAGCAACATCTTGACATAAAGAATGTGCAAATCTGATTTCTGGATCGAAAGATATGATGATCTGAAGATTTAGGGCACGAAACAGACCAAAACGGATTTTGAAATCTTTCCTGCAACTCTGCCACCTGGATGACACGTGTCAAGCGCTGATACTGAATAATTCTCTCTCCTCCACCTTTCCATGGGCTTTCCTTTTGAAATTTCCTTATGGGCCCTAGCTGGGACACGTGGCACTATCCCATTGGTTCGGGCTGACCCTTCAAAACTCACCCTTTGACCTTTGGACTCTTTCCCCTGTGACATGTGTCATGATTTGATTGGTTCTTGGCCCTTTCGGCTCCTTCGCACCCTTTGTGTCTTTATGTCCCAGATGTCCCAAACTACTTGGGCCAAAAACTTTCGATCCACCCGAAATGGGCTTCCTCGTCCCTCATTTGGCCGATGACACGTGGCGTTGTTTAATTGGCTTTCAGCTCCTTCGGCGATCTGCGTCCCGCGCGTCCCTTCATCCCGGATGTCCCAGTACAAAATTTCTCTATTTTGGGTGAACCGGTCGGTTCGCGTCATCATGGCCCAAATGTCCCAATTGCTTCCGGACTGTTTGTTCTCATTTCAGCCGATCCGCCCAGTTCGCGTACTTCGCGTACTCTTTGCCCGAACTGTCTTGCTTAGTAGTTAGTCGTTTTTCTTCCTCTTTCGGCTGGATCGGCTTCTCGCGTCCGCCGCGTACTTTTGGCCCGATTGTCCCAAATGCTTAGCGGGCCACCTGTTCTCATTTCGGCCGATCCGGCCGATTCGCGTACTTCGCGTACTCTCGGCCCAACTGTTCCGGGCTGCCTTAAGTCTTTTCGGCCGATCCGTGCCTAGATGTCCCAAATGTCCCGACTGCCCCTAGGACTAGGACTTAGTCATTTTTTATGATTTTTCCTAGATCAAGCTTGTTTTCTGCAACCTTCTCACATTTTCTCAAAGCTTGCTCTCTTCAACCTGGACAAGAGAGTTAGAAAAATTCTGATGGGATCCATGATGGGGACACTCCATTTGAAACATGAATTTTTCCCTGAATCAATCCATTTGACTTGAGAATTCTGATGCATGTATATCAATTTAAAAGTCCTGGGGGGTGAATTTGGATAACAATTAGCTAACCAATCTATGATGATTTTTCCTTTAAGAGACTTTTGATTTACAAACATTTGTTCGAACTCCCCCATTAAGGTTATAAAGCGTCCAGTCTTTTTAGACAAGGACCCTTGCATGAGGAAAGTTCGTAAATGCTCTGTCTTTACAATTACCTTTGTTTCTTGATTTAGCATGTAATGTCTTAAGCGTTTGGTTACGAAGACTATGGCAAGGCATTCTCATTATGCCTGTGTATGACGTGTTTCATAGTCGAGCAATGTTTAGCTAATGAAATAGATTACATGTTCTCTCATGTCATCGTCTTCTTGAGCAAGCATACAAGCTAGCGAGACATTGGTAGCTCGCGAATACAAAATTAACAGGGTGATCTGGCTTAGGTGGCATTAACGTAGGTGGTGATAACAAGAAATGCTTGACTACATTGAAAGTGTCATTGCAATCTTTGGTCCAATCAATACAATAATATATCTTGAGTAGATTGTTGATTGGATGAATGGCGAAACTTAAGTCCGGGATGAATCTCCGGATTGCACCAAGCTTTCCAAGAAATGATCTGATTCCAAATTTATCTGAAGGTGGGAACATTTCGAGAACAACCTTAATTTTTGGTTGGTTCAACATCTATCCCGCATGATGATATAATGTAACCTAGGAGCTTCCCTCCTGTTACACTAAAGACACATTTTTCTGGATTTAGCATGACTCTGTATTCTATCAGACGTGAAAGAATGACGCGAAGCACTTCCAGATGGTCACAACACTTCTTGGCCTTGGCCAATAAGTCATCTACGTAGGATTCCACAATTTTATGAATAAGATCATGAAATATATACATCATAGCCCACTAGTATGTAGCGTTAGCGTTCTTGAGTCCGAATAGCACAACAACATAGCAATAGGTTCCCAAAGGAGTTATAAACGTGGTTTTAGCTTGATCTTGTTCAGATATTCTGATTTGAATGTATCCTGAGAATCCATCCATGAGAGACAATAGCTCAAATCTAGCTGTTGCGTCAACAATGATGTCTATGGATGGTAACAGGAAGTTGTCTTAGGACACACCTTGTTAATGTCTCGGAAGTCTATTCAGATGCGTATCTTCCCATTCTTTTTGAGAATGGGAACAATATTAGATATCCACTGAGACTAATCAACTGGATTGATGAATCCTACTTGGAGGAGTTTTGTTACCTCCTCTTTTACCAAGAGAGCTACCTTAGGTTTCATTGGTATCAATTTTTCTTTAATCAACTTTACATCTAATTTAGTGATGAGGTTATGTACCACAATGTGTGGTGTAACCCCTGTCATTTCCTTATAATTAAATGCAAAAGCCTTCTGATGTTCCTTGAGGATTTGAGTGTGTATTTCTACTTCCGATGGAGTTCACTAGGATCCTAACTTCAATATCCTTGGTTCGTCTTCCGTTCCAATATTAATATCGATTGTTTCTTCAATTAGAGAAGCGTTACCTTCTTCAAACTCAGATGGGGCTGGAGGTAATTCTAGGTCATCTCTATTTTTGATTATGTATATGCTAAGCTCCTTTTGTGGGGGAAGCTCTATCATGGGATTTGTGAAGTAGGAGGATGAATGCGGGATTAAGGATAAATCTACCACGTGATGGGTGATATGTAATGCCGTATAGGTGTTTAAGAAATCAAGAGTGGTTGTATCACTATCGATGTGGTCTAGGATAGTAGATTTGTTTTCATTTCCATTTAAAGAGGATTTTACATTGTTTTTATCAGTGGTTCAGTACGAAGGGATACCATGAAATGGGTATCCTCTAGCTTACTGTTTGGAGTAAAGCACAATGTTGAGGTTGCTATTGAATCAGCGAGAAGATTTTGTTCTCGCGGGATTGCTTCAATTGATATGAAGTCAAACTCCTTTCTTAAATTTAGTACAGCTGTTTTGTAGAGTTGTAAGTGCTTGGCTCTGGTTTATACATCTCAGAAACTTGGTTTTCTACCAATTTCGAGTCTCCTAACATCCTAATGTTATCAACACCGATCCTCTTGGCTAAGATGAGGCCAAAGAGGAGGGCTTCATACTTAGCACCGTTGTTTGTACATTCAAAATTTAGTTTAAAGGAAAATGGTAGGACTCTTCCCTCGGGAGAAGTAACAATTACACCTGCTCCAGCTCCGTAATGACATTTAGCTCCATTGAAATGGAGAGTCCAATACTTAGATGGGAATATGGGAACTTGGATATTTGTTGTGTTAACATCTTCTACCTCTACCATGCAGAGATCTACTACTGGGAGAGAACCAACACCTAGGGTGTATCCCATGCCTACAGAATCAAATGGTAGGAACATTAGTAGATCTTGTTCTATCAATTCAACAATTTTTGCATTAGTTCCTAATGATACTGTTTCTACAATCTTAGCCTCATCTTTGAGGGCTGGGATTGTCTTGGCTAGGCTCATAGTTTCAAGATCTGTCATAGGTACCAACTTTTCTTCCAGTTTCAGGCCAGTAGGTTTATTAAGTTGGTTTGTTGGGAGTTAAAACTCCAAGTGCATGCCTGGTCTTTTCTTTAGGTCGGCCAGGTGTATATCGAATGGTTTTGGATCACCTTTAGCTATGAACACCTTTCCTAAATGCAAGAATCTTACTTCTTGAAATAACGTAGAAGGGATAGCCTTCATACGGTGTATCCATGGTCGGCCGAGGATCATATTATAGTTAGTTTCCTGATCTATAATATAAAACTCAGTCAGGATTGTTTTGGGCCCTAAGGTGACCAGTAGTATTATAGTTCCAATTGAGGTGGCTTTAAGGCTATCATAGCCTCTTAGTGTATTTCGTGTCGTGGAAGAATTCATTTCTCCATACCCTAGCTTTTGGAGGAAAGAGAAGGGGACTACATTAACTGCTGCCCCATCGTCAACCATCACTCGTTTTACATAATTGTTATAAACCCATACTTGCAAATGTAAGGTTGGATCACCTTGGCATGCAATCTCAGCGTCTGTTGGAATTTTTTTTATTTCAAATATGAATTCGGTTTCCCTATCTGGCTGCCCTGGAGGGTGGATATCAAAGTCTATATGGTTTACATGTGTTTCGGGAGGTGGAGTGATGTTAATTAGATGGCCTAAACCTAATGCCTCTAAAAGAGCAGCCCTCTGGGCAGGAGAATTCTTTAGTAAGTCCAAAAAATAAATGTGCGAGAAGGTTTTTGTTAGATCACTAACTAAATCGTAGGTACCTACGGGTTTTACTAACATTTGTTAGATGTTATCTATCCCTAGTAGGTAATTTGGATTTGGCTGAGAGGAATATTCTCGTGTCCTTGTTATAGCTTCCACGGGTAGTTCGGCGTCTAACTCCACTAAGCCGACTATCTTGGGTCACGGTTGACTTCCTAATTGTGGCGCAACTAATGGGTTTAATGAAGTTGAGGCTTCATGATCGTGATTTCCTGTTATTACACCCTTGTTTGTCCCATTTAATTTTAACTTAAATTTTCATTGTGATTTGGGAGTGGATCATTGAAGATCTTGAGGGGTGCATTTTGAGGGGAAACTGTCCCTATAAAAGTATTTGGTGCTGGTGACATAGGATCTGCCAAGAATATATCTATAAAAAGTTGTTTTTGTTCCTCTGGAAAATGTTGCATGAATTTATCATAGTCACGGCACATTCTACTGTCATGGCCTTAGATTTTTTGAAAACCACAATACGAGTTAGGATTGTAATTCCTAGTTTGTTGACTTGGTGTATATTGTGGCCTAAAACTCTGATCAAACCATTGCCTATTAGGATTAAAGTTTTGCATTTGTTGTTTTTGGTTTTGGCTTTGGTTTTGATATCCAGTTGAGTTTTGACTTGGACCTTGTGTAGGGTTTCGCCATTGTTGTTGTTTTTGTTATGGATGATTAAAATCGACTGTATTAATTGTTGGGGTAAAATTGTTGTTTCGTTGGTTGTTTATTAGCAGTGGAGTATTCACAACATTTACCCATTTTGGCCTGATTAGTTACCCCATCTATTGTCACTCTTTGATTTCTATTAACGATTTTAGGCCCTTGATTGACAATTGTGGTAGTAGAATAAGACATAGTATTCTGGCTGGTGGTGATTAACCTCCCGTTTGTTCCATACGTCTTACGACCACTATATATTGCCGCTTGATCTATTCGGAGAGCACTCTCGAGTACTTCATCGTAATTCATTAGTTGGAACTTTTGGACTTCTTCCTTCACTTCTTTGCTGAGAGAATGAAGGAATAAATCACATAGTTCCATTTGGTCCATATTTGGTGCACTGGCTGAAGAATAAAGAACTGTACGCCACCTTTGGATGAAATGAGCAACAGATTCATTGTGTTCCTGCTTAATGTGCAAGAATTCCCTGATTCCTGTTCTTAATACTTTGTTCATGTCAAATGCCTTGATGAACTCTAAAACGAGTTGTTTGAATGAATGGATGGAATACTCAGGTATTCTATAATACCAATCGAGAGCGATACCTTCCAAGGTTTTGGGAAATATTTTAGCAACAACCCCATCCCAAGGGAGTAGTTCTTATATGGTTGTGGCGTAAGCCTTGATATGTGCATTCGGATATCCCTCACCTTTTTATTTGGGTAAATCAGGGAGAGGCCTTAGAAGCATGATGCTTCGTATGGTGAAATCTAAGGGCTCTTTCGAGTATTCTAAATATGTCCCTATCACATAGGTTATTGACCATTGATGGTGCCTGTTGAAGGAGTGGAGGTGGAATGGATTTTTGATATGACGTATCGTACGCATTGGCGGAGGCATAAGGAAACCCCTGTGTTTGAGGAACCATGCCGAGGAGAGGAGAACATATCCCCTTGTGGTGATTTGGAGTACATGTTTAAGTACGAAGGGGTATTGTCCAAGAATGAATTATTTTGTACTAGACCAGGAGGTGTCGGAACAGTGTTAGAAATGGCGGTTCTTGTTGGCGTTAATTGTGAATACTGAGGAGGTCATGCCTAACGTGCCTATTCCTGTGAGGAGGTCTACCTAGCTAAGATGGTGTGGGAGGTTTATAATTTCCTTTCCTGCATGAATTGAGAATGGTGATTTGCTTGAGCAAGTTCTAACACCCCTCACTTTTTCTACTAACATTAAAATGACTTCATTTGGTGAAGGTCACGGTATTTTTCCTTAGTGGAATTTGTTGTATATCCTGGTGTTGTATAGGCATGTGATATCTTGCTATGAACTGATCATTTCCCTACCAAGTTTCCTCGAGGGCATTTCCTATATGACGTGGCATGGAGGTATTTTCTTGAAAAGAGACTTCAAGTTTGTGTTTGTAAACCTCCTATATGTGGGTACATACTTCGAGAATGTTATTCATTCCTTGGCATAATGTATCGAATGTTCATCATCTAAAACCAGGTATGGGTCAGCTTGTCTACTAATTTATGGTCTAAGTAGTACTTGAGGAGATGAACTAGATTCTCCTGTGATTGTCATATTGGTTCGAGCCTGAAGGCTCTTTTTTTTGTGTTTGAGTGAGCTGATACAACTCTTCTATTTGGAAAGATGACTTTATATCTAACCCTTGGTGATGGAGTTAGTGTTGATAATTGGTTATCTAAATAGTTGTCACCCCATACCGATAGCTGAGGGTGATGAATGTCTATTCATTTGAGCGTTAGTATGCTTCAAGACCTAGGAGAGGTTCTACCATATTCATCTAATCGTGACATATTTGGGGGGTATATGAATACCCATAGAAAAAATGGGAAAATGCGAAGGTCGAAGGAAGAAGTGAAAATAAAGAAGAAACTGATTTCGTTTCAGGTCAGGTTCACCAATTTTGTTGGTGAAGTTGATGAGGTAGATAAGATGAAATAAACGTTATTTGAAAGAGCAAGTAGAAATATGACTACGAACCACAAAGTAGGAATTTTCACGTCGGGTTCACCAATTTTGTACAATGGAAAAGTGACAAGTGAGTGTGGGAATCTACGAGTAACTTTTCCTCACACCCGACCTCCCGAGGTCGTGCCAAGACAGCCGGTGTGGATCGAATATGCATAGGATACAGACAAACTAGTTAGGCAATCTGATGTCTTCGATGCGCACTAGTGGAAATCTATGAATCTAAGGAAAAGAAGGCCATCTTAACCTAAACTGGTGTGATAGATCGATCAGCAAGGATGACTTGCTCGAAGGCTTCAATCAATATTGAGCTTTGGCAAGATTCGGTCTATGGGTTTTGGAATACATGGAAAATGACCTGGGATAGTTTCGTGTATGTCTCTAAATAAGGTCATAGGGTGGATGGTAAATATAATTGACTCTATGAGTGAAATTATCTGGCCTACTCTAGAACTCCTTAGCTTCATTAGCTGCTATGTCTAACAAGGATAACTGTTCAATGATAATAGGTGGAAGTGGAGTAGATATGAATGCTAATGTATGTAGGCTAGCATCTATGTCTGATTCACCTATTGATTTTTTTGGGTTGTGGGATTTGTGGGTCACAACCATAGATTTGTGTTTGTTGTGGTCTTGCTATGGTCATGTGCAGATTCAGTCCCTAATCCCTAGTATCCAATAGTCATATGCTTTCTCAGCCTCTATATTCAAAATTAGCAGTTATGTGATCTTTTCAGAGTATCTCACAGGTGTTCGTGCAACCTGAATTCTTAAGCTGGTATCTATATCTGTGAGAGTGTCTCCTGCGTCTGGCTGTGGGACCAAAGGATCACAACCAAATATTTTCTCTCTTTTAAACCCTTCCACAGTCATGCGGATATATATTTAGGGGTAATCTGTAGTTTGGTTGATTTGACCAAAATGTGTGTGCTTTGTCTGTCTTCTATGTTTAACCTACTTAACTGGAGGCTGATCTGTTATAAATTTGTCGTATGTTTGGAAGACTTGGATCCTAAGATTCTCTTCTATGATCAGTTATTGTTGTGACGAGATCAGGTTGGGGCATGATTGGCTAGAATACGTATTCTCTGGGCTCTATAGGTCTCGTGATTGTCATACAAAAGCAACAACATAAATCCAAATGTAGCAAAGTGAAATTAATTATGTAAAGTGTATCTATAGCATATATGACTTCTCTATTTTTGTATTGTTCTGACGAATTTCTATGAATGAAATTGAAGGAGCAGTTATTTTAATATATCTAGAAATTGACAATTAATCTATTGACGAGTTTTAAAACAAAAAAAGCAATCCGAGTAAATCTACTTGCCTGTGCAGTTGTAGATCTATTCTAAACAATGAAATAACAAATCTAATTTATTTGAAAGATTATCGATCCTACCTCAGAAGTGAGGAATGAATCATAGTCTCTCAGAAACTATCAATCCCCACAACTTCCCTGGCAATATTGTAAGTAAAATTGACTGAAATAAAGTGATTGACTACTCTATTTGATATGCTTCTACTTAGAACTTTGAAAGATAGAACCTGGATTCTACAGAACAGTAACGAATCCAATGGTGTGTGTGGTGATTTTGTCCCCCTCAGTGTGATCTCCTCGCTTCCTTCCTGCTCACGTGGACCCAGAAAAGCATGTAATGCTAGCATCAACAGAAGTAGATATTGGGACAAAGGCAACTTAGGATACAGACTGAGACTGAATACAATGCGAGTAGGAGAGAGATAGCGTATGGGTATAGATCTTGGCTTAATGCAATTCCTAGCGGGATTTATTGCAAGTCATGCAACATAAAACGTCCAAAACCTGAAACAATCCTGTTTGAAGAACAAAACCTGAAACTTTAATGGCTTCCTATCGAAATCAAACTATCCTATTCCAATTGATTTGGATGAAGTGATGACAACACTTACACAAGATGGATATGTGGTTTCCTAACAACAAAACAACACAAACTAAGCATGTAATGAATGAAACTAAGAATTCTAAGCAAAATGAAAGACGAATCTATTGCAATGATAAATCCAGAGGAAAATTTGAGGGGCCATTTGCTTTGAGCACAAGCCAACTATTTATAGCATTTTCATTTACCCAAGGTAAAAACCAAATTGATCTATTAAACTATAAACTATGGAAAAACACTATTCCAAGGAACCATAATCATTAATGCAAGCCCAAGATAGTGAAAAAAGCTAGTAAACGTTCAAATTTACGTGATTCATGTTAAAAGAGCATTCTAGAAAATGCGTGAAGGATTGCTGCCCTGAGTAGGGTGGTGGTCACATGACCGCCACCCTGACTTAGTGGTGGCGGTCACAAGACCACCGCCCAGGTAGGGCGGCAGTTTCATAACTGAAGCTCAAAATGCAAAGGAAGATAGGGGAAAAGAGAAAAACAAGGCACATAGGGGCTAAGCGGGGCATGCGGGATGTTAACGCACACTTGGGGAGCTTTTTTGGATCCCGAACACCTTACGAGGAGACCTATATCACTCATTGGGGCACGTGTTACGTTTTTTCGGTGGTGCAGTACCCTACAATTTTGGGTACGTACAGGTACCACTCAAGGCATTGCACTTGCAGCCAATAGTAGGTGTTAATACATAACCAACGATAGTTAGTTATACCAAAATACCATGAGGGAGAAATACATGCAATAATCTCATAAACCTAATGTCGACATGATAAAGGTGTTTAATATGTAATTTGTATGTGGGAAGAGGGTTCTCCATGGGTGGTTGTTCCTAGGACTATGACCCAGCTCTATAAAGGTGGAAGTTGCAAACTTATCAATGCGGGTAGTCTGCAATGCATATGAGAAATTTCAGCGATGCAGAAAGCTTTCTTTGGATGTTATGATATATAGAAGGTTGATCAATGTGCGAAGCCTTCACTTCCATGATACAATAGATTAGCCATCCTTTGAGGGTATGGTATACTATTTGCTTTTGCATTTGGATTTTTTTTACTTTTTATTTTAGATGGCAGGATAAGATATGCATGATATATTTCCTTAGTGGGATCAGGCTATTTTTATTATATGTTTTTTATGAACAGTTGTCCTTCAAGGGATCAACCTGTTGTAAGATAGCATGAGATAATAGCATCCATAATTGTGTCTTTTTTTTAAGGGGAAGAGCTAGGTATAGCTAGGTAGACCACTTAGGAGGGAATGATGATTACATAAGTGACACCCCTTGAACCTTAGCATGGTTCCAATAGGTAAACAAGAAGATGATGGGTGTAATGATCGCAGAGTTCTCACCAAAAAGGGAGAACCTATCCATAAGGAAAATGCTATGGGCAGATTCTATGGTGCCCATATTTAAGGTCATGTCGAGGAAGTGACGGTAGACCACATAGTTCCATATCAATATAATGATAGATGGAAGGGGCTAATGACGGAGGAATGATCTAAATATATGATTATATAATCATGGGGTATATATGATAACAATATAATGGCCATAAGTGCAATACAGTAAGAATTTTAGTATCTAGTTTTACCATCAAGGGAAGACAAATGATAGGTCCCAAAGCCCATACTTACGCAATGATAATGTAAGGTGGAATCCAGTTGGGGGTAAAGCTTTCCTTGTTGGATCCTTTCTAGAGTAGTGAAATTATTGATTTTCTTTTAAGACAAGGTCACCTATTTTAAATTCGTGTTCTTTGAGATGCTTTTTTATAATCACCGTTGGATGTGATCTTGATAAAAATGATGATGCTCAAGAGTAAGGAGGTAGTACTCATCTAACAACTCAAGTTGTGTTAGATGCATTTTTGTTGATCATCTTCATCAGAAATGAAGTCACAAAGAGACACATGTAAGGATGGACTTTGAACTTCGAGGGGAAAGAACAACTTCATAACCATATACAAGAGAAAGGGGGGGTAGTGCCTATTGAGTTACGGATAGGCTGGTCCGGTAAGCCTAAAGAGAAAAGAGAAGTTGAATATGATAATCAAGACCTACTTTATTGATGGTTTTAGCAAGGATGTTACATAAGGTCTTGTTAGTCACTTCGACTTGGCCGTTAGCTTGAAGATAATAAGGAGAATGAGAAAAATAATCTTGATATTGAATGAGTCAGCATAGCTGTCTTAACATATTTATTTTTGAAGGACTTTCCCATTGTGCTGTGATTGATCTTGTTAGGAAAACTGAAGCAAAAAATTATGTGTTGGTTGATGGAGTTAACGATCATGATTAGTCTTTAGTTGAGGTGATTGGAATAGCTTCCACCCACTTAGTGAAATATTCAGTTTCAATGATAATGAAATGATGACAGCTGAGAATAATGATGATTGATAGTACCGATGAGATCAAGGCTGCCACTCCGAAAAGGACCAAAGGTTCATGAGTTGGTTGTAAGTTTTGGTTAGGAATGCAGACAAGATTGGAATGTTGTTGACACTTGACACATGTTTCTTAACATATTTGCAGCATTCCTGATTGAGAGAAGTACAATAATAGCCAAGGTGAATAACATGTTTAGAAACAATCCAAGCCACTAAAAGTGTCCACCGCAAATGTCATCATGGACTTCTTAGTACAGTGTGAGTAGATTCATGGGATTTAAGGCATCGAAGGAGAATACCATCAAACCCATGTTTGTAGAGGATACCTCCAATAATGACATAGTCGGTTAGCACATTGAAGAAATTAACTTCTACCATTCTAAGATAGGTCCGAGGGAATGATGGATTTGGATAGATAATTGAATATTTGAGAGTTACCAAAGATCTGATGAGTCAGGTTCAACAACTATTAACTTGAGATAACCCATGGATGTCAGATGGTTTATCATGATGACGAACAACCATTGAAAGTTTTGATTCATTAGTTGTCCATGGGATGAGAGATGGAAGGGAAGCCATCATGTCATCAAAATTATTGGATGAGTGAGGGAAAAGTTATATAATATAAGAATAATATGCTTCAAGGAGAAATAGGACGATATCTGGATAATTTTACATAGACATGTCATTTTTACATTGATAATTTCTTGTAATTTGTTTGATAATGAGCTCTGAATCCCCATAGATGTCAAGGATTTGAAAACCTAAAAGGACAACAGTTGTCAAGACCTAAGATAAGGGCTTCATACTCTTCCAAATTGTTCATGCATTCAAAGTCAATTTTTTGAGGAAATGGGCGATGGAAGTGTCCCAAGGAGGAATGAGAATGACATCAAGTGCCTCCCCCTTGCCATACATTTAGATCCATCAAAAAAGAGAGTCATGCAAAGAGGAAAATATTCATAATGAATATTTTTAATGGATTCATCAGGTAAATTTCTCATGAGGAAGATGAGTGGTAGGAAGAGGGGCTTCAGCTAATTGGTTTTCGATCGCTTGGCCTTTAATAGACTTTTGAGAGATGAACTCTAGGTCAAACTTTGTCATGAGAATGAGGCCATCGAGTGATGTGCTAATTTTGGTAAGGTTTAGAATGTATGGTTTTGAGAAGATGAAAGCTAGTGACTACATATGTTTTTTGATTGAGAAGATAATCACGGATCTTGAAAGTGGCAAAGAAAAGGGCACAACACATCTTTTAAACTTTAGTTTAGTGAGTTTCATACTCATGTAGGGGTACGACTAATGTAATATACAACATGCTCTCTACCTTGGCCATCACAATGTGCTAACATGGCACCTAATACACGATTTGGTAGCAGATACATATAGATAAAAAGGATCCCCCTCACGTGCAAGTGTAAGAACAGGAAGAGATAGGATATACTACTTAAGACCATAGAAAGCTTTTTAGCAGTTATCAACCCATTGGAAGTTTGAAATCTTTACGAAGAAGATGATGAAAGGGTTGGAAATGGCCTGAAAGTTGCATGAGATGAAGCAGTGCATGGACTAAAGTCGGCCTTGAAGACTGTGAATTTGTTTAAGATTGTAAGGAAGATAAATCTCAAGTATAACCTTGATTTTAGTGGGGTCAACCTAAATACCATTGATAGAAATGATGAAGCTAGGGAGTTTTCCTAGTTAACATGCCAAAAACACATTTGGTGGGATTAAGGTGAAGGAAGAAATAGATGAGATGCTTGAAAAGTGATTTCAAGGACAGAGAGGTGATCATGTCGATGTTTATAATTTCCCAAGAGGTCATCATCATAGTCTTCTACAGTCTTATGCATGAGATCATGAAAGATATAAGTCATGGCTCATTGATAGGTGGCCCCAACATTTTTTAAAGCAAAGGGCATAACATGATAAAGTAAAAAGGTCCCCCATGGGGTGATGAAGGATGTCTTATTTTGATCTTCTAGTGTGATGAGGATCTGATTATAGCCAGAAAAACCTTTGATAAGAGAAAACATCTCATGTCCTATGCGGTAAGATTCACAAATTGATCAAAGTTAGGAAGAGGAAATTCATCTTTAGGAAAAACAATATTAAGATTGTGAAATTCAATGCATATATGAATATTGCTCTAATGCTTTAGCAACTGGGTACGATGTTAGAAACCCATTGGGGATAGTCAATGGGGATGATGAAATTGGAATAAATAAGTCATTGTCAAATCCTCTTTAACGAAGAGAACAAATTGAGGATGCATGCAGAAATGATTCTACCTAATTGATTTAGCGTTGGGGATGGTGACAATGTCATAGAAAACAATGGAGGGGTCAAGACCGTGACATGTCGTTTTATGAACCATGCAAAGGCTTGGCTGTGTGTGGATTAGACAAGAGGTGAAGGCTTTGAGTTTTTACGGCTCTAGATATTGGCTTACTTTAAGGAGGTACGGGGCTCTTGAGGAGTCCCGATATTAATGTCAATAGTGGACACATTTAGGAGAGTGGAAGTGTCAGGGGGAAGGGACTTTTAGATATGATAATCCTCGACCCCCGTGTAAGAAAGAATGGAATTATCATCATCGCACTAAAGAATTTTAATGGTAGGGGAATCTTCCTCTACCATCTCTGGATGATTGAGAGGAAAGGACCAGGTTTAATTTACAACCTGATAAGTGACTGGTCCAAGGGAAATGGTGGAAATTAAAAAAAAAAATTAGGGGGAATAGATTTGGTATCATCAGGATCAGTGAGATAGTCAGATGGAGAGAAGGGAGGTGAATCAACGTCGATGGGAGAAGATGTAGAAGTGCCTAAAGGGGGGATGGAGGGATCTTTGTATCCCAAGCCAAAATTATCACATGGTTCACAAGTTTGTTTGAATACATGGCCATGGGTACCTTATTCATAATGCCCCATACCAAACCCCTTCCATGCACAATAGTGGAGGTCTGTGTAGGTGAAGGATGGATTACCAAGGAAGTTGAAACCATCAACATATGGCTTGGTGTGTGGGTGATCTTTGAAATGAGAATAAGGGTGATCGAAGCCACCGTAGACCAAGTGGGTTTAGAGAAAAGAGGGTCCAAATGAGATTATTTCCCCAACATTTGATTGATACATATGGGACTTATTAAGGTGGCCAAGGCAGTTGGGAAAAGGAAGAGAATTAAGAGTGAGGAGTTGATATTCTCCTAAGGCAAGGTGTTGCATTACAACATCGGAAGATGCATCGTGGGGTAATGTAGATAAAGGCACCGAAGAGTTGGTGGATGCGCCAGAAGAAGGGTTGGATTTGGGGATAAGCACGTCTTTAGGTCAATAAGTCATATGACAAGTCTTGAAAGGGGGGTCATCAGCGGGGAGAATATAAATGGTCCCTTCATGTTTGTATTTAACACACCAGTGGATGGTATATAGGACGCAATGCATGGCACGAATCCAAGGATGTCCAAGTAGAAGATTATACTAAAATTCTCCTTCTATAATGTAGAAGAGCTCATAGAGGAGTTTATAGATGACGTGAATGGGAAGGACAACTGTACCCAATGGGGGGGGTTACAACATCGTTAAAATCATGGAGGATGATAGGAGATTTAGCAACAATGGTGTCAAGTAGTTTGAGTTGGTTGAAGGTGTGAGAATAAATTATATTGATATTAGTACCATTATCAATCATAGTCCATCGGATGAACGTGTCATTAATGTAGACCGTGATGAAGAGAGGAAGGTCGTGTTCTTTGGGTGGCATGTTGGGGATTTATTAATCTTCAAAGTACATGGCGATGGATGCTACGAGAACATCATCTAGAGCCGCGAGGGGTTTAGGCTCATCAGATGATAATGGGATTTGTTGTAGAGCTTCAATAAGAGCATGTTTGTGGTTAGGAGATATTTGGATAAGCTCATAAAGTGACATTTTAACCTGGGCCTGGTGAGGTTATTTTACGATGGTTTGTTTGATGGAAGCGAGATTAGGAACAATGAAAATAGATACCTTGGCCTTAAAGGAAGATGGAGGGGATGATAGGGATTGAGTAGTGGGAGTAACGATGATAAATTTAGGTCGTGATGGGGGTCTAGATGAGGTAAGCTCCTTAGGAGGAGGGATAGCAAAAAATGTCCTTGATTTTGTTTGGACTACTACTTTGGAATCATGTGATCTTGAATGAGTAGTTACCTGAACAACATCAATGTAGAGAGGAGAACATTCTTCAAGAAGATCTGAACTAGGTGGAGGAATGGCGACATTAGTTTTGGATGGATTGGGTGACTTGGATGTTTTTTGTAAATGAATGAGGAGCAAAGGAAGTGGATACAGTTGGTCGAATATTTGGTTCCTCCTTGTCAAGGAGATCATCCTTATTGACAAGGTTGTGTATGATTGTTCAAAGGGATCTATAGTGGTTAGTTTTATGCCATGTTGTACTGTGGTATGCAAAAATAAGGTTAGAGTCAAACCATGAGGGTCTAGGTGCACTTGGGTCAAAAGATTTAATTGGTGTAAAGGTGATTGTTGAGGCTTAGAGCAATTGGTAAAACATTGTAGTATAATATCCTGAAGGAATAAGTGATGGTGTGGCTATAGGTAAAAGGTTTTGTGATGAAATTGATGATGGTTTGACGTGTGGTGGTGTGATGGGAGGCTTTGATACTATCTTAGATTTGGAAGGGGAAGGAGCCGACTGTGCTTGATTTGGGGTATTGGTTGATGATTTGGGTGACCTGAACCCCAATTTTGGGTGGTGGTTTAGAAAGAGGTCGTTGTTGTGTCATTTTATTAGTAGCAGTGTAGACACCTATAATTTAGCTTGAACAATTTAAACACTTAAATTGTGTTAACTATCCCCTTTCCCACAAATTGGCAACATATCATCAATAATGCTCATCTTCTCTTCTATCATTGTTAATTAATTATAATTACAACAGGTAATTAATTAAGTCTTCTATTCAACAAATACCATAATTAACGACCTTTCATTAATTAATCCTTCCTTCTATCTAGACTAATTAATTATTATTAATTAAGTAGATTCCCCTTTCATTAAACCAATAAATCAATATTTAATTGATTTAATCTCCTTCTATAGTCTAAATAATGCTAATATTCCTCTAAAAAGCTTTTATAAGCTTGCACATCTATTAATTAATCATCTTGATCAATTAATAAACCCCCTTTATCCACATGAGCCACTAAAGGACAAACTAAACTCTCATAAATTTAACTCAACCCTATCTAAACCCCCCTTATCCAAAACTAATTCAACATCTCTATTATCCCACATGCAAAGGGATGTAGAGATTGTTTTATCCATTGGGCTATATAAAGAGCCCTCCTCCTACCTTTACACTTACACATAATTCCTTGAGAAGACAAAAGAAAAGGATATAGAAACTACACTACAAGCCTTTTTTTTATTCTTGAGAAATTCACCATTTGAAGAGCTAAGCCTAATTTCTTACATTTTCTAGCCAAGTGCTTGGGTCATATGGGAATAATCAAAGTGGTGTTGTAGACATGATTTGATGAGCTCTAATTCCTAAGTTCTTGGAGATCAAAACAATAAATTTGATTGCCATGGAATCTACATAGGTCCATTTTCTTTTGTTGGTAATCTAGAGAGTAGAGGTTTTGAATACTTTAGCATACTAGTTTGATCTTAGTTCAAAGTCAATGCATTATGCTTAGTATTGATCTTGTTTAGCTTTTATCTTGATGGTGCTTAGATTTTGACTTAGATTTGTTATAGAACTATTTAGGTGGTAGTTCTCATTCATCTAACTTAGCTAAACAAAATCATGCACACATTTGGCACACCCAGTGGGACTTACTCCATTATCTTTTGCACTTAATTTCAAGTTTTTGTAGTTAAGTTTCATTTTTGGTTACTAACCCTCTTTTACACATGTTGATCTAATTTGTTTTTCTTAACTTATTTTGTTGAGTTTGCATGTGTTGAGTCTTCCTTGTAGGTATAAAGGAGGCAAAGTACTGTCAAAATTGGAATTGATGGGAAAATTTCAAGATTTCTTCATGTTTTCATTTTTAGAGCTTACTTTTTCAACATTTTGCATGCTAGTTTTGTCAATTTCTTGAAAATCTTAAATGCTTGAGCATGTAGGTTAGTGTTTTATAGTGATGAGTCTTCTATTTACATATTAATGTGGTGAGTTGCTGTCAAAATTGAATCTTGGTGAGAAAATTTCAAGATTTCCTCGTGTTTTCATTTTTAGAGCTTACTTTTTCATCATTCTACATGCTAGTTTTGTCAATTTCTTGAAAATCTTAAATTCTTGAGCATGTATGTTAATGTTTAATAGCATTGAGTCTTCTATTAATATATTAATTTGATGGGTTGTTGTCAAAATTGAATCTTGGTTGCAAAAATTTGACCATTTTGCAGATTAAGGGACGTTTTTTTTTATATTTTTTCAGTGCATGTCAAGTGCATACCCGTGAGCATAAGAGCATATGCGTAACTTATCTTACGAAGGCCATAAATTTTGCTCCTGAACTCGAAATGAATCCATTTTTTTACGTTGGAAATATATTGAAGTTAACTATTCCATGAAAACATAAATTTGGGATTTATACTTACAGAAATTTCAGGTTTTTCTGTTAGTTTAAAACTGGTCATTTTCTAACATGTCTAATGTTTTGATGAATGTTGTATTTTCATGTTTTATTTGATTTAGACCAAAGCATGTGTATGCTCTTCTCTTGCACCTTTTGGTGATCTTGAGGATCAAAAACAACTTTTATCTCTATCTTTTTAATATTGGTATTAAACTTGGAAATGTGATTATTTATTTTGCTTAAGGGAATGAAACTTTTACAAAGCATTTTTCAATGGTCCTTTGATTTGAAGTTTTCCATTTCTATATAGTTGGGATAAATTTTGTGTATGCTCTTCTCTTGCACCTTAGGGTGATCTTGAGAATCAAAATCAACTTTAGTATTCATTTTATAACATTTGGTAAATTGGAAACTTCATCTTTCACTTTTGGTTTAAGGGAATGAACATTTATCAATATTTTTTATGGTTCATTGATTGCAAAGTTTTTCTTTAATTTTTAGTCAAATTATTTGTTGTGTATGCTCTTCTCTTGCATCCTTGGATGATCTTGAGAATCAAAAGTAACTCTTAATCCTCATTTAAATAATGTGATTTTCTTGGAGAACTACTAACGCTTGAGTGCAGGACCTAAAAATGCTTGTCAAAGAAAGGAGTTTGAAACAAAATTAAACTACTAATATAGTTTTCATGCAGGTTGTAAAAAGGTGTTCAAAAAAACCACATCAAAATTAAACAAGATAAAAATAACACCACATTCAAAAAAGTGTATTTGCAGGTTCGAATAAGGGTACATCCCGTCCACTTAAAACTAGGACATAACCCCTTTGGCATAAGCCTTAAGTTACAACAATGGGGGTGGCCCTAGGAACCCCAAAGTATTCCACGCAAGAGGGAACCTTGTGGATGAAAGGGGAAGTGCTCTGCACAACCTACTTGACTAGTTTTTCCTTGTGAATTAGCATTACTGGTTGTTTGTATGGTGACACCAGTAATAGTACACGTAGACGCACTAGTTTCCTACTATGCTTTAAGGGGGTAAAATAAATCTGAGATACTCCCAAATTAGTCATTAAAACTTTTTAGGTAAATTCAACTCGCTTAAGAAAGCTTTGTAACACCTAGGAAGAGAGAACCACCTAGGAAGATATTCTTTGGCCAGGAGCCCACTTTGACCATTTTAAAATAGTGTTGAGTTGTGAGTCATTGTTCATCATGAAACGTGTGAAGTGTTACTTTTTCTTAGTTTTTCACTTTCCCTAAGGCGAGGCGAAACTCTACCGAAGTGAGGCCAGCATTTTTCAACCTCAATTGATCTACTTTCTTCACTTTCTTTTGACACTTTGTTGATCAAAATAAGAGTGACTGCCTTTGCATTATCAATTGATTGTTTCATCACTTTTGTTTGTTTATGCCCATCCATGTTTGCGGCTGGGTTGTTAAATGTCTAAAGTGTGTGGAGACATTTTTTATATCATTGATAGCCTTTGTGATCTTGATACCCAAGTCAAGATCGTCAGCATAGTTAGGCTTGGTTTATCACTTTGATTCTCCTTTAAACGGTTATCTTATTTATATCGTGACACTACAATTTTGGTATTTACATCTTGTTTCTTTTAAACTTGGCCTAAATATCTATATTGTAAGGTTATGTTGTATACACTTTAACAATTCCTAGGTATAGTATCGCTTTAGCTTGATTTCAATTATTACCTTGAAATGTTAAGCGTTACCACTTGTTTGTGTTATATCAATATCATCTTGATATCACTACCTTACTTTCTCATAAATTTTGGTTAACATATCTTGGTGGAATTTTTGTGTCACTCATAATCGTAACTGAAACCCTTTGGAATATAGGTCTTGATTGAATTTGGGCTTTCTTCTAGTATACTTTGTTTGGAGGTCGCATTAACTTCTTATTATTACTTACGTCTTGTTCATTCCTTTGAACTTTACATAAGTAGGGACATTTTGTTAATCATCATATGACACCAACTACCTTTCCCAAAAAAAATTAGTAAGTTTATCACTTGATTGATTGGTCCTACAAAGAACATTTTTTTGTTATGCCTTGTTTATCATTTGTGACTCATTCATTTAGGACAATCACTTTGATCCAATGATTTCATTATTCTTTGGTCATTAATTTGGCTGTGTTTTGAACTTGCGTGATTTTTCCTTGTGTTTATCCATCTTATAAACTTTTTTTTAGGAAAATCCTTTGGGTCTTTGATCCTCTTGATCTTCTTGTTTTTTCCTAAGTCTATGGTCATTTTTGAACATATATTTCAAACCTTAGCAAAAACATTTCCTATCAAGAAACTTTTGCACCAATCGAACATTGGAAATATTCCCTCTATATCCTTTATGTTGTTAAAATTTTGATCAATCCTTTGACATTTATGCCTTCATCCCTTGTTGGATTATCAGTATTGATTCATCACGATGTATGTTTTCCTTAGCTTCCCTTTTGGAAAATCATACAAATATCCCCATATTTATGAAATTTCTAGGTTGTTGTCATTATGCTACCCAAATCAACATGAAAACTTCTTCACTTTGAAGAAGTTTAATCATACAATTTAGGTCTAGACCTTTGAATCCAACACACGCCAAAAATGACTGATTATCGCAAGGTCCCTTATACATATGACAATAAGGAATCAAAGTTTCGGTTTACATATCAAAATACGCCCATCATGACCAAACCTCATTTGGTTCTTCGCGCTAGAGAACCCATCTGGGTAATATGTTCCCCACCTTCATCTCATAGTTGGTGGTATGGTTTGGACACTTCTGATCCAAATTATTATTCGAGTTCCCCCCACCCTTCTTCTGATTCTAATCCAAACATTTCCTCTTCTTCTGAGGATTCTAATCCAAATATTTCCTCTAACTCTTCTAATGATTCAGATCCAAAATACTATTCGGATCCAACTATTATTTAGATTCATCTAATTCGACTCCTAATTCGTGGTCCTCCCCTTCTTCATAGGACCTCTATTATCAGTCACCTAAACAATGTTCTCCTCCTCTAAAGATTTGTGTCACCAAAAATTATCTTTATCATTCATCTAATGCGACTACTACGTCGCAGTCCTCCTTTTCTTCACAGGACCCATTTTATCAGACACCTCAACAACATCTTCTTCCTTTGAAGATACGAGTGACTCCAAATCCATCTAATCAAACATCTAATACAATTATTGAATCCTAGTCCTCTCTTTCTTCGCAGGACCCTTATTATTCATCCAATGTGATTCTTGACTAATGGTCCTCCCCTTCTTCACATGAACTTCTTCATCAATCACCCCCACGAAGTCTTCCTTCTTTGAAGATTCGTGTGACTCAAATTCCTTCTAGTCAAACATCTGAATAAACCCATGCATCGCAATCTATAGAATTTGGACTTAATCCTACTAGTTTACAGATGATATACCATTGTCTAGGTAGGTCCACACCACCTTATTCTACACTTGAGACATCTAGCTACACATCTTCTTCGTTCCCCACATCATCATCTTCTATCAATCATCATCAATCATCTTCTAAGTCTTCCACACCAAGTGAACCTCTTTCTTCCAATCAACCCTTGGTGGTCGATCAAAAACTCATACTGATTGATCTCTTTCAGAATGAAGAAACAATCAAGGCATTTATAGGGGCACATGAAGATATTCCTTTAGCAGATTACGAGCAAGGATTCTCTTTAGACTTTGATGCATCCTCATATTGTGAGGAAAATTTTGATTCTTTTGATTAATAAATAGAGGAAGATCCTCAAACCATGTAACTTGATCCTCCTCTTATTCTTCCATCTTCACATTCTTCATTATGTGATGAAACTCCTTGGTCTTGCATTGATCCATGGCCTATCTTCTCATCACCCAATTACTCTTTGTCTATCATAATTCCTTAATCAAGATCTCTTATGGGGTCATGCCAAGTAGCCCTTCATATTCGTCTAGGTATGGGTCACCTTCTAGTAGCCCTCCCTCTTCTATTTATGGGACATTTTTTTAGTATTCCACTATCTTCTATTCTTGGGGCATGCCTGACTAGCCCCTTGTATTATATGTATGGATCGCCCCTGGGTAGTCCATTATCTTATATTCTTTGGCCACATCCTAGTATCCCATCATCTTACATCTATGGGTCATGTCCTAGTAGCCCTTCTTCTTTTATTCTTGGGCCACATCTTAGCAGCCCTTCATCTTCTATCTATGGCTCGCCTCCCAATAGCTCATCTTCTTCAATCCTTAGATCGTATCCTTTTCATCCATCACATTATTCTTCTACCAAAGATTATGGCAAGCCCACTGCCATTCCTCTCATCAATTGTAAATGTCCATGTTATTCTCTCACTTCTTGGGATCATACAAGTCAAGCATTATCTTATAAAAAACCAGACAGGTTCTTTATCAAGCCAAGATCAATATATATATATATATATATATATATATGTATGTATGTATGTATGTATGTATGTATGTATGTATGTATGTATGTATGTATGTATGTATGTATGTCACTTCAAAATCCAAAAACAAGGAAAAATTCTCCACAAAATCCTAAAAAAGTAAAAAACCTGCAAAAATAGGTAACTTGCTTATTGTGATTGAAACTTGTGTCTTGCGCATGGTAATCTTTCCATATCCTAATGGTTTGTTTCGCATCTTCACTAATCCACATGACTTGGGATTGTTGAATTCACAACCATTCACAAAGCTAGTTGCTTGCTTTTTCTATACTTTGGGGCACATCTTATTGCCTAGTGTTGTTTTGTTGCGCACAAAGCTTTCTACTTGGACCCAGTGTCCATCATCATTTCCCCTTGCATGTATCCTTGCTTGGGGCATCATTTTTAACCCTTTTCATCAATCACAAACATGTGGACCTCTTCAGCTTGATAAAAAAAATTGTACAACTGTCTTGACCGTTGTTGGTTGGAATATGTGTGTTCATACTTGTTTTCCCTATTAAATGAGCTTGTTTCCTTCTCATATTACATTTCTATTGTATGTTGCATTGAGTGGGTGTTTCAGTAATGGAAAACTGTTCGTAGTATGGGTTTTTCATGTCATCCTACTTTTTTCGTATTCTTACATTTTTAATAAGGAACGATGACGTAGATCTTTGGCAATATGATGACAATAAAGTTGTTTTAATACACTGGATGAAAGCTTGCTCTTTTCAATCTGTCTCTCATTACTTTTCTACGTCATTCTCCTATCAACACTATTCTTCTTATTCACATGGGGCATCTTGCTCCTACTCATTCTTCTATTTCCTTTCTCTCACCTTTTTCGATCGTCAATCACCTTCTTTCATCACCCCATCGACACTCGAGGGGGCATCTCTCACTTCTACTAATTTTTCTTCTACATCTTCAAAAAAATTTCTCTCTAATATCTTTGAAATGACATCACTTACACCACCTCAAAGAGGGGAAAATGTAGACACCTATAATTTAACCCAAGAATTTTAAATACTTAAATTGCACTAATTATCATCTTTCTTGCAAATTGACAACATATCGTCAATATAACACACTTTCTCTTCTATCATCATTAATTCGCTACATTACGCTAGTTAATTAACTCTTCTATCCAAAAAATGCACCAATTAACGACCTTCCATTAATCAGATTCCCTTTCTATCTAGATTAATTAATTATTTCTAATTAATTAAGATCCCCTTCCTATTAATATTAATTAATTATTTCTAATTAATTAATACCCCTTTCTATCTAGATTAATTAATTATTCTTAATTAATTAATTCTCTCTTCTATTTAATCAATAAATCATCATTTATTTGATTAAATCCCTCTCATAATCTAAATCATGCTAATTATTCCTCTAAAAAGCTTCTATAAGTTAGCACACCTATTAATTAATCACTTGGATTTATTAATAAAACCCCTCAAATCCCATGGGTCACTAAAGGACAAACTAAACTCTCCTAAGGTTGACTCAACTCTTTCTAAACCTTCCTTATCCATAACTAACCCAACCTCTCCATTTATCCCACATGAAGGAGGATGTAGAGATTATTCTATCCATTGGGCTATATAAAGAGCCCTCCTCTTACCTTTACACCTACACCTTTACACACCTAAATGAGCATAGAGCCTAAGCTATAGCCATTTTGTCATCTTGGAGAATTCTTCATTGGAGAAGCTAGATACTTTCATTTCTTGTATTCATCCATCCAAGTTTTGAAGTCATATGGGAATAGGTCAAATGGTCTTGTAGCCATGGATTGACAAGACTCCATTCTTGAAAACCTTGGGATTCAAACATAAAATCAAACCTTTGATTTCTAAGGATCTAAATAGGTTCACTTCATTTGGATAACATTCAATAGAGATAGAAATTAATGGATTAACATGTTAGTTTGAATATTTTTTCATGTTATAATGTAAATATGTTAGTAGATTAGTCTTACTTAAACTCTAAGCATGATGGTACATTGATTTTGATTTAGCTTTGTTTTAGGACTATTAGGTGTTAGTTATAACTCTTTTTTCATTGCTAAAAAAATCATGTACACAGATATCATAGCTGCTCGAAAGACTCCAGTCAGTAGCGAGTTCTACCGAGATTCTGTCTACTAGTTTCTAAATAAGTGGAAAGTGACCTATAGGTGCCTCGTATGGATTTCCATACAAGGTCATGCAAGTGAGAATGAGAGATGTAGTGGAGCCCCAAGGACTATGGGTAATTTTCTAGTCTGGTCCAAAAATTTTTTAGCCTGATCGGTTGTTATGTTCAATAAGGATAGTTGTACAATAATTTTAGGTGCAAGTGGTGAAGATCTGAATACCAAGATATGAAAACTAGTGTCAATGTCTAATTAGTCAGCAAGCCCGTTGGGTTGTGGGGACTTGAGGATCAGAACCAAAGACTCATGGAGGTTGTGGTCCTTGTATGGTCATGCACATAATCAAACCTTGTTGTCAAGAGCATTCCAATAATCATAGGATTAATTAACAATGATGTTTAGAGTGTTTAGTTGTTCTATTTTATCAGCGTAAGTTGCAGGTGTGTGTAAAACTATTAAATATAAACTTGTATCAATTTTAGTTATCAATTCTGAAGCCCATTGGGTTATGCGACCAAGGGATCATAATTGTATGTATTCTCTTATTGTGGACCATTGATGGTCATGCGGGAATGAATTGAAATGATTTTAATAAGAAAACTATCAAATGAAACCTAATCTATGTTTTTGTTTTTTTCACAATATATTGGAACAAAACAAACTAATCTAATGAAAGAAAATGTTTTTGATATTTTCTAGTTTTCAAATAATGCGTCTAATATAATAAACAAAATAAATACAGGTAATTAGTTGTATGTAGCTAGCTACTTGTGTGAATATGTGAATCTAAATCTAAAACAAATAACCTAATCTAATCAAGATCCTTCAAACCCCACCTCAGAGGTGAAGAACAAATCATGACCCTGAAAGAACTATTATTCCCCACAAGTTCCTGGGTAATGTCAAAGAGCAATTTTTATAAGTATTTGATCTACTTGTAATTACCTAATCAATTAAAATGAATAATTTTACTATTTTATTTGATATGTAATTGAAACTAACAATTTGATATTGACAATTTGACAAATAAAGAAAACAAACACACAATTCAACTTGGATAAGAAAGAGCTTTGGAAAATCTTGTTGTATTTGTGTATGTCCCCTTAGTTTGTTCATTTATTTCTCCAAGTGTTCATATGTGTTGGTTGGATATTTTGTCAAACCAAAATATGAGGTTCAACCACAGTACATGGGATTAAATCCCTCCTCAAAGACAGGTGAGGCTGCCTATTTATTGCTAATCTAAAACACAGTAAATAATATATACAATATTCACACTGATCTAACCATTGGGGGTTGGGATGAAATCCCGAAATCCACATTCACACGATTCAAGAATATTGCTTTCGTAAATGAAATAGGTTAGAAACTGTTACAGTGAAAGAAGCACGGTAGAAAGGAAATGGGAGAAACGTATTTTCTTTCGAGTAAACACAGAGCACGAAATAATCATACGAGTTTTAGATCACAGATGTAATGTCCGAGATAATTAGAAACACTGAGATTCTATGCAAAAGAATAGCTTAAGATCATGAACATAAGAACACTGTCTTAAATAAGATATATTTCACAACACAAAGTCTGTAAAACAATATCAACTCCTATTCTTCAAAATGATTGAAAGAAAACACAAAGTTTTTCTCCTTTCCAATAGCCTCTTAATGCTCCAAAATTTCTCGACCCTTTGGAATGCACAGGCATCCCTTATTTATAACAAAAGGAACTAGAGATAAAACAGGACAGATCCTAAAAAATAGCATGTTAACTGGAGTTCAGTTTTGCATGATTCTCACGCAGGAGATCAAGTCAAAGTATGAATCAAAAATATGACAAAACGGAAATAAAAAAGACATGTCAATCTAAAAATAGAAATGACATGTGACGTTGGGACTTAATCCGAATCATCATCTTTTGCTCCTTTCTCTTTTTCTTCCTCCAGCTGAGACTGTTTGTTCTGAAATTCCTGGAACTTCTGAATAATGCCTTGCATTTCATTCTCATCAGGGTGCGGTGGAATGATCATTCCACATTTCACAGGTCTCATGAATATCACTGGCACTGCCGGGAAGCTTTTTTAATCTTTTGCTGAGCTTTCTTAAGGCCTCCAACGTATGTTCAATCCTTACAAACTGACCAATGACTTCAAGGTCAAATCCGTGTACAGGTTCATGCTGAACAGATTCTTGGACTTGTTTGAAAAGATCATCTGCTGATAGGGTACTTGAGTTCCCAACTGAAACCTTTGGACAAATATTCAACAACTCTTCTTCCAAATCACTTTTCCCATCAATCAATTTATACCCTTGATTCTCTCAACTTGCTGCAGGCTTCATTGAGAATCCTTACTCTGAACCTGATTGCCTTGGTCAGCTGGAAATGTTTATCTGTATGTGGGAGAATACCTTCTTCCACCAAGAGGTGTGCTGGTAATTGCTTTAGCACTTGGAGAGCTTCACAAGTCAAATCAAGCTGTCCAATTTCTTCAGTGAATTCCTCATCTATCTTCTCTCCTTCTTTCTGAATCTCCCCCAAAGCCTCATGAACCTTCACCACGTCTTGAATTACTTCCTTCCCCTGTTAGAGCAACTTTTGGATCCATTCATCAACCACCCTTCCTTTTTTAGCAATCTTCTCAATCGCAGGCACTGATGAGAAATCGAACCCCGGCAGAAACAGAAGAAGGTGGTATGGATTCAAGGGGTTTTGAGAGTTTAATCAAAATCTCTGTCAACTACTCCGCTTTTTCCTTAAGCTCATTTCTAGTGTCCTTTGTTTCTTTCAACTTTTGGCACAGCACGTCTATGGAAGCCCGTGCATCTTGTTGCGCTCCTTCTGTTGTCACTTTCCCTAGAGCCACCTTGGTTATCTGATAATCAGAAGCGGTTATATCCTCTCTAGTTTTGTTAGCCGAGGGGAGTGGCAATCTCTTGCGAACTTATCTCCTGAAGCATCTACCAAAACCCTCGAAACTATTTTGGGTTTCTTGGCTGATTTCACAATAGAAGCCTTGAGTGAGCTGAAATCAAAGGCTGGCAGGGGGTACAATCACTTTCCTCTTCCTCAGAGGTTTGCTCGAGTAGCCATTGTGGCGTATCAGAGGAAATTGCCAATGTTGTAGTAACTGGTATTCTACTCTCAAGAGGAGAAGATCCTACTATTGGAGGGGGAACAGTAGCCAACGTGGTTAGTAGATGCAATAATGAGAGGTACAGGTTAGGGCGTATTGGTGATCACTTGGGTTCCAGCAGAGAGGCGCGAGAGTCGAGAGAAAATATTGGCCATGGATGCAGAAATGGATGGAGAATGAGGAGGTAGATGTGGCTGTGAGGGAGAAGGTGCAGATTCAGACTCCAAAGCCTTGAATGCAAGAGATAAGGTCTCTCCAGTTGAGCAATCAGCAAATGGTGAAGATAGAAGCTAGCTTCCTCCTTCTTCCCAATTAATTTCTCCTATTTCTGGTGGTGTTGGTGATTCTGGCACAACCACCATTTCAGCTGAAGAAATAATTGAAGAGATTTGTCTTTCTTTCCTCTTCTTGGGAATCCTGATTTTTATAGGCCCCTCAGAAGATTCTTTGTCATTTTTCTTTTTGGAGGGCCCCACCTCCAAAGCAGCCAACTTTGGAAACTTTTCATCTTTAAAATTCATCCCCCAAGAGGAGAGCCATTTTTTGGTGGCGAGCAAGAATGAGAGCCGACCTATCTGTAATAGAGGCATTTTTCACTGGCTGACCAATCAATAGGTGGGAAAACATATTGATCTTCATTTAGTCCATCATAGGAAAGATCCAAAACACTTTTATTGTCACTAGTACCTTCTGGTAAATCAGCAAGCTCAAGTGTTTGAATCTCAGCAATTGTAAATCTGCTATGATCCTTCCTGGGAATAGCAACCTCATCACGCAGATCAATCCAAGTGTCCTCTATGCTTGGTCTGTGTAGGTGCAGGGTTCCATACGCCGTAAGGACTCCTCGAATGTCAAACCCATCTCGGGGCTTCATATGCTTCCTCAACTTGTCCTGAAGCTCATGGATAACATTTTTAGCTTTCACCATTGTCGTGGGAAACAATCGACACAAAGCATGAGATGTTTAGATGCTTCAAAGTTCCGAAAACCCGACATGAAGGACTAAATCAGACTTCGGGTATCAGAAGACAGACGACACAAAACATGTTTCAGATAAGGCATGTTCCAATGCGCCAAAGGCCTGAAAACCCGACTTGACTTACTTGAAGCGGGTTTTCAGGTTTCAGGGAACACAAGACATAAAACATTCAAAACACATGTTGACCTGTTGGCGAAACCCAAAAACCTGATTTTCTCTCATAAGGGCAATTTTGCAAAACCAGCTTTAAAAAAAAATTCATAGGGGTTATCTGATAGTTTTGGCGTAAACTCAAAACTGAGATAACAAGGTGTTAGATCAATGGTGGGTGTATAATGAGATGGGGATGGTTGTTTTATAAATTATTTAAGGGGAATCATTTATACTTGTGAATGGGGAAGATGTGACATGTGTGGAAGTAGGTATGGGTATGGGAATAAATGCCAAGATAGATGTAGGTATGATTGGTGTGGGTACGGGAATAAGTGTTGATAAACTTGTGAATGTAGAAAAAATTTCTAGAGAGGTGGAAGTGATGGTTGATGAAGGCGATGAATCTGTGGATGAGATAGGATCTTGATCAAGAGTGTTTAGAGTGTTTATGGTATAAGCGTTAGGTGCTTGGGATGTAGAAGAAGTGGTGGCTTGATGTGTTGGTGCATGGTTGGGGAATAATTGTTTAAAGATGTCAAGTGGTTGGTTAGGAGATGCATTATAATTGTCCACTTGAATATTTCCATGATCGATGAGTCTTTGGAGTAGATCTTTGAAGGTTCAACACCTCTCTATATCATGTCCTCGGACTTGTTGATATTTATAGTAATGATCTTCATAATACCATGTAGGTTTTGGTCTTGATTCATCAATTGGATGGATAGAAGGAAGAGTAATAAGGATAACCACCATCATTTTGTCAAATATTCAACTGTATGGTTCTCCAAGGGGAGTATAGTTGGGTGTTTCTCTAGGGGCTCTTTATTGAGGTAGCGCACTGGAAATAGGCACAAAATATGATTTAACGATATAACATTGGCCATTACCTTTGATTTTTCATTTTTCATGTAGGACTTGGTAAATTCATGTTTAAGTTTATTTTATTTTAATTTTAAATGACCCTACTCAAGGGTGCATGTTTCAAGTTTGCGAGCCATGGTGAAGGCTTCATCAAAGGTTTGGAATGATTGGATTTGTAAAGTAGAAGATATATGCTTCACGTACAAATGTGAGAAGAGCTTGATGAGATTAGTTTGTGGAAGAGGGAAGGATAACTAGTTTATCATTTCATGCCATTGTCTGACAAATTCTGTGATGGATTCGTCCTCAAACTGTGGAATGGCATATAGATCATTGATAGTTATTTTGCACATGATGTTAATCAAAAATTGTTCTAAAAATAGTTTCCCGAGTTGGGCAAATGAGAATATAGAATATTGCAGGATACTTATTTACTAGTCTAGCGCGAGACTAGCCAAAGACATGGAGAAAGTATGAATCATTAAGTCATAATCATGTGCAATAAGGTAGCACACATGTCTGAATGCATGAAGATGTTGTTTTGGATCCTATTTGTTGTTAAACTTGGTGAATTTCAGAAATTCCTAGTGTAGAGGATATGATTTTATTGGTATAGATGGGTGAATAGGATTGCTACATATTTGTTTGTATGATAATGAAGCTTGAGATGATAAATTAGTAGCTTTGAGGTTGGCTAGCCTATTCAAAAGAGAATGCATGGGATCATTTGAAAGATTTTTTTAGGGGATGGGAGGTGGTGGTTGCATGTAAGAAATGCCTAGATGAGTTTTTTGGTGGGTGTGTGGATGTGTGGGTGTTTGACGAATTTTATGGGGGTGAGTGTAAATCAAGGGTTGTGATTGGAGGGGTGGTTGTTGAAAGAATTGTTGTTGAGAAATGGGAACATGCTATGAGTGTTAGGACTGGGTTGGTTGTTACAGAAAGTGTTGAGTGGGGATGTGGGAATAAATAGGTTGATGGAATGTATGAGACACTGAATAATGCAAAGGATCCATAAGAGGGGGTTGGGAAACAATGACATGCATGTGTGATGTGATAGGAGCACGTTGTTTGGATAGGGGATGTGATGTGTGGGCATTATGGATAGGGGAACTAATGATAATCATGGATGAAGAGGTGATAGGAACGGTAGTTACAATGGTTGTATTGATTGGAAGAACATTAAGAGGAATGGGTGTGACTAGATAAGTAGTTTGGCGAGATGGGGGGTTGGTAGAAGATAAAGTGAGGTCATGTTGAGCTGTAGAAAGTATTTTTTACTACAAATTGGGTGGTTTCAGGATTTTGTTTGATTAAAATAAATCTACTAAAGTGGTGGACCATTTGGGGGAAGTTGAATGGATTTTCTAAGGAGATAGTCTTGGAGAGACACCAGATTGGCATCAAGAATTTGTTGGAACTCTACATCACCTCAAGGAATGATATGAAGGAAAAAAGGTTCTGATCTAACAGATGGTGGGGTGGCTGGCCTAGATGGGATAGATTGATGGTATAAGAAAGAATTGGTCTCATCTAAGGTTAAAGTGTGAACAAGGGGTCCTTGGTGAGAAACATTGATGAGGGGTTAAGTGTCCATGAAAGAGGTAATTAAGGGCACAGATAAGGAAACTGTTGTGGTGGATGTTTGTTGAGATGCATAGATGTGTTCCATTTTCTTAGCAGCTGAACGAGTAATTAACGGCGTGAAACAAAAACAACTTTTACGCTAACTAAACCAAGAAATTCAGGCAAACAGTTATTTTTTTGTTAAAAATGTGAAGAAGATGGATAAGTCAGTACCTATAAGGAGGCAATCTAAGTTTGGTTTTAGGTATGTTATGGTTGGGAAATGTCTGAAGCGGCTTCTTATTGGGTGATGAAATCCCAATCAGTGAACCAGGTGAAAAGAATGTCTTGATGTGTTAATTAATTTGGGAAGTTTTAGGCAATGTGTGGTAAGTATGTGATGCAGAAGATTGAACCTCCTATTTAATCTATATGAGAAAACATGATGAGAAAGGAAGAATCTTTTCTATATCCAAAACGAGGTGTGATGCTCAATGAGTACACAGACAAGAAAGGAAAGTATGATGTAAAAAAGAGAAAAGAAGGAAAAGAAGAATACCTAGACAACATTTTTCCTTTTTATCTGGCTGTAAGTTGATGCGGGCGAAGAGTATGCTCTAAGAAATCCCGACAGGAGAAAGCAAGCGATGTGGACTAGCTACAAAGTTAGTACAATAGAAATACATAATCATAAAAAGTGAGGATGTTGACTAGTTTTACCATGTAGACATAAGATTAGCTAAATAGATAGTAAATGATTGTGGTTGTTTTTTATTCTCAAGATCACCCAAAAGCACAAGAGAACAGCATACACAAACACGATTGGAAAAGATTTTTTTGTTTTGTTTTTTATTTTATTTTATTTTTGTTTATTTTTTTTAAAGAAAAAAAATGCAGATATATCTAGCAATTAATCATATTACTTTAAGTGGAAAAAATCTAGTTGCATTTTTCAAGGATAATTCAGATATGCACTCAAGTTAATTGCTTTATCTTTTATAAATTTGCATTTGGGGTTTGGGATTGGACTAAAATCCATTTCGGGTCAAAATTTTCCATTTGGGGACATTACAGTGGTCTTTGAGCGATGTATCCTCCTAGTCTGTGAAGAAATAAGAGAGAAATAAGACCTAAATGCAAGTAAGAAAAAATGAAGTGGACTCAAGTTCCATCTATTGATGGTGCTAATGAAATATTTTCTAAAGCATGGTTGAAGGAATTTGAGACATTTTCGTGTTGTAATCCTATGTGTTAGGAATATTCCCTCATCCTCGTCTCTAGATACATGGATGGAGTAGCACATAAATGGTGGCACCAAATGTTGAAGACCCAAGGGGTTGAATCTATTGCTTCACTTGCATATTTATCACAAAAGTTTCTATTTTTTTATTAAGGGCAAATAGTTTTGAAGGGACTATACCCTGTATACAAAAGGGCTCAAAAGCCAGATAGTAAAGATGAGAGAAGCAGCCCAGAGAAGGGCAAAACAGTCAACCAAGGAAGGCTCAACAGCCAAATATTACAATATAGGAGAAAAAAGGATCTAAACGTACAAAGATCCAGAAAAAAGAAGGCAAGATCAAAAAGAAACCAAAAGAGAAACAACATGAAGAGCTCCGCCAAAAAACAGCTCCAGAACCGCCCGATGACAGCCACATCGCAGCCAAAAAACAGCATCACAACAGCCCGTTACTTGATGGCTCTGTCAATTTTGGTCTTGATAGCCTGCAGTGACATGAAGAAGGCAATGGCAGTGGCCTGAGAGGAGTCTTGCAAATCTGCTTGGGCAATTGCAATGTCCCTTTTCTCTTTAGGGCCCCATATGTCCTCATTAATCCCACTTAAACTGCAAACACTGTGGACATGTTGTTCAATGAAATTATAAATGCTTTTGAGGGCAGACAATATGCAGTCATTTCGGCTTTTAGCATTCCCCAATCTGCCATCTAAGGACTGTAGTTTCTTGAAGACTTCCCCAATAACCCCCTCTTCCTCCTCACTTTGAAGGATCCTTTTACCCTTAGCTCTTTCCATGTTTTTTATAGCCCCTTTGAGCTCTTGTATCTCCTTTTCTAATCTGTCCACCCTATCTAGCAATTCCTCCTCTTTGGGCTCCTCCACCGGCTTGCTAATATGCAGGAGGTTTTCAGCTAGTTCCAAGTCTTTGTGGCTCCTTAGGACCCGTTGGGAAGCAGGGATTTTAGCTTTGAGGCTCTTGCTTTTCTTGCTGGAGACAACATCTTCATTCTTTCTTTTTAGCAGGGGGAGTGGGAGCAGTGTGGGCAGGTGGAGGTATGGAGGAGGGAGGTGGGATAGGATTCACGGGAGGGCAGCTGGAGAAATGGCGGTGAATCAAGAGGATAAGGCCCTGGTGCAAAGGGACAGCCCTAGAGTGGCTTTGAACTTCCCTTATAGATTTCTCCAGAGAGTTAATCAGATAGTGAGGAAAGCTGATAATGTTATTTCTACGAAAATGATTCAGAAAAATCAGATGCTTTTGAGGTATAGTCACATATCTTCCTTCAAGGGTAACATACCTTACCACCATTTTGGCCAGTTCATCAAAAGGTTCAGGGATCGACGCCACCTTGAGGCCAGCAGTCACGAACTCAAGATTCTCCCCCTCTTCCAGAAATTTCTTGGTTTCCACCTCCCTGTCTACCTTCTTATTGAAGAATTTTGTGCCTTCCAGGCTGAGGCCCGTGATCTGAGCTATGAGCTCTTCCGTGATTTCCATTTTCATGTTACTATATTTGACTATTCTATTCTTCCAACCCTGGGTGAATTTGATAGAGATGTCTTGGTCGAAGCCTTGGATCCTTTCAATGAAATTAGACAGGCCCCCGATTTGCAGGTAATCCCAAAGCTCCGTGTTCTCTTTCCACTCAGGATTGTGGGTCGGTTCGGTTTTGCATGGCGGCCCCCCCATGTTTCCTCTGCTCCTTTTCCTGTTCTCAACGGTAAAATAGCTACCAATGTGCGGGATAGGCCGAACTTTGATTTTGGTATTTGAATCTTTCCTTCCCGTGAAAGCCAGTTTAATTATTATGCTACACTTGTTATTATTGCCCCGCTCCTCGGCTTTCCTCCTATGCCAAGAAATGATGACAGTCCAGCCCGCACAGATCGCAACAATCATCCAAATCTTTTGTGATGTCATCATCATGTACTTGGGGATCCGCACATTAGCGTCTAAAATACAGCCGTTAGTTATGATTTTCACTGCCATGTAGATCAATGATAATGGCTTTATTGACATGAGCGGGCAGAACGTCCCCCCCAATCCAAGTTTGAAAGGGATTATTAACACCGAAGTTAGCCAAACTGTCAGCGACCCTATTTCCTTCCCGGTAGGTGTGGGTGATTTGGACCTTTTCAAATCTTTTGCATATATCAATAGCTTCCTCAATATAATCCCTGATAGACCAGCTGGGGTGTTGCTTTTTATTCAGAAGATTGATAATATTTAGAGAATCACCTTCAATTATGATATTTGGAATATTACAATCTCTGGCAAGTCTAATACCCCAAAGAGCCGCCATGGCTTCAGAATAATGATTAGTCTGTCTGCCCATTCTCCCAGAAAAAGTAGCAACATAACAGCCTCTTTGATCCCTGATGATTCCCCCTCCTCCAGAGTCACCCGGATTGCCCTTAGAGGCCCCATCAAAATTTAACTTGTGCCAATCAGTGGGGGGTTTAATCCATCGGACTGTGTTTCTGTCAGTACCATTGTTATTTCTATTGACAGTGGCAATATTCCATTCAGTCAGAATGCATTCTTCATTCTCCGGGTAGAGTCTATTTTTAGGGGGTTTAAATCTAGCAATATTATCTTGCACAGCAATGATAATTTCCTTATATACTTTGTTACAAGCCTGTCTATTGTTTCTGAAAATACTATCATTACGGGCCTTCCAGATTCTCCACATAGTGTGGGGCAGAACCAGTTGCCATAGCCTTTTCACCATGCAATGTTTAAACGGAGAGCTCCATTGCTCCCAAGCCTGAAGGCAGGTAAGGGGAAAAATCCATCTCAGATTAAATTTTGCAAAAACAAGCTGCCAAATTTTGGAAGCAATCTCACAATGAAGGAATAAATGCTTTATATCTTCAGCCTCTTGCTGACACATGCAACATCTATTCGGCATGATGAATCCCTTCTTGATGAGGTTGTCATTAGTTAGGATCTTGCCATTAATAATTAGCCACCAAAAGAAGTTCACTCTAGGGGTTAGCTCCGGCATCCACAACTTGTGCCACTTAATTTCACTTTCCATGGATGCAAAGAAAGAATTATATCCTGATTTAACAGTGTATTCCCCATCAAAAGAATCTTTCCAGATGAGCTCATCCTTAAGATTTTGATTACTTATATGGATTAGGGAAAGTTGATTCTGGAGAGATATAATATCAGCCTGAATATTATCATTCTCCACTTTTAGCTGCTTCCATTTTCTTTTGTTTCCATCCCTCTCAATGTATCCCTGGATTTTGTGTCCATACTTTGCAATTAATCTGTCTTTAATATGATCATAAGCAGAAATCCAGTTAGAATCCGTCCACTTATCAGTCCAGAAGTTTATGTTTTGCCCATCTCCAAGCTTCCAGCTGCACCCCTGAGAGAGAATGTGTCTGCTGCGCAGAAGGTTGTTCCAGAAAATAGAACCACTCGGAAGGGACTGATCATAAATGAAGGAAATCTTGTTTTGATTTGAAAGATATTTGATCTTAATCAGCTCTGTCCAAGGTCTGTGCTCTTTTATAAGCCTCCATCCTAATTTTGCAGTAAGGGCAGTACTCATATGTTTGATATCTTTGATGTCTAACCCCCCTAGTCTCTTAGGTTTACAAACCTGTTCCCAAGCCACAAGATGATATCTGAATCTGTCCTCAGTACCGTGCCACAGAAAGTGTTTTTGAATCTTCTCAATACTGTTCATCACAGCTGTAGGCATGCTGAACATTGACAGTATGTAAATAGGCAAGTTTTGAAGCGTGCTTTTAACCAAAAGACACTTACCTGCACTTGAAAGAACGGCTCCTTTCCATCCAGCCAACTTTCTTTGAAATCTCTTAATAAGATCATTCCATACCTCCACTGAAATCTTGCCAGTACTTAAAGGTAACCCTAAGTAAGTAGCTGGTAGAGAATTAATAGTGCATCCTAGAATATTAGCAATCTTTCTTTGCCTCTCCTCAGGAGTATTGAAGAAATAAATAGAGCTTTTGTCAAAATTAACTTTTTGTCCCGAGGCTTCCTCATAAAATCTAAGGACAGTTTTAATGGCCTTTGCCTCAATAATAGAAGCCATTAGTAGCAGCAAAGTGTCATCAGCAAACTGCTGATGAGAGGAGATCTGATTACCAGTAGTTGGAGGGAAGCCTTTTATCATGCCAATGTCAATAGCTTTGGAAATAGATCTGCTTAAACTGTCAGCCATAATAATGAATAAAAGAGGGGAGATTGGGTCACCTTGCCGTATACCTCTATTACTGGCAAAAAAACCCACAGGTTCCCCATTAACAACCACAGAGAATCTAGAGGTAGAGATGCAAGAGTGAATGATTTTTCTGAATTTGCTTTGAAAACCAAATTTGGATAGGACCTCATCCATGAATCTCCAGGAGACTCTGTCGAAAGCTTTATGCATGTCAAGTTTGATGGCCATCCCCGCCTTTTTACTTTTATCCATAGAATGTATAGTTTCATGAACCATGATAATGCCATCTTGGATAATTCTTCCCTGGATGAATCCGCTCTGCTGTTGAGAAATGATCTCCATGAGTATAGGTTGCATTCTAGTGGTGAGAATCTTTGTGAAAATCCTATAAATGACATTAACCAAACTGATAGGCCTGAAATCTTTGAAGTCTTTTGCATCCAACTTTTTCGGGGCAAGCACAATGTGTGTATTATTTAGTTCTTTAATAAGATTTCCCGTTCTGTAAAATTCATTAACAGCTTTCAAGAGATCTTCAGAGCATATTTCCCAACATCTTTGGTAAAAGTTAGCCGAGAAGCCATCTGGACCTGGAGCCTTATCCCCTTCTAAAGCAAAGACAACCTTTTTTAATTCCTCAATGGTGACAGTTTTTGAAAGACTTTTAAATCTCTCAGCAGGTATTAGATTATTAGGAATGGAGTCTAAGAGGAAAGAGGCCGCTTGTTCATTGTAGGAGGTATCTTCAGTGAGGAGGTTCTTGTAAAAATTAAGCGCCTCTGTTTTGATATCCTCAGGATCCTTAGTAATGTTTCCATTTCCTTTAGCAACCTCTGAAATTCTGTTACAAGCTCTATGTTTGATGGCTGTCAAATGAAAAAAAATTGTATTTCTGTCTCCATCCTTAAGCCAAAGGGCTCTAGATTTCATTCTCCAAAAGGTTTCTTCATGGCTGTTTATATTATGTAGATCTGATAGGAGTTTTTTTTCCCGCTGATGATCCTCTAGGGTCATACCTTTCATGGAGACATTTAGCTCAAGCTCTTCTAGCTGTTGCTTAAGTTCTTTCTTCTTTTCAAAAATGTTTCCAAAAACCTCTTTATTCCATATTCTAACTTTCTGTTTAACATTCTTTAGCTTCTGAAGAAGCCTGAATTGGGCCGTCCCTGTGCCTTCCCAAACCCACCACTCTTTAATTCTGTCCAGAATGTCTTCATGTTCGAACCACATTTTCTCAAATTTGAAATTACCATGAAAAGGTTTTGTCCAATTGAAGAAATTGAGGACTATTGGATTATGATCAGATCCCGTTCTGGGGAGAGTAGAGAGATGGAAATTCTGGTCCAGGATCCAATTTGCAGAAATAAGAGCTCTGTCAAGTTTAACCTGAATTAAGCTCTCTCCTAATCTTCTGTTGGACCATGTAAATTGATTGCCATGAAGCTCTATGTCCATAAGATTAAGAGTCGAGATGAAGTCAGCAAATTCTTCCATACCAAGGGAGAATTCAGAACTTCCTCCAAACTTTTCTCCTGGATTCAAAGGAGTATTGAAGTCTCCCATAACCAACCAGTTCATGTTTTCAACCTTGCTTCGGAACAAGGTTAACTCTTTCCATAGACTTCTTTTACCAGTAGCAGTATTGGGCGCATAAATATTAGACAGGATCCAACTATGATTATTTTCAAGGCTTTTAAAGATAATAGCTAAATGATTCTGGGTTGAGGAGAGTACCTTACCGTCAACCATCTTTGTATCCCAAAAGATCGCTAAGCCTCCAGAAGCCCCTTGAGAGTCAACAGCAGCAAAGGCAGCGTTCTGCCAAAAATGTCTTTTGAAGTCTTCAACTGCTTTACTTTTCATTTTAGTTTCCTGAATGAGAAGAATGTTGGGTTTGTTTGCTCTTTTAATTTCCTTAAGCATTATTTGCTTAGGCCCTCCATTGAGGCCTCTGACATTCCAAGAAATAACCTTCATTAAAAAAAATTTGGAGATGCATTTGCCGGATGGCTCAGAATTCTCTGTGTACCATCTGCAATTTCTTTTTCAGTCTCTTTTTCTCTTGCTTCTCTCTTAGATGGCCTGCCTTTTCTAAAGGTTACTCCAAAATTTGCAGTTCTTCTAGCAGTGGCCCTTGTGATTCTTGAGGTGGAAGCTTCCCAGCTTCCAAGCTGCTTTTCTTCCAGGCTTTTTGAACCTCTTTTCTTTCTTTTCACTAAGATGAATCCATCATTATCACAATCATTTTCCTTACTGATTGGGGTAATTTCCCCATCCTCCTTTCCTGTGGTAATATCAGCCTGCTTATCCATTTTAGGAGTCAGCTCCTCCACATCTGTGTCCTCTTTCTCTTGGTTTAGATCTCGTGCAATGGATTCTAGATCCACTTTGCCATTTTCTTGTCTCATTTTTAGTTTCTCCAATGAGCTGCTCCTTAGCAGCTCTTGATGGGCACTGATTTTGTCTTCCTCTTCTCCCATGTATGAGAGAGAAATGTTAACTTTTTCATTTTCTTCATCAATCTCCATGTTCAGCTTTACCGGATTTGGAGTCAAAGAGTTCAAAACTGAATCCACTGACATCTCCCTTTTGTTTTCTTCCTCATTCGGACCCAGATCTAATTCTTGTTGAGACTCAATCAGCTTCTTAGGTTTCCAAAGTTTTCTGTAAACCGGTGGTCTCTTTGCCTTAAATCCTTTTTTCCTTTCTTTTAGCTTGGAATGCCTCTCCAAACGCCTATTTCCAGTAGCTGGTTCAGATATCTGCTCTTTATCCGCCTTATCTCTCTGATTCTGTCCTTGATCTTCAGGAATATCTGAGAAATCTTCCAGCTTTTGAACTGTATGTTCAGGACATTTGCTGGCAAAATGCCCTAATCTGTGGCATTTGCTACATCGTAACTGGAAAGCTTCATATTCTATTTGCTGATTCCATTCTCCAAATTTGGATTGCAGAACAATGTTATCGGGGAGCTCCAGATCCATTTCTATGGAGACACAGAACCGAGCAAATGCCAGCCTAGACCTATTTCTCGTGGGCCCATCCAGGCCAATAGGTGAACCAATCGATTTGGCAATGTGAAGGAGGATTTCATCATCCCAAAGATGCAGAGGAAGCCCTGGGAGTCTACACCAGATGGGTATGGCATGAATATTTTCAACAAATGGATTAAATCCGGGGTACCATTTTTTTAAAAATAGTCCCATATTACCCAGACACCAGGGACCACCCAACAAGACCGAGTCAACATCAGATTGGAGATTAAATCTGGCCAGAAAAAAACCTTTTGCCATAGTGGTGATTATCAAATCCCCTTTTGGTTTCCATCTACGAATGGCCCATTTCCTAATGGTGTCCACATTGGGTCGTGATCCCAAAAATTTTCCGACAAGTGCCAGATTGGTTTTCTCCAGAGCTCTTTGCAGACATCCGTCAGGCACCTGTAAGTGGGTCACCCCTTCAGCATCTTTTGTACTTTTAAAATCACATGCAGCCTGAGGTCTCGCATTTTTGTCAGGAGGAGTCTTAACAACTTCCGCCCAGGCTCTAGACCCGAAACTGTCACCAATGATCACATTTTTCACTTTTACCGGTTCCTTAGCGGCTACATCGCAGTTCTTTGAAAGACATTCAGCAGCCAGAGCTGCTGAAACAGTGCTT
Source organism: Taxus chinensis (assembly GCA_019776745.2). Taxonomy (NCBI): domain Eukaryota; kingdom Viridiplantae; phylum Streptophyta; class Pinopsida; order Cupressales; family Taxaceae; genus Taxus; species Taxus chinensis. The sequence goes on along the minus strand of CM034154.1, from coordinate 700,576,651 downwards.
TCGAAACCCTCACGCAGCCCACCCGAATTTTCAAACTCGCAGCCCGCCATTCCAAAGGTACACATCAATGAGTCATTATCACATGGGATGGATTTACCTAGAAATGGTATTAATGGGCATGAAAGTGTGAAGAATGTTTATGTTTGTGCCGTGTCTAAAATCCTGAGTCACAAGAGGGATGGTGTTGTTTTGGAGGTTTCTAAATCAGAAATCGATGGTACATTTTTTGATGATTTTGTTTATGAGGAGATATATGAGAATCAAGATGATGAAAGGAAAGGACATAACATGTAGCTTGCTGATCCAAACACAAAAACAACTATTGGTGAGTCATTTTGTGTTTTTAACAAGTGTTTTATTCTTCATAATATGACACTTATAGATATGCAACATCCTAAGGGATACTCTATCAACAACAAAGAGTCCAAGGATGATAAATATCTCAGGAAAAAAGAGAAATCAGCTGTTGATCCTACCTTTAGAATTATGAGGTATAATGTTCCACTCTTGAACTGGGTACATTCTTTGACTAATATGTGGCAAGATAACAGTGCAAGGAAGAAAATATGGAAGACCTCTCATGATATGAGTGTTCATAAGAACTACAAGGTATTGGATCTAGATAATATGCTACATTTGTCTAAGGTTATCAATTCTTATTTCAAAAAATTTGTGATTGATCTCATAAGGAAAAGAGGGAATTAAAAATTGTATTTTGGGATTACAAGTGTTGATAAGCATGGTTTCTGTGGAGAATCTTGTACAAGAAGGGAGAGTACCTCTCAAGGTACTGACGCTGATTTTTTTATTGCTAAAGACGATAAGAGAATATTTTATATTCATTTTCAACTTGCTGGACTATTCGTAACAACAATCAGAAATAGAGGAGAAAATGATTTATTAATAGATCCCATGACTAATTTTTATACCAGCTACATGGTGGAACCTTTTGAAGGGTTAGTGGGGGTATTTGGTCCTCAAAGTGCACAAAGAATCAAGGTGCAATCTGTTGATTTGAATATAAGGGACATCCATGACTTTAACATCCTAAGGTATGAGAAGGATTACCATTTTTCTAGTTTTTTTAGCTCTCCTATGTTGTTGCCATGTTTCTATCTTTTGGGACAGCATGCACATGCTTGGATTATTGAGGAAGACTATTTCATAATCAAATATTAAGGTATGTGAGATGGGATAAACACATCCTCCTTTCAAATTGATCTTGATTCAACTAATGAGCATATGTCGGCAAAGAAAATAATGAAGTAGCCAATGAAATTGAAAGGACATGAAGTATATGGTATATTTATTGTGGTTGAGTTTGCTAGAGGTAAGGATATTTTTGCGATGAAATGGTCGCATAATGTTAATGATCAGTATGACGCATAGGTTGAAAATTGAAGGAGAATGAATATGTTGATCCTATATCAGAAATTTTGAGTTGCAAAGGTATGATGAACAACCCCAATTATGTTATTTCAATAGTGTTATATTCTCTCATTAAGAGAATCAATGGGTACAACAAAAGGTATTAATTTTCTTATGATGAAGTTTATGGATGCATCAGTTCTAATTTTGATTTCCCTTTCTCTTACATTTACGATGAAATAAAAATATGGGGAAAGAAAATAAAGTGTGATGAGCGAGAAGCCATGGATATTCCCAACATAGAAGGAATTGGTGAGTTATGTCCATGGAAAGACATGTATTTCACAAATAAGGTAACTCATTTCTTTATTATCATTAATATATGTGAAGTACTTGAATGTGTTTATACATTTGGGTTACTTGAAGTTTGGATCATTCATTGGACACATTAGCTGCCATCTTTTGTTAAACTTGCATTCATTCCTCTTGTTAATAAACTGAAATGTTTTGAGGAAAACAAAGAAATCATATATCATGGTATGCAAAGGAGGTTACATTTTTATAGTTCATCCACTAATTGGAAAGGAGAAATCACAAGTGAATTTGGAGAAGGCTCTCATTTTATTTATTTATCAGCCGATTGTCCTTTTTCCTGCCTCTTTATTGCTTTATTATCTATTGGAAATATGAATTTGGTAAAGTGTTTGTTAGTTGTTGGAGCAAATATTCTAGTAGAATGCAATTGGGAAATTTTTTAGGGTCTAATCCTTCAATTTTAGCCACTTCATATCTTCCCTCACTCTATATTCATTAGTCGTATCATCCATTCTCATCAATTTCAGCTGAATGATGTCATAAAGAGAACTAATTTTCAGTTTGAGGAGGCATTTTCCAATATGAATTCTAAGGGGTAATTACAATGATAGTATGATATTAGGATCGTACAACATAATTTTGACACAATCATCTAATGGTTGAACATATATTAGCTGGTCATCGGGCTTGAAGAGGGGCTGATGAGAGCTTTGGTTTTTTCTAATATGTGTGTTCAATGTGCAAGGTTGAAGATAAGCAGGGAAGGTGAAGAGGGAAGTATGTCCTATATACTACATGATGGTATTCTTAAGTGGGTAGCCTCCGAGTTTAGAGAATCTTGTCTAGCTACGGATTCCTCATACACTAGGGAAGGTATAAAAATTTGGAACACATTCTTCATGGTTGATTACACTCATACTTGTATTGACTTGATGGAAGCAAGTAAGGTTGATATATTCTCCCAAAGGATTCATCATTTGACCGGCACTGGAACAATACATTGGGAGCACTACATCGTGTTATCTCTATTGTACATGGCACTTGGGCAGATGAGTTTCAAATTGCTTGAGGGAAAGCAATTTTGGGGAAGGGAGGACTATAATATCCCCTTCTCAATCAAAGAAACTTAGCCTATTTTGTCTACCCGGCGGCTAAGGGAAGAAAATAAGGGTGACTTAAGTTATAATATTTTATTATAAAGTGCAAAATAAAAATAAAATAAAAAGAAAACATTATACGCACTTATAACAATTTATTAGTAACTTAAAAAATAGAAAAAAGGAAACATTTAATGAAAAACATGTGGGCCAAAGTAATTTATCCTAGAAAGTGTGACTTGCACTAGGAATCAAAGTAAATGGGAGAAAAAGATAGTGGGGAAAAATGGTAATAATAGAATAAGACATATAGTAGTGTACCATCATAGAATAAGACAAAGGTGGCCACTTTAATTTAACAAAGTGTACCCACCACATGGAGTAGTAGTCACTTTAATTTAATATTAGTAGTGGTCACTTTAATTTAATATTAGTAGTGGTGGTCACTTTAATTTAATATTGGAGGGAAATTTTGGTGGGAAAATCTTTTAATAAAGAGGAAAATATGATTGATTGAGTGGAGGTGGCCATTAGGCCCAATTCTTTTATTTAAGCAATGAGATTTTCTTGAAGAAAACACTTGAATATTTATCTTATTGATGATGTTGTCTAAAGTTTGCATGCTTTGTCAAATATATTTGTAGGGACGAAACCCTTTAGAAATTCCCTCTTGAGGATGAAAAACTTCTCCAAGAGTTCAAGGGGATTCTCCACCAATGGGGTTTCCATTGTGATTTAATGAATTTATAGTAATTTTCTAAGTATTTCCAATAGTCAAATAAAGGAGTATTGCAGATTTTTTTCCAAGGTATGGATAAGAAGATTGCAGTGGTGTTTATTTTATGTGGAGCGACCCAAATTTAGTTTACATCTAATGTATTCCAAGGTACTTCTAATCTAATTAGAAGTGTGGATCATACATCTATTTTTATAAATAAAATCAACCGGTTTTCAGGATTTTTGGTGTACAAAAGCTATCTTTTTTATTTATTTCTAAGGGTAGCTTGTCTATAAACTTTTCATAATTATTGCATCCTTATCACACTTCAGAAATATGGGTTTTTATTCATATCTTGGTTTTATAAAATTAGTATATCAGATATGAGTTAAAATAGTTTAATATACATGTTGATTTCTATGAGCTTTCAATTCTACCCTATTTGCATTTTTAAGGTATAATTCAGATCTGCACTCAAGTGAATTGTTTTATCTTTTATAAAACTTAATTTGGGGTTTGGGATTGCTAAAATTCATTTGGGGTCAAAAATGTCCTTTTGGGGAAATTACAGATGTAGACTATCCATGTGATCTCACTGACCTCCTTGATCTACTGAATATAACCTAGAGCTCTCTGGATATCTAGTACTGCAACCTCATACAAACCTTTGTATTATCTGACATCATGCGTTGTTATTAGTAGCTCATGTAGCACATCCCCCATCCCACTCGCATCAGCCACACAACGGGCCACATCCCTCTCTGATTAAATTTGTTGTAGCTGTAACATTAACCCATATCTATATGTTGTCCTCTGGTGTATTTGAACCCTTATTGATTCCATTTGTGTCTGTAAGGTCTATTCCACAATCAAAGAGGCATCTCTCTACTACACTTATTTATCCCTCTCTACTCATACTGCATGAACCTCTAATCCTTATGGTCATGACAATGGTAATAGTAGCCTCTGGCTCTAGACATCCACCTCTCCCCTATCCCCCCATCCACCTCTCCCTTATCCACCCATCCATCATCCCCATATTCTTCTCTATCTCAATCTCCCCCTACTACTCCTAGATATGGTGACTTATATGGTGGTGGGCTAGGTGCTTTATGGGAAACCTGTACATGTGCATGTCCTTATACCTATCCTTATATCACTACATGTGCATGTTCTTGTCCTTGTCCTCCTCCATCACCTTATCGACCTCTCTCTCTCCTCCCTATCTGTTATTTTTTTATCCTCATTATTGTTTCCATCCTCGTTGTCCTCACTTATAATGGAATAGTCAATTATAATAGTATTATCATAACATACCATGCAGCATACTCCATCGACACTCCTGGATCTATGATCCCTACTCGTGCATCACGTGATTTTGGTAACACCCCTAGAAAATTGACTCTCACCATAGCATTTCTAATCTAAGCCCCAAAATTCTTCATCTCTCGTGTTATCCTGGCATACCACTACTCGTCCCCCAAAATCTCATGTCTCATCCCCAACTTTTGTTTAACCTTTTCAGTTCAGTACCGCTCAATGATATAATATTGTCTCCCCATAATGTAATTATCAATCTCCATTCCAAACTCTTTTGCATTTTTTCCCCACGTATAGACCCTATACAGCCTCTATGTGATGTGTCTCAGTTGTATATAATCTATTGTTTGCCTATATTAGGCCAGATCTCCCAAGTTTACTCTCTAACCCCATCCCACTACATATCATCCAAATAATGATGGACCCTCATATTTTTTTATCCCTATGTACTCTCACAGGTCACTCAGTTGTTGTGTGGTCCCATGCCCAAATCTATTAAAGGGTCTTCGGACCCAAACTCCTATGGCTCCTATAAACCGCCATGTGTAGATCACTGTATAAATGAGCTAATATACATGGTCCCCATGCAAAAATCTATGCACCCATTAGTTCCACCACCACACTGATAAAACCTAACTAAAAGTGTCTCCCAGTCTTATCAGGTAGAAAAATACCACTAATAAGAGCCACTAGATAGATCAGTACTCATTCTATCTCATCATCTTCCATGGACTCCACCGGTTGTATGACCATCCCCTCTTCATGGATCTTCATCCCTTAAAAAAATATCTCCATATTTTCCTAGATATGCATCTCAATCTCATCCCACTATATTAATATACCTTGGATCAAAACTCTCAAAATGCAGTAGACATCCTCCAATGTCACTAATATCTCCCCAGTCAATAGTCTGAAAGTCTACAACTCATTGTGTCATCACTCCTCCAAGGTCATCAATAATGCATGGTCAATTCTAATCTTTGGCATTCATGTTACGTATCAGCCCTGTCACCTCCAAAACCACCCACAAGGCTCTTTGATTCATACACATCCTCTCCCTCTTAAACAATCTCAATCATGCATGTCTCCCTCTCACGTCTAGTGTACTCAGTATCTCCTGCACACATTACAAAACACTCATTAGTTCCTTTATAAAACAATACAACATTCCTTAACTGAAAAAATAAACACTTCTATTTTTCCTCTAACCATGCTAGTGCACTTCATGTCATGCTAGCGTACTCATCATAATGCTAGCGCACTCTTAATAATGCTAACTTATGTAACACTAGCAAATTCATTCACATGCTAGCATATCCAACATAACATTAGTGCAACCTTCACACTAACTCACCCCCCAATCCGCTAGTGCTTTCAGGTGCATGCTAGTGTATTCAATCAAATGCTAACGTAGGGACACCTACACTAGTGTATTTTATGGGCTATGCTAGCATAATAAAGTCCTTGTACTAGTGTCACTTTACTATTTTTATCTAGCTTACTACTCTAATAAATGCATCCAAAACTATAAGTTTTTTGTGTAATCATAGGAATGTGGCCATCAGGACCCCTCCTCTGCTCCCAAACTCGATTTGCATCATGAATACATGTAGGTTATTAATCCATCTCTCTCGCAATCTCAAAGGAAAAAAATCAACTCTATAACAAGAAAACTCTAATAGTAAAAATTACCAATGAATTTTGCTACTAACCCATCCCTCCTATTTAACCCTTCTTCCATCCCTCTTTACCATCCCAAAACTCTAGTTTTGGCCTTTGACCCTTCGTTTCTCATTTTTTGCGCCCATTTTTCTCGTCACTCATGTTGTAGTCTCTTATTCATCATATCAAGTGGTTGCACACTATTTTATCACATCACCCATCCACTCGGGGGGTACTCTCTTGACATAATCTATATCTGATGGGGCATCCAAATGCTTCACTTGGGAAAATAAAGTAGTCCAGAACACTTCTTTATGATTCGTTCACTAATCTACACATGTCTACTAGCTTTAAAACATTATTACTTTGTAGTAACACTTTAAAGAGGGGAAAATGTAGACACCCTAAAAATACCCATTTTGTATTATAACATCCAAAAATAATATTAAATTCATTATTCACCCATATCCCACTTCTATAATTCATTTAATTAATTCTATTACACTTGTTATACACTAAACAACCCTTTGGATAATTTAATTATCTACTTAAATAAATAAATAAAAATTATTTACTCACCTTCCACTCAGCTCCACTTCACTAGCTAACTTACTCAAGTTGAGTAATTCACTCCAGTCAAGTTTTAGAATCCTACAAACATGGAAACAAATATATAGGTATAATTTGGAAGAATTCAAGATCCAACTAATTTGAAATAAAGCCTCTTAATTTCTTATCCAAAGATCGAACTGCACAAAATAAATCAACCATGTTAAATAAGGAAAATGAAAGCAATAATATGTAGCTCGCTCAATTCCACCTTCCTCAATCCATTGCTTCTTCTTCATCTATAAATAAGAATCTCTATGCCTATAAAATCCTCATTCGAAGCTTGAGGAATTTGCAGCGTTATTCTTTCAAATTGAAATTTGAAATCACTCTTGCATAATGTTATGTTGTCCAATTAATCACTCAATCAATAATCCATTCATTCATCTAATCAATCAATCATCAATCAATACACATTTCTCTTAGCTTGGATACACTTCCATTTGGAATATATTAGAGCATCCACGAATCAAAATAAATCAGTATCTCATCCAGATCCAAGAAGAGTTTCACTCGACCCCACTCTTCAGCTGGTCTATCTAAGGTTGCAAGGAACTTGTATGAGAAAGGTTTGTATTTTGTTAATTATTTGTTTCTTTCTCTTGTTTGCATTTACTCTTGTATACATAAGGAAGTGATAATTATGTGGGGGATTACATCAATAATCAACCATAGCCTAGTTGACATATTATGAATTGAGGTAGGTATGATCACATGACCCATTAATAGCACCTACAAGGTTATTAATAGGTTTTTTTATGGTTGGTTCTAGATTGGTGGTTCTTATGGGCTTACATGAGGGATTTATATTTCTCATAATTTTTTTGGATAATTTTATCAGTATCGAATTGGGTGCCAAGAAATAAATCAAGGAAACCTTCTTTATATCCCTACAATCCTTGTGTGAATGGTCGATAGTAACACACTACCAACATAAAATGTCAATATTGAAGAAATTTGATGGTTTTTTACTAGGAGGAATGATATGAGGGGTGGAAAGAATTTGTAATAATTTGCCATGTGATAAATGTGGGTAGTGTCAGTGAAATAACACTTTGATTATTGTTGTTTGAAGAGGAATGTGTAATAGATTTTCCTTTTAAAAAGGATTGGAAGTTGATAGCATTATACATTTATTTGATGGTGTAGAAGGTTGTTTGAATTCTCGCATAAGGTATTCATGTCACTTAACTTATTCAAGAGCCTCCTCTAACGTGGTGGGAGAGGACCATATATTTCATTAGAGAATAAGAACAAGAACCTTAAATAATATTTGATGATAAAAAATGAGTATCAAGTTAGTGGTTTCCTTGATTAGATAAGATCTCCCATCGCTTGATGAATTTGTGGCTTGATTCGTTAGGGGGATTGTTTTAAGTTAATCAAGTTTTGGAATATATTTTCAGAAAGATCATGTTGTTGAAAATCCTTCACCTAGGATTAAAATGAAGTCTCTAAATTGGTAATATGTTGTGAAGGAGGTTAGTTATACCATTATATAGCATCTCTTACAAAGGTTTTTTCTAGGAGTTTGGTTGTAGCATATCTATCAGTTTAAGTTTTCTCCTTATAAATGTTTCCAAAAAATTTAGATAAATGGTTGGATCAATTGATCCATCATAAGAAAGTGGGAGGAGATATCCCTCATATGTCTATAAAATCTATGTAAGAGCTAGCAATTTATTTTGTAGTGTTTGAAGAACCTTATTACTAATTGAAGGAGGGGGGCTAGGATGTAATTTGTCACATAGGAGAAAAATTGTAAAAAAAAATCCAAATTTTTCAAAAAAAAATCGCTCAATAGATTAGTTCCCCCTTGACAAATTTTATTTTGGGACATAGTCATTTTTTTTGAATTTAGTGCACTTCATTGGCTTTGTCACATATGGGAGGAATATATAGAATTTTTCCTTTTATTCTCTTGTTCCTCATCAAGGATGATGATCTGATTGAATTGTTTAAGTTTGAGTTGGAAATTGATTTTTTTATACTCCTATCGGCTATGTCAACTGAAATTGGAGTACAAGGAACTTTTCCCTTCTTTCATTTATGCCTTGATCAGGTGACCTAGAAAATAATATAACATAAGATGGGCATTGCATTTGGTGAAATCAGCCATAGTGGGAATCTTTGGAATAATTTAAAATTCCATCCCAAGTTTGATAGGGAAATGTTGCAACATTTTAAAACAATTATATTGGCCTTATCACCTTCGTACAGAACTCACATAACCCTTTTATAGTTCCATATCAGAGCTGATAAGACAAATAAACCCTCACTAAATCCTTATTATAAGTATTTTTTTGTGGATTAAATCATTCAATGATAGGATTTTTCTATATAAAAAAAACTATTGGACCATTTCCAAACCATTTGAACATTTCCCAAGTGAAGTTTGAGCTCTTCTGACTAACACGCCTTATTTCCCTATTCATTTATCTACCTCTAAAACACTTTACAACTAGTGGAATTCAAATTTGAATGCGCCAACACAAACACCTCACCAAAATTTTCATTTTCATTGTCTCTATAAGTAGTTTCCATCATTATGTTTCTTGTATCAAGATAATTTTCTCTCACTATACTTTTATTTACCCCTATGTTTGTAATTCTCTCCCAATTTGCCCACTCCTCCTATAAACTAGTTAATTAAGACTTTAAACCATAAAAATGAAGTGTCAATATGTTGGGTATGAATCTATTTCCTCTCTAGAAACCAATATCCCTAAAAATGGGGATAGTGACATTAAACACATTGACTTACCATAGCTTTGGAAAATAATGGAGGATGAAAAAAGAATTGCATTGGTGGAAAGAATTTTCAGTAATGAGTTAGCTCGTGTATGTGGTTTTCCTAACTCAATACAATGTGAAAACACAATATTGGCTTGTGCTAGCTGTTTTGATGCATATACCAAGGAATTGAAAGAGCCACAAATGTAAGTGATTGCTCAACTGGATTATCATCACATCAACTTGGATCTTAAGATTGTGCCTGCAGTAGATGGAAAAATTGTAACTCTTGAAAAGGCACTAAGGAATATGATCTCATACCAAACAAATGTTAGGCAATGGTTTCCACATCATAGTTGAATAATAAGAAAACATTACTCTCCAAGCTAGCCAAAAATCTCTACATAAATATTTTTATTGAAGAATTATCAAATATGATAACCTTGTTAGCCAAAATTATGGGACTTCCCTCCACCAAGTAATTCCATAATTCGATGTGTATCTTTATCAACCTAATTTGTAAATGGAAACCAACCATAAATTGGGGAGAAATTATTTTTGAATTTTTGACAAACCAACTAACTCATTTGATTAACACCAAGTCATTTTATATTACGTATTATCTAATGTACAAAGTTGCAGGATACAGGAAATGGGTTGGCCTTTTTGGGTAGGGTATAAAAAATATATCTAGTCTAATTTATGATTACCATATACAGTTGGCATATGTTAATAATAAGAGCAACTTCAAGATGGTGAATGATGCATCAACCATTCTCATTGTAAGATTATTGGAAGAGTGTACAATAAACAAGATCTCCCAAGAGGCCAAACAACTAGTGAAGACATATGAAATCTTTTTCATTCACTTCTAAAGGTTCTCCTACGTCAGAATTACAGGATTTAAAGGTAATCCATATACACTTAATATCTTCTACAGTTACAAACTCCTTCTCATTAAACTTTGCAGACAACAAGATATAATTCATAGAGTTTTTCAAGATAAGAAGGTACAAGAGATTGAGTTTCCCATTGTTCTAGGAAATTATGTGTGTAGATTTGGAATTGATACAAAAAAGGTTGAAAGAACCATTGCTCCTTTCAACATGCATCCTTAATTTAATTAAAGGGCCTCCTTTAAAAAAAAAATTCATCAACAATAATCTTCAACTCCCTGCAAAATACTCACAACATGTACCTACCATTGAAGATTATTGGGAGGATTGTAATGATGAGTTTGAAGTAATAAGAAGATCATATGAAAGGATAACCTTGCATCATATTCAAAATTTCAAATTTAATCAAGTTATAAAAGGAATGATTAATTATGGGTTTGACTTGTGTGAGCCCGAGTTTGATAAATATATTAAATTTACCCCTCTTCTTATCATAAACTCGTCCCATAAAAATAAATATAATAATCTCACAGCACCAGTGATCACAAGAACAAAGAGGTGGTATCAAAAGAAATTGACAATGTTTAATGCTACAGAGAAGATTGTTCCTAAGAGTCATCAAGACACACCTTTTTCCTCAACTCAATATCCTTTTAGCACCAAGGTTTACACTCGCACACCCATAGTTGATCCTATAACAGAAGAGGAAAATCACCCAACCAAATATTCTCTATAGAATGTGGATGGAGGAGGTAGCTCAAGGGAAAATTTATTGTAAGAAGATCTCATGCATCTCCCACAATAGCAAGTGAAAATCTCCCTCTTTTGATATTATATCCATACAAACTATTGCTCCTTCTCCTCCCATATTTTAAATGTACCAATAACAAGATTAACTAAAGTTATTGTTAGTGAAAATTCATTTACATGGGTATAACATCTTCTTGAAAAGAAAAGGAAAAATCAATGTTCTTGATTATGATGTTGTAACATGTCTTATACAAGTAAATCTATCTCCAAAGAAGGCTAAAAATACTTCTCACATTGTATCAAATTCTTTTGGCTAACAATTTACAGATATTGCAAAGCCTATTGTTGAATAGAGTGAAAGTGAGATCACTTTTGTAGATTTTGAGCTTATAAGTGTCTTGTTTGGAGACTATAATCCAAAAGGGGATGTACAAAAGTTAAAGGAGACTCTTTCAAGGGAGATTGAGAGGGTAGAGAAAGTAAATCAAACACAATAACAAGTATTGAAACATGTGCATACTCTCACAGCATAAATTAAAGCCTTCATATCTTCTGATCCTTCTCCAATATCATCACTTCCATATTTTTTCTTAGTAGAATAAATTGATACAAAATCCATTTCTGAAATTCATAGACTCAGCCACAAGGGAAAAATCATGGAGGCATGGGTTGAAAATTTAGTGAATGGTCTAAAATTCATAGATGAAAGATAAAATGTTTGTGAAATATGGTGGAAGCACAAAAAAAATTGAATCCTCAAATTGAGAATGTAGAGAAAGAATCCAACTCATGGGTTGGTTTGACACAGCACTTGAGAATCATGGCTTTAACCGATTAGAAAATTCTTCTCTCTAAGAATATTTTTTATGATTCAAGAAATAATGTATCTCAAATTTGGTCCACAAGTTGAGTGAGAGGTCAAAGTGTTATAAGAAAGTGCAATGGATCTTCAATCTCCTATAAAAATAGGTAAGGCGTTAAAAGCTGATTTTTTTGTAGATATGAAGGCTCTTTGATGTGACCTCTTCAAATATAATTCTTCAAAACTCAACACAACAGTTGTTATCAAAGAACAATGAAATAAACTTATCAAGGAATAATTATTCAATAATGGATGGAATTTAGGGATACATAATGTGATAATAGAAGCCTCAAAAGGTTTGGCTCCATTCAAATGTACCAGAGTTGGAATTATAAATACTCTGGGGAATTGGCTCACCAACATCTCCAATACTCTAATTCTAAAGGAATGATAAGTGATGGTAGTAGTTATGTGGTTCAATATGCATGTCTTAAAGCTAAAATTCCATCCTTATTCTTAGCATTATTAGTCTTGTATTCATATCAAACTTTTTTTAATTTTGTGTTACATGTTTTGTATTTCTTTTTGTCTAAATTATAAATTGTAAAAATCACTTAAGTGACTCATGTGAAGAAAAGTAAAATGGAAAAGTAATTAAAGATTACTAAGAGGTAATTATGACCTCTATTACATATTTAAATAGGATACCATTCAATTGTAAGGGGTTTTTGGTAATTTCCTAAAAACAAGATACATAAGAGAAATTCTCCTTCTTTCCTATCTCTTTGATTTCTGTTCTAAAGATGTACATTTTATACGAAAAGCAATATGAAAATGTGAGTTCATTGTCACCCTCATCGATATGTTGAACTTTGTGTCTGCACATGTCTGGATAAAATTAACTTTTCTATAAGATTATTCCATCCACGGGTGATCACTTTATTGTTATGAGATGTTATAGCTTTCTTTTATACTTGACATGCAAGAGTAGTTTAAGATATGGATCTATTTCCTTGAAAGTACAATCTATTTCTCTTATCTCATGAATTTATCCCTCTTTATCTTTTTTCTCTTACACCTATTCCCCATTTATAGAAATTTAAAAAATGGGATTAAACCCTGACATCATGATAGTTTAGTGTAAATATTGTATATATTTTTGTTTTTTTCTATTTTTGATTTCAATAAGGAACCTCCCCAGATAATAGAGGAGGTAATTTTTGTCACTTAAAAATATTGTGGAATTAAAACTTTTTCAAGTACAAAATATTCTACTAAAAATTCTCATTAATATCCTAAGGAAAAGGAAGCATTGAAGGTTGATTAGGACCCATGAAAACGCGTGTTGATTGACGAGCCATTTGTAAAATATGAGATTGCATTTGAAACATCCTAGCAGTGGTGTAAGACTGCATGATGGTTATTTGATCAAATGACTTGAAAATCATAAGATTAGGATCGAGTTGTGAATTTGGGCCGTTAGGGGCAGGAGTCTTGGTATTGTTGTTTTATAAAGGTGTTTTTGCAGATTGATTATAGGTCGCTCCATGTTGGAAAAATATTTTTTCATATGATAAAATATGGAGTTTTATGCCATCGCTTTGGGACTAATTCCATCGTCTTGGGAAAGGGGAGGCTCCCATTTATTAAAAGCTATAAATATTATACACTAATTCTATTCTCACGGTGGTTGAATATTGGGGATCACACAGGAACACTCCACTAAACCTATGGCAATAGTTTACAGAGGGAAAGGGGTGTGAGGCATTAGTAGAAGAAAAGAAATGGAGAGGGGGTTTTGTGTAATAAATAGGATGTTGATTTTATTAACCATAAAAACATAAGTATTTCCAGATTCAATGAGAAGACGTCAATATACAAAGCAAGATGAAAAACACAGTCAACACAAAGTTTGATTATATCATATTCATCAAAAGATTTTGTGTTTACCTAGTTGTGCACAATTACAATTCTCTATTGGAGTAGGAATTGAGAAAGATAGGAATACATTATAAAATAAATAGAATAAATAAAACTTGTTATATGAGTAAAAATTAATCCCTTACAAAAGATAGGAGGCCTCAATATATAGCCCCAAAAGATATGACTCTTCACATTCCTACATGATTGTTCACCTTCCTTTCCAAAATAAGACACTTTTCATTATTTTAAGATAAATAATTTTTAAAAAATGGAAATGAAGTGGCTTAAGTTACTTTTTGAAAAAGTGCTTTTCCCAACAAAGAATTATAAAACACTTAAGTTTTTTTTAGAAAAGTTGACTGATACATACAAGAATGAGAGAGATAAAGAGAGAACAAACAACAATCTATAGAAGAAGCACATGAAGGAAAGGATCCTTTGATATTTTGACTTTACATTGATGCATTGAGCCTAAACACTACTACTAAAACCTCCCTCCCACTGGGGATGGAATTATTGGTGATTATATCCAACCAGTAATCAATTACACCTTGGATCGCCTTGCAATGATTAAGCCACTTCAGAATTTTATTGATTGTATTTGAGATGGCTGATATTATATAATATAAAGTGTCCTTGAGATCATATCTATAGAATTATGGATCAGATAATTCTCCTCTTATAATGCTCTTTAAGTGCTCTTGGAGCTCATCAAGTGACGCAAACTCGAAGTGCAACGAAGGACACCTCATCCTACTCAAATGATCATTAATTTCCTATTTGATTTCTCACCCTTGGTTTTGATGATGTGGACAATATTCAATAGCCTCAGTTAGGGCTCTCATCTTCCATTAAATTTTCCTTATCCATGTGCGAGAACAGATATCTTCTGGACTTAGGAACACCTTCTTTTCAAGTAGTGACTCTTAATATGCAGTGCTTATTTCTCAAATGAATGGGAGGACATAATTAAAATGGTTTGGTTATTTTCTAACTATGGAAAGAACATCCCACACCTTCTCAGGTTGACAAGGCAAAAAATTTGAATATCATAATGATTATCTCTAGGAAGGAGTTCACAACCTTTGTGCATGAGGGAGTCAACCCAAGATTTAGTCATCTTTTCCTACTTTTCCAAGCCACTTGAATTCTTAAATTGTGTTCGGGTCAATCTTACTCATGAGGGATAAATCTCAGGAGGATCACCTCGAGGTCAAAAAATGTTTGGACATATGAAGGTCAACAGTATGCATAGTTGGCTCTCGCAATTACTGCTTGGATTGCTTCACTTTCCCTCATTTGTGCAACTAGTTTGGTAGTCGTTTGCTCAAAGTTGTGAATGTATCCCTTAGGACTTAATTATCTAAGAGGATATCGAGTCATTTTATAGTTAGTATATTACCCATCTCATCTTCATCCTTGTCCAATCTTGGGTAAGCGAACATTCAATGAATTGTGGCCTTGAAGTGTCTGTCGTGCAAGCTGAGAGGCCATCTTGGCCTTTCCAAGGTAGTAGGAGTACATTTTCCAGAGTTTGAGAGCATTTTTGAACTATTGGAGCCTTTTCCCTGGCCATCATGGTGCATTGATGATCATTGATGATGTCTTCAAACCAATGAGAATATGTGTCTAAGAGATGAATGATGAAGCATGTACCATTGGACTACCTACAGTAGGAGAGACTGGGGACCATTGCTTGGTATTGTACTAGAGAAGACCTATGTGATCACTAACTACGTGAGAGTTGTGTTGGAAGCATGATAGTAACTTTGAGATGACTACATAAAAAACTTAGGAGACTCAACAAAAATTTATTATAGGAGAAACAATGAAATCCCCTAGATTGAGATTGCACATGAGTCAGTTATTTTTAGTAGATAACTTCCTATGGAGGGGAATCAGGTGAAGGTTTTGAGAGATGCTTTTGGGAGAACTTTCCTGAGTTTGAGGAGCATCATCATTTTGTAGGCCTCTTAACTCTCCTTAACGTAAACCTTAATTCCTGAGTTCTATAATGATCTTCATGTAGGAGGATGAAATATTTTAGCTATTCTCATGAACCTTTTTGACGAACCACTAGATATAACCTCTGAATTGGAGAATGGTCATCTGTATGTGTCAGGATGTCTATAGGCTCCACCACTGACTAGTCTACATAGGAGGAATGGGATTGAATCATAATGTTCTCTAAGTATTCAGACTCAGAATATATTCACTACCATCATCTTCATTCGCTATCTATAGTGACCCATTCCATTCATGAAATTATTTCATCTGTTGCACCGTCAACCTTGATAATAGTCTCTTTACTTGACTTTTACCTCATCTACACAGTCCTCCCAATATTATTCTATTTCATGTAGATGGAAAAATTCAAAATACTTGTGTCTATTCCTCCATGTATTACTTATCTATTGAATTAGATCATAATATTGCTAAATAGACATACAAATTAAAATATCATAGGGAACTTAATGTGAACTCTAAATTGAAGATCACATCTGTTGATTTTCTACAAGAGTAAATTCCCAGTTGAAGTTGTGAATGTCACTCCTTTTCTCTTTTTTTTCATAGAACTTAACGTGAAACTCTAAAAAATTATTTGCATAGATCAATGAGCACCAGTCTTGTTACTTGAGGTACCATGGGATTCATCAGTAGAACTTTGCCATGAATCCTCCAACACGAATGTAGGATAAGGTCTATGAACTGATGAGAAATAGCTCCCACGACTTGATGATCACCATATAGGACTCTATTGAGACATCCTGGTGATTAATGTCACCCTCCAATATTCTTGATCAGATACATTATGAAGACATTTAGTTAACCCTAACATAGTGCCTTTTATACTCCCTACAATGTGAATTGTGGGTAGTTTTGGTATACCATTGGCGCGCCCTTTAGAAGATAGTTCTCTCTGCAGTTAACCTATGGGCCACTTTTTGCAGTCGCTAAGATGACATATACTAAATAATAAGTCGATAGTGAATATATTTGTCCCCTCAAGGCTATCGATTAATTGAGAATGAAAATTTTCACTAATAATCTCACTTCAATCTATATTTCAAGGACCCCTCAATGGCTGATCAACATGAACTGAGATATCCATGGATGAAACTCCTTAGTCGATACTTATCCCATTAGTTAGTTGAGTATAACAATGATAATCATAAGATCTCTTTAATGAACTCAAAGAAAAAGAGAGTGAATTTGGAAGATGAGAAAGATTACATGTGACGATCTTCATCCAGTTTCCAATCATTGTTGTGCCTTACAAACATGACTCCTTTATTGTCCCATTCAAGTGAATGCATCTTCCTTACTTAAGGATGATGACATTCTTAGGTATCTCGGAATGTAGAGGCATCTCAAGATTCCATTCAGGGGAGAGCATGAAAATGATGGAGTCAATCATCAAAAGTAATGGTCTTGGATTTCAACTTCATAATTCCTGGCATATGTGAGAATGAAGTCAGATATCCTTGAATGGCCAAGGGGAAATTGTTGGACTCGGTAGAGTCCGCTATGCAATGATATTGATTCATCTATAGACAATGTGAGTTCCTTATTCTCTATCCTTTTCCTCGTATCGTCAAAGTCCATGTGCTCCATGTTGTTATCTCCAATGTTTGGGTACTCAGAACACCAAAAACTAAAATGGGCTCATATCTAGAGTAGTGGAACTTCATCATGAAATTTTGATGGTTTTAGAGGCCTTAGAATGGTTGTAGAGATTCAATGGGGTGCAAGTGAATTGAGGGTTCCGAGATGATTTCTAAAAATTTGAAAATTTTTGATGGTTTTTTAATGGTTCTCAAAAACTGAATGCGAATTTAGGCCATTTAAAGGGTAGAAAATAACATCCAAATTAGATGGTAAATTAATTCATTGAGAAATTTATTCCCAAGATGACGAGATTACTCCTACATTTAGTGACGATCTATCTAATCATAATCAATGGGAAATGGAGAAACATTAGTTTTAGCTAAGGAAGGAAGCTTAGAAAAATGGGATATAATGAAGGATAGCAAAAAAATTCAGCCCTTCATTTTGGGATCAATACTTCATACAAACATGGATTGATTTTTTATTCCTTAGAGATGTATCGGGGATAATAACTCAATGCTCCAAATTTGGCAAATATGCTTTTTGGGGTTTGAGAGAAAACCGTGAAATCATTTTCTAGTGGAAAAGAGTGTTTCTTAGTGGTTTTGGAGGAATAAGTGGTTTTTCTCATAACCCATGGATTTCTTTCATCATAGCACATGTTTTGATGGCTCAAAATGGAGGTTTTTGTGAGGGGAGATTTTTGAAAAAGTTTTAGATACTTCCATCATGTGATTATTGCACAACAAACAAAATAAATTTGAGTGGTTTTGATAAAACAAGCTTGGAACAGTTGAAACTTTCAAGAGGTAATAGCAAATAAATTACTCCTCCATGTGCAATGATATTGGAATCAATGTAAATTAATTTTGTAGAGGATCTTGTTGGGAACTAACAAACTGTGGAATAGTGTTATGATTCAATAACAAAACAAATCATGCACATACAAAAGTAGACAATTCCCCAAAATCTACAACAGTGGAAGGATGTATTAGAAAATCCAAATCAAAACAAAGTACACACACTACCACAACATGTACTGTGGTTCACCCAATGTGGTCTATTTCCATCAAAGATAGAGATCTCAATATATTATAATGAACAAGATTACAAACCAACTCTTCCATACAAGAGTAGAATGCATCTCTCCCTGAGTATCTCCTCCTCCAGATCTCTAAACAAATCTACATAAGTTCACTACAAATGTGCCTCCAAAACACCACCATATCTCACATAACCAGGAACTACTAAATCTCCAAACTGTGCAACCAATCTCTTCTATGAATATGCAAACAAGACCTCTCAAATGGGTCTACCAATGTGTAACCATAAATGTGCACCAAGAAGTAAGTCTCTCCTCCATCCTGCATCAACCTATGCAAACAAGAAGACAAGCTCCTCTCCAATATCTAGATACTATCACGTACCCACAAGCTATCTAATGAGCTATAATACTATATCTCTATAGACCAACAATACAACATGATCTCATGGATCTACAATACAAGATCTCACAACAACATGTGGATCTACATGAAGAAACCCTATGTTCTTTCCATACTATGTAAGCCATTACATTGAGACAGATAAATACAAAGGAAATACTGTAGAAGACATTACCCCTCTTCTCACCATTCAGATGTACCTACAATTTCCTTGTGTCTAGCTTCTCTCCATGGAAGCTTTGTCTTCATGCAACCTTTTTCTTTTTTTTTCTTCTTCTTCATCTCAACCAAGGAGAATCAATATTCTTGCTCAACTCTTATGGATTCTCACCTTCTAACCCTAGATTTCTATCTTATATAGGCATATACAAACTTAGGGAAAACTTAGTTTTTCATTTATAACCTTTAGATCAACTTTATAATCAAAGGTTGGATCTAATCCCACAACTTAAATAAAAACATTCATGCACAGGTTATCGATGTTGGTTAACCAACTTATGTTGGTTGCTCCCAGGTGACTGCCATTGATCAGCCAACCGATGGCGATTACTATGTAAACTCTACAAGTTTGTAAATCATGTTATTTGTGAAGAAATTTATCTCCATAACTCATTACATCTTGTGGTTAAAATTTGGGCGAGAGTTGACTATGGGATCAAAAGATATATGAAAAACAAGTTTTGGATGGGCTAGGGAACACAAGGTGGTTTTAGTGGTTGTGGTTATGTGCTTTATGTTTTAATGGAAATTTTTGTTTTAGGGGAAGTGGAGTTATGAAATTTTTTTGCATATGGAGGTGGAGATTTAACTTTGCAAATGTAAAGAGATTTTTCCACCTATTTTGCCATCCCCTCCTCAAAAATGTGCCTCCATCATCATAGGGCATAGTTTTGGGGTGTAATTTACACCTCCAAAGTGTGCGTAGGGAAGATGGGAGACAAAAGTGTGTTTAGGGTGGAGATTGTGGGACCCTGTACGTACCCAAAATTGTAAGGGTACAGTATCACTGCTAGAACAATGTTACGCATGCCCCAATGATGATACAGGTCTGCTTCGCAAGGTGTTTGAGATCTGGAAAAGCTCTACAAGTGTACATCAACATCCCGCATGCCCTTCTTCATGTTCCTTGTGCTTTGTTTTATTCCTCTGCCCTTCATTTCTTAGCTTTTTGTCCCTTTAGTGATGAAACCACCGCCCTGCCTGGGCGGCGGTCTCGTGACCGCTACCTAGGAAGGGCGGTGGTCCTGTAACCGCCGCCCTGCTCAGGGTGGCGGTCCTTCACACATTTTCCAGCACGTTCTTTTGATCACGACTCATGTAAATTTTCAACTTTTACCAACTTTTTTCCACCACCTTGGCTTGTATTAATGTTTTATGTCCCCTAGAATAGTGTTTCTTCCATTGTTTAATGGTAAAAGAGTCCTAGTTGGAGTTACCTTTGGGTGAATGGGAATTCTATAAATAGCTAGTTTGATTACAAGCAAAATGCCCATCATCCTCTCATTTCAATAGTTTAGTCTTTCAATTCTTGCTTAGGAATTCAATAGTTTTCATTTGTTGCATGCATAGTTAGTCTTATTTTGTTGTTTAGAAGCCACATGATCTTCTTGTTCTAGTGTTATTATTGTTTCATACAATCAATTGAGGTAGGATAGTTTCATTTTCAGTCTGAAGCCATTAGAGTTGCAGGTTTTGTTCTGTCAAGAAGGATAGCTTCAGGTTCTGGATGTTTTGTGTTGTATGACTCGTAATAAATCCCGCTAGGAATTACATAAGCCAAGCTTTGTTCTCTTGCGCTATCCCTCTCCTACTCGCATTATATTCAGTCTACATCCAAAGCTGCCATTGTTCCAATACCTACTTCTGTTGATGCTAGCATTACACAATTTTCTGGATTCACATGAGCACGAAGGAATGAGGAGACCACACTGAGGGGACAAAGCCACACACAATCATATTTGCCACCATTCTACAAAATCCAGGTTCAAGCTTTCAAAGTTCTAGTTAAAATATACCAAATAGAGTAGTGAATTACTTCATTTCGGTTACGTTCATTTTCGATATTTCCAGGGAAGCCGTGGGGATTGATAGTTTCTGAGAAACTATGATTCGTTCCTCACTTCTGAGGTAGGATCAAAAATATTTCAATTAAATTAGAGCAGTTATTTAGTTATTTAGAATAGATTCACAACTACACAAACAAGTAGCTATACTCGGCTACCTTGTTTGTTTTTAATTATGTTATTAGGTTAGTTGTCGTTTTCTAGATATATTAAATAGTTGTTATCTTAATTCTGTTAAATATTCTGTCAAAAATACAAAAATAGAGAATTTATATATGTTGTGGATATACTTTGCATAATTAGTTTACTTTGCTTTAGTTAGATTTATATTGTTTCTTTTGTATGACAATCACGGGACCTAGGGAGCCCAGAGAATACGTATTTGAGCCAATCGTGCCTCAACCAAATACTATTGTAGAAATAACTACATAGACCAAAATCTCAGAATTCAGGTCTTCCAAACAACAACAGACCTACAAGAAATCAGCTCACAGTTAAGAGGATTAAACACAGAAGACGACAAAGCACACACATTCTGGTCAAATCAGACAAATTATAGATTGCCTTGATAGATATCCGTATGACTGTAGAAGGACCTGAAAGAGAGCAAACATTCGGTTGTGATCCACTAGTCCCACAGCCAGACACAGGAGACCTCCTCATTGATATAGACACTAGCTTACGTATCCAAGTTGCCAGAACACCTGTTAGATACTATGAGAAAATCGTGCAACTTCTAGTTCTAAACATAGAGGCCGAAAAGGCATATGATTATTGGATAGTCAGGATCATAAGAAGGGATTGATTCTTCACATGACCATAGGAGGTCCACAACAACCACAAACTTACGATTGTGATCCAAAGGTCCCACAACCCAACGATCCTTCAAATCAATCCAACGTTGACACTAGTTTGCGAACATTAGTGTTTAGATCCTCTCCACTCCCACCAGACATTATCACACAACTATCATTATTAAACATAGCAGCTAATCAAGCTAAAGGTTTCTAGACTAGACCAAAGAATCGTCCATAGAGCACCAAAAGGTCCATTACACATTTAGCCATCCATTTTAATGACCTTGTCAGGAGACATATACGGAGCACCCACATGCTATCTTCCACGTATTCCACAACCCATAGATCGGATAACGGCAGAGCTCGATATTGATTAGAGCCTTCGAGCAGCTATCCTTGCTGAAAAATCTATCACACTGGTTCAGGTTAGGAGGGCCTTCTTTTCTTTATATTCACAGATCATGTCATTGTGTGTTGAAGACATAAGATTAACTAACTAGCTTATCTGCATCCCGCGTATATTCCATACCATCGGCTGTCTCGGCACGACCTCGGTAGAAAGTCACTTGTTAGCATGTCACTTTTCTATCGTATAAAATTGGTGAAAGTGAACCTTCCTACCTTGCCAATCTATCATCCTTCGCATGCCACTTTTCTGTCGTACAAAATTGGTGAACCTAACGTGAACAAAAAACTGTTTCATTTTACCTACCTCATTTAGCCTTCACATCAACTTCACCCCCAAGATTAGTGAACCTGATATTGACGGAACAATTTCTTCACTTTCACACTCTTCTTTTATTTTTATCCATCTTCGCTTCTTCCCATTATTCTACGGGTATTCATATACCCCCCAAATATGTTGGGATTCGATGCATATGGCAAACCTCTCCTAGGTCTTGAAGTATACAACGATCAACTAAATAGACAGCCATCACCCTCGCTCTTAGCATGGGGTGACAACTATTCAACTAACCAGTTTTCAAAACAAACTCCACCTCAAAGGACTAGATATAGTTCTTCTTTCCAAATAGAGGAGTTGGATCAGCTCACTCAAACGTGAACAACTAGAGCCTTCATGCTCGAACAACATGACACTCACTGGAGAATCTAGTTCATCTCCTCAGGTGTTACTTAGGTTGCAAATCATTTAGACAATCAGATCCATATATATTTTTAGATGATGAATACTTAGCACGTTATGCTAGGAGCGAACAACACTCTCAAAGTATGTACCCACCTATAGGAGGTTTGCAAACACAACCTAAGGTCTCTTTTCAAGAAAACACCTCCATTCCTCCACCCATATGAAATTCCCTTGATGATACTTAGCAGGGAAATGATTAGTTCATAGAAGGGTACCATATGCCTATACAACCTCAAGGTATACAACAAACACCACTAAGGAAAAATACTGTATCTTCACCGAATGAGGTCATCTCAGCCTTAGTCGAGAAGGTTAGAGGGTTGGAACTTGCTCAGGCAAGTCAAAATTCACAATTCATACAGGCAAGAGATTCCAATCCTCCACATCATCCTAGCCAAGTAGACCTCCTCATAGGAACAGGCACATTGGGCATGCCCCCTCAGTATTCACAAAAAATGCCAACTAGAACCGCTTTCTCTAACACCGCTCCAGTGGAAAATATGATACCTCCCAGTTTAGTACAAAACAATCCATTTCTGAACAATGCTCCTCCATACTTAAACATGTATTCCAAGTCACCACAGGGAGATATGTTCTCTTCTCCCGGCATGTTTTCTCAACCACAGGGATTTCCTTATGCCCTTGCAAATACATATGCTACACCATATCAACAAACCATCCCACCTCCACCCCCTCAGCAACCACCGTCAATGGTCGAAACCTATGTGATAAGAACTTATTCAAAATATTTGAAAGAACCTTTGGAATTCACTATACGAAGCGTCATGCTTCCAAGACCTCTCCCCGATCTACCCAAGTACAAAGGAGAGGGAGACTCGAATGCACATATTAAGGCCTATGCCATAGCCATTCAAGAACTACTCCCTTGGGATGGAGTTGTTGCTAAAATATTCCCCAAAACTTTAGAGGGTATCGCCCTCGATTGGTATTATAGAATACCTGAAGCCTAAATACATTCATTTATACAACTCATTTCAGAGTTCATCAAGGCGTTCGACATGAACAAATTGTTGAGAACAAGAATTAGGGAATTCTTGCATATTAAACAAGAACATAATGAATCCGTTGCTCATTTCATCCAAATATGGCGTACAGTCCTCTATTCTTCAGCAAGCACTCCAAACATGGATCAGATGGAACTATGTGATTTATTCCTTCATTCTCTCAGCAGAGAGATAAAGGAAGAAGTCCAGAAGTTCCCACTAAGAACTTATGATGAGGTGCTCGAGAGAGCGCTCTCCGAATAGATCAAGCTACAATAGATAGTGGTCGTAAGACATATGGAACAAATGGGAGGTTAATCATCCCCAAACAAAATATGAAGACTTATCCTACTACCAAAAATTCCAATCAAGGACCTAAAATCCTTAACAAGAACCGTGGAGTGACAACAAATGGAGTAACTGACCAAACTAAAAACGAAAATATTGTAAATGCTCCACCACCAGTTAACAATCAACAAAACAACAATTTTACCCCAACAATCAATGCAGTGGATTTTAATCGTCCACAACAACAACAACAACAATGGTAGATCCAAACATAGGGTCCAAGTCAAAACTCAACTGGATATCAAAACCAAAGGCAACAAACGCAAAACTTTAATCCTAATAGTCAACAGTTTAATCAGAGTTTTGGACCACAACACATGCCAAACCAACAACCTAGGAGTTATAATCCCAACTCGTATTGTGGTTTCCGCAAAATTTGAGGCCATGACACTAGGACTTTCCATGATTACAATAAGTTCATGCAATGTCTACCAGAAGAACAAAGACAACTCTTCATAGATATGTTCTTAACAGATTCTGTGACACCTATCCCAAATACTTTCACAGGGGTAGTCTCCCCTCAAAACGCACCTCTTAATATCTTCAATGATCCACTTCCAAATCATAATAACAATAATAAATTAAATCCAAATGGGACGAACAAAGGTGTAATGACAAGAAATAATGATCATGAAGCCTCAACTTCACTAAATCCACCTGTCGCACCGCAATTAGGAATTCAGCCACGAACCAATATAGTTAGTCTAGTGGAGTTAGATACTAAGCTACACGTAGAAGCCATAACAAGAACATGAGAATATTCTCCTCAACCAAATCCAATCTATCCACTAGAGCTAGATAACATTCAACAAACGTTGGTAAAACATGTGGGTGCTTATGATTTAATTAATAACTTAACAAAGACCTTCTCTCACATCTCCTTTTTGGACTTGTTGAAGAACTCTCCTACCCATAGGGTTGCTCTTTTAGAAGCACTAGGTCTAGGTCATTTAATTAACATCACTCCACCTCCTGAAACACAAGTAAACCATATAGACTTCGATACCCACCCCCCAGGGCAGCCAGATAGGGATACCGAGTTTATATTCGACATAAGAAAAATGCCAACAGATGCTGAAATTACATGTAGAGGTGATCCAGCCTTACATTTACAAGTATGGGTTTACAATAATTACGTTAAACACGCAATGGTGGATGATGGGGGTAGCAGTTAATATTGTCCCCTTCTCTTTCCTTCAAAAGCTAGGATATGGAGAAACAAACTGTTCCACAACAAGAAATACACTAAGAGGTTATGATAGCCTTAAGGCTACTTCAATTGGGACTATAATATTACCGGTCACCTTAGGACCCAAGACAATCCTCACCGAGTTTTATATCATAGATCGGGAAACCAACTATCATATGATCCTCGGTTGACCATGGATACATCGCATGAAAGCAATCCCTTCTACGTTATTCCAGGAAATAAGATTCTTACACCTAGGAAAGATATTTGTAGCAAAAGGTGACCCAAAACCATTTAACATACATCTAGCAGATCTGAAGAAAAGACCAGGTGTTCACTCTGAGTTTGAACTCCCAACAAACCAACTTAACAAACCAATCGACTCAAAACCAGAAGAAAATTTAATACTTACAACAAAACTAGAAATTATGAACCTAGTCAAGAGCATCCCAACCCTCAAGGATGAAGCTAACGTTGTAGAAACAGTAGCATTAGGAACTACTACAAAAATTGTTGAATTACTGGAACAAGATCTACCAATTTTCCTATCGTTTGATTCCACAGGTATGGGATGTACCCTAGGAGTTAGTTCTCTTCCAGCAGAGGAACTTTGCATGGTAGAAGTAATCGAAATGGAAGAAACAGATGTGAAGAATGTCTCAGCATCCATCTTTCCTAGTAAATATTGGACTCTCCATTTTGATGGAGCTAGATGTCACTATGGAGCCAGAGCAGGCGTAATCTTTACTTCTCCTGAGGGAAAGATCCTACCTTTTTCTTTTAAGTTGAACTTTGAATGTACAAATAATGGTTTTGAGTACGAATCCCTCCTCCTTAGCCTCATCATAGCCAAAAGGCTTGGTGTTAATGACATCAGAGTGTTAGGAGACTCTCAATTAGTTGCAAACCAAGTCTCTGAAGTATATGAGACTAGAGCTGAACATTTACAACTCTATAAAGCAGCGGTATTAGATATAAGCAAAGGATTTGAATTCATATCAATTGAAGCAATCCCGCGAGAACAAAACCTTCTCACAGATTCAATAGCAACCTCAGCTTCACGTTTCACCCCAAGAAATGAGTTAGAAGATACAAGTTTCAAAGTATCACTTCATGCTGAACCATTGGTGAAGAAAATGTCAACAAACCCCTCTGCTAACACATACAGCTGAGAATGAATATCCTATCTTACATCATGTTGATATTGATAAAGTCACTCTCGAATATCTAAACACCTATGGGGAGCTACACCTTGCTCACAGTATAGTTGATCTTTCCTTAATACTACACTCCTCTTCCTACTTTGGAAATCCCACTGTAGAGTCTCCTCCATAGAGGGATCTCGATATCTACGAGATAGAAAATGGAGAAATTCTTGAACCACCTCCAGCCCCACCTGAGTTTGAAGAAGGTAATGCTTCTTTGGTAGAAGAACCATTGATATAAACATTGTAACAGAGGAAGAGCCAAGAATTTTCAAGTTAGGATCCTCATTAACGCTAGAAGAAATAGAAATACACACCCAAATCCTCAAAAAACATCAAAAGGCTTTTGCATTTAATTATAAAGAAATGACAGGTATCGCACCACAGATTGCGGTACATAATCTTGTCACTAAACCAGATGCGAAGCCAATTAAACAAAAGTCAAGACCAATGAAGCTGAAAGTGGCTGTCATGGTAAAAGAGGAAGTAATAAAAATTCTCCAAGTAGGATTCATCAAACCAGTCAATTATTCACAATGGGTGTCTAATATCGTCCCCATTCTCAAAAAGAATGGGAAGATACGCATTTGCATAGATTTTTGGGATATTAACAAAGCTTGTCTCAAGGATAATTTCCCATTACCATCCATTGACGTCATCGTTGACGCAACAACTGGATTTGAGCTTTTGTCTCTCATGGATGGGTTCTCGAGATATAATCAAATCAAAATATCTGAAAAAGATCAAGCCAAAACCACATTTACAACTCCCTGGGGAACTTATTGTTATGTTGTCATGTCGTTTGGTCTTAAGAACGTTGGTGCTACGTATTAGTGAGCAATGACTTATATATTCCATGATCTTATCCATAAAATTGTGGAATCATATGTGGATGACTTGTTA
This sequence comes from Taxus chinensis, assembly GCA_019776745.2. NCBI lineage: Eukaryota > Viridiplantae > Streptophyta > Pinopsida > Cupressales > Taxaceae > Taxus > Taxus chinensis. The sequence continues at coordinate 700,548,748 of CM034154.1, read as the reverse complement.
GCCAAAGCCAAGAAACGTTGTGATCATCCCGAAAGTACTCTGTGTCATCCTCTCACAATTAATTGAGTATGGTGTCACCATTAAACCCAGAAAAGTGCGTGTTCGAGGTGACAGGAGGCAAACTTTTAGGATACATTATATCTTCATGAGGGATTGATGTTGATTCGGCCAAAATACGGGCTATTCTCGAAATGATCCCACCTTCAGATGAGTCTAGAATTAGGTCATTTCTTGGGAAACTCGTTGCAATCTGAAGATTCATCCCAGATTTAAGCTTTTTCCATTCATCCAATCAACAATCTACTCAAGAAAGATTATGGTATCGGTTAGACTGAAGACTGCAATGAAGCTTTCGAAGTAGTTAAGTGCTTCCTGTTGTCACCACCCATGCTAATTCCTCCCAAGTCACACTGCCCTTTGATCCTATACTCACGAGCCACTCATGTCTCGTTGGCTTGCATGCTAGCTCAAGAAGATGATGATAAACGAGAACGCATGATCTATTTCATTAGCCGAAACATTACTTGATTATGAAACGTGTTATACATAGGCAGAAAGAGAATGCCTTGCCATAGTCTTCGCCACAAAACGTTTAAGACATTACATGTTAAACCAAGAAACAAGGGTCATTGTGAAGACAGACCATTTACGAATATTTCTCACACAAGGATCTTTATCTAAAAAAGTTGGCCGTTTCATAACCCTAATGGGAGAATTTGAGTTAACATTCATAAACCAAAAATCTGTTAAAGGACAAATCATTACAGACTGGTTAGTTGACAATCCACTAGATGGAGGCGAGCTGGTAGATCTAGACTTTCCCGATGAATGTGTATACTTTGTCGAAACCAGACCCCCCATTTGTACATGTCCCTGGTATACTGATGTCATCAATTTTATCATGGACCATACATACCCGAAAAGTGCCATGTCACAACAAAGAAGGTGGTTACGCATTATTACCACTAAATATGTTATTTTAGACCCAAGTGCTCTATCGCAAAGCCTTTAACGGCATGCTTCTAAGATGCGTCGACATAGAAGAATCCAAAAAGATTCTTTATGAATCCCATAGTGGGATATGTGGGGGGCCACTTCGATGGTCACACCACCGCTCACAAAATACATCGAATGGGATATTTTTTAGCCCACTCTCGAACATGACGCAGTGGAATTTGTACGTAAGTGCCACAAATGTCAAGAATTCTCTCACAAGATTCACATGCCAGCACAATCCCTGCAACCAATAGTGACTCTGTGGCCCTTCTCCACTTGGGGTCTGGATTTAATAGGTAAATTCTCTCCCTCATCAACCGATGGCCATAATTTTATAATCACAACCATGGAATATTTTACCAAATGGGTGGAGGCCATGCCTCTCACCACCGTACTAGGTTCGATGATTGCCAAATTCATTTTGAACCAAATTATCTGCAGGTATGGTGTCCCATAAGTCATTATCTCATATAATGGCACGTCCTTTAAGAATGACAAGGTTCGTGAGTTATGTAGCAAGTTCAAAATAAACCATCACATAGCATCTCTTTACTATCCTCAAGCCAACAGGTAGGCTGAAGCAACAAACAAGACGTTGAAAGCTATTCTCCTCAAAATGGTAAAAGAAAACAAACGAGATTGGCATTTAAAGTTATATCCGGCCTTGTGGACCCACCGAACCTCAATAAGAACACCAACAGGAGTAACTCCTTTCTCATTGGTATTCGAAGCAGAAGTAGTTCTCCCACTTGAGGTTGAAATACCCAGTCTCTGCATCTCAATACAAGGGATTCTGGATGAGGAAGATTATAGAGAGGCATGCCTCTCCCAACTAGAAAGCCTAGATGATGCCAGGTTAAACGCTGAATAGCGGCATAGAGTCTATGCTGACCGGATGTGCCGGCAGTATAACAAAAAGTTCTATGAGTGAGAAATATATGAAGGAGATCTAGTTATAAGACTAGACAGCCGGATCGATAAGAAAATTGGCAAAGGAAGAAAGTTCCTGCCCAATTGGTTGGGCCCATATTGAGTCATGAAGGACTACGGAAATGGTGCGTATCTCTTGTGGACACTAGAAGGTGAGGAATTTTGTGAAACTGTCAATTCCTTGCACCTTAAATGGTTTTACGCATGAAGCATCAGCACTATTTTTATAATTATATCTACATTACATATTCATCAGAGTGAGAAATATATGAAGGAGATCTAGTTATAAGACTAGACAGCCGGATCGATAACTCGCATACCCTTAAGCACCAGAGATTCAGATTACTGTTAGCCTGTGATTGTTGACACGCGACAACAACTGTACTGACGCGTGACAGAGGAAGTGTTGACACGCGACTTGGGCAGTGTTGACGCGCGACAGAGGAAGTGTTGACACGTGACTTGGGCAGTGGTGACGCACGACAAAGGAAGTGGTGACGCGCGACAGAGGAAGTGTTGATGTGTGACTTGGGCAGTGGTGACGCGTGACAGAGGAGGTGTTGGTGCGTGACAGAGGAAGAGTTGACGCGCGACTTGGGCAGTGGTGACACGTGACAGAGGAAGTGGTGACGTGCGACAAAGGAAGTGTTGACGCGTGACTTGGGCAGTGGTGACGCGCGACAGAGGAGGTATTGACGCACGACAGAGGAAGTGTTGACACGTGACAAGGGCAGTGTTGACGTGTGACACAGAGATTTTTGATGGGAAAGCAGAGGTCGGAGGCTGCAAACGCGCAATAGGAGATTTTACTGTTGCACGTCAAGAAAATGCAGTGACGCGCGTCAACAGACCTTAGTGACGTGCGTCAACAACCTGGTTGATGCACGTCACTGAGGTCTGTTGACGCGTGTCACTGCATTTTCTTGACGCGCGACAGCAAAATCTCCTGTCGCGTGTCTGCAGCCTTCTGTCGCACCACTTGACAATTAGGTGAAATTTTTTCATACAACCCCCAAAAAATTTGCCTTCCCGCGAAACCGGTTCCGGGGATATTAGCCAAGTATTCTCCACCTCCGATTTCCAAGAGGTCTCTTAAAATGAACCCTGATATTCATTTAGATAGGTTCATTTTGTTCACTTGTTTTGTAAAACTTGGTGATCAAGGGACTTGCTCTTAAGCAATTCATTACAAACTTTTGATGGTATTGGCAGAAGCATTCAAATCATACTTCTTCATTTTCATAACATCATCAATTGTTTCAGAATCATTTCAACAATTAAAGCTAGATATGACAAAGGCTTAACGGTAGCCATACCAAGGCCTGCATGTTTGTTCTCACTTTTTGTTTCTTCCTAGGATAGGTGTCTTGCCTATGGTTTATTCTAGAAGCTTCATGGTGTCACATCTATCCCGTATATAGATCTCTTTGGAAATAAGAACATACTGACATTTTGCTCAAATAAATAAGTCGAATATAGATCAAATAGAAAAATTTCACTTTTATACATTTCCTTGCCCTACCAACCTTCAGTGATGAGCTTGCATCTCTTACTAGTGATGTAGGGTTGGGAAAGGATGGGAATGCCCTTACTCACATATGCCTTGTCCATGGTGATAAGCCCATGCTTCCTACTAGTAGCATGGGGCAAGGTGTAGGGGGTCCTCTTGACAGTAAATGTTGAAGGTCATAAGCAAATAGTTCAAATAAACCTTTGAAATCTTGAGTAAAAAACAAATGAATCAAATGTCTGAAATTCCAAGAGAGTTCAAAACCCTGAAAACCAGATTTTTTCAACCAAGTGGCCATCTACGGATCTAAGTCTAGATAAACTACAAAGCAAGTCACATTCTAAACTATGGAGTCACTTGAGTAGGGTAGGTTTGTAGCATCCTAATTTGGTTCCACCAACTCTTTGGTCTATCTCCCATCATTACCATTTCAACACACCTCATATCTTGTGCCTCTTTCTAGCTCTCAGTGGTGAACCCTCGCATCTTACTAGTCACGTGGAGTTAGGACTTGGGCAAGTTCATCTGCTCATCATATCAATTTATCATCACATTGTGTCAAAACAAATATGAAGTACTGGAAAATTGCTTATAGAAAGCTAAAGTTCAAGAGCACAAGTTCATGTCTGCATTATCATACATCAGCATCATGAAATATAAAAAGAAAGAAAACATTTTTGATCATTTGTTTCTCCATTGCATACATTCTGAAAAGCATATAAAAAACAAAAATTCTAATAAGCATCTAGTATACATGTGAAAAATGAATCACAAAACTCTAGGTACAAAGAGATCTAGATCTAAAAGAGATATGTATATATATATAATCAGGTTTTATGTACAATGCCATCATGCGCTAGGCATGGTTAAAATGCTCAATGAGCCTGGAAAATACAAAATGATCGTATAAACAATCTAGCAAGAGTCACTACAAAAAGAGATAAGTGGCCTCTCAACCCCTATGAGATCCCTCTGAAGGTGCACGACCACATCTAGGACTCTGGCTACGCCGGCGCTCTGAGTGCACTGAGGGCTCACAGTCCCGAATAGTACTTGTGGCCTTGCTATGAGAGCGGCTCCTCATGAGGCACTCTACAATCCTATACCTGGCTAACTCAGTACAGAGGAAAGTTGCCATCTTGGCCACATGCTAGACAGGGGAAAAGACATCACGATTCCTACTAGCTGCTGAAGGCTCCCCTGCATCCATGAATAGCTTGGCTTGAGTCTTCTCCATGGGGAGCATCAGGGTATTAGTACATACCTGGAAAATCAAGTCTCACCACTCATCAGCAGTCTCTACAAGCAAAGGAGAAAAGAAATTAGAAAATAATCAAAAGATAAAAACAAAGATGAAAAAAAGGAGAGATAGTAACTAAGTCAATCCTAGCTAAAAACAAATATTAAAAGAAGAGTGACAACTCACTCAGATCTTTGAGCCTCCAAAAGGGATCCCTAGGATCAACACCTGCCACAGATGTCGCATCGCTAACTAATGTCCTCCTCCTATGTTTGGGGAAACATAACGTCCTACTACGGACTCAACCTCTCCACCTCGGTCCTAAGAGGGCAACTCCTCTAAGACTAGAGTCACCCTCTCTCGCACTCTGTTCTGCCCTCTTGGCCTGTAACATCTCCTGAGCGTCATGCCACTCAGGATCACTATCCTCCTCTCCACTCGACTCACTGACCTCCATGTCCTTAGTCTCCTCCTCTCGTCTCTGCCCCATGTGAAATCCTTAGATTCGGAGTCTATATCAATAGGGTCATCACTGTTATGGGCAGGACTGACAGCAATCTGAAGTAAAGGTTCTTAAGGAGCACTGACTCTTTCTCGGGCACATACCACCCACCTAGCTGCAATAGGGATGCCAGGAGTAACAACAATCGAACCCCGGCCTCTAGGACCTTCCCTAGCCTCCCAAACTAATCTAAACACTGGCACCACTAGGGGAAGCATATCAATGTAACCAAAGCCGAACTGTTGAGGAACTTGATCAAAAGGGTGTGTCTCTACCTTCCCCGTCCTGTCCACAAGCTGCCCTATAGTAGAGCAAGAAATCAAAGTGAAGGTATCCTCGCCCCACAACCCTGCCATGGCCTGATAAGGTGTGGCCTCCATATCATCAGTAGTCAGGGAAGCAACTGGCTAGTGGGGTGCTCTAAGCATCGACATCTCTATCCATCTAGCTTCCCTCATGGCTCTGAGATCTGCCACCTCTATGCCTCTCCCATAAGGGATGATACGCTCATAGACCCAACTCATAACCAAGGTGAAATGGCTCAAAGACTGTCCCTGTAAGTGGACCACCCTATATAGGTCGTGGTAGGTGGTCCCAAGTATATCATCTCCCCAGGCATAAATCCGGCCATGTGCCTCAATCTGTGTAATAATAAGTGACCAACAGTAGAGTAAGGTGTCCCCTCCCTTGTCCCCGATTAATCTCAAGGAAAGGATCCCCATAATATCCTGATGAATCAAAGGGATAGGCAAGCTAGGAATGGAACAGACCCTCACCCCCTTATTTGAACCAGTGGAGACAACTGTGTCTCCCATATGTGTAGCCCACTGAACTATCTGAGCCCGCAAACCCCACTGTCTCAAGTGTAAGTTGTCTCCCGATGATTGAGACTCCCAAGATGCGGTAGAAATCCTCCAAGGTGATAGTCCACTCACCCCTAACTCCTGGAAATTTTAAAGTGTTCCGATTAGCATCCCAATATGAAAATAGGTCACATAGTATGTGACTAGAAGGTGTGACATGAGGAACCCGTGATATACGTAATATGCCGGCCCTCTAAAGGATGTCTTGTTCGGCCTGAGAAAGTGCATCCAAAACTATTAGAAGCTAGTCACACTCTCTCTCTCTCTCTGATCCATTTGATATATTCCTCCTTCTTCTGCATACACCTAAAAACACACAAAAAGGAGTAAATTAGTATTTGAATCACTTTGGAAAAATCATTAAAGCATACAGGAAAACAGAAAATGCAAAAAACAAGTTAAAAACAAGGTTGTTTTATCATTCTGGAAAGGACCACCACCCTGAGCAGGGCAGTGGTTCCATAACCACTACTTTAAAAGGTGGCGGTCCTATAACTGCCACCCTACTCAAGGCAGCTAGTCGTGTCCCATGTTTCCAAATGGGTCACATACCCTAAAAATGCTAAAAGAATGGATAAAAACACCATTTTGAACAAAACGATAGCCTACCCATTAGGCGTCCACCCCTAAGGACACATTTAAAACTAGAAATTTCAAAAATTACCCCCCCCCCATGGTGAAGATTTCATCATTTTTACATTTGAGGTATAAAAATGGTAAATCGAGAAGAACTAACCTGAGATCTTCAGTAGGTTGATGTTCCACTCGCGGAGGCATGATCACTATTCTCATCATGAATGTTTCAACTATACTCTCGTTGAAAACCATCACCATGGGTCCCAGATCTCATAAATCTATCAAATCAACACGTGCAAATGAAATAAGAAAATGGTCCCATTATATATATATATATATATATAGTGTTTTGACACATTTTGCAAGTGCCCCTTTCACAGGTTTAGAGCGCCAATGGAGGTAAGTTCTCATCCCCGCACAAACGGTAAGTCCTTACTCTCGTACTAATTTAGTATTTATTTTTTGATTTGTTTAATCTATCTGCACTTGAGTCTTCTTTCCATTTTGCATAGGTAGTGGGAACTTTGGATGATGACATTTCAACACACGGGCGTGTCAGGTTTAATTTCTAACTTCCCATCTCGGGACTGCCATACTCGGACCCACTGTTTTACGCCTCTTTATGGCTAAAACGCTTCTCCAAGGGGGAAATATGTACGTACCCAAAATTGTAAGGGTACGGTACCGCTCGAACGATGTTACACATGCCCCAATGATGATACAGGTCACCTCGCAAAGTGTTCTGATCCAGAAAAGCTTGTGAAGTATATGTTATCATCCCAAATGATTTATTCATGTTCCTTATGCTTTGTTTTATTCCTCTGCCCTTCATTTCTTAGATTTTTTCCCTTTAGTGACGAAACTAACCGCCCTAACAGGGCGGCGGTTCTGTAACTGCCACCCTGGCAGGGTGGCAGTCCTATAACCGCTGCCCTACTCAAGGCGGGGTAGTCCTTCACGTGTTTTCCAGCACGTTAATATGATCACGACTTGCGTAAATTTTCAACTTTTACCAGCTTTTTTCCACCGCCTTAGCTTGTATTAATGTTTTATGTCCCCTGGAATAGTGTTTCTCCATTTTTTAATGGTAAAAGAGTCCTAGTTGGAGTTACCTTTGGGTGAATGGGAATTCTATAAATAGTTGGTTTGATTACAAGCAAAAAGGCCCCTCATCCCCTCATTTCAATAGTTTAGTCTTTCAGTTCTTGCTTAAGAATTCAATAGTTTTCATTTTTTGCATGCATAGTTAGTCTTATTTTGTTGTTTAGAAGCCACATGATCTTCTTGTTCTAGTGTTATTACTATTTCATACAATCAATTAAGGTAGGATAGTTTCATTTTTTAGTCTGAAGCCATTAGAGTTACAGGTTTTGTCCGTCAAGAAGGATAGTTTCAGGTTCTAGATGTTTTGTTTTGTATGACTCACAATAAATCCCGCTAGGAATTGTGTAAGCCAAGCTCTATTCTCTTGCACTATCCCTCTCCTACTCGCATTGTATTCAGTTTACATCCAAAGCTTCCATTGTTCCAATACCTACTTCTATTGATGCTAGCATTACATGATTTTCTAGATTCACGTGAGCACGAAGGAACAAGGAGACCACACTAAGGGGACAAAGCCACACACAATCGGATTCGCCACTGTTCTGCAAAATCTAGGTTCAAACTTTCAAAGTTCTAGTTAAAATATACCAAATAGAGTAGTGAATTACTTCATTTTAGTTACGTTCATTTTTTTATATTGCCAGGGAAGCCGTGGGGATCGATAGTTTCTGAGAAACTATGATTCATTCCTCACTTTTGAGGTAGGATCGAAAATCTTTCAATTAAATTAGATCAGTTATTTAGTTATTTAGAATAGATTCACAACTACACAGACAAGTAGCTATACTCGGCTACCTTGTTTGTTTTTAATTCTGTTATTAGGTTAGTTGTCATTTTCTAGATATATTAAATAGTTGTTATCTTAATTCTATTAAATATTCTGTCAAAAATAAAAAAATAGAGAATTTATATATGTTGTGGATATACTTTGCATAATTAGTTTACTTTGCTTTAGTTAGATTTATATTGTTTCTTTTGTATGACAATCACAGGACCTAGGGAGCCCAGAGAATGCGTATTTGAGCCAATCGTGTCTCAACCAAATACTGTTGCAGCAATAACTGACACAGACCAAAATCTCAAAATTCAGGTCTTCCGAACAATAATAGTTCTACAAGAAATCAGCTCACAGTTAAGAGGATTAAACATAGAAGATGACAAATCACACACGTTCTAGTCAAATCAAGACAAATTATAGATTGCCTTCATAGATATCTGTATGATTATAGAAGGACTTGAAAGAGAGCAAACATTCAGTTGTGATCCACTAGTCCCACATCTAGATGCATAGGAGACCCTCCTCGTTGATATAGACGCTAGCTTACGTATCCAAGTTGCCATAACACCTGTTATATACTTTAAGAAAATTGTGCAACTTCTAGTTCTAAATGTAAAGGCTGAAAAGGCATACGATTATTGGATACTCGGGATCAGAAGAAGGGATTGATTCTTAATGTGACCATAGGAGGTACATAACAACCACAAACTTATGGTTGTGATCCAAAGGTCCCACAACCCAACGATCCTGCAAATCAATCAAATGTTGACGCTAGTTTGCGAACATTAGTGTTTAGATCCTCTCCACTCCCACCGGACATTATCACACAAATATCATTATTAAACATAGCAGCTAATCAAGCTAAAGGTTTTTGGACTAGACCAGAGAATTGTCCATAGAGCACCAAAAGGTCCATTACACATTTAGCCATACATTTTCATGAACTTGTCAGGAGGACATATACAGAGCACCCACATGATATCTTCCACATATTCCACAACCCATACATTGGATAATGGCAGTGCTCGATATTGATTGGAGTCTTCGAGCAGCTATCCTCACCAAACAATCTATCTCACCGGTTCAGGTTAGGAGGGCCTTCTTTGCTTTAGATTCATAGATCCTGCCATTGTGTGTTGAAGACATAAGATTACCTAACTAGCTTATCTACATCCCGCGTATATTCCAGACCACTAGCTGTCTCGGCACGACCTCGAGAGGTTGAATACGGGGAAAGTCACTTGCCAATTATCATCCTCGCATGCCACTTTTCTGTTGTACAGACCCACATGCCAGAAAACTTTTCATTTTTCCAATTTTCTCTGTGCTTTTTGCTTTTTCTTAGTAAACCTATGGGAGTGACGTGCACTTTTGGAGGTTAAGATTCAAAGTGGATAATGCAAAGTGCATTGAACCTATAAAAGAATGCCAAGATCTCAAAGTGCATCAGGCGCACTTAATGAAATGATCATCACAATGAGAAAGTAGATCACGAAGTGAAATTTTCACCATGGGGTCCAAAATTAACCTTTTCAGACCATATAATATATAATTCTGATTATAAACTAGCCAACAAATCTAATGAGTGTATTTAAAATGTATGAAAATTATTTTTTCATTCACTTGCCACTTTTTACCAAGGATGATGCACCAGTGAGCTAAATTGATGAAGTTTGGGAAACGTATGAACTAAAGCATCACTTGGTTCATGAAGGGGGTTCAAAATGCTTCAACATGGCCCTTTTTTAGGATCACAACTCTTCTCGACGTGCCTAAGACCTTAAGTGAAAATTCTTTTCCTTGATAGACCACCATACTTCAGTGTTGGAAAGGTTTCATATTTTTATGCTCCCTAAATTTTGTCGTACATATTGCATCTCATAGTAGGCTATGGAATTTTTTCGATGAATAGTATTTGAGCTTACAACATAACCCAAAGTTCCTCAATAAGCGCATGAAGATAAAGCTTTCCCAAGACCATTCAAAATATCATAGAATATCTTCTAAACCATGTTTTCATGGAGAAAACTATAAGATCTTTCTATTGACTACAATCTAGGCTCTTGAAAAAATATGAGGCTCCTGAACCCTTTCCCAAAATTTTACTCTTGAAAAGAGGTAATTTGGCAATTTTGACCAGTTTTAACAAATTTTGTTGAGAAGAGGAAAAAAATTCAATGGATTTACCAAGTAAAATGTGGGAAAATTTTACATGCCAATAGTTGGCTCATACGTAGGGACTTGAATTGGTTTGTACAAAGTGAAAATAATGCAAATAGGAACACCAAAATCTCACAACTTTAATTTGACCAGTGCCTTATCCATTGGGCGATAGAGTCTCTTATGACACACATAAGGAAGAACACATGACTGGTTAAAGATCCTTTATTGAAAAACCACACAACATAAAGGAAATACACAGGAAAGGAAAAACTCACACAACACACGATAGGAAAGGGAAACACACAACAAAAATAAACCTAAATCATCTATGGTACATGCGGGAGATAACCCACTTTGATTGCATTTACAACTTCAAGTATTTCCTGTTGTGAGGCAATTCTAAAGTATGGAATTATCTCAGCCTATCCTTCTTGTCAAATATCTTTTTCACCTTTATCTGATGTTCTTTTATCTAATCCACTATAACTCTATCTTTGTGAGGTCCAACACATAAATTAATTAAATAAAATAATATAAGAATTAATTAAATAAATAACATTTAAACTATAGTGCATTAAAATTAAATAACACAAGAGACATTATTTTATGTGGAAAACCCAAATTAAAACTATTGTTTAAAACACGGTAAGATTTCCATTACTAATAAACATGGATTTACAGTCCAGTAAAACTCCATTCACTTCACTCCTCTCCACAACTTTAAATTCACCACGTGAATCCCATACATTTGATCTAACCTGACCCCGTGGGTCAATTTAAACAATTTAACTGGGTGTGACTTCTCATGAAGCACCCCAACTTTTTAATAATAGATTTATAAAAGCCTTGATTAAACCATAAACATATAATTAAATAAATTAAAAATATATAATATTAGAGTTTATTTAATTATAAACTATAGTTTATATAACAAAAATAATTAAAATTAAATGTTCTAATAATCTTCATAAAGTTTCTCAAGGTACAATTTTCTCTTGTCTAGGGAATCTAGGAATTGGTTTTCCTCAACTGCTCATACCTATAGACACTAAATCATGCACTTTGGTACATTTATAGGTCCTAATCACATACCACTATTCATATGATTCCTAAGCAAAAAAACTAGTAATTGACATCTATCTTTGGCCTCTTTGTTTAATTATTTTCTTTCTATGTGGTCTTACACACCTCACTGCCCAGTCTAGTCTTCATTGCTTTATCTTTCTTTGCTCTAGACACCAATGCCCAGCTAGGACGATAGTGCCCAGGCGCCCTCATCCCCTATGAGCGCCCTAAACCTCTTTGTATCTTTCTCACCCCTTTTGGGCCTCTTTTATCTTTTGGGCATCTTGTTTTCTTGGTGTTTGACTTTTAAGATGTTAATTACAAAATTAAAACAAGGGTATCATATAAATACAATGTTATGTGATCATAATAAGGGACCAAGCTCTAAACATCTACTATCACTACCTAAGGTTGCATCCAAAGGAATTCTAAGAGCATCAAAGAATCCATCTAGCAATCATTCAAGGTACAAGGGACTACATTTTTTGCATACACTTCATAAGAGGGGAAGTTCAATTTTCCATACACACGTCTATTTACATTTCTACATCTAGTTATTGCTCATTATTTGGTGCATCTTGTCAAAGAGCTTCATAGGGCATGATTCTACACACACACACACACACAAAACTACATGAAGTTTGAGATGTAGTTCAATGCTCAATCATAAGTTCACTTTGTTGGGTGACCTTCGGGGTCAGTTCAACTTTCCATTTACATCTTGTTCTTTTTATGATTTGATGTGTTTTAGGGTTTTGCAGGAGGTCATTTGTTTTCCAGGTTACAGGTGATTTCCATGGACATAGTGCGACATACAGGTGACTAAGAGCGAAGGCTAGTAACACTTGAGTGATACAGAAAAAAATTAGTTTCTAGGTATTTTCGTAGTCATAGGTTCCTACCAGATGTATCCATCGCCTAAGCCCCTAACCCAGTCTAGTATATTCTAGAAATTACATATTTTTCTTAGTATAATTACGAAATTATCCTCCTTCTGTTTATCAGTTTTCCAACCCAACACACTTCGGAATTATTTTAAAATCAGTTAAATATTCTATCCCTTCTCTTGTACTTAGGGTTTTAATTTCTATTTTCTTATTTCTTGTGTCATATATATACGTCATTACTTATTATTTTATTGTGACTCTACAATTAGAATTTCACAAATTTGTAATATTTTTTAAATCAGTACCAACTGCAGGGAAGACATTTCTACTGATATGGGCACCTCTACATTGAAACCATATAAAAATTGAATTGGATACATTCCTGTGGATTTATTCCAAGTGATCTGATTAGCCCATAATGTATCCTAAATATTTTTATGTTAGTTTCTCTAAATTTGGTATACTAATTTATGGATGATGGTCACAATATTCTTGCTACAAATTTTTTTTTGCCCATTTCTCTAAAGGTAATATCCCGATGTATGAGATAAACAAATTCCATAGCCATAGCAGAATCACTTAGATACATAGAAGATAAGTAGGTGGAATTTTCAACAAAAATCTTCTATGGTACACCAAAATGGACTATGATATGCCCTTTGAGAAAGTTACAATTTTTTTCTATGTTAGCATGCTTGGATGGGATATCCTCCACCCACTTGGTGAAATAATTTGTCTCTGTGAGTACATATGAGTGACCTAATATTGAATTTGGGTTGATAACCCCTACAAATTCTAGACCCCACTGCTAAAATGATTCTTCAATCACCATGGGCTAAAGCATAAGCACAACAATATGAGATCTTCCTACAAATTGTTGACATGATTTGTACTTGGATAATCACTTTTGAGCATCTTGGAATAATTTGGGCCAATAATATCTCCCTCTCAAAATCTTATTAGTTATTACTATTGTTGAAAATTTTCCACTACATGTTTCACTGGATTCTTAGCAAATTAATTAAACATAAGGAGTGATAGGCTAAGGAGGAATACATGTTGTAATGTCAGTTGAAGGTTGTGTGTACCTTCTGATTTCCTGATCCAATTTGATTGCAAGAACTCCCTTTTGTCTAGGAGGAACTACATGAAATGCAAAGCAAGACCACAAAATATGGCTAATAGCAAAAGGCTAGTGGATTTCCTAGCGCGAGTTATATCCAGGAAGTACGACACTTCCTCGATGGTTGTCAATCCACTGATATATATATATATATATATATATATATATATATATATATATATATAAAACAAATGAACATGCATATAAATGAATCTAGTGCTAGTAACTTCCGATTTAGGTATCTCGTATTACTTATCAAATTTAATCCACTTAAAAACTTTGATATTAAACTGTCAAAGGTTATGGGTCAGGTCACAAGCTAAGACAGTGGTCTAAAAGTCACAGATAAGGTCTGGGTAAGGCTTGGTACAATTTGGGGCTGATTTGTGATTGGGGTGATTGCTTATCTGAGGTAGATTTCTAGGTACAGAGACCGATGTTGGTTAGGTGTGACCGATGATGGTTTAGCTATGACCGATACCAGTTAGGGATAAGCAATCTTGGTTTCTATGGGAATGGTAAAATTATCAGAAAAAAGTGTTCAGGTTCTCTCTATGTCTACACAGAGGGATGGGAAGGTCTGTGGAGAGGCTTCAGGTAGGGTATCTAGCTTGGATGAGATTTTTGTGAGGCCTTTGGGGTGTTAAGGTCAATTTAGAAAAAGTTTGGCAGGAGATACAGTAATCGACGTCATTCTGGTGACTGATGTTAGTGACGGGGAAACTGACAGCAGTTAAGGTAACTGGCATCAGCAGGGGAAATTTGGTGAAATTTGATTAACAAGTGGTTTTGGGATTCTCTGTGATTGCACAAAGAATAAAGGGGAAAATGGTTGGGTTCATGATAAGGTGATAAAAACTCAAAATTGTGTAAAAGGTTAGGAATAAAGATCCAGAAGGTTATGGTGGCTGGATAAGGGTATGGGCTAGAAAATGGAGATGGTGAAATATAGGGAATAACAAGTTCCAATAACCAAGGGATAAAGAACTTAATGAATAAGTACATGAACGATACAAAATCAGATGCACTTACTTGTTCCTATAAGATTGGTGAATGAAGGAAGGTGATGGTCGATCTGTGAAACTAGTGGTCAGTGTCTCAAAATTTCTCTTTGTTCTAAATAATCATAACTTAGAACACACCTTCCATGCCGATCAATCTCATAACAGATAACCATATGTAGATGTAATGACTCATTAAAATACCGATCTCTCATTTCATGATTTTTGGTATCATACCGATCTCTCATGTTAACTCATTGAATTATATACTAATTATACTTGGTTCACTTACCCTTTTCTGGTATTAAGTGTTCTATTTAAGAGGCCTATCTGAATATTTCTTACCAATATTCATCTGAAATCTCACTTCTTAAACTAGGTGACATAGGACAACACAACTAGTAGCTTGCGATACTTTGGTCAAATATTTCTAACATATTGTTCATATTACTATTCCTAGATGACATACTCATCAAACAGAATACGTCCTTCACCCCACTTCATATGTTATCTAGAATGGTCTTTATTGACTCCTGTCATTCCACTTGTTCAAGGTTTTACCCTAACCAAGGAGTAGCAACATCGTTTAGTGTAGAGGACTACTTGCAAGGACTAAGGATACATAGACATACTCAATCGACCTAATTCGATTGAGTGTGTCTAGTTATCCTAAGTCATCGAGATGTCCCTGACACTAAATCATGTTCTAACCTAACCTAGGGTATAACTAAGGACAAGTCTATGTTATGTAAGTCTAGGTGATTCAACTCTGAAGGGTGTTGCAACATGTAAATTGCAACACAATATCCTTGCACAGACCCAAGTCTTCACGAAGGTACTGTACTGTAGTTGGCATGTGCCAACATCTGTCTGAGTCATCCCATTTGGATGTACATATCATGAAAGAAGTTAATTACTTAATTATTTTCTATAATTAAGGTCTAATTACAACAACCCTATAGAATCCCTAGTTTCATTAACCCCTAAGATTTCCAACCATATTGAGTTATAATTGCTTTGCAGAAACATCAAGATTGCCCTCTTTTTTATCATTAACTTCCTACTTTAGGATTCAGTTTAATAAAACAAAAGCAACAATAAAATAATATGGTTCCCTTATTTTACTCAACCATTCTTAGCTTGTTTAAGTTCCGAATTATATTCCTTTATATTAGACTTCATTGAGATGAAGTCTATTTGTTAAATGTTCATGTTTACCTTTCATTTGTCTTATACCATTAAATATATTTGTCAAGAGGTAGTTCATCTTCCTCTTTCCCAGATGACATTAGGTTTAACTCAAAAGGATTCTAAAACAGACCAGATTATCATTTCGGAAT
Organism: Taxus chinensis; assembly: GCA_019776745.2. Taxonomy (NCBI): domain Eukaryota; kingdom Viridiplantae; phylum Streptophyta; class Pinopsida; order Cupressales; family Taxaceae; genus Taxus; species Taxus chinensis. The sequence continues at coordinate 700,532,670 of CM034154.1, read as the reverse complement.
AGTTCTTCCTCTTTCTTATTAAGAATTAGGGTTCATTGCAACCTCTTACATTATTCAAGATATCATAATGAATTTTCACTTCCATTATCACCATTTTAATAAACCATAGTGATTTATTTAAATGATCAGCCATGAATGTCTAACTTGTTAAGTTGTATTTTAATAAAGGGATAGTGTATCTAATTCCCTTACCACCTAATTCATTTTAAGTCAAACTGAAAGGGTTCATTACAGATATGAAGTATGAGAGAATAATATAAATTACAATTCCCTTCACATAATATACAAAGAGAATGACACATCAAGTACTAGTAAACCCACAATCTTTTCCATTCATCTAATTGGAATACATACTTTACAAGTCCAAACATTTCAGGTGTCTTTAATGTCAAACAACATCAATAAGCTCAATTAAAAATACAACTTTTCCTCTTACAAATACATCTCAATAATGAATCATATTTCCTCATAAAAGATCCAATCTTTAGGTAAATAAAAGTAACATCATAAAATAACTTGTCTTCCTTTTATCACTTACGAAGTCCATCTGTAAAAATTTCTAGCACGGGTCAGTTCATTGAACTGAGCATGATAAGCACTAAGAATTAAAACGATGTTCTTTCAACTAATTATTTCATAAAAAGAACTCTGATTTTATGAAACAATTAAAGCATTACAGAAAGATACATCATAAAGAAATAACAGTCATGAAAGGAAGAACAAAGTGTTAAACCATATTATCATTAAGTAGAGATCTTGGTGTAATCAAAACAATGTTCAGCCAATGATTTCATAAATAATTATATTAGATAAGTAATATTTACATCCAAATTACTTACCACATTTCTACTATATATATTTATAGTTCATCTCTTGATTCATTCTATCTAAATCAAAGAAAGATACTAACTCTAATAATTCATAAAAATAGAATTATTTTTAAGAAGCAATGATCCACAATACTCAACATTAATTTACCTCATCCTAAAATATCTAATGCCAAGCTCATTCAACTTTATGAAAACATTTAGGATGAACCAACAACATCTCAAAGTAAGAGTCTTCTATTTAAGGAAACTAAATCCAAATTTAAGGCCAAACTCTAGCCTAAGTTTTGGGATTAGCATCAAATAGGTTTGATAAAGGATATACATTCAATTTACATGCACTTGGAATTGGTCACACTAAAACAATAATTACATCCCTATCAAATATTATTCAAGGAGAAGAAAGTAAATATTTATCCTCCAACTATCCACTCTATAATTCCTTCAATCTAATGTAACCAAATAGGTCAACTCCTTACACAGGAGTAAAAAAATGAAAGAATGAACGAAAAGAGAGAAACAACTTATATCTTCCTTCAGAGTTTGAAGAGAATAGAATGGAATACCTTAACTCAGAATAGAGAGAAGGAATGATACAATTAAATCTGAGATAAGATCTCATTATTCCTTCCTAAAAAGAGGAATACATATTGGATTAAAAGAACTGAGACAAATCCGATCGAGATATCATTCAACTCTAGTGAACCATTAAAACACACAATAACTATTCGTTACAGAATAGAGATATATGACTGCAACATGAAGGTCAGAAACCAATGATAAATGTTCCCTTAACATACAAACAAGAATTAACTACAGTAGTGCATAAGCTACTACTAAAAAGAGTTATTCAAATGATTTTAGTTAGGAATAATGCTCAAAGAAACAAGCAACTAACTGAAACATTTTAATTCATCTCAACATTAATAGCATCAATATATAATTTTCTCTAATTTTCCCAAACAAGAGAGAGAGAGAGCGAGAGTAGCATTAAATAATTATTCTTATGCAACCACAATTTATTTTCAAGTGTCATCACACATAAAGCTCACCCATCCTTTGATGGTAAAAATAAGAAAGCAAATACAAGATCTAACAACCGCAATTATAGTCAAGCCAACCCAGATCCCAACTTCACAAGAATCAATGGAACTGGCTACATGTTTAAGAAGGATGAACTCCCAGATTTTCATCCACAAGGGGAAAAAAAAAAGTGACATGACTCCAAATCAGGTGCTCAAGACTAGCTCAAAAGGAGAAGAGTAAAACCAAAAACATTCCAACCTAATTTCTTAAGATAGACAAGACTGAACTAATCCATAGTTCAACATAGATACCCCATTCCTACAGCATCATCTAAATATCAAAGCTTGAATGAAAAGAACTAGTAAATCCAACAAGATGAACTGATAAGGTAACTCCTAAAGCACAAAACCTCACCTGAAATGATACATAAAAATTTGATAAGTCTTCCCAGACAAAGATAACTATCAACCTTACTATCAGACAGATTGTATCAAGGGGGGTCCACAGACCCAAAATCAGATAAGTCATTAACAAATCTTCTCATAACATACAGGTGTAAGAAACAAAAATTGACTTCATTTAAGTCTAAGCAGAAGCTGAAACATGATTTAATCAAATTTCAAGAATGGGAGAACAAACTGAAATGTAATCCTTTCATAGTAGTGACTTCTACTATCTAACTTCAGAATAGTCCAACAGGAGTTCCCAGAATCAAATCATCTCAGCTCAGCAAAAGTAGAACATGTTTACTATTATTTCCAACAAGAATGACTCCCAAAGCATTGAATCAGACTATCCATTTTAGCATAGTTCAAACAGACATAGCAAGATTTGAAAACATCTCGATCTCAATAGAAGTAAAACACATTTCATACCTTCACCCAACAAAGGAAACAAACCCAACTCCTATTTTATCAAATAGTGAACCCCTCTATTCCATTTTTTCACAGTCAACATAAGTTCACAAAATTTTCCAACATTCCAGTTCAAACAATGGTTAAAGCATGAATTCACTCATTTATTCAACAAGGAAAAACCCAGATATATTTTCATCAAACAATGAATTCAACAGGAGTATACAATGAAAAATACAAGCATGAAAGCAAGATAAACATCACATAAAACCCATTGTTCCCCAAGAGCATAGTTATTTTAATGAATTCATTTAGGAAAAAGTAGAACAACTTAATGGGTAGATCCTATCATGCCTAATAGAGCTTCTTATCGATTTGCAAAAGATTTCCAGTCAAGCCTCCACAGTCTCTTCTATTTCCAAGTGATGTCAACAACTCTAATCTTTCTACTTCTTCATATACTTCCATAGGATCCAAAAATAGCTCAAGAATGCCAAGAATATTGATGGATCAAAAATAGAATTGCTGGTTTGAAGAACCAAAAATCCATGTAGAGCAAAAAATCAAAAGAACAAAAGATCAAACAACCTTTCCAAAATCCACCTTGCATCTCTCCTAGGTGGTTTCTTCACCATAACCGAGACCAATTAATGCAAGGACTGTCATTTTTCCCTCCTTTTTCTCCACGCCACTGCCATCCAAGTTTGGCGAACCTTCAATTCAAAATTTGCATGTAATTTCCATTTAGTGGTGATGCCAACTAGGCATCCCCTAACTCCCCATGCCTCCGCCAAAACTTGGTAGTTCAAAGGATATTAAAACCAAAAATAAATTCTCATTAATGTCTTGAAAACCAACACCACATCCTTACCACTTGACAAGTAGTCCATAGGTACCCCTTAGATTAGTATTAGTTTAGGTTAGATTATCATTAGGTTAGAAATCAACCTTAGTCCTTAGGTAAATATTATTTGTGTTAGGTTGTTTCAAAATTCCACAACCATAAAACATACCAACTTAGGTTAGGGTGTCAACCTTAGTAGTTTAGTAATAGATCCTAGGTAGGTCTTAATTACCTTAGGTTAAAATCCAAATAGCCATTCCAACTTATTAAGGTATTTACCTTAATATTTAAGAATAGGTCTTGGTTCTATTACAACAGCTTTCTATTTAATCAACAAGAAGGCCCAAGCTTACTAATTACAATGATGTAAAGAAGGGACACCTGAAATTGGGTCCATCAAATTTATAAATAAAACAAGACTCAGTCCCACTTCACCTTCCATTTCAGAATGCTAAGTCAACCAGGTGAATCAGGTAAGGAGAACTGAAGCATACCTTGGATCAATGGAATTGATCCAAGGTTTTTTTGTCAACACAAGATGAGTTTAGACAACAACAACACAAGCTCATAATATTTTTTTAGAATAAATTAAAGCTGTACAAAAATATGAATGGCCTCATTTTCAAGTAAGCAGAAATCACAACAAAGTGAACCTCTTCACAGTAATAATTTATCCATTACAAACATGATTTCAAAAGTCATAAGAGTACACCTTCCTAAGACAAATCACATGTCAATGTTTGTAACAACAAGAAGGAAAGTAATCACAGTAATATTATTAACTTAGTCAAACCATTTGCATCTAGGACAATCAAATTATTATACTTCCACTCATATGTTCATAACAAAACTAGATTTTCAAATTCCATTATCAGCATTAAAGTAGTTTTCCATTAGTTGTCCATTAGTGCTTAGTCATTATTATGATCACATAGATTTGTATTTATATGATTCCCTTATTTGAATTTTGTAATTAACCACTAAAAGGTTGACTATTAAGAAATAATGATGCCCAAATGGCTAGAAAAAACCCAAAAGATGCAAGCAAGATACAAAGAGGTTGGGGGGGTACCCAGAGGGTATGAGGGCACCTACGCAATGGCGTCTTAGCTGGGTTCTAGTGTCCAGACTCAGAAAAACTAAAGTATTGAGAGAAGAGACTAAGTAAGAGGGTGTGTAAGACCAAGAAGAAAACTAGAAAGAAATCAAAGAGGACAAATAGAGTGGTCAATCAATACTTTTCTCTCTTAGGAATCATATGATTAGTGGTATTTGATTAGGAATAGAAATATAACCAAAGTGCGTAATTTAGTGTCTATAGAACATACCAATAAAACCTTCGATGGGAGGAGGCACAACCTCCTCATGTGCCTAATCCAAAGCTAGAGGGTCATTCTCATATATGTCCTACTCTAACTTTTTTGTAAAAGGCATCCACCATGAGGTTTTAGCCAAAATCTTAAAGAATGTAGAAGAAATAATGATATCATCACAACACAAGATTCTCTAGAAAATCACCATGGTCCTTGATGATATCAAGCACACCATGATTTAAATTTTATGTGATCTTTGAAAGTAAATCTACCTAGTCAGAAAAGGCACTAGAAATAACATTAGAACCCATCTATGATCTTGTCACAGACTTTCATACTATTGTACACTTTATATCATGTCACTTATTAGTACTCTTAAATACTTACTTCATTTAAAATATTTCCCTCTTGGGTATATATAGTTATTTTTCCTTTTTCAGTCCTTTGATAATTTTATTTTACTTGTGTTTCCCTCTTGGGTTCATTTGGCCATTGTGCTCCATCTAGTTCTTTTTTCATTTATATTTTTTACATTTCCCTCTTAGCATTTTCCAGCCATTTGATCTAGGCACCGGTGTCTACTTAGATGCTCAGAGTTTGGCATTGTCTGGGTTGGAAGATCTTCATTGTTATTTTCTCTTTTTTGCTCCGGTTTCATTGTTAGGGTTCTGATTGCATTTGTAACCTGTAAAATAGATGACTACCTGAACATGCACACAGACCACATCAAATATAAAAAAAAAGATGCAAAATGTGGATTTCGATTGACCCCGGTGGTCACACGAAGAGTGAACTTACAACCAAGCGTTGTACTACATCTCAGAATTTGTGTAGTTCTCTACATTTGTGTGTGTATCCATGGCCTAGGTTTCCCTTATGCAAGTTGCATGATGATAGCGGGTTAGATCTATATTTTCTCGATTATGCAGATAGTGTGTGATAAATAGAATGAACTCCCATCTTATGCAATGTATACATATCAATATAATTCCTTGTCCATTGTAAACTTGAAATCTCATTACTATTATCCTAGGGTAGAGGAGGTCTTAGTTCCAACAAATTCTTCCAAAATCCAGGTTCAACCTTCATCAGACAATGTAGGCTAAGAAACTTAACTTTTCCTTACAAGACCAAACCTTCTTTTTCTCAACAAACTTTGAATAGGGGTTGACTTAGTATTTTTCTTTGAAGCCTGAGGCTCAAAGAGCTGCTTAGATTCATCGGCAGAATTTTTTATAAACACTGGGAAAAATTGAGGAGTGGGTTGAAGCTTATACTGCGAGTTGTGGCCTGGTTCATCAGATATTGGAAAAGGATCCCCTTTTACCCTCTTTTGCATATAAATTTCTCTTGTAGTCACCTTTTATACTTTTCTCTTGGGTTTCCTAGAGGCTTGGTGTGCTTAAATCAACTGAATAAGCCCTGGGTTCTTAGTTGCAGTGTCACCACCCCCATTCTTATACTTCTGTCCAACATTTATGAAAGAATCCACGAGGTATTCAGGAAGATTCACCTTAAGCTTAGGATTTTCCCGGACTTTCTTCAAATGGGTTAGAATTTTAAATGTATCACCCCCTAATACTAATGATTTCCCATCACAAATGAAAAACCTATTTACCAAAGAAGCAACCTCCCTCCAATGGCCTGGCAAGCTCTCCTTCTTAATACCCTTTTGAATTCCCTTGGGATTTATGATTATTTTTATGTAGAGTTTCCCCTTCCTCATGAAAAATGGTTATCAAATCTTTAAAGGGGGATTTAGTGACAACCTTAAGCCCAAATTCTAGAATACCAAAGATTGTGCTAAAAATTTGGTTGTCTACTTCAATGCGTTTCCCTCCTATTCTAGAACAATTTTCTTTAAAATTTGACAGAAATTCTTCAATTAAATCCTCATCAAACCCCTCAAAGTTTTTAATAAAATTCAGCCAACCTACATCATGGAAGGCATAAGATATGACAACATTCCATAGTAGTGGCTCCCCAGATTCTGGTTTGGACTTCTTCTTCTTCCCTGTAGCACAGACTAGTTTACAACAGTAATGAAAAAGGAAGTGAGGGGGTATTTTTGGAACAATGGTGATGTTTTTGTGAGAGAGACAGAGTAGTTGTATGTAATGTCAATAGCTTAAATTTGAACTACTCACATAATGGCATAAAATGGCGGTGAAAAGGAATGATGTGACAGTTTGAGGTGGCAAGATTTTAATTCATTTACATGGCTTCCATACTTTCATCTGTGTCACTTGTGTCATATGGCATTCCTCAAAAAGAGTGATAGCATTCCTTTATTCATTCATAATTACCTCTTATCTCTCCAATTACTCTGTTAAATTTTCTTTGATGGTTTTAACAAATGCATTGTGAAGTTCAACATAGTTAATATTCATAGCAAAAAGCAAGTACATGTCACCTTACTAGCTCAGCATCCTTTTGACCGTTGGAGATCCACTTCCTACATTTGAAAAGCAATCATGGTTAATGCACATTTTGATAAATTACATCTCTAACCTTTATTTGTATGCATGAAAGAAAACATATTTTTGTATTTTTTAGATGGGGAAGAGGACGATAATCAGAACTATTGTATTCTACCTTTATTTGCACATTCCTAACAAACTACTCATGGTTGGAAGAGTTGAAATATTCCACTGAATCAAATTCCTGGCATAGCTACATGCCCTTAGTGAAGGTTTCTTTATCCTGGGGTTGTTGATACAACCTAAGTTTATGGTCGCTCACTAAAATAATTCTCCTGTCATTATCAAATGGAAACAGTCTCACAGATCCATTGTCATATATCTTCTCAATTTGATACAGTCCTAGCCATCTTTTTCTCAGTTTCCCTTTTCATTTTTGGTATTTTGAGTCAAACAACAAGGCCTAGTCTCCTTATTTGAATTTCTTGGTCTTGATATGAGACTCGTGCTAGACCTTCCTCTGATGTTGAAGGATCTTAGCTTTCTATTGAACCTCCTTCCACATCTCGTCCAGTTGATTCAGGCTTCAGCTACATCAATCTTTCTCGTTGAGATTCATCCAAATCAATTCATATCTTCAGTGTTTTCCTTCAGGTCTACAATTCAAATTCCACTGGAATCAATGGCTTCTTCCCATATACTAGTTCATATGGGGATAAACCAGTTGTGGTTTTCCAAGTTATATTATATGCCCATACTGATTCAGGTAGTCTTGGCACCAAATTATTTCTATCTGCATTAACAACCTTAGTTAAGATGGTTTCTAGTTCTTTATTGGTGACTTCCACCTACCCATTTGATTTGGGGTGGTATGGTGATGATTTTTGCTTGATCTGGTAAATCTTCAAAAAAGGCCTCAACCATGTTGGACATGACTTGAGGTCCTTGATCAGATATTATAGCTCTGGGAACACCAAACCTTAGCATGACCATGTTGTACAAAAATTCAGCTACAACATCCTCATTGGCAGATGTTAATTCTTGAACCTCGGCCCATTTTGCAACATAGTCAATGCACACCAACAGGTACTCTTTTCCATAATATGGGGGGTCTATAGGTCCAACAAAATCAATTCCCCAATTCTCAAATGGCCCTAAGAACATCTGATGGTTGACAGGCATTTCAGAAGACAAAGTACGCTTCCTAATTCTTTAACATGCATCACATTTCCTTACATATTTCTTGACAGCTTTACAGAGAGAGTGCCAGTAGTACCCACCTCTAAGGACCTTATGAATTTTCTTCTTTACTGAGTAGTGACCTCCTCCAAGTTCATCATGACATGCTCTCAGTATGTCATATACTTCATCTTCTCAAACACACCTGTGAAGAATCATGTCAGGACAACATTTAAACAAGATTCCATTGCACCACTTATATGTAGCATTGTTTCTGACTAATCTTTTACTTTCTTTACTGGTAAATTAAGCTAGAAACTTCCCTGTGGTTAGATAATTGGCAAGATCAGCAAACCATGGAGGACATGTTGATATTGCAAACAAGTTATCATCCAGGAAGTGATCTTGAATTGCCTCGCCTTCTCCTAAAACATTCAATCTCAAAAGGAAGTCAACAACAACATTAGCCTTTCCATGCTTACCAATAATGGTCAAGTTAAATTCCTACAAAAGAAGAAACCACCTGATAATATTTCCCCCTACTATTGTTTTTTTCATTAAGTATCTTATGGTTGAATGGTCTGTATACACAAAGTTTTTATTTCTAGTAATGTAATGTTTAAATTTGTTCAAAGAGTAAACAACAGCTAAAAATTCCTTTTCCATAGTGGTGTAGTTTCTCTCTGTAGGGATAAGGTTTTAGCTGATGAAATAGATGGCATACATCTACTCTTCCTCATCTTTCTATCCAAGAATAGCTCTCATTGTAGTGTTGGAAGCATTAGTATGAATATGAAAAGGCTTACCCCAATTGGGTCCACTCAAGACTAGGGTAGTGATCAATTTCTCCTTTATAATTTCAAAAGCTTGTTGACATTGAGGATTCCATTCAAAAACACAGTATTTTTTCAGTAGAGAGAACATTGGTGTAGCAATCTTACTAAAATATTTTATGAACCATCTGTAATAACCTCCATGTCCAAGGAAACTTTTGATGTTTGTTTGATTTGTTAGTGTAGGAAACTTAGTAATGACTTCTATCTTTATAGGATCAACTTGGATACCTCTAGCAGAGATGTGATGACCCAAAAAAATCCCTTGATCAACCATTATCAAGCATTTTTCATGAGTTAGGGAGAGTTGGTGTTGCCCACATCTGGTTAAGACTTTTTCAAGATTGCTCAAAGATTCCTCAAAGGTAGACCTATGGACAATGAAATCATCCATGTAAACTTCAACACACTCATTGGTGAGGTCTATAAAAATAGCCAAAACTACTCTTTGAAAGGTGGCAGGTGCTTACAAAGTACAAATGGTAGAAATCTGTACGCAAATGTACCCCAAGGGAAAGTGAAATTGTTCTTCTCTTGATCAGCAGGTGTTATGCTAATTTGGTTGTATCCGTTAAACCCATCCAAGAAGGAGAAATATTTCTTTCCTGCCAAATTTTCTAAAACCTGATCTATAAAGGGAAGGGGAAAGTAATCTTTCTTGATGGCTTTATTAAGATCCCTTTAATCTATACAGATTCTCTATTTACCATTTTGATTAGGAACTATAACAAGCGGTGATACCCACTAACTGTCAGATATTGGATGGATGAATCCTACCCTCAACAGTTTCTATATTTCATTTTTGACAATGTCTCTTAGTGTTGGGTTAATCCTTCGTTGTGTTTGTCTGACTAGTTTGACATCCTCAGTATAAATATGATGAGTGCAGATGTTTAGATAAATCCCTTTCATGTCAGTATAATCCCAAGAAAAATATTTCGAATGATTCCTCAATATGTCTATGACCCTAGTCTCTTGGCTATCTTCTAAGTTGTTACCAATGGTTATTTATTTGCCTATCTCAATTGTTACATGTTTAGTGTCTTTCAAAATAGCAAGATTTTTCTCAGCAATATGTGAGTTTAATAGACAAGCATGGGGTTGTAGTGTGTGAAAAATAGTCATGTCCTCAAAAGATACAATTTGGCTAAAGGACAATTAAATCAATTGATGTTTGGCCTTCATGATAATCATAGGTCTTTCCACAACCTTATATAGACATTTCACTTACCAAGGTGATGTTGTTCTCTTATGATTTCATCGCAAGCATTTTTGTAGCCACTGTTTTGGTTTCCGTAGTCACAGTTTTGGTTTCCGTAGCCACAAAAAACACTGGGTATGTCTGAGTAACTTCTTCAATATCATTTTTCACTTCAATGGTAGCCAGATAAGAAGAACTCATATTGCTATTATCCAAAAAATCTAACCACACATGTTCACAAACATCCACATATGGCTGGGCAGGAGGATAAAGAGAAATATTCTTTGTTTTTTTTTTCCATTTGAAATAGTCATTTTTCCTAACTTACAGACAATGTATGTAGCAACAGTAGCTAGCCAAGGTCTTCCTAAAATAATTAGATATCCCATCTTTTGAGTTTTAGGCTGTAAGACTATAAAATATACTAGATACTCCCAGGATTCAACCGTAACCATCGCATCCCTAATTATTCCATCTAGTACAGCAATAGATTGATCTGCCAATTAGAGGATAATACCGGTTGGTTGTAATCCTATTAAGAACAACCAATTGACTTTATTTGTTGTTATGACATTGATGGTAGCACCGAGATCCACCAAAACATTAGATATTGACTAATCATTCATAGAAATAGTGATGACTGGACTCCCAATGTCCCCATATTTTGGTGAATGAAGTTTCCCAGCTATAAGGTCAGCTAGATTTCCTTCTACTTGGACTATTTTTGGGTATTTCTTATTCCTTCATGGTGTCTTTATGCAATGTTTCCTAATGGTCTGGTTTAAATTAGGAATATCCCTTATTGCTCTTAAGAGTGAGACCTCAATATTCAGCTTTTTCAGCTCTTGAACCAGTGTTGTTTCTTCCCCATACCACATTTCTTTTAATCTCTCTAAGAAAGGAGTTGGGTGATGCATATTCTTTTCTTTCTCTAGGTCATCCTTAGTGTCTTATGTTTTTTGAACATGTTCAGTTCTTTCACTTTCCTCAGGTACCTCAGTAATAACTATTAGAGGATTGTTCACACGATTTTCCAGATCTCAGCTGTAATTTATTAATGGCATTAATGTGCATTGTCTCACTCTGGCATGCTTTATTAATTGAAGTTGTTTGTTGATTTTTTGGGGTATGAGACGGGCTGGGATGGAAGTTGGTTATGTTCTTCTTGCCCTTGCTGGTAATTTTGTTGTGGTGGTGGCATTAAATATTTTTTTGTTGTGTAAACGTCCATGGCTGATTATAGTTTTGTTGGGTGTGACCATTGTTGGTTTGGCAATGGATGTCATTGGTTGGTGGTGTCTAGCCTTGCTGATTATATGGAGGCATCCATGGTTGTGAATTTGGGTAGGCCATCCATTTTGGTGGTGCCCAATCAAGTTGTCCTCAAGTTGGTGAAGGATTTTGATTGGGCCATGGCATCATCCAAGGGTTTTGAGTAGGTCTAGGGTCATAAGCAAACTAATTATTTGATCTTTGAACAAAGTTTACTTCTCCATTTGTTTGAGTCATGGTATTTAATATTTCTTTCAACTGAGGTAAAAGAGTACAATGGTTAGTTTCATTGTCAAGGACATCATAGATCAAGCACTTTTTTGTGATACCTAAAGGACATTCTTTCAAAGGATGTATTTTCCTACATTTGGGACAGTATATGTCTAGAGGTTCTTTTACAACATTGTTCTTACCTTTTATCCCATCCATGGTTGAAGTTAATTATGTCAGGATGTTTTTTCATATTGGCCATCTCCTCTAGAAGTTATGCGGTACCAAAGGGATATTTTGAAGTTTTCCTTCTTCTAATGCCTTCCCTTGTTCTAGAGTAGCTCCTACATAAATCAGCAATATGTGTTATGATGAATTTTTGTACATCACCTCCTCCCATGAGATGGAGGGATTCTTTGGTTTCATCATCAAGTCCTTTAAGGAAGCCTATCTTGGTTATTTCTGCATACAACTCATAACCACTTCTCCTATGGACAAAAAGGAATCTATCTAGGTAATCTTCCAAATTTTCACCTTTTTTTGTCTCATCTAAAATAACTCTTCCCTCCTATCTCTCCCCCTACATTAGTCTTGGTATTTGTCGAAAAAGGAAGTATCCATTTGTTCCCATGAATGAATGGAGTTAGAGGGCAATCCCATAAACCACCTCATGGCATATTCCTTGAGGGTGGAAGGAAAGAGTATGAGTTTCTAGTTATCTATTTTGTAGTCATATGTTTGGCAGAGGAATTTGAATTCAAACAAGAATTGGTCTAAGTCTTTTGTGGACATTCCTCAAAAGATAAGAAGAATGGATGGGGAAAAAAATCATAGGTGCTTCCTCATTCTCATTTAAGATAATGGGGTAGGTAAATGTTCTACTCAAGGGTCTATCATCATCATTTCCATTGTCTCCCATGTCTGCATGATGTTCAGGTTCTAGATAAGTTGTTTGAAACTGTTCAATGTCACTCTCAGGAGTAGTATTAGGTTCACTGTCACTCCCAGGAGTAGTGTTATCAGTGTTTACTACACGTTCTCCTATTGGGGATATTCTTTGAGTGTTGCAAGGTATATATCTCCCTCTAGTGTCCCTTGGCATGTGCATGAATTTTTATCTTTAAATTTGGGCTTAGGATCACTACTGATTACATGGCTCAACTTCAATAACACTCATAGAATAAAATATAAATAGAATGGCATGTTTTGCTTATGGTGGTCCCTAACAAAAGTGCCAAAAATGATTTTTCATTGTAACTTCCAATCATTTAATCAACATATTCAAACGTTGATGTCATTATAAACTAGGGTTGTGTTCGAGGATGTAAGTAAAGAAGTTGATTTGTAACCCAGTATTATGGTGGTTCTCTTTTTTGGGGGGTTTGTTTAGTGTTTGTTTTCTTGTTCCATAGTGCTAACTACTAAAAGAAAGTAAAAGATTTAAACTACTGAATATTGTTAGGCAATAAATTATTTAGTGCTCCATATATACATGTATTGGTAAATAATAATTACGTAAGTAATTACTATCTTGTAATTGTAAGTTAGTAATTTTTTATTAGTTGTTATATAAAACAACAATAACCAATGTATATGTAGTTAGTGAGTTAGAAACAACTCTTGTAGGTTAGTAAATTGTTATAGCCACCTCCTATTTAGGAAGGCTATTTCCTATATATTTGGATGTTTGTAATATGATGTTCATATGAGCTTATTGAATATCATTCAGATTTTATTATGATCTTTTTGCAAATATACTATATTGTTTTCAATTGGCATCAGAGCAGGTCATATGATGTATTACACATCTATACAAGGATTGGAAATCAAGGAATTCTCATTTGGTATGTCACATTGATATAGATGATACGGTATTACAACCGGTGTTTGATCAAACTCCTGGCTTTAAATGTCTTTTTGTGTAATATTTTGCATCCATAATTTTCCTTGCATCCTCCCATATTAAAAGAATATTTGTTGAAATTTTGATCAAATCGTTGGATACAATTCTCTACACAAAAAAATTAAAAAATATTGAAGCTTATGCGTTGCGTCAAGGTGACGTTTGTATTCTAAACACTCGATTGCTAGCTTTTTTTATTGTCAGGAGCCCATTGATGTTGACTTATCAGAATTTTTTTATTATTTGTTTAGTTGCATGCGTTTCAGTGCTCCCATCCAAATTCCTTTATTCAAAATATGGTGATCTCTCATTTGATTCTCGATCTCATTTTGGTGTGCGAGCTAAGCACAGGGCATAATGACCTTAGATTATTTGCAATATTCTGTTGAATCTGGTGAATTTGACATCCAAATCATCTGTCTGAGAGGCAGATCTTCTCCAGAATTAGTGCCTCCATCCAACTGTCAGTCACTATTGACTTTGTAGCAGAATTATAGATCGTCTTTGATTCAATGTGCATAGTTATAATACTCCAAGTAGACGCAGTATATTTGTCTGAGTCTCAAACCCACATCTTTTCCTTCACATTCGGCCTTGGCTTTGAAAGGTGTAACAATTAGTATGGTTTTCGGTTTGCTAAGTTTTTAGGTATTTTAAAACTTTTTTATTTATTTTTTTATTTTGAGTCGTCAATGTCAATAGAGTTTCTATGTTCTCAATCGAATTTTGTATAACCTATGTCAATTGTATAGATGTTTTAAAATTGTTTCAAAGTGGAGTTAGAGGATAAGTTGAGTGTATAATAATATTTCATTTTTCCATTTAGTGTGTCTAAATTGTAACCAATGTGTTTTTTTACATTAGTGTTATTTAAATTGTGTTAGCTAAAAATTAATTGCGAGTCATTGTTATTTGTTGTCCTTTCGTAAATCTTAATGTCATTTTTTAATCATTGTTGTAACCTTTTTGTCAATCAATTTTAGATTCATTGTAAATTGTTATTTTGTGGTGTTGTAAGCCTTTGGGTCGTTGTAAAAGTCCAAACAATTTTTGGAAAAAAAAAAAAAAAAATTCCTTACGGACTCATTTTTAGTGTTAGCTGACGTCCTGATAAACCATTGATCCTTAAAAGTTGCATTTGTTGAGCTATCAGCATGATACTGGAGGATGGAGGCAACAAAAGAAGGATGTCATTCAGCAACCTCTCATCAGTCGCCAATGATGGTGCCGCATCAAAGGTTTGGTAGCCACATTTTGTTTCAGTTATGTGTTATAATTTGCAATGTTCCTATTTTCAATAAGTGGAAATTTCACATTGAGAGGGGGAACATGATCCAATGTGTCATTTCTAGTTTTCAGTTTGTGTGTATAATCAATAGCATTCAACAGATTTTCTTATGTTATTCCCTGAAGTGAGATAGTGATGAGAGTCAATGATACTAACTGCAACATCATGATATTGTGGTTGTTAGTAATCCACTAGAAAAACTATCCAGAGGTTGTTGGTTATGTCCTAAAAAAACCATCTGTTGTGTGGTTGTTAGTTATCCACTGGAAAACTATCCAGAGGTTATTGGTTTTGTCCTAAAAAAAACCATTTTTTTGTGGTTGTTGGTTAACCACTTGGAAAACCATCCAAAGGTTGTTGGTATTATCCTTGAAACCCATCCAGATTATGAGTAGGCTACGTAGCAGCACGTTGCAGTATACGACAGGTTTTTCCCCCATGTTCGCACTAAGGGGGGAATGTAAGGAAATAAATTATTTAGTGCTCCATATATACATGTACTGGTAAATAATAATTACATGAGTAATTATTATCTTGTAATTGTAAGTTAGTAATTTGTTATTAGTTGTTATATAAAACAACAATAACAAATATATATGTGGTTAGTGAGTTAGAAACAACTCTCGTAGGTTACTAAGTTGTTATAGCCATCTCCTATTTAGGAAAGGCTATTTCCTATATATTTGGATGTTTGTAATATGATGTTCATATGAGCTTAATTGAATATCATTCGGATTTTGTTGTGATCTTTCTATAAAGTTTCTATATTGTTTTCAAATATCAAAGCTTCTAATCCATAGAGAATAAGGTATATAAATTGTGTCTACTGTACTCAAAAAAAGCTACTACAATGAAATGCTTGTTAAAGGAACCATTGTTGGAAATGAAATACTTGCTTAAATCAAATGATAGTAAAGGAAATGTGTTGAAACAAAGAAATACAAGAGTGAATCCACATAATTGTAGAACCCAAGATACTGAAAATGAAATTGAGACAAATATAAATATCTTGCATGAAATATCAGTCTTCCAATCTCCTCAGTCGAGTGGTCCCTTGCTCTACTTTGGGATTGAGGTTCTCAAACAACAACGTATACTCAAAATAACATGTCATTATATTGATCACAATAAGTTCATCACATACTCCAGAGTGCAACTGAAAACAACTTATTATATTAACTACTATATCACTGGTAAAAAAACTAACTGCTAATTCAAAGGAGGTGTCTTATAGACAGGTTGATTACATGCACATGCCACAAATATAGGCAATAGATTAACCGATATACCAATTTCATAAAATTTCCACAGCACCCTATAAGTATGTTGGAAACAGGGGCCCTTGTTTAGAGCTAGTTATGGGTCAATCCTTCAAAATGGCATCGTGGTAGTGGACCTCGGTCTCCTTAACTGCAACTACTCAAAATAGCAGACAAATGTGCCTCATCAGCCTGCATATGTCACTAAATCACTCAACAAAGGAGTTAGTGAAAGCTCCATTGGTCATTAGTTTGCATAAGATAGAATAATGGGAAATTGCATCACGTTTTACTTTAAAATATAGCTATTTAGAACATTCCCATGCATAAATTAACATTCTTAGGAGTAAAATTTATAGTTATTATAAATAATATTATGAGTCAATTTATGGGCACATCATGTCCCTTGATTGGATGCTTTGATGCTCTTGAAATGATTTTGGATGCAACATTAGGTGATAGTAATAGATGCTTGGTGATTGGTCCTTATTATGATCACATAGATTTGTATTTATATGATTCCCTTGTTTGAATTTTGTAATTAACAACTAAAAACCCCGATAAGTAAGAAATAAAGATGCCCAAACGGCTAGAAAAGACCCAAAATATGCGGGTAAGATATAAAGAGTTCGGGGGCGCCCATAGGGGATGTGGGTGCCTGGGTGCTGACATCCTAGCTGGGCGCTGGTGTCCCAGACTCATAAAAACTGAAGTAATCGAAAGACCGTACTGGGAAAAAAGGGTTTGTAAGACCAAGAAGAAAACCAAAAAGAAAGTAAAGAGGATAAAGATAGTGGTCAATTAGTACTTGTTCTAGCTTAGGAATCATATGAATAGTGGTATGTGATCAGGACTAGAAATATACCCAAAGTACGTGATTTAGTAATCTATAGAACATACCAATAAAACCTTCGATGGGTAGGAGGCACAACATCCTCATGTGCCTAATCCAAAGATAGAGGATCATTCTCATATATGTCATATTCCAACGTTTTTTGTAAAAGGAATCCACCACAAGGTTTTAGCCAAAATATCAAGAGAAGGTAGAAAAAATGATAGTGTCGCAACACAAGATTCTTTAGAAAATCACCATGGTCCTTGATGATATCAAGGACACCATGATTTCAATGTTGTGTGATCTTCGAAAAACATTAGAAATATCGTTCCTACTGATCCTATCACACACTTTCATACTATTGTACACTTTATATCACGTCACTTATTATAACTCTTAAATACTTACTTCATTTAAAATATTTCCCTCTTGGGTTTATATTGTTATTGTTCCTTTTTGAGTCATTTGATCATTTTACTTTACTTGTGTTTCCCTCCGTGGGTTCATCTAACCATTGTGCTCTATCTAGTTCTTTTGTCATTTATATTTTTTCATTTCCCTCTTAGCATTTTCCATCCATTTTATTTAATCTAATTTTATTTAATCAAAGGACAGAAGCATCTGTAGGAGGACAGGAGTACCCCCAAGCGCTAATTACTGATATGGGTTCCTGTGTCTACTCATATGCTTGGAGTTTGGTATTTTCTGGGTTGGAAGATCTTCACTATTATTTTCTCTTTTTTTCTCTGGTTTCGTTGTTAGGGTTCCAATCACACTTATAACTTGTAAAATAGATGACTACCCTACACATGCCCACAAACCACATCAAATATAATAAAAAAGATGCAAAATGTGGAATATGATTGACCCCCGGGAGTCACCCAAAGAGTGAACTTATGACCGAGCATTGCACTACATCTCAAACTCTGTGTATTTCTCTGTGTTTGTGTGTGTATCCATGGCCTGGGTTTCCCTTGTGAAATTTGCAACGATGATAGTGGTCTAGATCTAGATCGTCTCGAGTATGTAGAATGTGTGTGATGAATAGCATGAACTCCCCTCTTATGTAGTGTATACATATCAATGCATTTCTTGTCCCTTGTATGAATGTCCTAGATGTATGCTTTGTAGTATTTTTTTTGCCTTTGTGAAATCTTAGGTGGTTATAGATAATGCTTATAGTTATTGGCCCCTTATTTGAAAGAAGTAACTAAGTACATATATGATTCCCTTATTTGAATTTTGTAATTGACAACTACAAGGCCGGCCCCAAAGTGTTAAAAGATGACCAAGAAGTAAAAAGGACCCAAAAGAGTAAGAAGAACAAAGAGAGGGTTAGGGGCACCAGGGAGGAACAGGAGCACCAGGGCACTTCTATCCTAAATGGGGCGCTAGTTTCTAAGGCCATAAAAAGATAAATCAAATTAAGTACCGGCAAAAACTATAAGATGTGTAAAATCCAGTAGAGTGCAAGAGATAAAGCAAACCAAAAGAAACAAAAGTAGTTGTCAACGACCTAGTTTTTGTAGACAAGAAATCTATGCACTTGGGTACATTTCTAGGTCCTAAAGCATACTCATGTATACATAATTCCTAAGAAAGAAAAATAGTGGTTGAAAAACTATTTTTGGCCTCTTTGCTTTATCTCTTGGCTCACACATCTTACTACCCTGTCATAACTCAACTTATTTATCTTTTATGGCCTCAAACACTAGCGCCCAGTTAGGACAGAAGTGCCCAGGTGCTCCTATCCCTCTTGGGTGCTCCTAAACCTCTCTATCCTTTTCTCACCTTTTGGTTCTCTTTTACTTCTTGGGAATATTTTAACACTTTGGGTCAGCCTTCCAATTGTCAATTATAAAATTTAAATGATGGAATCATATATATACTTATTTACTTCTCCAAAATAAGGGGCCAAGCACTAAGCATTATCTATTATCACCTAAGCTTGCATCCAAAGGCACAAATATCATTTCAAAGGCATCCATCTAGCACATCCACATCAAGGGACAAGGGTTGCATCACTCTACATACACAACATAGGAGGGGAAGTTGATTTCTATTCCATTGCACACATTTGCATACTTGGAGAATTCTAGATCTATCTCGCTATCATAGTGACAACTTGCACAAGGGAAACCTAGGGCATCATTACACACACATTCACACAAAACTACATGGAGTCTAAAATGTAGTGCAGCTCTCAGTACTAAGTTCACTCTTTGGGTGACCACCAGGGTCAGTCTGACTCCACATTCTGCATTTTGTTTTATTAGATTTGATGTGGTTTGTGGACATGTGTAGGTAGAAAATTATTTTGTAGGTTACAGGTACAATTGATGATATATGAGTGAAACTAGAGAGAAACAAAATAGACCAACAATGAAGAAACGTTTGCATAGTAAAGGAAAGAACCTAAGCATCTGATCAGGACACTAGCGCCTAGGTGCTCCTGTCCTCCAATGGTGCACTTCTATCCTACACATTTATGAGTTTCAAAACCTCCAGTGAGCCTTGAATGACACTTCTCTAGTCTTTTCCAATAATTCCCCTTCGTAAATCACTTCTAGATTACTCAGAAATCAGGTAAGTCAGCTTTCTCTCTCTCTCTCTCTTTGCTTAAGGATTTCATATTATACATGCTTATTTGTTTGCATCTTACTATATATTATCATTTTATAGCATTCATCACAATAGTTACTCTTAAATATAAGATTTAATTCAATTTATATTAAATCATTTGGTGAACCCACTCACTCGAACCCTACCTTACTTCAAGGTCTTCTTTTTATGAATGTCATCCATAGTGATCGTTTTTGTCCCCTTGAGCACATTGATTTTCCTCCATTTATCTGTAAGTTCTCTAAATCAATGGTTGAAGTCTTCTAATCCCTTTTTTGACTCAAACAACATTCCTCTTGACAACATTGAAACTTTTGAAAGTGAACAATCATATGATGAGGACACTAACGTTGATCAAGAACAACTAGAAAAGCTCACTAATTTCCATCAAGATTTATGTACCAACCCTATGCATATTCCGCATGTTCTAAATGCTTTACTCACGTTGTTAAACACTCTTGAGATGTTACTTTTATCCCTCTCGTAGGTTCCTCCTCAACTATTATGGCCTCCACCCCACCCTCCACCATTCCTATATCTATTGCTACAACTACCGCTTGTCTCATTCCTCCCAATACTTCCCATACACAACCTAGTTCCTCTTCAGGCACTCATGACCTCTCTTCCTTATACCATGATCTACGAATCCTAGATCCATCAATTACAGTAGGTTACTTCACATTCCTCTCCATCTTTAGATTATTTAGTACTCCTTCATATCCCTTCCGCACCCACCATATCCTCTTATCCACTACCTCCTAACTTCATTGCACCAAAGCTTCCCACCTTCAATGGCCATGGTGACCCTCAAGAGCATCTTTGATCTTTTCATATGGCATGTCTTGACTATGTAGATGACCTTCACATTACTAGCTAAATTATTTCCTAGAATCTTACAAGATTACGCTATGCGATGGTTTTACGATCTACCTGTTCATTCGGTAACCTCTTTTACATACTTAGCCTGATGCTTTCATTTCTCACTTTTCTATCAATATCAGCACCAAAATATCTTATGCACAAATTTCTCAACTCAAAAAAGGATCCAACGAGCATCTAGCAGACTATGTTTTGCGTTATAAGAATAATCTTGCTAAGATGACCAATGTGCTAGCTGATTCAGAATTATAGGATCTCTTTATTCAAAGTCTTTTACCTCCACTTCAAGAGAGTGTCATCTTTGATACTTCTCCCTCCTTTGATCAATTATGTCATACACTCAAATTGTGTGAAGGCAAACATTTATCTATGGTCAAATTGAAATATTATGATACTTCCTCATCCTCATCCTCTAACATGTTTCAAGATAAATCTACCTTCAAACCATCTCCTAAGCCCACTGAAGCTAAAGCCATTGTTAACAGCGTTTCTACAACTAACAAGCTTCAATTCCAACCCACGAGGTGTAATTTTATTAAATTACCTTACGCACCTAAATTTATATTGCCACATCTTATCGAAAGTAATCGTATTACTCTTCCACCACCACTCAATCTCGATCCTTCCCTCACCTGTGTGGTCGTAACTATGATGAAAATGTACGTTGTGACTACCACCAATGCATTGGGAATTCTAGTGATCACTTCTTTAAACTTAAACATCTTATTCAAGATCTTATTGATAACAATGCAATCGAGCTCCCTAAGCCATCTACTTCTAATTCTTTCAATGACAATCAAAAGATAAAAAATCTTCAATGACCCTTTACCAAAGCATGACAAGCAAGCTACCGATTCTTCTACAAACCATACATAATGTGTTGTGTCTCCTCCTTCATCGGGGCCTCTTGAATTTCTTATTACTACTTATGATTTACACCCGCTAGTTATCACATTCTTAGATCATGATTATCATGTTACATTTTCTTTTGATTCATTGCATATTAATGCTTTTATTGGTACGTATAGCATCAACAATACCTTGGTCTATCCATTGGCCCTTACCAATGCATGCTCTATGGCATTCTTATTAGCTATCAAATGTCCCAACTACTCTCATCACATTTTCAGTTCTTAATTCTTATGGTCATGTCATCTTCCCTTGGTTGGGTCCTTATTGACACCATTCATAGTTTGTGAAAAACAAACGGTTGTAACATGTTCTTAGGTCTCCCTTGGCTCTGCGCTACCCAAGCCATCCCTTCCATGCATCACTTGTGTCTCAATTTCATCCATAAAAAACAAGTTATCACCATCAAAGGTATTCCACCACGTACACCATTACCTTGGGCCACTCTTGTTAATATCTTTGCACCAGTCATGACATCTAGGCCTCGTATGCCTCTTAATTCTAAAGCTAATTTCTCACCTAGCTTGCCCATTCACACAGGGCCTACATCACAACCTTGTCACCCTCATCATTCCATTAGTCCACCCCATCGGCCTAAGTCCCCTACTTGATCAGCCCCTTCCCATATGTTTTCTCCACCTCCTCCTCTACATTGATCTCATTCACATGCACATAGTTACTCTCCTACACAACTGATCTTATACCATGGTCACATAGCCTTTGTCTCCTCAGATATCAAGTGGGGGGGGGGCCTCACCATTCACTATCATCGGATAGTCTTTCTATCCCTCGCACACTTGGGGGGCATCACACTTTCTCCCCCCTTCCATCACTATCCATTGTCTCTAGTTTCTAACTACTACACTTCATGCTTTTTGCTTCATGACTAATATTTCTAAGCACTCTTACATCTTTGGTACACACATTGTATCCGTCATTACCTAATGATGCACTCTAGTTCCATGGTTCATACTCAACTGATGAGGGTACAAATTATTAAATGAACCTCAAATCATCTACACTTCATGCTTTGTGCTTCCCTATACATATTTTCTAGCATCTAATCTCACATACACACATTCACTTCCTAATGACGCACTCTTGTTCTATGGTTCATTCTTGACTATTGAGGGAGCATTTCTAAATGAACCTCATCTCATACACATCTGACTAGGGGGAAACATGGCTCCTATCTCTCTTCACATCTTGCACATCACAGCACACCATCACACTCACACATCATTTTCATATCTTGGTTGTATTTACTCTTTGTGAGCTTATTCTACTTGCATGTTACACTTTGTTTCCTATGTTAGATGGATTCTTAGTATGTCATTATATTTTGCTATATACACATGCGCATTCACTTGGTATCTTGAGGTGGATGCGAGACCTTTACATATTTTCACACGATGTATGATGCTTGACACTACTCTTTACCAATCCCACTAAGGATTTTGGGGGCATCTATATTTTGATACTCTCATACTATACACATCACATAAGTCATACTATTACAATTTTTACTTCTTTTCATTACTATCACTTACTATTTCATTGATTTATACATGATTTAACATACTACTTATATTTCTAACATGTTAATGGGTACTTCATGTGTAGAATTATCATTGCAGAAGTCTATTCAACCATGGTTATCTGTCATTTATTGCTTGCTATTTCTTGCTATTATTTGCAGGTTATGCCCTATGTCTTTCTTGTTCATTGTTTGTTTATGGTTGCTTCGTCCTTGATTGTCTTATGACATTGCGAGTGATGTCGTGTGTATAAAACCCACTTTTTGTTGGCCATCGTGTCTTACGATTAGTTTGCTACATTGTATTCTCTTACATACTATCTCATTTTCACCAACACTTGTTTACTAGCCTATAATTTTTGCATGTGCCTTGGTTTCTACCATGCACATCCCCTACCCCCTATAGGTATCCACTTCAGATCAATATCAAGTCCTTTCCTTTGGACCACATTCTCCTAAAGTCGCCACATGCGCCCCAAATGAGGGGGGAATCTATTGGGTGAACAAATCACCCCTACAGCAAATTAGAGCTATAGATCAGCACAACACATTACAAAATCAGCACATGAACATAGTTATAGATTGGCTCAGAAGCGAACTTGGGTTTGAAATGCAAATCAGACACTAGAGACTAGTCTTAGACAGTAGCCGTGGGCGCTTGTGTCCCCCACGGGAGCTTGTGTGTTGGGGGAAAAACATTAAAAAAAATAGTTTTGCACAATCTACAGTAGTTTATAGTACATTTCTCCAGTAGCATGCACTTGCCTCCTGTTGGTTGGAAATTTCATATTTAGACACAAACAACAATTCAGGGGATAGTGGTCCCTCCTCTTGGTGGGAGAGGTTCCCTTATTCACCAAACAAGATGGAAAAATATACCTATTTACAAATATACAATCTAACAATATTAAGATGAATATTTTGGTGTAAAGAACGCTTCCATATCCAATTATTCTCAATACAGAAGATGAAAAAGGTATTAGAATTTAAGAAGAGGAAAAAATAGTTTTAAATGAGAAAGACTGGTAAGAAGAGACACAAATTTCAACTTTCCACCTATCAAGAACACAAGTATTCTCCTTGGTCGTACAAGATTACACACTATTGTCAAGAAAAGGAGTGAAGAAGGTAGCACCTTCTAATATAGAGATTGCATAATAATATCATACTAATGCATGAGACTTTAAGAACACATGAACTTATATATATTTGAGAAATCCATAGGATATAAATGCAACAAACACAAATTTCTTTTCACTATAACACATGAAATGAACACACAGTTTAACATTCAAATATACTAACTTCACATTTGCAATATTGAGAGATAGAAATAGAAAGAACACAAGAAATAGGAGAAAAAATATTCTTTTGTATAGATTTCAACTATTCTGTATCATTACATCCAAAACACCAAAATATAACCACCTTTACAATGAGATAAAATACTTATATAGGCATAAGGGTGGTTATAACCAACTTTCTCTAATCCAGTTGTCTTTTTAATTAAGTGTTTCCACTTAATTAATGAATTACTTTTAGTTATCTTTATTTATAATTTCATATTTGTTTAAATGGTAAAGCTAACTTTGAAATACAACCACTACAAAGAAAGAATTAAGAACTAAAGGAACGAGCACTTGTAGATTATGCAGCTGGAGCCTTCACTTTGAGTATATGATTCATGAATTTGACTAAAGCACAAGCAATTCCCATGCCCTTTGGAATGGTTGTGTTTTTCATAGCATTCAACCAGCTTCCCAAGGAGTTTTCCATTTCCTTTCCAATGCCTACATTTTGTAACAAACCTTTAGTGGCCTCTATGAAAACATGGTGCAATTCAGTTATTTCCTCTATCTTCTCTTTAGTCATAGTCTCATACTTGAAAAAAATCTTCTTTGTTGAGTGCCCTCAATTTTGCTTTGATCTCATCTAATGAGTTACTTTCTGCTGAGTTGTCTTTGTGGAACTCGCGTCATAGAGATTGAAATTCAGCAAGTATCTCAGACTTAAATGTCTCTCCTTTGTGTACCATGCACTTCAGTTTAGTGATTGCCTCCTCAAACACATTGATCTTCCACTCAAAATTGAACACCCATTTTCAAGAGAGATTACTTTTTGAATCATCAAAAACTTTATGTGTAAGGAGTATTTTCTCATCTATAACATTCATGATCCTAAGATCTTGAATACATTCCAACTATAGTTTGAGATCCTTCTTAGATCCATTGATTAATGTATTAAATTTACTTTGAGCCAAGGAGATGTTTTCATACAATTTATAGGCTTCATCTATGAAGTTTAGACCAGACACCAACATTCCTTCAACCATTGCCTCAGTTGCATTTCCATAAGAAGCATGTTTATGAATACCCTTGATTGCTTGAACATATTCATCCAACAGAACAGAAGGAGGAGGCATCGAGGAGAAAGTAGGATCAAGCACTTTATCACTAGAAAGGAATGATTTAATGAAACCAGAAATAACTAGTACATGTTCTTCTAGTTGTTCTTGTGTTTGTTTACCCGTTTCTACCCTCTCAGTGACTCTAGAGATTGTTTCTTTCAAATTATGCACTTCTCCCTCAGGAATAGACTCGTCAAGTGGAATTATAGTTGGCTCAAGATCTGCAAAAGTGATATCTCTTTCATCTTTCTCTCCTCTTGTTTTTGCTATCTCAAGAAACTTCCGACCTCTTGAATCAGAAACCAGCCTGCAAGCATTTTTGGCCTTTTTAGCTGGAGGAGTGGGAGTGGTACCAAGGAGGGCAGATACAACATCAAAAATTGGAGCAACAACTTAATAAGATGCTTTACTTTTCCTGTTATCAATCATGGGCTGGACCCATGTGAAATAATCACTATTAAGTGGAGTAGAAAGTTGATTCAATGCAATTGTGTTAAAAGAACCAAGAGTTTGGGTAGTAGATACTTCTAGAGTGGGTGTCTCAATACTAGAAGAAGACACTTCCTTGTTTGGTTATATCATCTTGGGGATGCTCCTCTTTCCATAATCTGGTTCTATAATTTCAACATTATCTTCCTCTTCTTATTCTTTTTCAGTGCTCCCACCCTCATAATTACTTTCTTCATGTTCCTTTGCTCCTTTTCCTTCTTCTTCTGAAAGATGAATTATTTGTTCAATTTCTTGAATTTTTTATGTTGCTTCTAGAGAGGAGGGATGTTCTTTTTCTTTTTCAAATATCTCTTCAATTTTCTCTACATGTTATATGCAACATGTCCAATTGCTTGCAAACCTCTACAAGAACTATCTTGTCACCAAAATACATGGGGAGTTTTTTTGGTGCACCTTCAAACCCAGCTAACCTAATAGAGGAAAATATCCTAAATTGAATGAACAAACTGCCATATGTTGAAATTAGTTGTTTAGCCTTAGTGGACACTCTCTCAGTTGTATTTCCTTATAAAATTCTAACAATATTCATTGTGAAGGCATCATTTACTCTTCTAAAATGGTGTTTGTTGTTATAAAAGGTTAGTTGTGGGTAGAATTCATACACTTGTTCATTCTTCTTATCATCCATTGGAGATAGACCCAATCAGACCTTGTATGTTGCAATTGTATACATGAGGTATGAGGTCATGTAGAATATATTTCTCTATTGTAAGTTGTTCAGTTGTTCACTGAGGTTATCACATATTATTTCTCCCTAGTTCAAGATTTTCTTCCCATCACAGATGATGTTTATGTAAACACACATCCAAAACTGAAATTCATTGGTAGAAGGGAGGACCATTAATCTAGACAAAAAAGTGATTATATCAGACAATTCTTCTTTAAAGTTTGATATGTACATGACTTTTGGAAGTTTGGATGCTCCTCTCTTTGGGGTTTTAAGCCATGATTTGGCTACCATTGCCTTTTACTTTTCCTTGTCTTTCTTGAAAAGGATTTGAGCCTACACCCTAGTCAGAGTATTGGAATCTTCAATGATGGGGATTTTAAAGGAAGAATTTATACAATTGACATATAATTTAACAATTACTTAGCATTTGGGGTCTCTAATTACTTTTTTTTGGATAAAAACAAGAGGCACAAGATAGAATAGTATCTGCACATTTTATAGAGAGGGGGAAACCAACGGCATGAGAAATCCCACTATCTTTAATGCATTGAGCCATGGAAGTAGGGTTATCTCCAAAAATTAAGCCTCAAAAGTCATTCAAGTCAACATGTTGGACATCACTATCCCCAATATTGGGTAGTGATGTTTCTAGAGAGGAGATGTGTTCATAACCCCCGTGTTGAAACTTCATGGTGGAAGGAAGATGGAAGGCACCTCAGAAGGATAGGAATTTAACAAGGAATTTAAGGAGAAATAAATTAAAAGAGCATGACACTCAATTTGACACCAAATAAGCATTGGGGGATCTTGAATGGCTTACCTTTATCATAGGAAGAATGGAAATCTTTTTAGGATCCCAACGCAATTCAAATTTTTGAAAATGGTTGAAAAAAGCAAGAGTTGCGGCTAGAAATGTCATATGGCGCATGGAGCACAGTGCACTATTGAAATTACCAACTTGAATGGTAAAAATGAATTACCTTGACCCCGTTTTATACTTTCCCGTTTGACAAATGGCTTGTAAAATAGTCATTTTAGGGTTTTTAGTGTAATGGGGAGGAGGGGAAAATATGTGGAAAAATTTATCAATTTTCTTTAAGATGTGGATATGATGGGTTCTTGGAGAAATGGAGGCCTGAGGAAACATGGGACATGAGGGGCCCGAACTCCTGAAATACATGTAATATACACAAAAGGCTTGCAAGTGTGGAAAAATTGAATATGCAGGGAACAACAGGACAGAAAGAACATGGGTCGCGAGTGCCTCAAATGTCCGTAAACCCCACAATACAAGGAAACACTTAGTAAACTTAAAGAAAAGGATTTTGGGATGAAGGAAAGTGTGGGGAAAATGGAAATGTAGGGAACAAAGGGTCGGCTGACACAAGGGTCGTGAGTTCCCAAGATCCCATAAATCTCTGCAATACAAGGGAACTCCGAGGAAAGTCTAGATACATCAGGGTTTCGGGGAATGTAAGGCCCACGGGAACAAGGGGTTCAAGGGACACAAATGACCAAAATCACCGCAACACGAAGGACTTAAAATACTTCCCCAAAACATAAAACTCCTACACAAAAAAGAAAAAGAGTATTGCGGGCAAAGCAGCAATGTGGGGAACAAAAGGCCTGAGAGAACATGTACCGTTTATTCCATAAAAACCTGAAATAGCCATAATACAAAGGAATTATACCTAGAAACATAAAAAACGACTAACTTGTTGGAAAATTTTCACTTTGAAGACTTCACAAAGGAAAAAAAATTGGGAAAAGAGTCACTTGACAAAAAATTTCAAAAAAAATGAAAAATTGCACATTTTCTAGGTAAGTGACAACAGATGGCTCCTTCTGGGGATTGGAATGACTTGACACATAAGGAAAATAAGATAGAGCAAAGGACCCAGAATCTCTAGTTTACAAGACAAGCACTTTATCCATTGGAAAGATTATACAGAACATGACAACACAGAAACACGAGGACACCACACAGACCAAAAACAAAGACTATACAAGACTATTTACAAAAGGATTGTTGTTTACTTTCATGACTGAAAAAACTTAAGTATTGGCCACTGTATGGAAATGGAAGTGAAGTTTCATCCATATAGCTCAGATAATAGGAGTTTTCACCAGAAAAATGACAGATTTTGAAAGGACCAAGCCAGAGTGAATCAAACTTACCATGGCTTCCTCATGGTTCTTGCCTTTTGTCCCAAAGTAGGACTATATCTCCCACCAGGAAATCCCTAGGTCCAGATTTATTATCAAACAATTGCTTGACCTTCTGCTAGTGTGCTGAAATTCGGTCAACAACCTACAATCTTTCTTCATCAACTTTTACAAGTGCATCACTCTTTTTTCCATGGCACTTGAGAACTCTCCATCTTCTATGGATTTTGCAAGATGAAGTGCAGGAAGATCCATTGTTGCTGGAAATTGATCTTTTATCCCATACGCTAATTGGAATGGAGACATTCCAATAGCTCTCTTCAGTGTCATCCTATCTGCACAAAGAGCATCATAAACTTTCTTATGCCAATTTCTTTGTGATTCATCTACAACCTTTCAGATGATTATCACCAGATTTTTGTTGGTAGATTCATCTTGCATGTTCCCTAGTGGATACTAATCAAATGAATGTGCAATGGAAATACCATATCTATAGCGAAAATCAATAATTTCAAGGGAAGAAAAATTGGGGACATTATTTGTGACAATCTTGTTTGGAATTTCAAACCTAACCAATATATTATCCTTGATGAAATCATAGACTACCTCAGAAGTGATCTTATTTACTGTAATTTCCTTCACCCACTTCATGAAGTAATTATTTGTTGTTAGAAGATGAGTATTTCCTACACTTGATGTTGAATTGAGGGTTCCAATGAAATCTAGCCCCCACTGTTGGAAGGGCTCTTCAATCACTACCAGTTTGAGAGGAAAGGTAGCCAACTTGGTCTTCCCAAAAAGTTTGGCATGCTTCACACTTTGACACTCACTTTTCTGCATATTTAAAAAGTTTTGGCCAGTAATACCCAGCACGAAGTGTTTTATGAGCTCTTATTGCTGAAGAATAATGACCTCCAAAGTCCTGATCATGAAAAGCTCTTAATAATAATTTTTGTTCCTCCCTATCAACACATATAAGGAACCGACCATCAATTCCTCTCTTGAATAATGAAATTTCCCAGAGAACATATTGTGTTGGCCAAATCTTAACATCTGTCTTCTCTTCAGCATTCAAATGTACCAGAAATTCTCCATAAGTTAGAAAATTAGCAATGTTTGCATACCACTCACCCATCAATAGAACTAAGAAAGAGTATGGTTGGAACACTGACAATTTCATTTTAAATTGATTAACTCCTCGGACCATTATCAAGCAATTCACATAAACCCTTACCTCAAAAAATTTTAGTTTGCTTGATATTGATGTCATACTCTTCGACCTTAGCTACCCAATTTCCTTGTTTAGAACCAAACTCCTGTTGTGTGAGAATTTACTTGACTGTCGTGTCTAGCACAAACACAGTGGAATGAGAATTCACAATGTAGAAATGGAACTACTTCGCTACTTTTACCATAGTAAAGGCATGTTTCTCCAGTTTTGAATAATTCAACTCATGAGCCTTCAAGGCATAGCTCATGAATGTTATAGGAACTTCACATCCTAAAAACTTCTTCTGTAACAAAATTGCTGCTAGGGTGTGTTCAAATCCAAAATAATAGATTACAAAATCTTTTTCATAATCAGGGTAATTAAGAATAGGTGTATTAGCAATAGCTTTCTTGATATTTGTTAAAGCCAAATCACTGCACCCCCCGAATGGCCTGAATGCAAATGGAACATTTAGTGTGATTGGGTAACATGGGATCACCTCTCAAGATGTGGGACTTGCGGGCTTGAGGTTGTCCTCCGGAGAAGGTTGGATTCCTCTTCCTAAACCAAGCACTACACTACTCCTAATGCAATAAAAATAGCTACCTAGACCTAGACTAACATTTCAAGGGGATTGATTTTTTTTTCTTCTAACAGAGAAAATATCTCACATCTCTTAGAATAATAAAAGGAAAAGTTTGAGGAGCCATGGAGCAGAGGGCTGTGATAGATTTATGGATTGAGCAGGCTGTGAAGGCTTGCGGCATCCATGGTGCTGTGCGGTGGGAGCTGGCGAAGGAGTACAGCAAGGTGGTGTAGTTGGAATTTCTTATTCATTGCTTAGCTGAGCGTTGCATGGAAGGGTTGTTGATTCACGTCAGTCCGCTAGAGGATAGGCTTGAAAAAGGGCTCTTTGAAGAAGCCCATCGGTTTGTTGGTTTCCTCCTCCACCAGGATGTGAAGACTTTCCTATCTCTCTGGAGTTGTTCAGGTTTCGTTTCGTTTAAACCTTTTCCAGTTGAGGTTCTCGTGTCTACGTTTGTCAGGTTTTATTCCTGCCTTCATCAATCGCAAGAAGTAGAACCCCTGTCTGTAGTGGTTTTGTAGGTTTCTGGTACTCTTCCTAGAGTGGAGGTTCCGGAGGTCGAGGTTGATGGGTTCTTGGCCCCTGCTCCATCAGTTAGCCTAGTTCTTTCTGTTCCAACGCTTAATGGAGGCCCTGCAGGTATTGTTGGGAGTTGCGGCTCGGATCTAGTCAGGGGAGTTCCTGTGGAGTGGCTGTCTTGGGGGCTTTTTTCCCCTTTTCTTATCTTGCTCTCTCATTCTCTGCGAAGGAAGGCGTCTGCATGTGTGAAGGGAGGCGGATTTGTGGTTTTTCCTAGCGGGGAATTTGCTTCATTTTTGTTTTTCTTCCTGATCAGAGGCCGCCCGACATGGTTCCCTAAGAATCGTATCAGGAAGAAATCCATGCTCCTTTCCTCTCCCCCCCCTTGGATTGATTCGTATTATGTTGGGGCAAGGAATTCTTCTGGTTCCTTGCATAGTGTTTTGACGTTTTGTGGATTTTTAGTGCTTTGAGTTCTCTTTGTATTCACTGGTGGTGTTTTGTGGTGGACAGGCATTGTTGGTTGTTGGTGGGTTGTTCATTTTTGTTGTTGTGGCTTCACGCATTCTTGGTTTGTGTGGTAAGGTCCACCTTTGGTTGTTATGGGCCTATGCTTGGTGTTATTGGTCATTGCTACTAATTTATTTGCCCGGTTTTCTTGCAATCGTTGGCTTTGGGCTTGGGGTTTCATTCGGCTTTTCAGTGCCTTCCTACCCAGAATGGTCTCCTAGTGGCTTGCAGGTTTCCGTCTTCTGCCTTTACCTTTTAGGCAGGTTCCCCGTTCGGTGTGGCTTTGTGTGAGAGGTGTAGAGGTGTGGTGATATTTGTTGCGGGATTTTTTCGTTCGGTGTCGCATGTCTAGTCGGGTATTTAGGCTTTATTGTTGTTGTGTTGCAGGTCGTTTTCGGGTCTCTGTTGTGGGTTGTTTCCTTTTGTCTTCTTTGGGTCGTTGTTCTAGCCATTTTGATGTTAACTTCTTATTCTTTTTGTGCTCTTCTTTTGTATTGGTGGGGTCCTAACCCTCCGGTTCATAGCTCCAGTCAAAAGCATTTATCCATCAAAAATAAATAAATAAAACATTTCAAGGGGATTATGGAGAGAGGTTTACAAGAAATAAAACCTAAATTAGAAGTGGTGATGCACCAAGAAAGGGTTTTACTAAATAAAATCATGTATTTATAATGAATAAATATGATCCTGAGGAGGATGAAGATACATCACATACTCAATTTACATACATTAGTTCATTCCTTGATAAGCACAATGACCTTCAAAACTTGCAATGAAAACATTGGTTGCACAGTTCACTTGCAAACATGAGAAAGGAAAATAGAAGCATCCAAATGATGTAAGGACATATAATTTATCAAACAACATAATCTCCATTACTCTGAGTATTTGCATGGTACTTCATTACAACAAGGAAAGGCATAGGCTGCCATTACAATTTTTAGAAGAAAGGCTTGAGATCCTACAAATTCACAACAGTTCAGCATGTGAAGAGAGGGGGAGCTTGGAAAATGTCTAACCTCCATTGAAATAATCACCCCTTTTACATTTTATAGCACTTGTTGAGTGGTGAGAGAAATAAGGAGAAACCCTAGAATCTAGGCTAGAATGTGGCAAATAATTAATCATTGTTGTTGGCCATGCTTGCCTCATTAATTACAACTCCACCTTTTAGGAACCATTCTCGGAATGAGTAAAATCTATAATTTTGGAGTGCAAAACTTCTAAAAAATCCATCTTATGATGATTCTATTGCGTAGCTCTCATTCTCCCGATTTCATCGACTATAATTTTGTAAAAAACGTACAATCGGGGAGAAAATTATGGCTTATTGAGTAAAAGTCACTTTTTGGGTATTTTAGCTCCATTGGCTCTTTGATAATTCCTCATAATGCTTCATAAATTCCAAATTTTGAATTTATCCTCATTAAATTAAAAATAATATTTTAATATATTTTCGGAGATCATCTTCATGTGTTTCGGAACCCATAGGTTTAATTTGTATGTGAGGGGGCTAACTTGGGTGGTTAGTGATAGCTTTGCATTTGGTTTAGTCAACACCTCAATACATTTTGGAGAACCGATCCACATTTCCCATGACAGTCTTGTCATTACATTGGTTGGCAAGTCATTATCGGTAAGTTCTTTATTTACCTTACCAACCTTCATATTGTGATTTCTTCATTCTCCACCATGTATCTTTTCTTTAACGACCACCATTTTACGTTTGATGGTTTTACATTAAAATCACATGTGTAGTATGAGATTAACTCAGCGATATTTTTCATTTAAACACCACTTCGTTATGCATTGGAATCTCCATAACTTTCCACGCCATAACATGTGCCAACCCATTATTGACTTGGTTGGCTCTCCTTTTAATGTCACTGACCACATTTTCAAACACTCACCGGATGAGTTGTTCCAACGACACTACCTCACCAAACCAAATCAGATTTTTGGAGTACAAAAACCCCCTTGAAACCCGAAATGCATAATCCCCTAACCCTGAAAAACACAATCTCTGAACTCCGAATTTCAGAGTTCGGGCTTCGGAACTTTCCCTCTAATTTGTCAACTCGCCTGATGTGATTTCCAAACCAAAACATTATGAAATCCCGAAACGCAGGCCACCTCCCAAAACACGACTCGCTATACGACTCCCCAATGTTGAGCTAACGTCTCTGAGCTACATCCTTGCACCGGTTCAATCTATATTTCAACACGCTGAGAACTCCCATGTTGGCTTGACTTCCTAGCTCGATCCCTGTGTAGCCTGAGCCATCTTCCTCCAAGCACTGAGCTCCTGCATTGATTTTGGTAGACCCTGACTTGGTATCCTATGGGAAAATTCACCAGCTCCTCATCAATTCCTCTCACCATACGTCAATGAATCCATAAAGCTCGGTCTCTACCTAAATTCTTTTCACGAGATCATCCATCTATCAAAACCTCCAAGTCCACATCAATTTAGCTTACTGTAAAATATTTTATCCTTACTTGTTTGGTCATGCAATGCAAAACATTGCCTCGCCATGCATGTTGATGCATTTATGATGCCGAGTCGAGCTATTCCTTCAATCATCCAAGCTACCTCGTACAATAAATTGGCATCACTGTTTGGCGAATACTTTTCCCTCAACATCACTCGAGCTCTTTCGACCTATGCTCGGATTTCATCAACTCAACCTAAGCCATTTGCATGATCGACATGTATTCTTCATCCGTGAGCTTCGTTACACATAGACCACTCCTAGATCGGCTATTCTATTCTAGTGTTGGGATTGACCACCTCCCGACTAAGTCATTCCAATTATCTATAGTTCCAAGCTATTCCTTGATGGACCAATCTTACTCGTCACACCGATCCCTCCATGAACCTAACAACGAGCTATAGCATTGTATTTCTTCGTCATGCATCCTTTTTCACCATGGCCAACTCAAGGCCCACAATTATTCTACATGGCTCGATTGCCTTTGGGTTAGGTTCTTCCTGGTCATATGTTGTTGAAGTCTATTCAATTAGTTAGATTAGCCGACATAACTCAGTTAAGCTACAAGTTCCTATTGTTGAGTTCCATCATGGCTCTATTTTGAGCCCCCTCGAGCTATTTCATTTTATGGCCACCAAGCTCTACGAGCCATTCTTGCTTTGCCTCAAGTTTATTTCCTTGACTGTACTAAGGATTATCATTGTTCAGTTCAATCATGGAGGTTTCAAATGAACTCCATACTCTTGCGAACATAATTTTTCCTAGAGCCCCTCGTGACTCAATCTTCACCTTACCAAATCAAATGGGCCACAATTTTTTCTCTTCCAACCCCGAGCTCCATCTTTGACCATTCCGTGACTTAAGGAATCGAGCTAATCACCTTTCACTATGCTCATTTTGTGATCTTTTATGATAGCTATCAAAGCAGAGCTCAATGCATTGAGCCATCTATTTGCTCGATCCCTTCACCATAGGCTATTTTCTCCTAGCATGTTTGATCCTTTATGCTTTCGTGCCGCCTCCTGACTCATTATTAAGCTCGATCCTGAACTCGTCTTTGTCCTCCTTGTTAGGCTAACTTATTTGATGAGTTCTTCATTACGAACTGCAATGACCGACCATGAGCTCAAACTGTGAGAAATGCTAGCTTATGTGAGCTATAAGGGATCGGAATCATCATTTACATCAGCGTGTTGAGCAACTCGCCGAGCTGCTCGGTGATTTGTCTTGTTCAATGGCCTATTTGACCATTTTTTAAAGATTTTTCTCTAAAATTTGAGGTCTTATGGAATTTTCTCGAAATCTAATGATCATAAAGATACAATAAACCTTCTCAACATAATTTATTGATTTCAATAAATTAATACACATGATGACTGAAAGTTGTCCCACCAGGACCAATGTCTCATTCTGAGCACACCCTAATTTTCCAAAAACCAATAAAGAAAAGAGAAATATGAAATGATCCTAAAGCTTTTGCTAATGCCACAAATATGTCTTAACACAAAATTTTGCTTATAGACCCCCGGAATGTTTTATGAATAAGTATTTCAATCCCAGGGTCCACTAGACCT
This sequence comes from Taxus chinensis, assembly GCA_019776745.2. Lineage (NCBI taxonomy): Eukaryota > Viridiplantae > Streptophyta > Pinopsida > Cupressales > Taxaceae > Taxus > Taxus chinensis. The sequence continues at coordinate 700,496,815 of CM034154.1, read as the reverse complement.
CCCCATTGTCTAATTTTTCCAAGTGTGCACAATTGGATAACATTTTTGGAGACCTCGCAGGGATGCTTACCTACTAAGCATTATTCCAATAGCCTTGAAGCATCCATTTGGCATGGAGTCACTAAAGATATCTCAAAACTGATCCTAAACTGTGAGGTTCCTATTCCCGATTCATCTAAACATTGCCACATCCTGGACCTACATTGAATATGATGATTTCCAAGCACACATAGCACCTCGCAGAGTTTTGAATAAAACACCTATTGATTTTGGACATCATGGAACTCTATTAAACTAGAAATTTCCTTCTTCTAAAAATTCTACCTTCGACTCATTGTGCAAGAGAAATGACAATACACAACACACATTAAAATTGAAAACCATAAATGCTTCAAATGAAACATGCAGAGTGTGTTAGGCACTTATTCTGCTAAAATCAAACCTATTACTACCCTACACTAACCGGAAGCCCACGTGAACTAAACAAACCATACAACTAGTTCTGTAAAATATCTCCCTTTCCTCACAATGGGAAGCGATGCAGATGATGTGGCAATGGACATGGCTGAGACTGAGAGTGAAAAATTGAAACAAGCCTAATTCTCCACTTGCTTCACCAAGGCATCAACTAGAAAGAAAAAAAATGCCTCTTTTAGTTGCTTTACATTTGTTTTGTAGAGGCATTACAACTGATCCTTGGGGTTGTGAAACACATCCTCACATTCTGAAGTGAATGTGACTAGCTGTGACTTTTCGTTTAACTCCAAAGAAGTCAAATACCTTAGGGGACATGGTCTAACCCTTTGAATATTCGCATTACTCTAAGTCTCAATTTTAACAGGAAAATCTACTTGAAGATATTCCTAGAAAATATGATCATCTATGAGTTGATTTTCCCCGTGTTTCCCATTTACAAACAACTCATCTTCCACATGGACAAATGGTGATGAAGTGAGATTCCCTTCATTCCCTTTTTCTTCTATAACAACAAGGATTTCTTCCACAACATGTAGCTATTTTGGACCACTTACAGCCTCCAATGGAATCACTTGAAAATATCTACAAGTGTTTGAAGAGTATTGCTCATATGGGAGTTGTACTTCCATTTAAAGACAAAGTTGTTCTGCACTTTTAAACTTCTCATCCCACATGAAACCTAAAAAGTTAGATTCATCCACATGTTGCTTTTGAGAATTACTAAGGACATCAAAATATCCAATAATACTTTCCTCTATTACAGGTTCACTAACCAAATCAGGTTCCATAGTTGGGTGTAAGAAAATTCCAATGATATCATTTACATTCTAGGTTCCCGAATCTGAGTTGGTCTCTCTCGTGTGCTCATTTTCCTCTTTGTTCAATGATTTATGTGGAAGATTCAATTCCTGCAAATCTAATAGATAGCTTGGCTCTTTATTACCTAGTTGTGCCATAGGTTCAACTTCTTCTCCCATAGTTCTCTCCAAATTAGCAATTTGCTCACCCTGATATTCTTCATTCTCAAACATGAAATTAGAAAGATCAAATTTCATCTGAGGAAATGTTTTTTTTTTTAAAGAAGAAGAAGAGGAATTCGAATCCTCTTGTTCTTCATGTTCTGTACTCAAAACCATTGAATCTGCATTGCTTTCCTTCACAACATGAACCTCTTTGTGGCTGATTTCAACATCCAGTGAAGCTCTTGGCAAGTTGCTGCAATATTCCATAAATATTGCCAATTTATTGACATGCAAGACAATTAGGATCACTGCACTCACTTGAAGCATCTTGCACATTTGGGAGATTTTCTTCTCTTGCTTGCACATGCTCTTTTCTTGACAAATTTGGAGATAACTCTTTCTCTTCAACTGATTTTGCAACTTGTGGGGAATCAGTAGTTTTTATAAACATAGTTCTAGCATATAAATTGTACTCTTAACACATAGAATGATGATCATCATCCTCTTGTACTTGTTATTATGTAAATTCAATCTCCATCGTCTGCTCTTGAATCTTGAACTTGGATAGAGGATGAATTAGGAGGGGAACTTGTTTGATGATCAATCTTACAACCCATTCCTTTAGATTTTTTGGAAAGCTCATCTTTACTAGGTTCCTCAACTTTTTCTCTTCTTCTTCACTATAATCATATCCTTGGTCTTCCCAAAATGGATTTGGAAATGTAAGAGGAGAGGTGGGTTGGGGCACAATGGCTTCCCTCACTATTTGAGGTGGTGAAAGAAGTACAACCTCTTGTCTTGGTGGCCCTTGCAGAAAAGAAGGAACTTTGGAATAACGAGGAACAAAAGATTCATGATGGAATGGAAAGATAGGAGAGGAAGGAATGGAATTCTCAACATGGGCAGTTGGTGAAAATCTTGGAATTTGAGGTTTATACTGAAATGACATTGACTGGGAATTGGAAAGAGGACTTTGAGGTGGTGATGTAGGACTTTCCCATTGACAAGGATGTCTTGCATTAAACTCATAGGCCTCCATCTCTTCGATCCAACCTTTAAGTTAAGGTAGTAATTTATTCATGAAACTAGTCTTTTCCTACAGGCTATCAAACTTTGGAATAGGGCCAACCCATGGACAAGGTATCCTGAAGCAAATTTTTGAATGCATTCATCTATGATGTAGCTCTAGACTGAACCATACCCACCTCCATTCTTCGCATCTTAAGATTCAACTTAGCATCCTCATATGTATGATGGCCTCCAGAATCTGCATGTTCTTGCTCTTGGAAAACTACATAGTTAGGAGAAAAAAACAAATTTACCATGACTCTATTCATAGGGATTTGCATGTTGCAACTAATTTTCATCATAGTATTAAACAGGAGGTGAACTATAATAATCTGAAGATGGGTTTTGCAAGCTTGAAGGAATGTTTAACGCATACTACTGCTGCAAGTGAGAATTCTACTAAAGGAATGAAACCATGATTGCATAACTTCATGAATGGGAAGTTAAATGGAAAGAGATGTGAAGAAAAACGAATGGAAATGGATGAAAAAATAGTCTGCAACTTAGAGATATGGGTTACTTAGATCAATGGAGTCACCAGTTGTGTTTGGGTATACCTCATAAGGTTGAAATTTTACTCAGAGCGCAAAAAATTAAAGAAAATAAAGTGGACACAAATACACACACCAGTGAAATATATGATGAGTTGTGGTCCTACTAGGTGTGCCAAAAACTATTATCATCCAAATCACTGCACTCCTCTAAATGGCCTAGAATGTGAAAATGGAACATTTGGTGTGATTGGGTAACATGGGACCACCTCTCAAGTTGTGGGACTTGCGGGCTCGAGGTGAAACCTCCAGAGAAGGCTGATTTCCTCTTCCTAAACTAAGCACTAAACTACTACTTAATGTAATAAAACAACTACCTACACCTATACTAAACATTTCAAGAGGAATTAGAGAGAGATATTTATAAGAAATAAAACCTAAATTAGAAGTGGTGATGCACCAAGAAAGAGTTTTGATAGAAAAAATTTTGGCTTGAAAATGAAGAGAGATGATCATGAAGAAGACATGAACATGTATTACAAACCCAATTTATATATAATACTTCACTCCTTGATAAGTACAATGACCTCCAAAACGTGCAAAAGAAAACACTGGTTGTACAATTCACCTGCAAACATGAGAGAGGAAAATAGAAGTAAAAAAAATCGATGTAACGACATACCATTAATCACAACAACATAATCTCTCATTACTCTCAAGGACTTGTACATTGCACTTCATTACAATGGGGAAAATGCATAGGTTGCCATTGCAATTTTGAGAAGAAATGATTGATGAGCCTACAAATTCACAACAACTTTAGCTTGTGAAGAGAGGGGAAGCTTGGAAAAATGTCTAACTTTTTTTGAAATAAGAACCCCCTTTACAATTTTATAGCACTTGCTGAGTGGTGAGAGAAAGAAGAATAAACCATAGAGTCTAGGCCGGAATGTAGGAAATAATTAATCACTATTGTTGGTCAATGTTTGCCTCATCTAATTACAACTCCCCCCTTTCTTAAGGGACTATTCATCGGAATGAGAAAAACCTGTAATTTTGGAAAGAATAAAACTTCCGAAAATTCCATGTTCTGGTGATTCCATTGCATAAATCTCATTTTTCATAATTCCAATCGACTATAATTTTGTAAAAAACGTACAATCAGGGAGAAAATTATGGCTTATTGAGTAAAAGTCACTTTTTGGGCATTTTAGCTCCATTGGCTCTTTGATAATTCCTCATAATGCTTCATAAATTCCAAATTTTGAATTTATCTTCATTAAATTAAAAATAATATTTAAATATATTTTCGTAGATCATCTTCATGTGTTTCAGAACCCACAAGTTTAATTTGTATTTTAGCGGGCCAACTTGGGTGGTTTGTGATAGCTTCACATTTGGTTTAGTCAACACCTCGACAGACTTTGGATAACCACTCCACATTTCCCGTGATAGCCTTGTCATTACATTGGTTGGCAAGTCATTACCGACGGGTTCTTTGTTTACCTTACCAACCTTCATATGGCGATTTCTTCATTCTCCACCACGTATCTTTTCTTTAAAGACCACGAATTTACGTTTGTTCATTTTGCATTAAAAGCACTCATGTAGTCCTAGATTATCTAGGTGAGATTTTAGTTTAAACACCGCTCCACTATGCATTGGAATCTATATAACTTTCCATGCCATAACAGGTGCCAACTCATTACTGACTCAGTTGGCTCTCCTTTTAATGCCACTGCCCACCATTTCAAACACTCACCGGATGACTTGTTCCAATGCCACCACCTCACCAAACCAGTTCATATTTTTGGAGTACGGAGACCCGCTTGAAACTTGAAATGCATAATCCCCGAACCCTGAAAAACACAAGCTCCGAACTCTAAATTTTGGAGTTCGGGCTTCAAAATTTTCCCTCTAATTTGTCAACTCGCCTGATGTGAAGTTTGAACCAAAACATTTTGAAATCCTGAAATGCAAGCCACCTCCCAAAACACGACTCGCTATACGGCTCTCCAATGCTGAGCTAATGTCTCCGAGCTACATCCTTGAGCTGGTTCAATCAATATTTCAACACGCTAAGAACTCTCCTATTAGCTTCACTTCCTAGCTCGATCCTTATGTATCTTGAGCCACCTTCCTCCAAGCATCGGGCTCCTGCATTGATTCCGGTGGACCCCGACTCAGTTTCCTACAAGAAAATTCACCAGTTCCTCATCAATTCCTCTCGCCAAACGTCAATGAATCCGCAGAGCTTGGTCTATACATAATTTCTTCTCACGATCTCATCCATCTATCAAATTCGTCAAGTCCACTCACTTTATCTTGCTATAAAATATATTATCCTTACTTGTTTGGTCATGCAATGCAAAACATTGGCTCACCATGCATGTTGATGCATTTAGAACCCCAAGTCGAGCTAGTCCTTCGATCATCCAGGCTACCTTGTGCAGTGAATCGGCATCACTATTTGGTGATTAGTTTTCCCTCAGCATCACTCGAGCTCTTTCGATCTCTTCTCACATTACATCAACTCAACCTAAGCCATTTGCATGATCGACATGTATGCTTCGTTCATGAGCTTGGTTGCACATAGACCACTCACAGATCGGCTATTCTATTATGTTGTTGGGCTCGACCACCTCCCGACTAAGCCATTCCAATTCGTTATGGTTCCAAGCTATTCCTTGATGGACCAAGCTTACTCATCACACCGAGGCCTCCATGAACCTAACGACAAGTTATAGCATTGTATTTCACCACCATGCATCCTTTTTCACCTCGGCCAACTCATGACCCGCAATTCTTCTGCATGGCTCGATGGCCTTCGGGCTAGTTTTTTCCTGGTCATATGTTGTTGAAGTTTATTCAATCAGTTGGTTTTTTCGGAATATTTCGTCCGAGCTACAGGTTCTTGTTGCTGAGTTCCATCATGGCTCTATCTAGAGACCCCTCGAGCTATTTCATTTTATGGCCACCGAGCTCTGTGAGTCATTCTTGCTTTGCCTTGAGTTTATTTCCTTTGTTGCACTAAGGATTATCATTGTTAAGTTCAACCTTAGAGGTTTCAAATGAACTCCATACTCTGACGAACATCATTTTTCTTAGAGCCCCTTGTGATTCAATCTTCACCTTACCAAATCAAGTGGGCCACAAGTTGTGCTCTTCCAACCCCGAGCTCCACATTCGGCCATTCTTTGACTCATGGAATTGAGCTAATCACCTTTCACTGTGCTCATTGTGTGATCTTTTATGATGGCTATCAAAGCAGAGCTCAATGTGTTGAGCTATCTATTGGCTCGATCCCTTCACCATAGGCAACTTTATCCTAGCGTGTTTTATCCTTTATGCTTTTGCCACTTCCTGACTCATTGTTAAGCTCAATACTTAACTCATCTTTATCCTCCTTTCTAGGCTAACTTATTTGGTAAGTTCTTCATTATGAACTTCCCTGACTGACCATGAGCTTGAATTGTGAGAAATACTAGCTTATTTGATCTAAAAGGGCTCAAACTCATCATTTACATCAGCTTGCCGATAAACTTGCCGAGCTACTCAGTGTGTTGTCTTGTTCAATGGCCTATTTGACCTTTTTTTAAGATTTGAAAATATTGATTCCCTTTCATCATGTGGGCTATGTTTCTTGTCAATTGTGCAAAAACTAGGGATAAATCTTCTCAATAAATTAATCTTTCTGAAGAAAGAATGCACACCTTTCTTACTCATTGGAAGTGGAATCTTTTGGATTTCTTGAACACATTCTGGATCAATTTTGATTCCATCCTTAGATACAATATGCCCAAGTAACTTTCCTTCTGTCACACCGAAGATAGACTTATTTGGATTCAAATAAATTCCATGGTCCCTACATCTCTGAAGTACAGATTGTAGGTGTTGAAAATGATCTTCTCTTTTCTTTGAGAAAACAGTTAGATCATCAAATAGATCACTATACATTTACCTTTTAATTCACCAAAGGCCAAGTCCATTTCCCTTTGAAATGTTGCACCTGCGTTAATCAGTCCAAATGACATTCTTTGATAGGTAAATGTGCCCCAAGGAGTTGTAAAAGTAGTTTTATGTTGGTCTGGTACATCTACCTCAATCTGGTTATAGCCTGAGAATCCATCGAGCATGGATAGCATTTCTGAGCCAGTTACTGCTTGTAAAATTTGATCCATTACAAGAAGTGGTAGTTATCCTTTAGAGAAGCCTTGATTTAGATTTCTAAAGTCAACATAAATCCAAATTTCTCCATTCTTCTTCCTAACTGGCATAATGTTGGCAATCCAAGTTGAATGATGAATGGGAAAAATTATTCAGGAGCATTCAATATTTTTTGAATCTCTTGGTGAAATGGTGCCAACAATCTTCAGATTATATTGTCTTTGTTTCTGATGAAATGGATTGAATTCCTGGCTTCAAGGGAATGTAATGTTGCATTTCCCTTGGTTTAAAAGTTTTCAAATCATCATATGAATAAGCCAGAACATCTATGTATTTCTTTAATAATTCAACCATTTTTTTCTCTCTTCACCAGAACAACATTTACCAATATTGAAAAATTTGGGCTCCTCATCACTTCCAATGTTAACCTTTTCAAATTCAGCTGACTGAAAAACTTCTTGTGATACCTTTCTCTTTAATGTACATATCATGCTTTTCAAACATGTCTTCCAAACTTACAATGACCCTTAGGGATCTTGTTTCCTTTGAGCTTGATACAACCATCTTTGTCAGATTCTTCTTCAACTCCTTCTTCAGATACAGAAGATGCAATAGACTCTCGATAACCAGCTTCACTTCCCTCAAAATACAATTGACTAAAATTGTCTTTCAATTCAAGAAAGGAAATCAAATGTTGATCATCATTGAACACTTGCCACTTATCTACATTATTTGGGACACTAGGTCTAAAAATCATTTCTACCGTGAATTTGTCTTGATCAAAATCAGGGTGGGGAATAAGCAATGATCCCAAAACTGCTAGAGCATCTGCTCTAGAATTTATTTCTCTTGGCACAACATTAATTGAAAATGCATCTAACAACTCAACAAAATCCCATACCAAATTCCTATAATGCTTCAATATTTGATTCTTTACCTAAAAAACTCCTCGAACTTGTTTAACAATCAATTTTGCATCTCCTCAAGCATAAAGGTTCTTTATTCCCATTTCCCTTACTACTGCTAGGCCAAGAAGAAGGGCCTCATATTCAGAATATTTATTAGTATTAGGAGATTATAAGAGAAAGGATGAAGTTTACCATCAGTAACTCCTGCTCTAGAACCATCCGTGGAACCATCAAACTCAAGAATCCAAATGACATTGGGATCATCCTAAACCACCTTGGGAGTCTTAGCCTCAGTTTCTTCACCATATAGTTTCCATGACCAATATATTCATATTGAGCCTTAGGGATCATTATCTTTTGGACAATGTATTTTTCTTGTCTTTCTGGAAACAACTTCTTCATCTTTCCATTGACTGGAATAAGAGCATGAGACCAGTCCATTTGTATTTCACCTCCAACTTCCTTACAGAATTTCCTACTCAACAGCATACCATAAGATGGAGGTATGTCTACAACCAAAATGGTGGAATTAACTCTTTTCTCTAGGAAATGCAGCAAAAGCTACTTGAGCATCCTTAATTCTCCTAACTAGGGGCACCTCTTTAGTCTCCATTGAGTAACATGAACCAAAGGTTTGGGTTAAGGTGAGGCCAAGGGCATGGGAAACTTTAGCAGGCATTACATTATCGGATGCTCCTGAGTCAATGACATAATTGGTGAGTTTATGGCCAGCTATTAGAAGTGTGACATAAAAAGGATCAATCTTCTCAGAGGTTGGGGGTGTACAAAAATGACCATCAAATTTTGTGGAGAAGGAGAGTTAGGAGTAGGAAAAAGGCATTTAGAATTTGTAGGGGATTTATTAGGTTTAGATTTGACAAATTTGACCACTTGATCAAAGGCTTCAGGATGAGTCTAGTAGAATTCAGCCTCAGAAATATGAATTTTGGTCTTTTTAATATGGTCAATTATATCAAAAGACCCTGAGGTGGATGATACTTCTTGATTAGACACAACAAAGGTTTTGGGTTTATCATCTTTTTGGGGCTGAGGGTGCTTTTAGTATAAGAGTAGAGGGTATACTTTCTTTAGGTATAGAAGTGGAGGAAGAAGAAACATTAGATGAAGAGGTAGTACTCACCTTCTTAGTCAGCAGTGGTAGGAATGGGTGCTCCTCTCCTCGCAACTACTAGAATGGTGACTGGAACTTCCTTCTTTGTTTTTCATAGGCTGCACCACTTCCTTCTTCTTATTTAATTTTTCTCTAGTCATGACAACATAAGATTCATTGTTCATGTCTGTTCAAACTACTTCATCATAATCATCATCTTCATCATCTATTCCTTCAGTAGTAAGAAAGTTGACTTGAGATTCATCTCCATCCTCTTGTACTTCTTCTAGTTCTTCTTCAGGTTCTTCCATCTCTTCTACTTCTATGTCATCATCAGGTTCCTGGACTTCACAGGTTGTGTTCACTAGAAATTTAACAGGAGGAGCTTCTATTGCCAATTTTGGTTGAGTAGGAGGAAGATGGTTTCTTGGCTGAAAATTCCTTCATGGGAATGTCCTTGTAGGGTACATTCTGAGAAAGCTATTTTTTGATTGCAATCAAATCATTAACTAACCTTTGAACCAATTGATCATAACTATTTGCACTGAAGTAGAAGCCTTGGCTTTAGGTGGTTCTTTTCTCAACTTACCTGACATAATCAGGTCATCCTCTACACTAATGGCCAATTCTTGATCCAGTCCAAATTAGCAAGGTTTTCTCTCCTTAATGCATAACTCACCTCTAGTAACTAAGCATTTAGGAAGAAACATTTCAGAATTTGATCAACAATGTGAGTAGTAACTGGATTTTATTAACCAATTTATTGAATTTAGCAACAAATTCCCTCATAGGTTCATAAGGATCCTTCTTTATTTGAGAAATTTGTGCTAAGAGAGCATGAACATCCTCAGCTAGGTTTGAACATGTTTCAAACTGAGTCTTCATAGTATTCCAACTGATAATTGTACCAGCAAGGAGATGATAGAACCAATCTTGTAACATTATCTTGTAGAGTCTCGACAAAAAGTTTAACTGACACATCTTCATGCTCCACTCCAAGAACTCCACATGCCACAATAAAGGTTGCTATGTGCTCATCTGGGTGTACTTTACCATCACCTCTAAATTTAGGAAAATTATTTCTATTCCCTTTAGGAAATTCATGTAGAGGTTGTGGAAGAGCTAGAGGCCCAACTTGTTGGCCCCAAGGCAAAGGTGCAACCATTGTAGGAAAGATAGTTTGTAAAGGGATGACAGTACCTACTAAAATCAAATCCTGAGCACTAGGACTTGCTTGTGGTTGGGTGTTAACATCTACTTGAGAGGATGAACCAACTTTATCTTTTGTAGGAGGAATGCTTGAAGATCTTTACTTCTACCTCTTCTCTCTGGAGTTAATTGAAAACCTGTTGCTCCAGCAACTGAAAAATCAGGATCTTCCAAACCTTGGGCTCTTTGTCCTCATGTGTACCTCCTTTCCACTAGTGTTGTCATGACTACTGATTTACTTGAATTTTATCTAGTGGGAAACACAATACGTGCCCCACGGTGGGCACCAAAAAATGTTGGTTGGAAATTTGGTCTTTAGACACAAGCAACAGTTCAGGGGACAATAATCCCTCCTCTTTGTGGGAGAGGTTCCCTTATTCACCAAACAAAATGGAAAATCTACCTATTTACAAATATACAATCTAACAATATCTAGATGAGGATTTTGGTGTAAAGAATGTTTCCATATCCAATTATTCTCAATACAGAAGATGAAAAAGGTATGAGAATTTTAGAAGAGGAAACAATAGTTTAAATGAGCAAGACTGGTAAGAAGAGACACAAAGTTCAACTTTCCACCTATCAAGAACACAAGTATTCTCCTTGGTCATACAAGATCACTCACTATTGTCAAGAAAATAAGTGAAGAAGGCAACACTTTTAGATATAGAGATTGCAGAATAATACCTTACTAATGCATGCATGAAACTTTAAGAACACATGAACTTATATATTTGAAAAATCCACAAGATATAAATGTGTAAGACACAAAGTTCTTTGCACTATAACATATGAATTGAACACACAATTTCACATTCAAATATACTAAATTCACATTTGAATATTGAGAGATAGAAATAGAAAGAACATAGGAAATAGGAGAGAAAATTCTTCTTCTGTATTGATTTTCAACTATTTTGTATCTTTACATTCAAAACACCAAAATCCAACAACCCCTTTACAATGAGAGAAAAAGCCTTATATAGGCAGAAGGGCGGTTGTAACCAACTTTCTCTAATTTAATTGTCTTTTTAATTAAGTGTTAACACTTAATTAATGAATTACATTTAGTTAGCTTTATTTACAATTTCATGTCTTTTCAAAATGATAAAGCTAACTTTGAAATACAATAAATAGAAAAAAGATTTAAGAACTAGAGGAAGGAGCACTTGTAGATGATGTACAACTGGAGTCTTCACTTTGAGTATATGATTTCTGAATTTGACTAAGGCACTAGTAATTTCCATGACCTTTTGGGATGGTTGTGTTTTCCATAGCATTCAACCAACTGCCCAAGGAGTCTTCCATTTCCTTTCCAATGCCTGCATTCTACAAAAAACCTTTAGTGGCCTCTATGACAACATTGTGCAATTCAGTGATTTCCTCCATCTTCTCTTTGTTAATAGTCTCAGACTTGAACAAATATTCTTTGATGAGTGCAACAAAATTTTCTTTGATCTCATCTAATGGGTGCCTTTCTGTAGAGTTGTCTTTATAGAACTGACACCGTAGAGCTTGAAATTCAGCAAGTATCTCATATTTAAATGCCTCTCCTTTTTGTACCATGCTCTTCAGTTCAGTGATTGCCTCCTCAAGCACCTTGATCTTCCATTCAACACTGAACACCATTTCCTAGAAATATTATTCTTTGGATCATCAAAAACTTTGTGTGCAAGGAGGATTTTCTCATCTGTAGCATTCATGATTCTAAGATCTTGAATACATTCCAACCAGAGTTTAAGCTCCTTCTTAGATCCAGTGATTACTGTATCAAATTGACTTTGAGCCAAGGAGATGTTTTCATACACTTTATAAGCTTCATCTATGAAATTAGACCAGAAACCAACATTCCTTCAACCATTGCCTCAATAGCCCTTACCATATGTAACATGTTTATGAATATCCTTGATTTCTTGAACATCTTCATCAGATAGAATAGTGGGAGGAGGCATTGAGGAGAGAGGAGTAGGATCAAGAACTTTCTCACTGGAAAGAAAAGATTTGATGAAACTAGAAAGAACTTGAACATGTTCTTCTAGATGCTCCTGATGTTTGTTTTCCTTTTTCTACCCTCTCAATGACTCTGGAGACTATTTCCTTTCAAATTATGAACCTCTCCCTTAGGAGTAGATTCACCCAATGAGATTCTTGTTAGTTCTAGGTCTCAATAATGATATTTTTCATCCTTTTCCCCTCTTGGATTTGCTATCTCCAAAAATTATTGACCCTCTTGAATCAGAAACCAACCTAGAAGTAGTTTTGGCCTTTTTAGCAGGAGGAGTGGGAGTTGTACCAAGGAGGGAAGCTACAACATCAAAACTTGGAGCAACAACTTGAGAAGATGTCTTCCTTTTCCTGTTGTCAATCATGGGCTGGACCCATGTGAAGGAATCACTGGAAGGTGGAGAAGAAAGTGGTCCCAATGCAAGTGTTTTAAGAGAACCAAGAGTTTGGGCAAAAGATACTTCTAGAGTGGGTGTCTCAATACTAGAAGAAGACACTTCCTTGATTGGTGATTTGAGCTTGGGGATGCTCAACTTCCCAGAATTTGGTTCTATAATTTCCACTTTATCTTCTCTTCCTCTTTTTCAGTGCTCCCACCCTCATAATTACTTTTCTTCATGTTCCTTGCTTTCCTTTTTCTTCTTTGAAAGATGAATTATTTGTTCAATTTCTTGAATATTTTATTGTTTTCTTCTTGAGAGGAGGGATTTTCAGCTTCTTTTTCAACTATCTCTTCAATTTTCTCAATCTTCTCAAGTTTATCCTTCTTGGAGTACACCTTGATTGAAGATTCAATAGGAAAAGGAGAAGGAATTGATTGATTTTGTACTTTTATGAGTGAAACAGAAACCTCCTTATGTGATGAAGAGGCTCCTTGAGAAGAATGTTGTGTCACACCTGTCCTATATGCTTTCATCTTCTTGTCAAACCAAACCTTTTTCCTTACCAAGACTGGGTTAATTATTTCCAAAATATCATCTTTCTCCTTTTTGAAACCAATTAATGGTGAGAAGAGGTGTGTGTTGAATAGTTTTGATATATTCAAGAGAATAAAGATCTTCATTGTCATCTGGAAAATCCTCTGGAACTTTATATATATTGAAATATTTGATCTGTTGTAGAGAAAGTCGGCCAAAATACCTTCTTCTCACTTCATACTCATCTGAACAATCCTCCCAATAGTCTTCAAGAGTAGGAAAATGATAATAACTCATTCTGAGGTGATTGGAGATAAAACCTTTGATATCAAAACAAGATCTCTTGTGGAATGAGTAAAAATTGAATGCAACAATTGTTCTTTCCACATTTTGAGCATCCAAAGTTGTTTTGAAAGTATAATTCCCCAAAGAGATTGGGAATTGGATGCCTGTGATCTTCTTATCCTTACATGTCCTGTGCAACATGTCTAATTATCTACAAACCTCTACAAGAACTATCTTGTCATTGTAGTACATAGGTAGCTTGTTTGGTATACCTTCAAATCCAGCTAACTTGATATAAGAAAATCCCCTAAACTGAATGAACAAACTGCCATATGTTGAAATCAATTGTTTTTCCTCAACAAACACCCTCTTCAGCTATATTTCCCTCTAAGATTCTAACAATATACATTGTGAAAGCATCATTGACTCTTCTAAAATGGTGTTTGTTGTTTTCAAAGGTTAGTTGTGGGTAGAATTCATACATTGGTTCATTCTTCTTATCATCCATTGGAGATAGACCCAACCAAACCTTTATGCTGTAATTGAGTACATGAGGTATGAGGTCATGTAGAATGTCTTTAATTTGTTGCACAATTACCCAACTGTTCACTGAGGTTCTCACAGATTATTTCTCCCCAGCTCAAGTTTGTTTCCCCTCACAAATAATATTGATGAAGACACTCATCCAAAATTGAAATTCATTTGTAGAGGGGAGGCCCATTAATCTAGACAACAAAGTGATCATATCAGACAATTCTTCTTTGAAATATGATCTATACATGACTTTTAGTAGTTTAGAAGCTCCTCTTTTTGGGGTTTTAAGCCATGATTTGGCTATCATTTCCTTGTACTTCTCCTTGTCTTGTTAAAATAAGTTTTGGGCCTGGGCTTTAGACATAAAGACAATATTCATGTGACTGGGATTTTAAAGGTTGCATTGATATAATTAACATCTAATTTAGCAATGACTTGGCCCTGAGGGTCTCTTAATTTCTTTAGTATCAGGGTAAAAATGGGAGGCACAAGTTATGAATAGTATCTAACACTGAACAAAAAGAGGGAAAGCAGTAATATAGAAATTCCACTATCCTTGATGCATTGAGCCATGGGAGTAGGGTTATCTCCATAGACATACGACCCCAAAAATCATTTAGGTTCACATGTCGTACATCACTATCCCCAATGTTAGGTACAAAGGTTTCAAGAGAAGAAATATGCTAAAATCCCCCATACTGAGAATTTCATGGTGTTAGGAAAATGGAAGGCACTTCAAAAGGATGGGATTTAACAAGATGTTTTTAGGAGGAATAAAACAGTAGGGCACGACACTCAATTTGACACCAAATAAACACATGGGCTCTTAAACGGCTTACCTTTATCACAGGAAAAATGGCATTTTCTTAAGGATCCCAATGCACTTTGAAATTTTTTAAATGAGTGAAAAATAAGCAAGGTACAGCTAAAAACGTTCTTGGTAGCATGGGAATGGAAGGAACACCGACACTGTTGAAATCCTTGACTTGCAATGGTAAAAAAAATTCAATTTATCCCCTTTTTACCTTTTCTGTTTAATAAATGATCAATTTTAAGGGTTTCAATGAGATGTGGGAAACTAGAATTCTTATGGAACATTTTATCAATTTTACTTTATGATGCAGATATGACGGGTTATTGAAGAAATGGAGGCCCAAGGGAAAATGGGACATGAGGGGATAAAACTCCCAAAAAACCCGCAATATACACAAAAGGCTTACAATTATGACAAAAATGGGCTTGCGGAGAACACAAGTTCCACTAGAAGGAAAGGGTCACAGGGTCGCTAGGTATTTGCAAACTCTACAATACAAAGAAACACTTATTAAACTTAAAGCAAAGGTCTCTAAGTATATGACATCTCCACAATACAAATGAATACTTAGGCAAACTTAGGAAAAATAATTTGGATTAATGATGAGTGGGGAACAGAGGACATGGGGAACAGAGGCCTAGGATGACACAAGGGTCATGAGTTCCCAAAATACCTGAAATTTCCACAATATAAAGGAACTCTTGAGGAAAGTGTGGATAAATGGCTTTCAGGGAACATGCAAGGCCCAGCAAGAACAAGGGGATCAGGGAGAATAGTATCCCTGAAATCACCTACAACATTAAGACTTAAAAGCAGTTCCCCAACATTAAAACTCCCACACAATAAAACTAAATAGATTATGAAAGTGTAGGCCAAAGTAGGCAATGAGGGGGAAGTAAAGGCTCGAGGAGAACATGTACCACTTGTTCCACAAAAAAACCTGAAATAGCTGCAATACAAAGGACTTACCCAAACAATGAAGTACTTAAAAATGACTAACTATTTTCACTTTTGAAGACTTCACAAAGGAAAACAATTTTGGGAAAAGGAAACACTTGACCCAAAAGTTTCGTTTTTTTTTTGAAAAATTAGACATTTTATGGGTAAGTGACAACACCTCCAGTTATAGAATACATTCTATTAGTTATAATAAATTATTATTGAAATAACAGGAACAACAAGAACAAGGCAGGATGCAACATCTGCAATGGTACTTATTGGGAAGTTTCATAGAAGGAGACAAAACCTAGACCTCTCTCCCCAACACTCTTCTCTTAGCATGAGATCACCTAAAAAACTCACTCTTGGCGTGATATCGCCCAAAAAACTCACTCTCGGTGTGATATTTCCATAAAACATCACCATCGGCATTCAAAATCAACAACTCCAAGGAAACAAGAAAAATATCTATCGTTTACTCTCTCGTACATCAGGTGCACACTTTCGTTTACACACTTTTCTACATACTTATACACATATTACTCTAATTTTTTATACATAACTTTAACTAATCTCTCTCTCTTCTTCTATAGGTCCATCATTAATACGTAACAAGAAGCACCCCATATCAGTAAGCACAAGCTCCAACAGCACACTACTACACATACACTTCACCCTTAGGGTCTACTTCCCTTTCCTAGTCTCCACGGTTCACTTTGTGATCGCTTCACACTTCACTTATCCACTCAGCATTCTATCAGTAACACTATTCTCTATAGGATTACAAGGTACACATCTTCTCATCTACTTTATATTATCAATTATTCACTCAATAGCATAAAGTGGGTGCAAATGTAGACACAAAATCTATGCACTTGGGTACATTTCTAGGTACTAAAAGCGTACTAATATATAAATGATTCCTAAGCAATAAAATTAATGGTTGATAAATCCTTTTGGCCTTTTTTATTTTTCTCTTGTCATTTGTTTCTAGTCTTACACATATTAAAACCCTGTGCCAGAATTTGAAATACTTATCTTTAATGGCCTCAGAAACTAGCAACCAATTAGGGTAGAAGCACCCAGGTGCTTTTGTTCCCTCCTGAGCGCTCCTGACTCTATATGATCCTTTTCTCACTCTTTTGGGTCTCTTTTACTTCTTGGGTATATGTTAATACCTTGGGTCAGGCCTTCTAGTTTTCAATTACGAAATTAAAACAAGGAAATGATATATATAATTAGTTACTTCTCCAAAATCAAGGGTCCAATCACTAAGGATTATCTACCATCACATAAAATCTTGCATCTAAAGGCATAAAGAGAATTTCAAATGCATATCATCTAGTACATTCACACATAAGGGAAAAGGACTGCATCACTCCGCATACACAACGTATGAGGGGAATTTCTAATTCTATTCCAACTAGCACACATTTGCATACTTGGAGAATTATAGATCTATCACACTATCATAGTGCAACTTACATAAGGGAAACATAGGGCATAATTACACACACATTCACACAGAACTACATGGAAGTCTGAGAATGTAGTGTTTTTCTCAGTTGTAAGATCACTCTTTGGGTGGTCAATCAGGGTTACAGGTACGACTCCACATTCTTCATCTAGAAGAAAAACTAGAGTGGACGACAAGAGGACCAACAAAGAAGCTCCACTTCCATCCCCAAAATGGATAGAAACTGAGCACTCTGAATGGAAACTAGTGCCCATATTAGTCACTAGCACCTGGGCACTCATGTCCTCCCATGGGTGCTTTTGTCCTACACACATATCTGAGTTCCATAACCTCTAGTGATTCTTAATGAAAGTTCTTCCCAATTTTTTCAAGCAATTCACTTAGCTCAGATCAATCTCCTAGGTTCCATGAAAATCAACTAAGTCACTCTATCTCCTCCTCTATGCTCTTAGGTTTTCATATCATTGTACAATCTTATTTTTTCTTGTCCATTACTGTACATTTATCATTTTTATATCATTCAGTTACAGTAATTACTCTGAAATATAGATTTAATTCAATTTATATTAAATCATTTTTCTTTCTTAAGAATCATGTATACATTAGTATGTTGTATGACCTAGAAATGTACCCAAGTGTATCGATTTTGTGTCTACATTTTCCCCTACTTTATGTTGTTGAGTGAATACTCGATAACATAAATTAGATAGAATATGTGTACCTTGTAATCTAGAGAGAAGTGTAGCTGATAGAGTACCGAGTGGACATGTAGTCATGTGAAGTGTGAAGTGATCGCAATGTGAAGCGTGGTAACTAAGAAAGGGAGGTAGACCCTAGGAGTTAATCATATGTGTAGTAGCGTGTTGTTTGAGCTTGTGCTTGTTGATATGAGTTGCTTCTTGTTCTTTGTAAGTATGGACCTGCAAAAAAAGAGCAAGAGAGTAAACAAAGTCTCGTATATGAAAAATCATAGTAACGTATGTATCAAGTAAGTAAAAGTGTATAGAAAGTAATAACTAGGGAAAGAGTGCACCTGGTGTATGAGAGAGTATAGGATAGAAATTTTTCATGTTTTTTTTGGAGATGTTGTCATATTTGAGTGTACTTCAGCCAAGGATGAGGTTTTTAGGTGATCTCATACAAAGAGCGAGGTTTTTGGGCGATCTCAAGCCAAGGATGAGTTTTTTGGGTGACCTCACGCCAAGGATGAGTTTTTTGGGCGATCTTACGCCAAGGGTGAGTTTTTTTTGTGATCTCACGCCAAGGGAAGAGTGTTAGGGAGAAGGTATGTTTTTCTCTCCTTCCATGACACTTCTCAAATGATATGTGCCACTACATATTGGCGAGTCCTGATTTGTAACCGAATTGTAACTGTTGTCACGTGGATCATGCACCCGTTGAATTGTTAAGTGATCCAGTGCAACATGGGAACATCCCCAAGGTGTGGGACAATGGCTCCTTGGGATGAACCTTCAGAGAATGCCAACTTCCTACTAAACTATGTGCATCCAATGTAAGATCAAGGTGCAGAACTACAAAACTTTAAGTAAAACTAATCTATTTGTTCTATTTGTTGATACCCGAATTTAATCTCCTTCAAAGGTCGAGCAACATCATGGACCTAGCAGGACACTCAGAGGCAAATAGATGATCATGTATGTCGTTTTGTAACCAGGGATGCAATCTATCTGACTTTTAGGCACCCAAGATTTGAACAGGAGTGGGTAGCACCTTAAGAGGATTTGACCTAACCTCACTACTTTATGGTTGTGCCTTTCAACCAAGGTGAGATAACCTTTTTGTAACCTGTTATTTATGGAGGAGATGGATATATCCTTCCTAATGAAGTTGTTAAGGAGACCTTGAAGAAAATATGATCAATGTAACAAAATCTAACTCTCATGAGTTGTCACACTAGATAGTGGAGATATTCTCTAGGCAAGGTACAGGCTATGAAAGACATTTGGAATCCTAATTGTTTCTGCATGTTTTGGTAGTAAAATTTCTACATTTGTATACACACATGACAAACAGGGGTAGTATGGGTAGGATTAGTTGTTTTTAAATAAATTTTGGTGGGAGGTGAGGTAGAATGAACTTGATTTGCCAAATCTCTGAGAACTCTTACAAAATGGAAAGTCTAGACAACAGAATACTTCAGAATAACTAAAATGTTCCTTTAACTAGAATATGTACTTCAATGGAGGCCAGATTAGCACTTTTTCACACAATCTATGAGATTCTAACACAAAGGATTGAGTTAGAAGATCCAATAAAACATCAAAATCTAAGATCAATCACGCCTGAGGTACACCCAAAGGCTTACAAATAATCTCTGTCAACGAATGAAAGAAAAGTGATTTTAAATCATTTATTTCATTCCCAAATGAAAGATCTTCTGAGAAATGAGATTGCAGATGCCACTAAACTGTCACAAGGATTGAGACCTGTGTGATCAAGATAGATTTTGATACAAGATTGCAATAGGAAAAAAAGGAAAACTATTTGCAGACATTTAGGAGTAAAACAAACACATTTTGCATAAGATCCACATAGAATAACTCGAGTTTGATTAAATTTATCAGCAGGGGAAAGTTTCTAGAACAATATTAGAGCTTGTCAATGGCTTTACACTTGCAACCACCTTGACACAATCAAAATTAATACAAAAGAGATATACATGATTCTCAGATGGCTTCTCAAAAGACAAGCTTTGTCAAATTTTCCTCTTGGGAAATTTCTTCGACCTCTAACACACCAACCATTTACACAAAAAATTTGTGCCATTTATAACATTTACAACAAAGCCCCTTCTTCCCCAAAAGACAAAAACATTTAATGTACCAGTGCTTGCCATGATCTCGATTGCGATTCCCAGAAGCAGATATGTAAAATTTTTCAGGTGCTCATGGGTAGATCTCTTCTAAAATCTCAACATTCAACTCCTTCAACTGGTAGAACACTCCTCCTTCAACTCGCCAACCACTTCTGCCCCTAATCTGTCAAATCTAGTTCTTTGCGTGCTCGAGAGAAGAAAAATGGAAAATTAGATCGAGCCCGGTAGTCAGACCATTTTAATGGTGAAATATGTCTCCAGATCTCTCCCACCAAACTTAGATATCAAAATTAACTCCCCTCTCTGTTTGGCGTGTAGGAAATACCAAGAAATCATGAAGACTCGCACTTCCAAGTGTGTTTCAGTAAAAATGGGGGGAAAATCATATTCAAACTCATAGTTGCCATTGATCTTTACTTTGAATTTGGGCCGTCCACATGGAAGATTCAAATTTAAAACAGGGTCGGGGTTTCCTTTGAATTTTTACAACCTTTTGAAAAAATGGGTCTTAAGGTGGGCCCCAAAAAAAATTCCATTTTGCTCCGCACCTCCACCCTTGGGAAATGAGCCTGACACGTGTCTTGATGTGGGTCCCAGTGGAACCACGCTTCCTTTTTCATTTTTAACCTTTTTCTCCCAAAAGGAAATTTTTCCAAATTTCCCCTGAGAGTTCGCATATCCACCATTGACTGGATCAAGCTTTGACTTTTCCCTTATCGGGCTTACAGGCCATTTTGAGATTTTAACCCTTTTGATGTCAAGAGGTAAAAAATCCAATTTTCCTTCGATGGTCTGCTTCCCCGCCTCTCTTGAGATATCCCCAAAATCTTTTCCACGTGTCCTCATGCGGGGTCAAAGTGAGACTTTTTCCCTACCTCTTAAATTTTCTCCAATCAGAGCCTAGCAGGGCCGCGAGGTGAGTTCAATTTTTTTTCCAAAGTAGCCAAAAATTTTCTTTAAAAAGTTTAAAAAAGTAGCAGACTCACCGCGCCCCATCCAATTAGAAGAAGCCACATAAGCACCAAAAGAACCAATCATATTTGAGCAGGGCCACAAGACCAAATTTGCCTTTTTGCCAAAAAAGCAAAAAGTGATAAGTTAAAGCATTTTCCCGCCGACCTCTAACCAACCAAAAGAAGCCACGTGACCACCGAACACTGAGGAATAAATTTGACAGGAAAAAGACACCCGTCAGACCGTTAGAATACAGAAAATCACCATTCACGCCTAGAACCCAATTTTTTGCTAAGGATGAATTTTTGTTTTGAAACAAAAACAAGTGAATCATGGTTTTAAGCATCTTTTCGACCATGGATTTGGATTTTCAAAAGCATACAAATATAGATTAACCATTCTCGAGCTTCCATGGTCGAGGAAAAATAGGAAAAATGGCGGAGCCCGCGGACTTTTAAGAAATTGGGGTAAAAACAGGGCAGACTCAGAGACTTCTTCAAGGAGTTCAGGGAGGTACATGACAATGGATTTTGCAAACAACTCGAAGCATCTCAAATGGAAATAAAAGCTTTCAGGAAACCCACATCAAGAGATAGAAAATTTCACAATAGGCAGATCAGAAGAAAATAATGGTAAATCCGGGCAAAACAAATCTGAGCACCAATAGACCCGACATGCCGACTTTTACCTTGGGATATGAGAGGTAAAAACTGAAAGGACCGACCTCAAATGTCAAAAATAAGATCAAACATAAAGAGGTCACGAGCACTCCGGATGGACAGGAGCGCCAGGCGCTAGTGTCCAGTCTTGGGCACTAGTGTCTAGAAACAAGTGACAAAAAATGAGTGAAGACTGACAAATAGGGATCCTTGTGACCTGACCAAAGTCGGGAGTATGAGTAACAAGTGTGAAAGATAAAAGTAATAGAAACCAAAAAGACAAGTGAATGGACTATGGAATGGGTCACTAGTGAATACTTTTCTTATGCAAGATCCATGTATAAAACAACATACTTGGTTGTATAGTAAATATTAGTAAGTGTGTTATTTTATGTCTACAGTAATATTACTATTTTAATAAAAGGTATTACTATATCTCTCATTTTAAAGGCAACAATAAAAACTTATTATCATATAAAATTTATTTGAAAAAAATACGTGGCAGTCAAACTTAAAGCTTGCTCATAAGTTATTGGGTAAAAATAAAATAAAATAAAAAGAGTACAAAGAATGTGCAAAAAATTAATATTGCTTGGGGGTAATATTGGAGGGTGTTCCCTTAAATTGATATGTATGAATAATTATAAATGATGCTTCCATAAGAAATTATATAGATGCCCTTTCATTAAACGCATACTTCCATCCTATAATTTTCAATTCAAACAACAAATTAGAAGATACTTTGTGGAAGAAGTGTGGAAGAGATTGAAGGAGTATTGGAGAAGAGGTGTGGGTGTGTGTGTGTTGGAGGGAGTGAATTGTTGATTGCAAAAATCTCCTAAAAAATTCAACTATCTTTCTCGAGCATTTTTATTATTATTTTGGTTTGAGCTTTCTTAAAAACCAGAATACTAAAAAGGAAACTATACATCGATTAATAGAATAATTCAATTTGAATTCATTCAGGATATAATTGATATTGATAGAGGTTACATATATAGTGTTTGATCTCCTACAATGGTGGAGTCAACACTCATCTTCAATCCCTCATATCTCTCTCCATGAATCTCTCAGTCTTATCTCCTAATATCTCTCAAACATCTCTAGGATCACTCACACTACAAAATATTTACATGAATTGTTCTCACAACTCACTCAAATAATTAAACTATTACAACTATATTATAAATATGAGTTCTATAAACTCATTATTAATAATATTACAATTTCTTTAATAATGTTGCACAATATTTTGGTAACATTTATCTCCTTGCTATTTTAAAATCTACATAATCATTATTATTTTATTTTTGTTTAAAATAAATTGAGATTGAATTTTTACAGTTGACAAACCATGCAGTTGGGCATAACCATTAAAATATATGCACAGTCCATTTCCCTTTAACATCCTTTCATTTATGCACAGTGTATTTCCCTAAGCTATACACGTATAATGATATATTTATGTAGATTGGTATTTATCTTACCTTATACCGATGTTTAGCTTTTGAATATTAGGCATATAAATTATTTGTTGCAAATATGTATACTACATTGACATGACAATTGTATCTATGCATGATTAAATAAGATGGAGAATTGTTGATTTCAATATAACACGTACGAGAAATTATATTTATATGTATGTGTGTTTTACTATTACCTTACCACTTAAAAACTTGTTATATTGTCTTATCTCATGAAAACAATTTTCTCAAACATATCAATGCGTATATCAATGAGCATTGGCAAATACTAGCGGTTGCTCTTGGAGGAGCAAAGAAACACTGAAAGGTGGTGTGCTTAGGTGATGTAGGTATGTTTCCTATTTTTGGGGTGCCTGGGAATTGGTTTTGTTAAACTATAAAGAGGTACACATGCTTTTTGAAAGCAACGACGATATAAAGAATGATAATGTGGTTTTTTGTAACACTTCATGGGTGTCATGTATATTGGGCATAATATTTACGGAACAAAAATATGTATTTCCTTTGGCACACGTGGTAAATGATTGGCGGGGGATACATGCATGCCTAATCTAAAGAGTTTGGTATGCTATAAAACGTTTTCTACATACTTTATTTTGTGTGGGTAAGTAATTATGACACGTATTACATGTGCAGCAAAATAATAGGTATCCAACATGATGAGCTATAATAGAGCGGTCGTAGGTGAACTTAAGAGGGGTCAAGATGCGTAATGTACACAAACTGATTTTGCTATTTGAGTCTGTTGTATAAATACTATGTAGAGAATGTGCACAAGTTAAGCAGTTGTAGACACTTACAAAAGGGGCATAGCCACTTTTTCTCTTCCAAGTAGACTAAACAGAATTATGCATGTTCATACAATGTTGGGAAATAAGGTAACCTTAAGAAGGCTATTTGTGAGGGCCTATATTTTTTTTTTCAGAGGTGTACATATATTTATACGTTACAAAATTGGTGGTATACATAGGTGAAAGGTTTTAGAGCTATACATTGTATGTAGGTTCTTAGTTATGGGGAGGTTGCATAATATTGCGCATAGTATTTCTCTTTGAAGATTGTTTAGGCATTCTCCATTGCAATTATTGCCTAGTGTAGCATTTGTTGTGCCTATTCTAATATTTTTTTAGTGAGTAGCATTGTGAAAATTTTATCTTCAGCCACAAGGGTGGGAGTTTGGCAATGGTCCACTACACATTCAGATATTAAGTGTTGTGTGTAACTGTTGTCATCATAAATGTGTGTAGTGATGTCGTAGAAGTTGTCTTCCATCTTCAAGGGGGGCTGCATATGCATAGAATAAAATTTGTTTGTCAGAAATTCATGGTGAGCCATGTAATAAATGTGCATTATGTACTGAAGTATTTGGACTTTGTAGTGAAATGTAGAGAGTATGCATGGAATATATGTACAATAGTGTAAGGTATCACAACACATTGTTATAACATGCCAATGTGTACAACACATTGTTAGAACTGTGCACACAAAGATGCATATACACATACATATATAGTTATGTAAGAACTATAGGGTTTTTTTACAACATGTTTGCTATTTACAAAACAACCACTATTCCAACTATGTAATTGTTATCCATTTTTTGCACCCCTACAAAATGGAAAAATTATCAGGTCTGAACATTGGTGGTTAATAGATGCAACACTTTAAAATTTAACAGGGTAACTCGTGGCAAGCAATGACGAATGTCTGAGCCAAAAAGGGAAAAAATGGCAATATAATTCCGCCGGTAGTAGGAACAAATGATACCGATCAGTAGCAAAATCGGCAAGTCACAA
Organism: Taxus chinensis; assembly: GCA_019776745.2. NCBI lineage: Eukaryota > Viridiplantae > Streptophyta > Pinopsida > Cupressales > Taxaceae > Taxus > Taxus chinensis. The sequence continues at coordinate 700,471,720 of CM034154.1, read as the reverse complement.
ACAGGTAAACATTGCATAGGTGTCGGTAGCACTCAAAATGCTATCATCTAGTAGCATGTACAAATGCTACCGGTCGGCAGCGGACAATGGAAGTCTCGGTAGTGGTCAAGAACGTAACCGACTGATAGCATTTTAAGCTACCATTCGGTTACATAAGGGTGATGTTAAAGAGCAGTCAGGTGACAACAAAGGCGTCGGTAGCACTTGTATGGGTGCTACTGGCCGACAATATATTTTAAGCTACCAGCAAGGAGTGGGGGAAACATTTTACCAATTGATCACATTTACGCTACCGACTGACACCAAAGATAATTATGCTACCGTTCGTGAGTAGAAAATACGTGCAACTGGCTGAGTACAAGAGTGAACTAGGCATTAATGGAAGTAGTACAAGGTTGTTCAACTACCAGCTTAATGAGGCATGATGCCCATGACTGTCGTGCAAGTAAATTACCAAATTCGTATGGCCTCCCATACCTTTTTAATAAAATCTATCGGTTGGTGAGGCAATTTCGAGGCTCTTCTTCTATGTATTGTAAAATTTACCCCATTTTGATTGGATTCATTATGTTTTCCAAAGGAAAATAAAATGAATTGTTCCAGAGCTATAGTGAGCTAAAGGCCTCGAATTTGGGCATATTGTAAAGGATTTTGCATTGTGCCTATATTGTAATGGATTGTGCATCTTTTTGAGCAATAAAATCGGTGTTTTGTGGCTTTTCTTGCCCTAATTCGGGTTATATTTCATCTTTTGCCTTCCATTACATTTGCATGTATATTGTGCATGTTATATCTCTTTGCAGGACCTTTTAATTTGTTGTGTTTTATGAACCTAGGGAGTTGGATATTATTTTAGACTATGGCTCTCCTGTCTACCCTCTCTCACCTCATTCCCTTCCTACTTTTACTCACCCAGAATGTCTCACACCCTTTCTTGGTGCATCACCTTCGCTTAAAGTAGGTTTATTTTATGCATTCTTCTATCCATGTCTCCTTGGAAATCATTAGGGTAGGATTATATTAGTTTTCCATTCTCTACACTTTGAAGAAGTTGGTACTTGGTTAGGAGAAGAAGTCAGCTTTCTCTAGAGGATTATCCTACTTGCAATGTCCCACACTACATGATAATCCCATGTTATGTAGGTTATGATGATTGCCTCACACACAAATTAGAAGCAATCAGGGATGTTGTAATTTTGCATTAAAAATTTTGACACGCTTGGTGGGACAAAAGTCAATCTTTCCAGATACCAAGAAGAGGAAGGAGAGGAAAAAGAGTACAAAGATCTCCATCTCCACCAAATAGAACATTATCCACACCTCCACTTGGTCGACCCTTCCTTCAATCAACTAGGGTTCTCAAGCCTATCAGGATGGTGGATCAACCACCACCACAACAAGGACCACCAAATCCATTTGTCAATTTTACAAGGAGCAGTCCACTCAACCTCAATGCACAAAATCCAATCACATTCGTAGCATTAAAGAACGTCCCATATTTCACTGAGGAAAACCATACGACCCCAATTGATCACATCCAATACACTTCAAATGGTTGTGCCATTCATGAGATTGCTAATATTGATGTGGCAGTCAAACTTCTTGCCTCTTCTCTCAAAGGGAAAGCTCTGCAGTGGTCATAAAACTTAACAGCAAGGTCAATTCAGAACTGAAATTAACTATGTTAAGGACTTTATAACCAGTTCGGGGAAAGGGCAGACAACCTATCCCTTTTGGAACGGCTGAGTATAATAAAAAAGGCACCAAATGAGTGGATCGTTGACTTCAATTTAAAATTTCAAAGGACGTGGGAGAGGATTCCCATTGCTATGAGACCAGCTGTTGAAGGTGCATTTCTCTATTTCCTTAAAGCTTTAAATTTGATATATCTATTATGATACAATCCATGGGAGGTATAACCTTACCAAGAGCTTATGTAATAGCCATTAGGGCTGAGAATTATCTAATTCAAACTGGTAAACTTGCACCTAGGCCACCTATGCCTGTTTATCCAAAAATGGGGAATATTAGTTCTAGTCAAGCCCTTACATTAGGCCTTATTCCTGCCCCTAGAAAGCAGAGTTCCAATGAGGCTTCCACATATTCTTCTAGCACCTCAAATGAACTCCAAGAGGTTTATAAAACAATTGCAAAACCTAGGGAATGAGTTGGTAACTCTCAAGAGGCAGCAGACCCAAAATTTTAGACCTTATCAGGCTCAGGCACAACTAAATAAGCCTCCATATCAACCTAATAGATCTCACTTTCAAGCAGCAAAAAAAAATCAAGGACAACCCTGTTAGCATAATTTAGCATAGGCATATTTATTGCATTGTCTTTTATTTAATAATGTGCAACATGTGCACTCTAGTCTAGTGACTTGCATTCAATATTGTTATGTTGGATAACATTCAATATTGGTATTAGTAGTAATTACATGTGCATGTGAGATGGGTCTTATCATCTCATAGTTGGTGTCTGCTAGGGTGTCATGTCTATCCATATGAAGTTGTCTAATATCTATAAATATTACAGCTCTTACATTGTTATGTAATCTGATTTCATGATCAATAATATTTGTGAGGCTTCTGTCCCTCTTTGGTCATTGCAATCTTATTCTATTCTATCATTTGGTATCTAAGTTATACCATTATTATCAAACCCTCGGCTGCTAGGCCATTTCAGCCATACAATCCTAATACACCTTCAACATCCTAGGCATTGATTCCAGTCCAAAATAATATAGCACAGGAATATGAGTGGTGTTTTCCTTGCAGTCAACCCCATAATCAGGAAACTTGTTTCAATGGTATACTAAACTAATCCTTGATGGTACAAACTATTGGTGTGCCTCAAGAGACAATCCAAGAAGAGAATCAACAGTAAGCAGTTACTCAGGAGGCACCTGTCATCACCAATCCGGCAGTATGATAATTCTTCACCGGGAACTCCTCGTGCTATGATTATTTACTAATGCACAAACTTTAGTTTGGTGGATGTAATCTGGAAGCAAAACAACAACCGAACACAAGAATACCATTGACTATGATAAGACAGAATGACGACAAATCTGAAATATCAAAATACATTATAATATTAACATGAAACTGTTACAATCTCACCCCATGAGATACTTCAACAAGACTATGGGAGAAACTTTACAATTACACCTCTTGATGGCTTCTTCAACACACCTTTCACTGATGGCTTCCTTCGCACACTTCCTACAATATTTCTCACTACTTCTTTCTATGCTAAATGAGGGGGGTGGCCTCTCTATTTATAGAACTTCCAGGCTTATCCATCTTATCTCTAAGATAGGATAAGAAATCCACTCTGACGAATCATATTCCATACCTTAACTCTTATCTGTACATGTAAGCTTATCTGTTAAGATAAGATAAACCTTATCATTTTACATGGGTTCCACATTTTTAGACTTTTTTACAAATAAAATACACAAAATATTTATGACCTCACTCCTTGTCCTTATTACCAATATAATATTTCTAATTCCTAATCATGTAGACCCTACTTCTCTAATTACCCAAACTTTGACATTTTAACATTACCGGACCACTTACGACAAATATTTATTTTTTACAACATTCCTATTGTACTTTGACTGTTACTGTACTCCACATTATTGGTGGCACCGTACTGACGGTGCCGTTATCTTCTATCGGACGCTACTACTAATTACACTTAACAACATCCTATTTCTAATACATACATTAATGAAATAGAAATTTTGGAGGAAAATTTTAGTGTCGACATCTTCCCCCTTCCTAGCTTCTACTCCGTCCTCGGAGTAGACTATTCTGGTGCTTGGAAAATCTTCAACTTGTTGTGGTTGACCCATTTCGTAATGGGAGTGCCATCCAATTCCTCCAGTCGGTACGTACCATTTTCATGCACAGCTGCTATTTTGTAGGGCCCCATCCATTTTGGAAGAAATTTTCTCTGTCTTCTTTTTTTGTATCTGGAATCATACACTAGAACCAAGTCATTTACTTGAAATGGAGACCACCGGATCTTTTGATCAAAGTACTCCTTCTGCTTCATTTTCTTCTTATGGCTTGTATCCTTTGCTATTTCCCTCATTTCCTCCAGCAAATGAAGATGTACCAACCTTTCTTTTACTGAATCACTTTCATCCATCCTTTCATTTTTCATAACTCTCACAGTGGGAATATCAAACTCAATAGGAAGAACTGGATCAATGCCATAGGCCAACTGAAATGGAGAGTATCTTGTTGCTGACTTTGATGTTGCCCTATATGCCCACAATGTTGCATGAATCCTTTTATCCCACTTATGTACCTACAAGGCTGCATCTTTTGCTAGAATTTGACACAACACAAAATTGGTTCGTTCCACCTGTCAATTTGTACTTGGCTTGTATGTTGTTGCCTTCCTGTGCTTAATAGAAAATTTATTGACTAGGGCTTCTACTACCTCATTAATGAAGTGGCTTCCTAGATCTGTTACAATTTCTAATGGACAACCAAATCTAGTGACAATACGTTCATATATGAACCTTGCCACTTCATCCATAGAAGATGTCTTCAGTGGCCTAGCTTCAACCCACTTGGTTAAATAATCTGTGGCAACTACAATATACTTATTTTGACGTGATGTAGTTGGAAGTGGACCTACAATGTCTATTCCCCACTTTTCAAAGGGACCAAGAGGAAGAATAGGACATAATGGAGCTGATGAAGTCTTACGGTTACCATGTGTTTGACAAATATCACATGTCTTACAATAATTATAACAATCTTTAAAAAGAGTGGGCCAGTGATAACCTGCATCCAAGATCCTTCTTGTTGTAAGTTGTCCAGAGAAGTGCCCTCCACATGTACCATTGTGGAATTCTTCTAGCAGCTCCTTTCCTTGATCACGTCCAACTGCCCTCTTGTACTGTCCATCAGGTCCTATTCGAAATAATGCTCCATGCAGAATAGAATATGGACGACTGGCTTGAGTAATCTTTCTCTTAGTCTTTGCATTGGCACCATCAGGAAACTTGAATTCATTCAGATAATTCCAAATATCTATGTATTCACTAGGGATTATGTCAAGGGAGAACAATGCTGCATCGGGAAAATCATCATCATCACAAGATTATCCTAAACCATCATAGGCTCGAGAGAGTGCATCTGCATTGACATGCTTCTTTCCTGGCCTATCTATAATATCAAATTCAAATTCTTGTAGCAAAATTATCCATCTTGTTATCCTCCCTGATGGGTTAGGCTTATTGACAATATATTTCAAAGCCTGATGATCCGTTACAACTATAAATTTCTGCCCTAGCAAGTAATTTCTAAACTTCTTTACAGCAAAAATGATAACCAAAGCCTCTTTTTCAGTTACAGTATAGTTTACCTCAGCACTGCTCATTTGTCTGCTCCCAAAGTAAATTGGATGTTCATTCCCATTTTCATCCTTTTGGCTCAAAGTACTTCCTAGTGCTGCATCTGAGGCATCAGTGTACACAATGAATGGCTTGCTCCAATCTGGATTCTTCAAAACAGGTGAAGACACCAGGGCTTCCTTCAGTTGTCCAAAAGCTTCATGCGCCTTGTTTCCTGGTTCATAAGCAACATCCTTCTTCAAGAACTGGGTTAGTGGCTGTGCAATCTTTGAGAAATTCTTGATGAACCTTCTATAGTAACCCACATGGCCTAAAAATGATCTCAACTTACTTTTATTAATAGGAAATGGTAAATCTTTGATTTTTGAAACTTTATCAGGATCAGTACCAATACCATCTCTGGATACAACATGCCCTAACAAAACGCATTTAGAACATCCAAAGACACACTTTGTAGGGTTTAGTGAGGCTTGTGCTTCATCTAACCTTTGAAATGTTGTCTCCATCTGGTGCAGGTGGTCCAACTTGCTCCCATAGATGCAAAAATCATCCAGAAATACTCTGATGAAGGTCCCAATGTAGGGTTCGAACACCCTATTCATCAAACGCTGGAATGTTGTTGGAGCATTACACAACCCAAAAGGCATAACTCTATAAGCAAACGTTCCCCAAGGAGTGGTGAACGTGGTCTTTAGCTGATCTTTCTCTACTATACGAACTTGGTTGTAGCCGCTATATCCATCAGCAAAACTATAGCACTCCTGGCCAGCTACTTCGTCCAAGATCTAATCTGAAAATGGAAGAGGGTAATGATCCTTCTTTGTTGCCTTATTGAGCTTCCTGTAATCAACACAAATGCGTAGCTTCCCATTCTTTTTTATTGAGATCACAATGGGAGAAACCCATTCTGAATTCTCCACAGCAAATATGAATCCTACATCAAGCAACTTATCTATTTCTTCTTTTACAGTCTTGGAAAAATTAGGATTCATTCTATATGGCATTTGCTTTATAGGCTTAGCACCATCTACCAGCTCAATACAATGTTCTACCCAACTTACTTGACAGAGTTCCTTGTAATCAAAAGTGAATAGGTGTATGTACCTTCGAAAGAGTTGGAGGTAGGATTCCTTCTCACTCTCCATCACAGCATCACCAATCTTTATTTGTTGGAGACGATCATCAACTTCTTCTTCAGATAATTTTATGGGGTCCTGGGTTGGTGTAACTGGAAGAATATCCATGACTGAAACATCAACCTCACTTTCTTCATCTTCAGTGTCCACTTCACTGGTGCTAGAGTAATCAGAGGATGTCCAATCATCAGTTTCATCACTTGAATCCACAGGTTCTGCTTTATGATGTCGAGGGATCACATTTATCTTCACCCTCTCTCTACCACGTCCAAGTGTCATGAAACCTTCATTCCAGTAGTTTCTTGCATGAACTCTCCTTAGCCATGGTCTTCCCAGCAGCATTGGGTACGCAACAGTACCATTTTTCATCACCTGAAAGTCTACCACACATACAACACCCATAACAGATATTGCCACATTTGAAACTACACCTTCTGGTTTAGTTTTTCCCTTATTTAATGACCTTAACATAAGTGTTGAAGGGCGATCAATTTTTAAACCCAACATATTCATTACAAACTCGGTCATTACATTAACTGCAGCACCTCTATCAACTAAGACATCATGAATTGAAATACCATTACATAATACCTCAGCTTGTGGAGCATAGGGATCTGCCTCTGCCTCCAAAACAGGGACCTCAACCTCCTTCCTTCTTCGAGCATTGAGTCCACCTCGCAACTCCCGCCTCTTCTCAGAAGACATAGCCAAGAGTTGACCATATGTAATATTTGCAGGCCTTTTGGACAGATCTTCCAAGATGGAGTATGGTCCTTGCCCCTGTGAAATCAGAAAATCCTGCACACCCAACTTTCTTCTCCTATGTTTCTTACTAGTTTCTTCTTTCATCTTCTTAGGATCATTTCCATCTTGATTATCTTTTTCTTTCTTTCTTTTTGTTACAAACACATCTACTTCATTATTTCTGCTCTTATCTACTACATCGAAAGAATTCACAGGTGCTTTTCCTTTATCATTATCTCCCTTACCAGATGTAGAAGCTATATCTGGACAATTATACTTATAATGACCCTTTTTATAACAACCATAACAAACAACTTCAGAAATATTTCTCTTTGGACCTTTATCTCCTCCCTGAGAACTAAATTCCTTTCCTTGAAGAAGATTAATAGTTAACTGACCCATCTTTTTGAGCAGATCTTCATACTCAGTAGATGTATTAGGAGAAATATTTGTGCTCACCGGGAGTGGTTGTGGATTCAGGACCAAAGGTGCTGGTGTAGGCTCTACTTTAGCAACAATTTCTTTGGGCTCCTCTTCCATGCTTTCTTCTTACCTTCTTGCAATCTCCTTTGCTTGTTCAATGGTAGCTGGGCGGTCATACTTCACTCATTGTCTGATCTCCGGCTTCATCCCAAGAATGAAGTGCTTACAGAGGAGATTATCCACGCCATTCATCAACCCATCCGCTAGTCCTTCCTTCCGGATTTGGGCATCGAGCTTCCTCTTTAGCTCTAGAACACGAGCATGATAATCCCTTATCTTCTCCTTCTCTCCTTGGGATAGCTTTGTGATCTCGATCATGAGATCTGCATATTTCTGTTGTTCACCAAATTCTTCAAGAAAACTTTCAGTTAATAAATCCCATGAATTTTTCACATTATCACCTAGTGTTTCAAACCACCTAAGTGCTGAACCATCCAAAAAGGTAGGAAAAAATTCAGTCCATTGTTCCCTTCTTATGAGGCCATTACAAATACAAGATCGTTTAAACTCTTGAATGAAAGAAGAAGCATCTTCATTAGATTGAGCTGAAAAAACAGGAATCTTTCCCATTTTCAAAAGTAACCACCGTGAAATACCAACCCACAAGTACAATTAACAAGACTTATGTGCACAAATAATTGGAATCACTATACTAGAAAGTGACTTTACACCTTTCTACAGTAAAATAGAAATGACCACGGTAAACTATGGTAAAACTTGACTTACTACGGTAAAAATTGACTTTACTGTGGTAAACACTATTCACGGTAAAAAGTGAAGTTACTGCGGTAAATACTATTCACGGTAAAAAGTGACTTTACTGCGGTAAATACTATTCACGGTAAAAAGTGAAGTTACTGCGGTAAATACTATTCCCAGCAAAAAGGACTTTACCAAGGTAACTACTATTCATGGCAAAAATAACTTTAACATGGTAACTACTATTCACGGTAAAAATGACTTTACCATGGTAACTACTATGCACAGTAAAAACAAGGTTACCCTCCAATTGATTTTTGACTAAGTGGGAATATCTCTCCAGAAAATCCACCAACGAGGAATGGTCCCGGCAACGGAACCAAAATGTCATCACCAATCCGACACTATGATAATTCTTCACCGGGAACTCCTCGTGCTATGATTATTTACTAATGCACAGACTTTAGTTTGGTGGATGTAATCTGGAAGCAAAACAACAACCGAACACAAGAATACCATTGACTATGATAAGACAGAATGACGACAAATCTGAAATATCAAAATAAATTATAATATTAACATGAAACTGTTACAATCTCACCCATGAGATACTTCAACAAGACTATGGGAGAAACTTTACAATTACACCTCTTGATGGCTTCTTCAACACACCTTTCACTGATGGCTTCCTTCGCACACTTCCTACAATATTTCTCACTACTTCTTTCTATGCTAAATGAGGGGGGTGGCCTCTCTATTTATAGAACTTCCAGGCTTATCCATCCTATCTCTAAGATAGGATAAGAAATCCACTCTGATGAATCATATTCCATACCTTAACTCTTATCTGTACATGTAAGCTTATCTGTTAAGATAAGATAAACCTTATCATTTTACATGGGTTCCACATTTTTAGACTTTTTTACAAATAAAATACACAAAAATATTTATGACCTCACTCCTTGTCCTTATTACCAATATAATATTTCTAATTCCTAATCATGTAGACCCTACTTCTCTAATTACCCAAACTTTGACATTTTAACATTACCGGACCACTTACGACAAATATTTACTTTTTACAACATTCCCTATTGTACTTTGACTGTTACCGTTACTCCACATTATTGGCCAGCACCGTACTGACGGTGCCGTTATCTTCTATCGGACGCTACTACTAATTACACTTAACAACATCCTATTCCTAATACATACATTAATGAAATAGAAATTTTGGAGGAAAATTTTAGTGTCGACACACCTTCAAGTGAGACCACACTTTTGAACTAGCAAGTAGAGGATTTTTGTGGTATAAATCAGTCTCCTTTTCAGTGGGTAGCAGCCAACACAAGGTCTAAGAAAATAAATATAGAGGGAGGAAAATTATCAAACATAGGTATTGCTCATCCTTCTATCATAGCCCAAAGAGTTGGTAGCTCGAATCCAGCCCCAGGTTCACAAAATCAGCCTAGAATGTCCATTGTAGCAACTTAGGTATAGGAAAAGGCAATGCCAAGTAGGGGGCAGCAGAAGGACAGCCCACCTTCATTCAATATCATCGACCACAAGAACAAAACAAATATAAGCATTTCTATGTGGGAATCTTTGAAAATTCTAGGACAAATGGATCTTTTACAAGCAGCCATAGCTAACTTGCCCATCTCAAATGAGCCAATCAAGGATCAAGAGAATGTCCTCACCAATGTAGTGCAGCAAAAGGAAGGTCAACCAAGTAGAAATATGAATCCTCCACCATTTTATATATCCCTAATCATTGGAAACAATCTTGTTCACACTTACATGATTGATTCGGGAGCAATCAGTTCTGTGATGCCCAAGAAAATAGTTGATCAGTTGGGCCTTCAGTATGAAGTCATTTCTAGAGGTGTAGTGCAATTAGATGGAATAGTAGTGATAAGTGTCAGTGTGATCAAAGGTTTGAACCTTACACTGCATGCATACCCAAATGTCACAGTATTGCAAGATGTGTCAGCCATAGACTTGCCACCACTCTTTGCACTGTGTCTTTCAAGGGACTTCACTGCCAAAATTGGAGGTTATTTTCCAATTGATTGATCACACATGCTTTTCAGAACAAGGTATGAAGCCAAGGCTATAATTCGGTCCGAACCTATTGCAAAATTCCATGTCAAGCCTCATGTACCACGTCTAATCAATGCAAATTGCTCATCTTTCGATCAAGAAGATTGACCAAGCACTCAGGAAGCAGATACTAAGGTTGGAAACATCCCCGATTTAACATTGGATAAGTGGGCTCACAAAAGGCATACTTTTGATCCATACAAGGAAATGGAAGAGGTTGAATTGGGTATTTATTTCTTGCATGAAGAATATCCACCTCTCCCTGGCATCACCAAGCAAGATGACAGTGATGACAATGAGGTTTGGCAGTTGTTTTTTATGGTTCAAGAAACAGACAACGTGATGGAGGAGGAGAAATTCTTGTGTCACCTCAAGGTATGAAGTACTACTCAGCTTTCCGTTTTCAGTTTGCATGTTCAAAAAATATAGTTGAGTATGAGGCTTTGATCCATGAATTGCATTGGGCAAGAAAGAGGGGTATAAAAAACTTGCAAGTGTTTGGGGATAGTGAGTTAATTGTCAACCAGGTTAAAGGATCCAATACAGCCAAAAATGATCTACTCAAATCCAATAAGCACCAGGTATGGGATCAAATCGAAGACCTTGAAGGATTTAACATTCAGGCTATACTGAGGAAGAAGAATGTGGCTGCAAATAGGCTTGAAACAATTAGAGCGACATTCGATGTGGTTGACAGTATTAAAAGAGATAAAGCACAGCCACATATTCATGTAATTATGAGGCCAGCTATACCAGACAATAACAAAAACTGGAAGGTATTTGAGAATGATCAACAGATCATTAATTTTTTACATGAGGAGGCTGAGTTTTCAGCCAAAAATCAAGAGAAATTAAAGCAGTAGTACGGGGATCAAGTGGTGCAGCTGTGGACAAATAAATTGCCAAAGGGTTTAGTGACTCTTGAGTCAATATTCAACCCAAATGATTAATTCCAAAAAGAGAAGGTCAACATTCAGGTAAAAAGGGAATATTTAGATCCCTTTTTGGTTGGAGAGGGTAAAATTCTTCAAATTGGCAAGGTGAGCATAGATCAATAAAAATCTGAATTCATACAGCTTTGCCAAGAGTTCCCGAATGTCTTCACTTGGAGCTATGAGGATTTGAAGGGATTTAATCTTAAGTTGGCACAACACACGATTGAGTTGGATCTAGGAGCTAAACCCGTCAGGTAGAAGCAAAGACCAGTCAACCCCCATATTGAGCCTCTCATGAAGAAAGAGTTGAATAAACTAATAGAGGCGAGCATCATATTTCCAATCAAACACTCAAGTTGGGTTGTGAATCTGGTGTCAGTCAGAAAAAAGAACGGGGAAATCATGTTGTGCGTGGATTTTCAAGATTTAAACAAGGCCTCCCTCAAAGACCACTACCCACTTCCTTCCATGGATCATATATTGCAGGTAGTGGCCAGTTTAGAAATATTCTCCCACTTGGACAGATATTTGGGCTACAATCAGATCACGGTGAAAGAGGAAGATCAATTTAAAACGGCCTTCACCACAAAATGGGGCACTTATGCATATAGCAAGATGTCATTCGGGTTGTCGAACGTCGGAGAAACATTTCAGAGGGCCATGGATATGGTGTTCAAAGGGATTTTGAAAAAAAATAGTGTTTTTTTCTATCTGGATGACATCACTGTGTTTTCCAAAAATGCAAAAAGCCACCTCCTTCATCTCAGGCAAGTATTCCAGAGGTGTAGGAGATTTGGGGTTTCTTTGAATCCCAAAAAATGCATATTCCTAACTCATGAAGGCAAGCTCTTAGGCCACATTGTGTCTAAAGAGGGATTGACTATTGATCCAAAGATGGCAGAATCTATTTGTGCATTGCCATTGCCAAGTCACAAGAAGGCCCTCCAAAGTTTTTTGGGGAAAATCAATTTTGTTAGGAGGTTTGTTCCTAACTTTGCTAAGTTGGTCAAGCCATTAACATTGATGTTGAATAAGAGCATGGCTTTCAAATGGACTGCTGAAGGAAAATAAATCTTTGAAGCTATAAATCAAGTTATTGTACAAGCCCCAACCCTCATAAATCCAAATTTTTCGAAGGACTTCACCCTTTATGTTTTTGGTGGCACAGATGTAATATCTACAATACTAGTACAGCTAAACCAAGAAGGACTAGAGCAGCCTATCACATTCTTTAGCCAGGGTCTTGAAGATTATGAGGTAAGATATTCGTTCATTGAGAAACATGTCCTTGATGTGATTAGAAGTTATAAAAAAATCAGGCATCTAGTGTCAAATAACAGAATTCATTTACTAGTTTCACATGTAGGTGTGAAAGATTTTCTCTTGAACAAGGACCTCAATGAGAAAAGGGTTAGTTGGATAACCAAGGTCATGGAGTATGACATTGATATTAAGGTGACCAAACTAGTTAGGGGCAGAGGATTGTGTGAACAATTGGTTTCAAGTCAACATGCAGATCAAGAGGCCACCTTGGTAGTTCTAGATGATCAAGTGCAAGCAGTTGATTCCTTACCCAATCCTTGTTGGACTCAAGATATAGTATACTTCCTTCAAACAGGTCAAATCCCTCAAGGTTTGAGCAAGGCCAGGAGAAGGTATTTTAGGCTGCAAACTATACCCTATGTGCTTGTAGATAATATTTTATTCAAAAGGGATGTGCATGGTGTCCTCCTAAGATGCATCAAAATGGATCAAGTTGAGAGGGTATTACATGGGTTTCATGATGGAGAAATAGGTCGCCATTTTTCCCCAAGGATAATGGCTCTTAGAACTATGAAGGTGGGGTATTATTGGCCTAACCTCTTTAATGATTGTTATGCATGGATCAGGAAATGTAAGAAGTGTGCCTTCTTCACAGGTAAAGAGAAGTTAGCAGCCCTTCCACTCCACCCCATTTCTGTAAATAAACCATCATGCAATGGGGGTTGTATTTCATTAGGGTAATTAATCCAAATTCTAACTCGGGCCACAAGTGGATCCTCACAACCACATATTATTTCACCAAGTGGACCGAGGAAGTGGCACTTAAGGAAGCAAATGAGTCTAGCATACTAGACTTTTATGAAGAGATAACGACAAGATTCGAGGTACTGTCCACCATTATATCAGACAATGATTTGGCATTTCTCGGTTCTAAGATCACATAATGGGTTGTTAGGAATGGAGTGTACCTCAGCACCTCATCAAATTATTACCCTCGGGGAAATGGCCATGTTGAGTCAACCAACAAAAAAAATTTGAAAATCATAAGGAGGACTCTAGATGAGAACTAGAGAACATGGCACACCAAGTTGAAGTCAGCCCTATGGGCTGATAGAATTACTCTCAAGAGGTCAACAGGAAACTCTTCTTACAGGTTGGTCTATGGCAGGGAAGCAAAGCTGCCAATATCCCTAGAGCTACAAGCATTGGAGCTTATCAAGTAGTTGGAGTTATTTGAGTTTGATGCCATGGAAGTCAGGTATACAGAACTCATGGAGTTGGAGGAACTAAGGGACAAAGCGGTGCAAATCATGGAGAATGATCAAGCTTTTATCAAGAGGTGCTTTGATAAGAAGGCCAAAAATAGAACCTTCAAAGAGGAGGACTTGGTCTTGAAATGGGATGTAGATAGGGCCAAACCAGGAAGACACTCCAAGTTTGATGCAATATGGAGTGCCCCTTACATGATTTCAGAATGCAAGAGTAACAATGCTTTCCAACTATCCAAGTTGGATGGAGAAGAATTGCATATTCCTGTCAATGGAATCTATCTCAAACATCGTTACTAAAGTGAAATATTTTCCTTGTACATATTAGTTTAGGATTTCTATTCCTCCAAGTTCTTGTAACACGTTGCTTTGTTTTAGTTTAGGTTTGTTTTGTAATAAGTGTTGGTGCACTCTCTGCATATTCCACTTGGGATGTGTATGACTTTATTGTTTGTATATAGTTGTTCCTTTGTTGCTCTAGCACTTTCCAGTTTTAGGCAAGGTCTTATGATGAGAGCAATCAGTCTCCAGCCCAGGGTTTTGAGAATTGACAGGGCCTAGCAGTGTTTTAAAAGTTTGAGAGGTGAATTTTTAGGTGTCAGATCAGTTTCAGACTTCAAAACGACTCCATGCCCAATGGACACAACAAGGTCACAGGTATTTCAGATTTAGCAAGCAGATCGCCCCATAAGTCGCCAATTATTGTCCATTTTTTGCACAACTTATTAGGTCTGAATGTTAGCAGTTGATGGGTGCAACACTTTGAAATTTAACAGGGTAACTCGTGGTGAGCAAGCGAGCCGTGGCGAAAGTCTAAGCTAAAAAGGGAAAAAAGGTGGTAAAATGTCGTCGATAGCAGGAACGGATGCTACTGGTCCAGTAGTAATTTTTCCTTCTACTGGCTGCTAGCGAAATTGGCAGGTCACAGACAGGTAAACGGTGTAGAGGCGCAGATAGCATCTTTAGATGCTACTGGCCGGTAGCGGATAGTGAAGGTTCCAAGAGTGGTCAAGAATGCTACCGTCTGGTAGCATTTTTAGTGTTACTGGTCGGTTGCACAAGGGCGAATGTTGAAGAGCAGTCGAGTGACAGCAGAAGCGTCGGTAGCAGTTGTACTGATGGTACTGGAAAACAAGAGATTTTAAGCTACCGGCCAGGAGCAGAGAAAATATGTTACCGGTCGGTCGCATTTATGCTACCGGCCGACACCAAAGATGATTATGCTATCGTTCGGGAACAGAATATACATGCAACCGAATGAGTGCAAGAATGAACCAAGCATTAATGGAAGTGGTACAAGGTTGTTCAACTACCAGCTTAATGAGGTATGGCGCCCATGACTACCCGTGTAAGCAAAGTACCAAATTTGTATGGCCTCTCATACCTCTTCAATGAAACTAGTCAGTTGGTGAGGAAACTTTGAGGCTCTTCATCTATATATTGTAAAATTCAACTCATTTTGAGGGGATCCATTCTGTTTAGTAAAGGAACTTTGTCAAAATTGTTCCAGAGCTATTGTGAGCTAAAGGCCTCAAATTTGGGCTTATTGTAAAGGATTTTTCCTTGTTCTTATGTTATAATGGATTGTGCATGTTTCTGAGCAATAAAATTCATGTTTTGTGGTCATTTTCACCCTAACTTGTATGAAATTACATCTTTTGTCTTCCATTATATTTGCAAGTTTATTTTGCATGTAGTTATCTCTTTGCAGGGTCTATAGTTTGGTGTGCTTTATGAATATAGGGAATTGAATATTGTCTTGGACTGTGGTGCTTCTACCAGCCCTCTCCAACTTTGTTTGCTCTCTATCTTTCACTCACTTGGATTGTCTCACCCTTTCTTGGTGCATCACCTTCACTTAGAGTAGTTTTATTTTATGCATCTTTCTATCTTTGTATCCTTGGAAAGCATTAGGGTAGGATTAGTTTAGTTTTTCATTCTCTGCACTTTGGAGAAGTTGGCACTAGGTTTGGAGAAGAAGTCAGATTTCTCCTGAGGATTATCTTACTTGCAGCCCACATTGCAGGATAATCCCATGCTATGCAGGTTACACTAATTTTCTCCCACACAAATCACAAGCAATCAGGGTTGCTGTAATTTTGAACTAATAACAACATCAGTTGAATCTTGTTATTGGATAGCATATTTTGAATTTATTTAAAGCCTTGATAAAAGAAAAAACCTATTTCTCGACAAATGAGTATTTGAGCTCATAATATTTGAGTGACTGGCTGAAAAAGTAATTGGTTGTTCCATCAAATTGTCATTTTGTTGAGTAATAATTCTCGAAATGCTTTCTTGTCCTGCAAATGCGTAGAGGATACAATCCTTGTCATACCTGGGGTTTACCAATGTAAGAGCATGTGAAATAGTTGTCTTGATGGCTTCAAAACTCTCTTTTCCCTCCTTAGTCCAGCTAAAGGGTATGTTCTTTTCAACATGGTCGTCAACGGTTTAGCCAAGGCAACAAACTAAGGTATAAACCTTCTCACAAATTTGTTTGTCCCTAAGAAACTTTGAAGGACTTTCTTATGAATTGGAAGGGAAAGAGCCAAAATAGCACGAATCATTTCTGATTCAATCGAGAGTCCTACCACAGAAAAAATATGCCCTAACAATTTCACCTTGTGAACTGCAAAAATTCATTTCTTGGGGTTTAATGAGACCCATAATTCCCTACACCTTTTAAAAACCTTTTTCCAAATGGTATATGTGATCTCTTGCGTGCTTGGAATATATTGTTATGTCATCAAGGTAAACTAGGATCATATCGTTAATCAACCCCTTGAAATCCATATCCATAGCTTGTTGGAAAGTGGCCCCGGACATTGGATAATCCAAACAACATCTTATTGTAGGCATATGTCCCCCATTTAGTAGTAAAGGTTGTTTTGAACTGATTTGACTCCTTAACCAAAATTTGATTGTAGCCTGAGTATCTGTTAAGTAGCAAAAATATTTCTACACCTTCTACTATCTGAAGAATATGTTTCATTGACGAAAGTGAGTAATGATCTTTCAAGGAATCTCGATTTAACTCACTGAAGTCCACACATAGTTTTATCTCTCCATTTTTCTTCCTAACTGGGACCAGATTGGCTACCCAAGAGGAATGTTTAATTGGAAAGATGATATTAGCCTCAATGAGCTTCAAAAGATCTTTCTTCATAAGTGGTTCAATCTTGGGGTTGAACAGTCTCTGCTTCTACCTAACTAGTTTAGCATTTGGATCAAGGTCAATAGTGTGTTGTTTTAATCCTAGATCGAAACCACAAATTTCTTCATAGCTCCATGCAAATATATTATTTTACTCTTGACAAATACCAACAAAAGCCTATTTTTCTTTCGGCGAGCACACTTTCCCAATCTTCATAATTTTATCCTCTACA
This sequence comes from Taxus chinensis, assembly GCA_019776745.2. Lineage (NCBI taxonomy): Eukaryota > Viridiplantae > Streptophyta > Pinopsida > Cupressales > Taxaceae > Taxus > Taxus chinensis. The sequence continues at coordinate 700,454,320 of CM034154.1, read as the reverse complement.
ACCTGAACCTGTTCGAAATCATCTTCTTTAATTATCATATTGGCACTTTGTATTTTAATTTCGTCATCTGAATTGAAGATTGATTCAAGAGTGACCAGTCATTTTGGAAATTTATTGGTTTTCAACTATATAATTTGATCATTGTATGCTTCCTGAAGCTTGGATTGGTTCTTCGAGGAGAACTTGGCTTCCTCCTCTAGAAAAAGAATATTTTTCTTATCATTATCGAAGACATGCCAACTACCTTCATTGTCTGGTACTACTAGTCTGACGACCATTTTGAAAAATTGTTGTTCCTCCTTCATGATATCAATAAGGACATCGTACTCAAAACCTATTATGGCAAGCATGTCTACATCTTGATTTTGATTACTAGGAATCACATGAATACCAAAATATTTATCTTCTTCAATCAAATCCCACACCATGTTCTCGTATGACCTGAAAATATCATTTTTCGATGCACTTTAGGCTCTAACTTAATGGACAACTAGCTCACTATCCCCAAAAATAGTTACGCCTTGATTCCTTTCTTCTGGGTTAATTGGCTACCTTGCATTAGCGCTTCGTATTCGGCCACATTATTAGTGCAGCTGAACTGAAGCCAAAAATTCGAGAAATATTTTTAACCTTGTGGAGAAATTAGCATAACACCAGTGCCTACTCCATTTTTTCTTCTTGACCCATCAAAGAAGAGCTGCCACAATCCTTCAAGATTGTCCTAAGTTTTGAAAAGGTGAGGAATAATTGTTCCTTCTTCATGGATACAATAAGATTCTAAACATCAATAAATCAGCTTCTTCTAATGTTAACGCTTCAGCGTATGGGTCAAATTGATGTTCCATGTTTACATCATCAAGTACAATATCAGGGACATCTTCCACAGGAGTGGTGGACTCATGATCTCCAACATCTTATTCTTGGTCACATATGGTATAATTCCCATTGAAGGTGTTAGCGGTATAGGGTTCAACATGATTTTGACAAATTGGTTTTTCCCTTATAGTTACTTGAGTCCCATACTTGGTCCTTAGGAGCATGTGTAACCAATCACCAGACAAATACACACCCATTTTGGTAATGAAGTCGCTGGATAGAAATATGGCAAAGAAAGGTGGATGGTCAATGACCGATATGTCCTGTGTAAATGACAAGCTTGGACATGCGTGAATAGTAAGATTGAGACCCTTGATAACCCCAATAGTTTGAACTGTTGTGCCATCCAACTGAACCTCCCCCTTGATATTTGTGTATATTGAATACCCAGCATGTTTGTGATATGTTTAGGCATCACAAAGTTGTTGGCACCAGAGTCAATCATGCAGTTGTGTACCAAGTGTTTACCAATGATCAAAGAAATATATAATGGTAGCGATTTATTGGTCTTGGCAACATTTCTTCCTTCTGGTTGACATAAGTTGGTAACAACTGATGTTCCATGTTTGACCAGTTCGCTAGAGGTACCAAAACTTTTTAAAGCTTCATGTAGCATATTTCTCTAAGAAGGGATCGAAAGTGCTTCCCACATGGCGCTTCTTCATTTGTTCAACAATACTGAAAGGGATAATTCCTATCCTGGCAACGTTTCTTTGAGCGTTGGTATCTTCTTTTGGAAAATGGGAATTTGGTACTGTAACATTTGAAGATATTTCTTTCCTCATAGCCTGCGTCTCTAGAAACTTCTTCCCTGTGTCTTTATTTGCAACCACTTGTAAACGAGGTTGAGAGGTAGATGCATGATCGTCCTTTAGTGGTTGGACTTATATTGCTCTCTTTTTTGACCGAGTATTAGCAACTACTGATGTAGAACCTATATTGAATACATAAAATTCCTCTTGCCAATTCAACAACGTGGCTTCTTCTAAAGTTTTAGATTGACAAGCCCCTTCTTGTGAAGGGGCTTTTGTTGGTTGTTCAGCATGTGGGGATATTCTCTGAACCATAAGAGCTTGACTAAGTACCCTGTTAGGGCACAGGGTCTAGTTGTATCGCTGAAAGCGTGGGTGACACCATTCATAATCCTGAACCAAGTTGTTTTGCACAAGGACAAGGGCTCTAGAGGAACTAGCAATAAGGGGAGCCTTAACATTCCAAAGTTTAACATTGGCAACTTGGTTTTGAGCTTGGTTTTTATTCTGAAAAGGTTGTATGTTAGACTGATATTGTTGGTTCTAAGGTTGGTAAGGATGAGCATATTGAGACGGTTGCCTCTTAAGAGCAACCAATTCATTTCCAAAAGTTTGAAGCAATGATTTAACCTCATGAAGATTATTTGACGAGGCAGGTGTAGATGGAGCTAGTTGACTGGGCACCGAAGGAAGAGGAGCAATAATTGGTTGATTAGTGGGCAACTCAGGATATAGAGGCATAGGTAATTTGAAAATGACAGCCCTAGAAAGTGACCTAGTGACCTAGAGGATAGTACCAAGGATGAAACCCTAGGAAGAACTATGTAGATCAGATGTATGATAGACAATAGATGTAAATATGAACCCTGATGTAACTAGGGTTTGGGGTTAAGGAAAGACAAATCCGATAGAATAGGTAAAACAAGGATCCGAGTGGTCAATCACGAGTTAGGATTCACTAAATGATTTAATCTAATTCGAATTAAATCTTATTTCAGAGTAACTTATTGTGTTAAATGATATTCAGGTAACTATATATAGTAGTGCACAAGCAATAAGCATTCAACAATGTAAAACCCTAAGCAAATGAAAGAGGAAGATGACTTAGCTGATTTCATGCAACCTGGGAGTGATCAGAACTATGTATCTACTGAAATAGGCTAGGAACTGTGTCAAAGTGGCTCGTTGAGGGTTCGGAAACCCAGGAATGTACATGATAGAAGTGCTTGTAGGAGGACATGAGCACCCCAGGGGCTAAAAACTGATCTAGGCACCTGTGTCTGCTCACATGCTCAGAGTCTAGTCTTTTCTTAGTCAGAATATCTTCACTGTTATTCACTCTTTGTCTCTGGTTTCACTATTAGGGTTCTTATCGCACTTGTAACTTGCAAAATAGATGACTACCTACACGTGCCCACGAACCACATCAAATCTAATAAAAAAGATGCAGAATGGGGAGTCAGACTAACCCCGGCGGTCACCTAAAGAGTAAACTTGCGAACAAGCGCTTCACTACATCTCAGACTCCATGTAGTTCTTCGTGCATGTGTGTCTGTATTTGTGCCCTAGGTTGCCCTTATGTAAGTTACATGATGATAGTGGGTTGGATCTAGATTGTCCCGAGTATGCAAAATGTCTTTCATGGAATAGAATGAACTCCCCTGCTATGTACTGTATGCAAATCAATGTAGCCCTTGTCCCTTGTATAAATGTGCTAGATGTATGCTTTGTAGTGCTCTTGTGACTTTGCGCAATCTTAGGTAGTGATAGATAATGCTTATAGTGCTTGGCCCCTTATTTGAAAGAAGTAACTAAGAATATATATGATTCCCTTGTTTGAATTCTATAATTAACAACTAAAAGGCCAACCCAAAGTGTTCAAAGGTGACCAAGAAGCGAAAAGGATCCAAAAGAGTAAGAAGAATAAAGAGAATTTTAGGGGCGCCCAGGAGGGACAGGAGCATTTGGGCACTTCTATCTTAACTAGGTGCTAGTGTCCAAGGCCATCAAAAGATAAATCAATCAAGTGCCAACAGAACTGTACGATGTGTAAAGCCATTAGAGTGGAAGAGATAAAGCAACCAAAAGACCAAAAGGAGATTTATGTTGAGTATTTTGTCACTGATGTCAAAGGTACAACATTAGTGTTTGTAAAATATTTATCCACGTCAAAATTAGTGTGATGTCAAAATTTGAATATTTTAATATTCAACATCACCAAGGAATCTTATGACACATGGCGGGATGTGTAAGAGATTTTATGACGCGTAAGAGATTCTATGGCAGCTTATGACGCATAAGAGATTCAATGACAGCTTATGACGCGTAAGAGATTCTATGACATGTAAAATATTTTATGACGCATAAGAGATTATATGATGCGTAAGAGGAGTTACTCTTACATGTGTAAGAGAATATTGCTATTTGGAGCAAATTGGCCCATGGTATGGGCATATGGTTTTAGGGAAACCACAAGTGGTTTTTCCTCTCCTTCTTTCTATATAAGCAAGTGTTGTGTGCACATTTTGAGTAAAGCGAGAAAGAGAGCATTTTGCATGAGTGTGATATGTATGTGAGCTGATATTATAAATCTCTTAAGTGAGTATGAGTATGTGAGAAAGAGAATATAGAAAGATAAATTATCATTGATTTGTATTGCAGATTTTCTAGAGTGGGTGCTTTGGATTGGAGATTGGTGTCTCCAGAAGTTGGTGCTTCGAATAAGAGATTGCACAGTCAGTGGTGTTTGCATTCAAGGGCTGAATTGGTGTTTGGCTTGGAGATTGGTGTCTTTTGTGAGTGGGTACTCACACTTTGTAAACACTATTTTTTCTGTTGGATTTGGACAGTAGATCCAAGCAGTCACTTTTGGTGGATGTAGCCCACACTGGGCGAACCACGGTATATCTGGTGTTATGTGCATTTGATTTTTGTGTGTTCTCTCATTTTACTTTCAAATTTGAATATCTTGTTCAATGTGAAAAAGAAAATTAATAAGTTGGAGAAAAAAAATTTATTGTCGAATATTAATTCACCCCCCCCTTTCAGCATTCATGTGCTTCTAACAATTTCAACCACTAGTTTTCTTGCCTACGAATCATGTACACATTAGTATGATTTAGAACCTAGAAATGTAAGCAAGTGTATAGATGTTTTGTCTATGCCATTGTGCCCTTTTGGGGCCTTTAGTAATCTTAATTTTCATGTTTTTACCCCTTGGGTTTATTTAGCCATTGAATATTTCGGGTCTTTTAGTAGTCTTTACCTTCCTAGTAGTTCCCTCTTGGGTTTATATGACCATTTTTCACTTTCAAGTCCTTTGGTAGCTTTTACTTTACTCGTATCTTCTCTCCTAGTTTATCCAACCAATGTTCCTTTAAGATCCTTTGTAGATTACTATCACAACCTTTTCTCTCTTGGGTTTTACTTATATATTTTCCTGTGATAGACATATCACATGGTTACACTTCTATCCTATGAAACTATTACTATTTATTACACTTGATGTGCTACTTGATTGACATCTTATCTTCCCAAACTGTTATGAATCAAAACTCCCCTCTTGTGGTCAACTACTAGTAGTTTTGTCATTGTATCATCAAATTTCCCTTATATATTAATTATAGTTCTCATTTTCGCGCTCCTAGTCTCTCACTTGAGGCACACTTAAGTAAGAGATAAGATCACACTCTTTTCGAAGGGAATGTCTAGGAGTATCTAAGAGTCTTTGTTCAGCAGTTCTCTTATATAGATTTGAAGTGTAAGCTCTCTAATGTCTTCATCCTACGTAGCCATTGTGGGCATTCTAATTTCATATTTTTTAGGAACATAAATTTCCAAAAGAGTCAACATACAAAAGTCATAATACAAATCTCAAAAAATCAAAAGTTAATGTCAAAATTCAATCACAACTAAAATGTGTGATCATACCATTAAGACATGCCCCCTATCCTAATTGAGAACTCAAACTCCATAATTGGCCTCACATTAGAGTTGGAAGTCTTATGGTTGTTAGAGTGGGTATTTATCTTAACTCATGTTCACCTAGGTACTTTATTTATCTTTATTGTATTTATCATCACCCACTTATTTGTGTGAATATTTCTTTTTATTTATTTAGATACTATGGGGATATTATCTAGTTTTTAGGTATAGTTCTTTCATTGATCTATGGCATTGACTAGTTTTTTCCTTCATCTATGGTATTGACTAGATCATTGATGTCTAGTTTTTTCCTAAATCTATGGTCTTGACTAGTTCTTTGATGACTAGTTCTTTCCTTGAATTATGGTTTGATCTACGACCTTGACTGGTTCTTATATTGTTATTTTTTACCTATATAAGCAAGGCTCATTCTCATTGTATTTCATTGAGTTCCATAATAATATATGATATTGTTGCTCATTTGTTTACAAAGGTTTATGTAAAGTTATTCTGGTAAACTACTTTCATCTTATTGATCATGGTGTTTGATTAGCATCTGAGTTCTCGGTTTGGTACTATCTGGTTATCGTTCATTTTATTGTATCAGAGCAGGAGATTGTTATTGACATCCGTCTGTAAGTTTTATTTTGCAAATAACTTTTTCTGTATATTCATATATTCGGGATTTGTTCATGTTTTTTTGTTGCATGCATTTTTATGTAAAACAAATCCTTCCATTGGATTCAAAAGGTGTCAAAACCCTAAGTGTGACTGAAAACTCGACCATTTCTGGAGGCAGTCAATTTTTGGGTTGTTTTGTTGTTGCAGAGACGCAGACTAGTTCATCTTGGAATCCGCATCAATCAGAGCAAAACCCAAAAAATCAATTTCTGGGTTTTTCAGGGTTTTCGAGATCCAAACTGGGTTTTTTCTTCAATGTTGTAGCATGCTTGGTTGGCGTGTGCACCATGTTGTTTCTGGAAATACGTTTCTCGAAAATCAGCGGCACACCCCAAAATAGCAAGTGGAGCATACACCCATTAAAATCCTTAGCCCTTGGTCATATGGTATGGTCATATGAGGGTTAAAAACTTGTGATTCATGTTAGTAGGTGCTTAACTCCAACCCCCTTTCATTTTATTTGTGTGGTGAAGACAAGAGCATTTTATTTTGTTTTAATGGCAACTAAAATAAATAGTAGAGAATAAACTTGTAAAGCTTGTATCTTTTGATCGGCACCTTGAATTTGAATGTGATTTTTTGCAAAAGTATTTATTTTGATAATCGCACTATAATTATAAAGTGTCATACTGTAACACGCACTCATTATAAAGTGTCAAAATTTTGAGGGGCTCTTGTTGCATTGTTTGGGGTCTTGTTGCATTGCTTGGTTCTTACATTTCTTTTGGTAATTTTTTGAGAATAATGTCTACTTCTGCATTAGATCATGTTGAGACATTAACAACACATAATTACCACACATAAAAACCAAGAATTGAAACAATAATTAAGCGGAAAGGATTATGGGTTTTAACTTCTTTAGAACAACCAGTGTTCACTAGAGAATATGAGAAATTTCAGTACCAGTGCAAGTTTGATGAGTGTATGGGTTTGATATGAACTTATGTAAGTGATAGTTTTTTGTTTCATTTAGAAAAATGTGACTCTCCTTTCAAAATATGGGAGAAATTGGAGAATTTATTTGGTGAGGTGGATCATATGAGAGCTATGCAACTTGAAATTGAGATCACCCCTCTTAATCCTGAAGATTTTCTAACAATTATATACTATCTTACCAAGTTCAAGTATTTGCTGACACAGTTCAAGGGGAGTGGAAGAGATAAGAAAAATGAAGAGTGTGTTTACTTGATTCTATCCAAGTTGAGATGACCATTTCAAATATTTTCTTCTACATTTTTCTCTAGTATTGATGTCTTAGGTGACACATTCAAAATGTCTGACTTAGAAACTTTTGTGAAAGGCTTACTAGGGAAGAATCCAAATTGTCTAACCTTGAGTCTTCCACCTCTCAAAAGGCATTAGTTGCATCCAATCCTAAGGGCAAGGGAAAACCAAAAAGTAAAACCAAATCCACCCCTTCTCCATCTCAAAATGCTCATAAACCCAAAGAAAACAACTCTAAACCCAAGGAGTCTTATAAATCCAAGAATAAGTCAAGTCTTTCATGCTCTTTTTGTGGGGGTAGTGGTCATGAAGAACATAAGTGTTATAAGAGAATGCAAGCCTTAGAGGATGCAATCAAGAAACACAAAATTTATATCTCCACTCTACCTCCTTCTAATCAACATGGCAAAGCACTTAATGTTGTTGGGAGGTCTCAGTCACCACTTGCAAATAGTTGGGTTATAGATTTTGGTGCTTCTCATCACATGACTTCTTTCAATGAGTCTTTTGTTTCTCTAGGTTTGAGTTCTACATCCAAAATTAAGGTTGGAGATTTGTCTTTTCTTTCTGTTAAAGGAAAAGGTGATATACAACTTGATGGTGACAGTATCCAAGATGCATTATATGTTCCTAACATCACTACAAATTTGCTTTCGATATCTCAAGTTTGTCATTCTGATCAAGGAAAAATAGTGGTTTTTACACCACATGGCACAGAAGTACGAACTTTGATGGAGCCTCATTCACTTGTTGCTCAAGGTATTATTGATCATATTTTTAGACTATATCACTTTGAGGGTTTTGATGAAACTTCCTTTATAGGGACGAGATTGGTTTCTCATGTAGATTCAGATAGTAAGTTTTGGCATGAAAGATTTGGACATCTCAACTATAGATATTTGAAGGAGTTGAGCACTCATAGTATGGTTGATGATCTTCCTAGAGTTTCTTGTCTTGGGGGAGTTTTTCATGGTTGTGCACTAGGGAAACAACACCAAGGTCCATTTCTTAAGAATTTGTCAAAGAGAGCTTCTTTACCACTTGAGCTTGTTCATAGTGACTTGGTAGTTTTTCCTACCCCTCTTTCAATAGAGCTAAGTATACACTTACTTTTATTGATAATTTCTCGAGGCATACTTGGGTTTATTTTCTCAAGTACAAAAGTGATGTTTTTCACACTTCAAAGGATTATAGGCTTTGGTCGAGAAACAATCTTCTAGTTGCATAAAGAACCTTCATACAGATAATGGGGGGAGTACTTCAGCAATGAGTTTTCTGATTTTTCGGCAACTCAAGGCATTATTCACCAGTGTTTTGTTCCTCGTACTCCACAACAAAATGGCTTAGCAAAACGGAAGAATAGAACTTTAAAAGAAATGGCTAATTGTATGATGCATTAGAGAGATTTACCTCCTATCTACTGGGCAGAAGTAGTTAATTACGTTAACTACATTCAAAATCGCACACCACACAGAGCACTTGAGCATTTGACTCCAAAGGAAGCTTGGTCCAACACTAAGCCATATGTCTCATTTTTTCAAGTCTTTGGAAGCCATGCTTGGGTGTTTGTGCCAAAGAAGAAAAGGAAAGCTTTGGATAAGAAGAGAAAACCCTTGGTCTTTGTAGGGTATTGTGAGGACATGAGAGTTTATCGACTTTTAGATCCTAATACTCGTGATGTTCTTTTTCGAACACATGTTCAGTTTGATGAGATATTCACTCCTCATGATTCTTCATCTTCTTCCATGCCTCCTTCTTCGTCTCATCTTGAGGATCCTTTCTTTGAGGGGGTTGATGAGGAGGTTATAGATGTCGTTGAGGATCTTATTCCCACTTATGTTGTCACTATGCATAAGTGGGCTCGTACTAAAATTTATGAGGCAGCACCTTTCATACAGGATCTTCCCCCCATTAGGCATCATCACACACATTCTATAGGTTCTGGACTTTTGTGTCAGGGAGTTTCTGAGGATCTACAGTCCTTTTCAAAGGCTCACGGGATACAGGAGTGGGATGATGCGATGACAGCTAAGTATTCTTCTTTGATGAAGAATCATACTTGGGATTTGGTGTCTTTTCCTAAAGGAAGAAAGATGGTTAGGTGTAAGTGGGTATACCGAACCAAATACGAATCTGATGGGTCAATTAACAAGTATAAGGCTCGTCTTGTTGCAAAGGGTTTTTCACAAGTTGAAGGTATTGATTACTCTGAGACTTGTGCATCCATTGCCAAGATGGATTATGTACACCTTGTACTTGTTATTGTTGCATCATAGGGATTGCTCGTATACCAGATAGACGTGAAGAGTGTCTTTTTACATGGAGATTTACAAGAAGAAATATACATTGAGCAACTTTTTGGATTTGTTCAGGATTCTTCTCTTATTTGTAGGCTCCTAAGGTCTCTCTATAGTCTCAAACAAGCCCCTCGGGCCTAGTATGAGAAGATGGATTCTTTCTTCCATCTATTGGTTTTGTTCATTGCCACTCCGATCATACAGTGTATCTCGAGCATGTTGGTGAGGATATTGTGATACTTGTCTTGTATGTTGATGATATGTTACTTATCGGCAGCTCTTCTTCCCACATTCAGACTATTCAAAGGGTTCTTTCTACATAGTTTGACATAACAGATCTTGGGTTATTGCATTATTTCCTTGGATTGCAGATTTCTCATACAGATTCAAGGATTCGTTTGAGTCAACAAAAATACACCCATGATCTTCTTCAGTGCTTTGATATGGCTGATTTCAAGCCAAGTCCATCTCCTTTTCAATATAGGGTTACTCTTACTTCCACATGTACCACACCACTTTGTAATCCTACATTGTATAAGCAGTTGATTGGAAGTCTCATGTACTTGACCCATACTCGCCCTGATATTTCATTTGCAGTAGGGTTTATATCTTGATTTACACATTCTCCTCATAGTAGTCACTAATAGGGTGTTAAAAAGATTTTACGCTATTTGCAGGGCACTTCACACTTTGGCCAACACTACACTAGGGGTTTTATTTAGTTGGTTGGGTATACAGATTCATATTGGGCAGGTTCTATTGATGACAGACGTTCCACTTTTGGCTATTTTTTTTGTCTTGGTTCTTCTCCAGTTGTTTAGGCGTGTAAAAAGCAACAGGCTATTGCACTTTCATCTTCAGAGGTAGAGTACACGGCAGTAGTTACAACGAGCCAGCAGATTTTTTAGCTTTGACAGTTATTAACAGAGTTTGGATTCCCACAGGATTCACCGACTATACTTTGGTGTGACAACCAAAGTGCAATTCACATTTCTCGCAACCTTATTGAGCACCAACAAACAAATCATACTGAGATACACATACACTTCATTCGTCAACACATTCAGGATGGAGTTCTTTGCTTGGAGTACATTCCAACTCAGCAGCAGGTTGTGGACATCTTTACGAAGCCTTTTGCATCACCTCGTTACCTTGAGTTGTATGGAATGCTTGGGGTTTCGGAAGTTATTTTTGGGGGGTGTTCATGAGAACATCTTACTTCTTCTTTCTCTTTCCTTCTAGCAGGATTCTTTCCTTCTTTTGGTTCGAGATTTCTTCATGGATATATTATACATGAGTACCTCATCAAGTCTAGTTGTCAGGACTCATACTGTGGAAATGCCACTTCTATTTTAGCCCCTAGCTTCACTTGAGTGGGGATGTTAGAGTAGGTATTTACCTTAGCTCATGTTCACCTAGGTACTTTATTTACCTTTATTGTATTTATCCTCGCCTACTTATGTGTATGGATATTTCTTTTTATTTATTTAGATATTATGGGGATATTATCTAATTGTTAGGTATAGTTCTTTCCTTGATCTATGGTATTGACTAATTATTTCCTTCATTTATGGTATTGACTAGATCATTGATGTCTAGTTCTTTCCTAAATCTATGTTTTGACTAATTTTTTTATGACTAGTTCTTTCCTTGATCTATGACCTTGATTGGTTCTTATATTGTTATTCATTTCCTATATAAGCAAGGCTCATTCTCATTGTATTTCATTAAGTTCCATAATAATATATGATATTGTTGCTCATTTGTTTGCAAAGGTTTATGTAAAGTTATTCTGGCGAATTGTTTTCATCTTATTGATCGTGGTGTTTGATAAGCATCTGCGTTCTTGGCTTCGTACAATATGGTTATCATTCCTTTTAGTGTTAAGCCATTGTACTGGGATATGAGGCTACACATTTATAATTTGTGTCACTTTCTTTTTTATACAAGAACTTAATCCTCACAATACTTTACTGATAGCTTTATCAAAATCCTAAGGAATAAGGAACATTTCATGAGAAGGTAGGTATTTTTTACTTTCTTGCACCTCATAGCCAACATGGAATATTTTATCAAACTTCACTAGTTAGCCCAAGCCAGTCCTTACAAAATAAGGTTCCTTTACCCTTTAATGTCGCAAACTCCTAGTCATGCCCTTTTGATTAGTGTTGTACCTTCGTTAACGACTTTGCATCACTTTCAAGGTGTCTCACATCTCCCTTCCTCTTTCTATTTCCTTGAAAGTTATTGTCACTAGTCAACCACATCCCACTTCTTTATCTTCCTTTTATATATCTCGCTTCATATTTCTCTCCTTTTTGTTGGCTTCGACTAAATATCTATGACTTCAAGATTGTAAGAGCTCGGGGAATCAGTAGGATCTATTTCAAAAATATCCCTATCTCACATAATCTGCTTCGCATCTACACCACTTTTGTCACCCTATATTTCACATTAATTGTTTGCGTAATTTCTATGAAAAATTATAGCATAAGCTTTGGTTTGGTCTTATGTCATTTACTTGCTTCTCTTTATCACATCATTTGTTTTGTTATATTTTATTATCTGGTTACATTAGATGTCCATTTTTACTCATTCTTTTATCACTCTTTTTTTTAGAATTTATTGTTTAGTTATATTAGATGTCTCTCTTTCACTCATTTTAGCGCCTTTTTTTTTATTAGATTTACCATCTACATACATTAGAATTTACCTTTTACCACACATCTACTTTATATTTTATATTTTTTCCTTTCATATTCATTCTTAGCTATGAAGGTACTTACATTTGTGTCATTGTACGACTAAAAAAATATAAAATCATACATCTCATAACATTACATATACATCTAACCATAAAGAATGCAGTAGATTAAAATGTTATTCATACCTACATTTTGACACCATTAGTGAAAAAATTGCATAGCAAAGTTTCCTTGTCATTCAATTTTTCTAATCTACACTATCTACTGATCCTATAATTAAATGTAAATTGTACCTAAATAGTCACAGTTGGCAGCCCTTGTCGTGTTCCTCGTTATTGATCTCCATATCCTCTCACCATAACCTCTGGTTGTACTAAACAAAGATATTCTTAAGCTCTAGAAACTCAAAAATCATTAAATGCAATATAAGAAATGAAACCTTGCTACCCTTATATATAGTTTTCAAACCAAAAAATCAAATTATCAAATATTACCTTTCGAAATTCCTAAAATCGCCATATCTTTGCAACTATAACTTGTATCGACAAACTAGAAGAAGCACTAGAATCCTAACATCGCAAGGAATTTAATGACATTTTAAAAAGAACTTTAAATTTTGAAAAATCGCTTATTTTTAAGGCCTGCAAGACCGATTTGGTGACCCTTCTTCGCATCTTACACCGTATACCTTATTTTCTCCCCTTTTTCAAGAATGTTAGTCTTATATACCTTATACTTTTTTGGGTCTCTTGAAGCTAATTTATCATTCCCTTATCTGCTATATGGACTTGCCCTAGTAACTCTTTTTTCTTTTCAAGCTTGCTAGACCAATTTATTTACCCATCTATGCACCTTATACCATTTTGGGCCTTCCAGGCCTAATTTAGCCTCTTCTTTATAAGCAATATGGACCCATCATAGCACCATTCCCCTTTAGAGCTTTCATATTGTATGTACTTTCTTTCTAGACTAATCTATGTGTGTTTGCATTGCATTTTCATTGTAGTCGTGTGACATTAAGGTTAATATAAGAATATTTTGTGCTCACCACGATGAAGACAAAAAATTATGCACTTGTTCACTTTTATGGAAAGGTAGGTTAGGTAAGTATATTTTATTACATTTAGCTTCTTAATAAATTCAAGATTGTCATTTCCTTAGATTTCAATACTATGTCAAATTCCTGAATAACCATGTTGTGTTACATAATTGTGAACCCTAATGAGCTTTAGGTGGGGCATATGTATACACATTATGTTCACTTACTAATGATTTCCTTTTCAAGATTTGTCAACACATTAATCTCCCTAAATGTGTTTCCTAAGGAGTACATTTAGGATAATGGTAGGTTAACTTGTAGCGCGTCATGAGAGATCGTTGGGGCATTTCCCTTCCTACCACCACATTTTCATCAGCTGCAACTTGCCTCCATAAGTTCATGTTCCCTCCTCTTCTTCCATCTTCCTCCATATTGCATATAGCCCACATCATTAGCACACAACATCATCATTCGGGTCAGCAACGTTGGCTAAAAATGAGTCATGGCTTTTTGGGTTTAAGTTCACATACATATAGGGTTCTCATTAGTCATTTCTCAATATATCATTGAACAATTTGCTCTTCTTTTTCTTGCAAATTTGCCTTTGGAAGAAGAGATCTTAGAGTTCAAAGGAGCTTACATGATGAAGACAAATTGAAGAATTCGGTCATTAAAGAACACCAAGAATATTAGTTGAACCAACAAGGTCTACCTTAGTCTTTAGAGTCCCCGACTTGAAGTTCACTTAGGTCTTCTACATATCCATCTTCAACTTCATGCACAATAATCTCTCACAAAGTGCTACAAGCCAAGGAGGGAGATTATTGCGGTGACAAATCAACCTCAAATAAGTATCCCTGAGCCTAAACTATTTCCCTTACTTGGTCAATGAGAGTTATGTGTCTACTGTATTGGATAGGATAGTGTAAGATGTCTTTATCTTTTACATTAGTCATTTAATTTACAATTCTTGTTTTTTTCCTAGAGGCGCCATTATAACCCTTAGATTAGATAGCTCTTGTCGACTGCCTAATGACACTTTCTTACTCCTTAGATCTTACTTTTTTCTAGAGGCACCCTCGGATTTAGCAAGATCCTACATCTCAAATCTTAATGACTAAGTATAGATTCCCCTTATAGCTCCTTTATAACATCTCATAAACACAACTCTTATTCTATAAACTCGCAACACTTTGTGGACTGCTGATTTGTGTGTTTCTTGGCCCTCTGATTTGTGTGTTTCTTGGCCCTAGAATGGTCTTCTACTTTCTTCTATTTTAGAGAATCCTTATGGATCATGTTTGGCTAACATACAAAAAGTGGCTTTTGGCAATAGTCTTGAATGTGGTCCTAGATGGAGAAGATTTCCTACCATTTTTACAATTCATTTAATCACGGTCTCACTAAACAAGAAGTTTTCTTTTAATAATCTATAATATATTTGCCCTTGCTTATTTTCCATTTGACCATCATGAGTAACCATGTTTAGTGAAAGGAGTGTCTTTTCTTGAACAACTTGTTCTTCCCTCCTTATTGTCTGAGGGAAAAATATTTAATGGGAAGCATTCAATTGCATTTCTTCTTACGTTGCATTTTCTCTTATTGTTGTATTTGTTTCTTTCTTTACTAATGAAGAAGGGGGAAAGGTTGAATAGAGATTTTATTCATGTTTGTATCTCTCGAATAAATTACAAAATACATTTGAGAAAGAGCATATAAAATTTCAAGAGATTTATATTCAATTTGGTCCCTTCTTCCCAAACCAAGAAAGAATCAAATGCAACGATAAGAAGAAATGATGTTAGATGTATGTGGGTGTGGGTGTGGGTGTGGGTGTGGGTGTGGGTGTGTGTGTGCGAGTGCGCGCGCGCGCAAGAGAAAGGTGTGTGTGTGCGCGCAAGTGTGTGTGTACATGTGTGTATGTGTGTGGGGGTGTGCGTGTGCGTGTGCGTGTGCGTGTGCGTGTGCGTGTGCGTGTGCGTGTGCGTGTGCGTGTGCGTGTGCGTGTGCGTGCTTACATATGTTTGTGTGTCTGTGTCTATGTTTGTGTGTGTGTTTCCAATTACTCTAAAACACAATTTGAATAATATAAACCCAAGGGCAAGTCCTTTGTGGACTTTCTATAAAAGGAATGTCATATGCCAAATTGGCATCTCACTTTTTAATGACCTAAAAAATCTCCTTTATACAAGTTTCCATGTTTGCTTATTGTAAATATGGAACCCTAGCTTTCATTCTAAAATTTGAGATGGATTGTTCGTGCTTCAGATTTGGCCAATCCATTTATGTATATGGTATTAGGAACTTGCTTATTTCAAACTATAGTGAATGGCTTATGTACACCCCAAGGGAAACATATGTTTTGCTTGGTCACGATGTGTGGGTACACCCATACTGCATGGCTATAGAAACCCACCACCTTTCACAATGTGATGCAAGATTAAACAGTTGGACAAGACACCTATAGTTTGGACCATAGTCTATCTACTAGCTAACTTTAGTATGCAAAAGGTAAAGATAACCAATAATGAAGGAAAAATAAAAAGTAATTTACAAAAAGAAACAATCGTCTCTTTATAAACAAGAAGTGAGGAAAATAGACAAAAATTGCATGTACATAACATCATCTCACTTAGAGAGATGGTGGAGGTAGGGCTCCCTATATTGCTTGACATTCTCTCACAAAATTGATGCATATGCGTTGTCACCGACTTCAACTTGGATTTTGTAAGAATTGTTTAAGAGCACTAATCTTTAAGGAAAAAGTATGGCCTAATTGAGCTTCATGAGAACTCAAAGCTTGAGCTCATTCTTAAAGGATCTAGAGCTTATCTTTTGTAAGAGCTATGCTTGTTCGAAACTTAGAGAAATTTTTCCAAGCACTAGCTTGATCAAAGTTATTGCTACAAAATGTGTGCTAGCAAGTGCTTCTCTAAATGGAATACAAAGTGTATTTCAACTTGGATCAATGTGTGTTCAAATGAGGTGTCACCTCCTATACAAATTGGGAGTAAGAAGAGCTACGGATTAACTTGTGTACACAAGAACAAATCAAAGGTGCAAAATTGTCTTCACATCATTAATCTTGATCAAACTAGGATTAAATGATGGGATCATTACATGAACATCCAAACTAGTTGTGTTACATAATTATCTTTCCATTAAATTAATCACTTGACAATGCAAATTTCACCTCATGCAAGGGTCAAGGGCTTACATGGACTATCAAACTTCGAACTTTGTCATAGTTCCAAAGTAATAATTGATATTTAGCAAATAGATGCACCAACACACCTAAGGGTGTAATAATCGATATTTAGCAAATAGATGCACCAACACACCTAAGGGTGCATCCTTTTAATGAGCAACATAAAATTTTGTCATTAATTTATGCACCTCTAAACTCTAAAATGGGGCATGTAGCATCTTAAATAGTCATAAAGGAGCTAAGGAGTCTTGAAAAGCTTTCTTTGGCATAATTCAAGGAATGAATACTCAATTGTTTATTTGAATGGCATATTTGAGGAAGATGAGCATTTCCATCATAATTGAGGAAGATGAGCATTTCCATTGTTCATCCTAAAGTCAACAAGTGCTTCCTAGGCTCCCTAAACACATTACAAGTAAAATTAGGGGCTTTCACTGACAAACAATGATAATAGGACATGAAGATCACACAAAAGTTGGACTTTGCTTTCATCATAAGCATAAGAGGTGTATGAGTGACTACCTCTTGGGCATCTTCCACACAACCACAAGTGGCTAAACCCATACTTGGTTATCATTGCCTCCACGATACGCAACTAGCTATGCATGATGGTTGCAATTTCCTTGTTTTGGCTCGACTTCGAAGGTGTTAAAACTTTCCAATGTTAACAAACATGGACTGCTCTCTATTTTGAATGATGATGTTCCTTATGGCAAATAGTATATGGTAAAGAACTCTTTGTATATTGGATGCCCACATAGAGGCCACTATATTTTATATGTTTTAGCTTGAGAAAAACATAAATTTATAGTCATGGATAAGAGAGTGTAATATTGGTTGTGAGCCTTATTTATTTGTCAAGTTTCTTTTTAATGTCTTTTCTTTCTTTTCTTTTCTTTTTCTAATTGAAATTTTCAAAGATAGTTTGCACACAATCACATCTTATTTTTAAAAAGAATATTGTTTCAATTAGTCTTGTTGAACTCAAAACTATATGGTAAACGTGTTTCCTTATCGAAGTCTTCCACTTATATGAGTAATCGTACATGAACTAGGATTGCTCAGCATGTTTATCTAACGAGTCTCGACTTTGAAATATTGATGATGGTTACATGCCCATTCAACTACCAAAAGAGAGTTACATGCAAACTCATCTACAAAAATGGCTTCTCAACAAAAACCTGCCAAGTGACATGTCAACTTTGGCATCACCGAACTTGCCGAGCTTACTGTTTTCGCACAGAATTTATTGATTCCTAATTGTACTTATCTTTGGGACTAAATGGTGTTATGGCACCAACCTCTTTCTGAAGCTAGTTTGGTTTTGCCATGATTGGCTTTATTCTCTATTATGTCGATTTTTATGTTTCAACATTGAGGATAAGCTTACTAGTCAAGTTTGCTTGAACGACTTATAGAATTGAAGCTTCCTACACCCTTAGGATTCTGTAAATAGCCTGTTTCCTTTGTGTCTTCACCCTTGTACCTTATGCCAAAATGGAGAAATTAATGGGAAACTGGGATAAGACTAGTCTGGGTACTGAATTTAGTTTGTGGATAACATTAGTATGTTAAAAAAACGAGTTTATACTTCAACATCAATAAGAGGCAGCGTGAAGGCATCGTCAATAAGAGCCAGTATGAAGGCATCCTCTTAGAACCCACAGACCTTATATCACTCTTGCGCAGTCGGCTGGAGGGCATTGGTTACCACAGAGGTTACATAGAAGTGGAGATTCCTTGAACCATCTATCAATTGGAGGCTGCACATATTCCTATCTTTATCTTTCTTCTTGTCTACATCCTTCGATCAGCTCCTACTTGATCTCATATTTCTATTTGTTCAATTGTTGAAGCTGTTGTATATCCTCAAATTCTGATCTATTTATTGAATTTCTCTGACACTTCCATCTTTATTTTCTTTGATGCCACAGCAAGCTGTTCTATCCTCAGAATTTGATCTCTTTCTTTACCTCTCAATGTAAAGAAACTGGAAATTCCTTGTTCTTTGAATTACCCCAGGTGGGGTGAGTGCACATGTCTGTGCACCTGCCCATACAGATATATCAATGCGGCAGAAAGGCAAAGGGGAAGCAGTTTTCAGACATCGCAGAATAGAAAAACCCCAACAGTTGAAAAAGGCAAACCATGCTTTCATTAGCTTTGTATATGATACATGTAAAACAAATTTGCCCTCCCTGAAAGCACAATATTGTAGAACCTAGAAATTATGTGAAAACAATATCACGATGACCATTATTTGCCAATAATTATGTGATGCCTTTAATGAGTAACTTCTTCTCTGAGAGATGGATACGTTTGATTTAAGAATTTATTTTCCACTGTCACTGTTTTCATGAATATAATCTGTCAATGAAATTATTCAATATAAGCACCAAAAACTCAAAAGCACAGTAGGTTAGTAGCCCATCTTATTTTCAAATCATAAATCATTATAGTTAATAAAATTGTCATTAAAGTTAGTTTATAAGGAGGATAACTTGAATGCCAAGAGCTTATTGCAAAAAAAATATTACACCAGCCTATTACATAGTAAAACAGCCATGGTCATTTTCAACGGGCATTAGTACAAGAAAGATTCCTTTTCATACTTACCCATGCTCATCAAGCATTTTTATCACCGATATCATACTCAATCAAAAAAACTTATGACATTAAAGCATTTGTTTATGACCAGATTAGATTCATGGTTTTATCCTTTGCTATTCTTCAAAGATGAAAAATAAGAAGACATTGCAAACCAAGTTGAGCATTATTAAGTAATGCTCCTGCTATGATCACACATCATCATTCTTTTTTTGTTGAGGTATTTCAATCAGTGTCATCGAATAGTTTCAATTTTAATTTGAGATTAAAACTCTCATAAAATTGTTTCAGAACACAGGCATAGAGCCTTTGCATTATCATATGATTCATCACCGCCCATCAATAAAAGTCTAAAATTTCGACTAAAAGAAGAAAACATGAATGATAACTCGATCTGTAGAAACAAATTGTCATCATATTAGCTAGGCATGCTGTTCCCCTGCTTGCCCACCCTTATCCTTTCGAGCAGCTTCTCTCAATTGCCGTTGTTGTTCTTTGTAGACAGCATTTCTCCGGGAGTACTATAGCCAGGACACATAAGTTTAGGGTATACTGTGAAAAAAGCATTAAACACTGAAGTTTTCTAAAACAACATTTTTTGTCAACCTGAGCACAAATGTGCAGAGACTAAGTACCTTTAGGTGCTTCTTACACTAATAATGTTAAAGTACCATGCAAAACATACTTGAAACAGACAGGTACAGAAAAAGGGTGGACGCTAAACAGAAAAAATCTGAAAATTACAGTAGTATCCAGAATATTTTTCTACTCTCCTTAAAAACAGTTACATCATACTACAACTCTTATTATCCAGCCCTTCTATGTTAGTTCTGTACCCATTCAATTGCAGTTCTGATATAATATAAACCTTAATAGTCCCTTCCAGAAAGCTTTCCACATGTGATTCTGGTTCCTATGTTTTTCAAGGATTTTCATTTTCTGCATGACAAATCTTTGTGCCCAGCTTTCACGGTTTCTTCCTGAATCCGCTGCATTTTCCAAATGCTTCACTGACTCATTGTATCTTGGATCCCTGAGTAAACATAGGTACCTCATCGAAGAGATCATCAGGCTTTTGCCAACAGCGTGGAGCCTAGGATTTGAAAGTCTTCAATACTTGTTAAAAAATGTCAAATACCTGATAAGATGTGTATCTGAGAAAAATTTAGTGTTTTTTTAATTTTTTAATTTCTTCAGTTTGTGGGTCCCAACATGCATTGCTCTCACACCGCACATACAGGGTTTCGAGACACGTTGTCTATGTCTTGTGAATCCCACGACAAGGCTTCATAAACATCTTTATCTATTCAATCTGGGATTCCAAGATTTTATGATGCACCACAACAAATGCTGCAATATTATGTGGATCTCTGAATGCCCGATTACACATAATAATTAGTTTTTACGCTCAAAAGACCTTGTTCATTGTCAATTTATCTGGGCTTCCATGTATTTGAAGACCTCGTGGCTTTCAATCAATGCAGATTCCTGGTTAAACTAAAAGTCACTTTTTAACACAGGCTTGCACACATCTTCATGACATTAAGTCATTCCATGAATGCATAATCACCCCTACAAACTGCACACACTCCAATACTCCCAGATAAGGGAGAAAAAGGACACTTATGAAACAAATTTACACCCTGCTGCACACAACTATTCAATTTAAAAAACTCCCCTCAATACTTATAAGAACACGTGCTTTCTATAGACTTTGGGATTCACAAACATTGGTTATGTTTCAATTCGTCACTCAAGGCAAACAATTTCTTGTGTGCACCTATAATTTCCTGTTAATATCTGTTTCTAACTATTTATTTTTCAAATGGTTGGGCTATACGGTTAAATGAATGATCAAATTATGTAACATACGCAATAAAACATATCATAACTAAATAATGGTAGATATAAGTAATTATGCAGTTCTGACTATTTGAACCAAAGAAAGGAATATAAAATATACAATATTAACAAAATAATATGATATCATAAAAAATAAACCATATGATAGCCCTAGCAATTTAAATACTTAAAATTACACTAATTATACCAATTCCCGCAAATTGATGACATATCATCAATATTGCACATTTTCTCTTCTATCATTGTTAATTAACTACATTACTCCTAGTTAATTGGCCCTTCTATCCAACAAAGAAGAAAATTAATGACCTTCTATTACTTAAACTCCCTTATACCTGAATTAATATTTTATTCTTGATTAATTAAGTTTCCTCTTCTAATAGATAAATAAATCGTCATTTATTTAGTTTAAACCCTTCCTATTCCCTAAATCATACTAATTATTCTTCTAAAAGCTTCTATAAAGCTTGCTCACCTATTAATTAATCACTTGGGTTAATTAATAAATCCCCTCAAACCCCATGAGTCACTACAGGACAAATTAAACTCCCCTAAGGTTGACTCAACCCCCTTTTCAACCATAGTCAACCCCAACTAACTCAACCTAGCTATTATCCCACATGTAAAGGGATGTAGAGATTCTTTTATCCATTGGGATATATAAGGAGCCCTCCTCTTACCATTCTACTTACACCTAAATGAGCATAGAGCCTAAGTACTATAGCCATTTTATCATCTTAGAGCATTCTTCCATTAGAGGAGCTAGCTATCTTCATTTCTTGCATTCATCCATCCAAGTTTGAAGTCATATGGAGATATGTCAAATGGTCTTGTAGCCATGGATTGACAAGACTCCATTCTTGAAACCTTGGGATTCAAACATACAATCAACCCTTTTGATTGCTAAGGATCTAAATAGGTTCATTTCATTGATTAGCATTCAATAGAGATAGATATTAATTGTTTAGCATATTAGTTTGATGTTTATTCATGTTCTAATGCAAATATGTTAGATTAGTCTTGTTTAAGCTCTAAGCATGATGGTGCATAGATTTTAGTTTAGCATTGTATTGAGGCTATTAGGTGTTAGTCTTGATTTTACTTGCATAGCTAACTAATTCTTGCACACATTTGGCATGCCCGATGGGACAGATCCTTAGTCCCTTAGCATTATGGTTCAAATTTTGTTGTTATTTCAATTTTTGGCTAACCCTTGATATGCACATGTGTGAATTAATGTTGAATTTCTTATGATTTTTGCTAACTTTACATGTGTTGAGTCTTGCTTATAGATCTAATTTAGATGGGTTCTTGTCAATTTTGAGCTAACTATCCAAAAATTTGAGCTTTTTGAGATTGATTACATCATTTTCCATGTTTTGACATCACTTCCAGGTACAGGCATACACAAAAATGACAGAGGCAGCATACACACCAAAACTTGAGTGTACACATCCAAATGCTAGCGTATGCGTCTAGAGTCTAGCGTATACATCATTCTGCCAGCGTACATGATATCCTCCCTTCTGTGTTTTATCTTTGTCTATGTGCTGAGCATACACCTGACCCAATAGTTCATACTCTGCGGCATACATCTGGTAGATCTCTTTTTGACTTTTGAACATGGGCATACATGTCCAAAAGTCTAAGCGTATACATCTCACTGAGGGTACATGACTTTATGTTTTCTACTTTCTGGTTTTTCTACTAGTGTATGTGTTTATCCCTACATACATGCCTATACCAGCGCACCTATCTGCTAGTGTTGTTTCTTTGACTTTTTGTCTATGGGTATACATCCAAATTAGCTACACAACTCTCTGGTCACTGTCATTAGCTCACTGTCAGTTTCCACAGAGGGAGCATACACATCCTGAAATTTGAGCGTACACACCCAAAGTTGAGCATACACATCACAGTTCTATTTTGAGGTTTGATTGGGAAAATTTGTAAAAGTTTTTTCTTTAACTTCTTGCAAGTCTTTTTGAGGCTAATTTCTGTTTTGTAGGGTTTATTTGCATGTTTTTGCTAACTTGATTTGATTTGTTTAAAGGGTTAAATGAACATTGCATGCTTAATCATGAGATTAGAGTCATGTATGCTCTTCCCTCACACCTTCTAGGTGATCTTGGGAATCAGAAATGATTTCTATATCTCTTCATTGCCTTGAAAAACATTTGAAAAGAATGTCAAGTTTGGTTAAAATGAACAAATTTTGCTTTTGAATCAAGTATTTTCCATTATTGATTTCGTAGTTGGATTTTACGTCACATATGCTCTTCTCTTGCATCCTAGGACGATCTTGAGAATTAGAAATGGTGTTCATCCTCTTTATGTGTATGGAAAACTACTAAATCCATCATGCAGGACCTAAACGCTTGTCAAGAAAAAGGTCAAGACAAAACAAAACTACTAATACAATTTCTGTGCAGGTTGCCAAAATGTTCAAGCAAACCACATTAAGTATAAAAGATAAAAAATACACCACAATCAAAAGACTGTATTTGCAGGTTCGGATAAGGGTACGCCCCATCTAGCTTAACTAGGACATAACCCCTTTGGCATAAGCCTTAAGCTACAACAATGGGGGTGGTCCTAGGAACCCCAAAGTAGTCCACGCAAGAGGGAACCTTGTGGATGAAACGGGAAGTGCTCCACACACCTACTTGACTAGTATACACATGAGATTTAGCATCAAAGTTATCTGTATCATGACCCCAATGAGAGTACACGATGGACACATTTATTGCCCACTTTGCTTGAAGGGGGTAAAGTAAAGCCGGGATACTCCTTGGGAAACCTTGGCAAACCGAGCTCACATTTAGATAACTTGTGACACCTAGTTGAGTGAACCACCTAGGAAGCTATCTTGTCTAGGAGCCAACTTTGACCATATCAAAACCAATTTGAGTTGAGAGCCATCGTAAAGGGAGAACTTTCTCAGAATTGAAAATTTGTTTATCGAACAAGGGAGAGTCCATTAAAGTTCAAACTATGTGTCATTCATCATGAAATTGTGTGAGCATTACTTTTGTTTAGTTTTTCACTCACCCTAAGGTGAGGTGAAACTCTTCCGAAGTGAGGCCAAACATTTCTTCAAACACCAATTGATCTACTTCCTTCACTTTCTTTTGACACTTTGTTGATCAGAAGAAGAGTGACTACCCTTGTGTTGCTAATTGATTGTATTCACCACTTTTGTGTCTGTTTACACTCATCCATGTTTGCGGCTGAGTTGTTAAATGTCTAAAGTGCATGGAGACATTTTCATATCATTGGTAGCCTTTTTTGATCTTGATACCCAAGTCAAGATCATCAATTGTAGTTAGGCTTAATTCATCACCTTGATTCTTCTTTGAACTGTTATCTTGTTTGTATCGTATCACTACAATTTTGGTACTTACGTCTTGTTTCTCATAAACTTGGCCTAAGTATCTATATTGTGACGTTACACTATACACACTCTAACAATTCCTTGGTATACTCTAGCCCTAGTTTTCTTTTAATCACTACCTCGATTTTGAAAAGTGTTGAGTGTTACCTTTGTGCATCATATCAATATCATTTTGATATTAATACCTTACTTTTCCAAAAAGTTTGGTTAACATATCTTAGTGGTATTGTTGCGTTGTTCATGGTCATAACTTCCACTTTTTGGGATATAGGTCTTGATTGGATTCAAGCTCACTTTTAGTATACTTTGATTGGGGATTGATTCAACCTTTTGTTATTACTTATGCCTTGTTCATTTCTTTGAACTTGACATAAGTGGTGACATTTTGTTGATCATCTTAAAACATGTGACTACCATTTTGAAAACAAACTTAGGAAGTATCTCATTTGATTGATTGGTCTTAAAGTAGGCATTTCGTGATTGTGTCTTATTTATCATTTTGACTTATCCATTTAGGACAATCACTTTGATCCATTGATTCTTTATCATTCATTATTCTTTGGTCATTAATTTGGCTTTGTGTTTTGAACTTGCGTGATTGTTCCTTGCATTTATCCATCTTATAAACTCATTTCTAGGACAATCCTTTGGGTCTTTGATCCTCTTGATCTTCTTATTTTTGCCAAAGTTCATGGTCATTTTTGAACATATCTTTCAAACCTTGGCAAAAACATTTCCTATCAAGCAACTTTTGCATCAATCAAACATTGGAAATATTTCCTTTGTATCCTTTATGTTGCTAAAATTTTGATCAATCCTTTGACATTTACGCCTCCAAACTTGTTGTCCAAACCTTGTTGGATTATCAATCTTGAGTCATCACGATGTATGTTTTCCTTAGCTTCCCTTTTGGAAAATCACACAAGCATCCCCATCTTTACAAAATGTCTAGTTGGTTGTCGTTATGCTGCCCAAATCAACATGAAACCTTCTTCACTTTGAAGAAGTTTGATCATACAATCTAGGTCTAGACCTTTGAACCCAACACATGCCAACAATGACTGATTATCGCAAGGTCCCTTATACATACGACAATAAGGAATCAAATTTTTGACATTCACATCAAAAGATGCCCACCATGACTAAGCCTCGTTTGGTTCTTCACGCTAGAGAACCCATCTGGGTAACCCATTCCCCACCTTCATCTCATAGTCAGTGGTATGGTTTGGACACTTCTGATCCAAATTATTATTCAGGTTCCCCCCACTCTTCTTCTGATTCTAATCCAAACATTTCCTCTTCTTCTGAGGATTCCAATCCAAATATTTCCTCGATTCTTCTGATGATTCAGATCCAAACTATTATTCAGATTCATCTAATTCGACTCCTAAGTCGCAGTCCTCCCCTTCTTCATAGGACCTCCTTCATCATACTTCTACTATGATTATTGAGTCCCCCCTTTCTTCGCGGGCCTCCTTTATCATTCATCCAATTCGAATCCTAAGTCGCGGTCCTCCCCTTCTTCGCAGGACCTTCTTTATAAAACATCTAATGTGATTCTTCAATCACAGTCCTCCCCTTCTTCGCAGGACCTTTTTATAAAACATCTAATGTGATTCTTCAATCATGGTCCTCCCCTTCTTCGCAGGACCTCTTTTATCAGTCACCTCAATGAACTCTTCCCCCTTTGAAGATTCGTGTGACTCAAAGTCCTTCTAGTCAATCGTCTAAGTCAACTCCTACGTCGTAATCT
This sequence comes from Taxus chinensis, assembly GCA_019776745.2. Classification (NCBI taxonomy): domain Eukaryota; kingdom Viridiplantae; phylum Streptophyta; class Pinopsida; order Cupressales; family Taxaceae; genus Taxus; species Taxus chinensis. Next base: position 700,427,997 of record CM034154.1, on the reverse strand, counting down.
ACGGAATTTTGGATACGAAATCCTCCTATTCTTCCTCCACGACGTCATCTTATAGGGAAACCTATACCAACCAATTCCAAATCTTCTTCTGCTCACAAGACATCTAGCCCTAATTATACTTCATCTCTTGAGTCATCTTCTTCTATCAATCATCATCAAACATCTTCTAAGTCTTCCACACCAATTGAACCTCTTTCTTCCAATCAACCCCTGGTGGTCAATCAACAACTCATACCAATTGATCTCTTTCAGAATGAAGAAACAATCAGGGCATTTATAGGGGCACATGAAGATATTCCTCTAGCAAATTACGAACAAGGATTCTCTTTAGACCTTGATGCGTTCATGTATTGTATGGAAGAAGTTGATTCCTTTTATCAAGAAATAGAGGAAGATTCTCAGATCATGCAACTTGATCCTCCTCTTATTCTTCCATCTTCGCCATCCTCATTACATGGAGAAACTCCTGGTTCTGTCATTGATCCATGGCCTATCTTTTCATTACCCAATTCTTCTTTATCTATCATGGTTCCTCAATCACAATCTCACTTTGGGTCATCGCCAGGTAGCCCATCATCTTCTTCTATATATGGGCCACCTCCAAGTTTCCCTTCATTATCTATATGTGGGTCTCCTCTAGGTAGCCCATTACCTTCTATTCTTGGGGCACGACCAACTAGCCCCTTGTCTTCTATTCATGGGCCATGTCCTAGTATCCCACCATTGTCTTCTATGTATGGATCACCCCCAGGTAGTCCATCATCTTCTATTCTTGGGCCACATCCTAGTAGCCCATCATCTTACATCTATGGGTCACGTCCTAGCAACCCTTCTTCTTCTATTCTTGGGCCACATCCTAGTAGCCCTTCATCTTCTATTTGTGGCTCACCTTCTAGTAGCCCCTCTTCTTCAATTCTCAGACCATGTCCTTTTCATCCATCACATTATTCTTCTACCAAATATTGGGGCAAGCCCACCATCATTTCTCGCATCAATTCTAAATGTCCACGTTCTTCTCCCACTTCTCAGGATCAGACAAGTCACACATTAGCTTATAAGAAACCTAGACAAGTTCTTTATCAAGCTGAGATCAAAATGCCAAAGAGCTCCAAATCTCCCAACAACCCAAAAATTCAAAATCAAGCGTGATTCAAGAATGCACACCAACGTACCCATCAAGTATGGTGCAAAGTGTAGAAACCTATGGATAGGGAACTCAAGCTCCCACATACAAAACCCATGTTTCAAAACAAATCACAATCATTTGTTGAGTGTGAGCTCACCACGATCATCGAGATCGGGGATAATATTACACTTGATAAGCAAACATGCTTAGTCTCTCTTATCAAGGAAATCACGAACATCGTTGTTGGATCCTATCACGTAGAGTGACATGTTTCATTCCGATAACCATAAAAAAAATTCTTAAAAAATCATAAAACAGTTCAAAAATACAAAAAATGAGAAAAAATTAAAACATTACAAAAACAAAATCAAAGGTACAAAGATCAAACATTGCAATCAGGTATTGCGTACACATGGATGTTCTTTCTTCACTTTCTTTCATATTCCTCTACAAGTCATCCACCATTTTCTTCCCTTCGATGTTATTGTGGTTAGCCTATTCACACGCATTTTGTGACATTTATCTCTATGGTATTTGTTTGACCTTGGTCTTTCATCACCTTGGTAAATTAAAGAATGACTAACCTCTTAGAGATCCTATCACAATTCTCATCTAATAAACTTGTTGTGAAGAATTTTTGGACGTATTTGTTGACACTAGTCCAATGTCATCATCACAATCACTTCCACATCCTTCCATCAAGCCATCAGTGATTCTTAACCCCTTGATAAACAAGAGAGCTGAAATAAGTTTTCAGTAAACAAAACAAGAATCAAAATCAATCAATCAAAGAAGAAAAGCTACAAAGCAAAAGAAAATTGATATATAACTCTCTCTTGGGGTATTTCCAATAATCTCTACCATGGCTATGGACGCCTGACTAGCAGTAGAGAAATGTTGTGATTAGAATCAAATGCATCTTTGTCAGGGCTATGGATGTCTGGCTGGCAGCAGAGCAATGTACGACTCTCCTTCCACAATCCATTCACAAATCACCTTTCAAACTAAATCATTCCTACACATTGGCTAGTGTCTTCACTTGTTGTCTATCAACTCTTTCCTTCAAGAGGTAATTCATTTTCACATGCACACATGGGATCTCGATGAGTAAACAGGATTAGTATGTTACCAGGTTTTGTTTAGACCTTGTTCAAACTCTTGCCTTAGTGCATGTCTTGTCTCATGATTTGTGCCTTTGGCTAATCACTCTTTCATCGCAAGGCTTTTCTTTGCATTTGTCCATCTCCTTTCATGGCATTTGTTCTTTTCTTCTATTTTCGTTCAAAACATCCATGTGTATAGGATTTCCTTTTTGCTATGTTTGAGGGAATTTTGTCCTTTCTTTCAATAAACAATCTTCCACTTCTTTCTATCATACGTTTCTTGGCCATCTTATGCTGGGGGCATCTTTGTTCCTTCCTAGCATGTCATTGGGTTTACGTTCATCATCAAGTTGAACATATCCATATTAGCCCTGATACAACTTCTGCGTGAAGAGTTTTCCTTTGAATATTCCCATCTAACGCCGGGGGCAATTTCCACATCTTCACCTTCTTCTTGTACATACACATGGCCTTCATTCCCTTGTACATCCCATCTATCACTGGGGCATTCACGTTTCTTCATTTTCATGTACATAGCTTCGGAAAACTTTCAAAAACACAAAAAACATTCAAATATGTTAGAAAAATAAAAAAACATTCAAATATGTTTCTAAAAAATCAAAAATAGTAAAAATCATCCTACAAAACGTCGCTCTTTGGTTCTCGTCATGTTCTTGTGCACGACTCGCGGATCATCTTGATCTACCTCCATTAACAAAGTTAGTTTTCTTACTATGTCTGTACTCTAGGGCACAATGGGTTGCTTGGTATTGTTTCATAGTGCACGATTGCTTTTCATAAGACCCAAGTGTCCTCTCGTTATTTCCCTTGCATGTATCCTTGCTTGGGGCACCATCTTTTAATCCTTGTCATTTATTCGCACAGGTCAGAATCAAAGCTTGATAACAAAAACATTACATTATGTTTCTCTGTTAGGTTAGCTTGTTTACTTTCTTGTATTGCATTGCATTATGTATGTTGTAGGAAGTTATGCATCTTTTACTTTCTCGTATTGCATTACATTTTGTATGTTGCATTGAGTTGGTGTTTTCAGCAATGGGCAATTGTTCATAGTATAGTTCAAAAAATTGTTCATCGTCAATTAATCGGCAAGCCAAATTTTGACTCGTAAATCAGGAATCGGCATTTTTAATAAGGCATTAATCGGCAACTTTATCGATACTTTTAAATCCATTTAAATTCATGAAATAAACTTACATTAAATTTAAAAATATTGTTAAATGATGCGATGAAGTGACTCTATAAATTTCTTTAATCTATAAAAATACTTACGAGTTTCAATTAAATACATAGAGTCACCATTACAAGTCAGAATGTAACAACTAAATATTCTAATAGAGTCACTTAATATTAAATCCTGCCAACTACACATTAATATTACAAATCGCATTATTAATCTATTAAATACTACACAAATCAATTAATAGATATTGCACGTTACAATTAAATACATAGAGTTAATATTAGAAAATTCATTGTAATTTAATATTACAAATTTACAACTAATTTATAGTTAACAGTTACAATTAAATTCTAAATATACATTAAAAAATAAATACACGTTACAGGTCAGAATGAAATATGTAGGGTCGTGTATAAATCTTAATAACTAAACTTCATAACAATACAAAAATATTACAAGCGGGAATTTTAGTGACAGCGACATAGCCAAACAGAAATGGCAGGAGATGGACAACAACGACATAAGATTAATGGAAACCTCTAGTCAAAGGTCGAGACACAAAACAAGAATCGCACAGGAGAAAATGGCCATCGAAATGCTTTCAAAGGGGCACTTTTTTTTTTGGTCATTTTTTTTCTATAAACCCCAACCCATTCGATTTTCCACGATTTTTCCTACAATTTTCAACAATTTTTTTGGGTTTTTCTCGCACGTAAGATTGCTGATTTATTGACAGGTCAAAAATCGCGATTTCTAGGCACCTAAATCGCAATTAATTTTTCTATGATTTGTAGTATGGTTTTTCATATCATTCTACTTTTGTCGTATGCTTCATATTTTTAATAAGGACCGATAATGTAGATCCTTGGCAATAAGATGACACAGAAGTATGTATTTAACACTTATGGATGAAAGCTTGCATTTCTTTCTCACCATCTTCGCTTTTCCTCTATCATCATTCCCCTTCAACATTATTCTTATAATTCCCATGGGGCATCCTGCCCCTACTCATTCTTCTATCCATTTCTCGCATATTTTCTCTTATCCATTTTTCAATCGTCGATCGCCTTTTTTCATCACCCCATCGACACTCGAGGGGGCATCTCGCACTTCTACTAATTTTTCTTCTACCTCTTCAAAATTTTACCTGTTTACTATCTTTGAAGTGGCATCACTTATGCCACCCCAAAGAGGGGCAAATGCAAACACCTATAATTTAGCTCTAGCAATTTAAATACTTAAATTGCGCTAATTATACCCTTTTCCCACAAATTGACAACATGTCGTCAATATTGCACATTTTCTCTTCTATCGTCATTAATTAACTACATTACGCTAGTTAATTGGCCCTTCTATCCAGCAAAAGACGACAATTAACGACCTTACGTTAATTAAACCCCTTTCTACCTGAATTAATTAATTATTCTTGTTAATTAAGTTGCTCTTCTATTAGATAAATAAATCATCATTTATTTAGTCTAAACCCTTCTTATTCCCTAAATCATATTAATTATTCTTCTAAAAGCTTCTATAAAGTTTGCTCACGTATTAATTAATCACTTGGGTTAATTAATAAATCCCTTTAAACCCCATGAGTCACTACAAGACAAATTAAACTCCCCTAAGGTTGACTCAACCCCCTTTTCAACCATAGTCACCCCCAACTAACTCAACCTATCTATTATCCCACATGTAAAGGGATGTAGAGATTCTTTTATCCATTGGGCTATATAAGGAGCCCTCCTCTTACCATTCTACTTACACCTAAATGAGCATAGAGCCTAAGCTATAGTCATTTTATCATCTTAAGAGCATTCTTCATTGGAGGAGCTAGTTATTTTCATCTCTTGCATCCATTCTTCCAAGTGCGAAGTCATATGAAGATATGTCAAATGGTCTTGTAGCCATCGATTGACAAGGCTCCATTCTTGCAACCTTGGAATTCAAGCATACAATCAAAACCCTTTGATTGCTAAAGATCTAAATGGGTTCATTTCATTAGCATTCAATTAGAGATAAAGGTTAATATGTTTAGCATGCTAGTTTGAATCTTCATTTCATGTTCTAATGCAAATATGTTAACAGATTAGCCTTGTTTAAGCTCTAAGCGTGATGGTATGTTGATCTAGTTAGCATTGCATTGAAGCTATTAGGTGTTAGCTTTGATTTCCTTTGCATTGTTAACTAATTCATATACACACAGTAACTTAACTAATTATGCATCAATGACTAAAGGAAAACAAGTATAATCGAGGCGGAATAGAATGTCATAACCAATGGTTGATAAATAGTATTTACAAAGCAAGTATTGGGAGACAAAGTGTTACAATAGTATTGGTATGGGATCATATCCCCTACTTGTATTTATTCATTATGGTTATATCACTCCATTATGACTTTATCCTGACACTATCTTAGGATTGATTGAAGGTTACATTTCAAGCCCCCCATGTTGGAATGATCCATCCTTGAAAAGTGGTCGAAGTTGTTGCTTCATATGGATAAAAATAAAATATATGTTCACTACATGGACCTTGAGGGTCTATAAAAAATGCAGAATTCATGTGAATGAAATTGTTTTCACAAAATGGACCTTGACTGGGCCTGAAGATGAAGATTTGTGCTTTAGTTGGGGAGGTACAGGTTCGAATCCAAAGGGGGATAAGGTATGTGTACCCCATAGTCTAAGCACAGGCAGGGGCATGGGGTGGTCTCATACGTGAAAATGCTACCCAAAAATTACTGGTCGCAATGCATCATAGACCTTAAAAGGACCTGTCTTTTCCTTACTTTTCGAAGTTTCAATTCATATAAGGGTTATAATATCTGTTAAAGTTCCAGTTCCTTTATATAAAAAGTATTCTAGCACAAGGTAATGTTCTTGTTATCCTTCAGATAACAGTGTAGGTAGTAATGTCCCCTCAATGCAATAAGAGCCAAGTAGACCATTCAATTTAGTAAGAGATGGGTTCTTGTGAACCACTACACATGTATGACAGACCATGAAAATTGACTTGATATTACCATGCAGATGCTTCCCAAAAAAATACATTGCATAATATGCACTATCGAAAAACACTAAATGCATAAAAATAAAAGAGCAAAGGAGATCCATAATGAATAGTGAATAAGAAGACACAATACTCGTTGAAGGTTCAGCAAATGAGGTGGTAAGCTAAGCAGGCATGATTGTGAAGAACAATCTATATCCCAAGTCCAACATTTCTGCAACTAACAACATGCCCATTGTTATATGGCTGGATATACTTGGAGGCTAATGGGTGTCCAATGCATCTCCTCTCCCTCCCACCTTCCCTTCTCCAACCAAGAAACACATCCTAGTTAATACCAACGAGTACATGGTCATTTTCCCAAGGCTGCAAGCCCTGCTTTCAACTGGTTAAATTTATTCTTACTCCTCGTGAATTTCTAAATAATTTATTGTGATTCCTTTATAGGAAAGAAGCACCGGCTCCTGTAAACTTAAGAATGTTAAATAACACTAATTGGGGTCATTTGTGGCTGTATGAAGATGAATAATCCTCAAGATGGGAATCCAATAAGAGCATACAATGATCCATTCTAAAGGTAGAAACCCATCATTACATGTGCTGCCAAACTACAGGCAGTCTCATAAAATTGGAAGTCGGTTGAAAAAGTAACTGGCTGTAATGCAATCCACTCTTAACTGTTGTTATCATCTTCAGGTGTTCACCATCTGTAGATAAATTTTAACCAATGGTCCCCTCATGAACACCTAAAATAAAAGGAATCCCGTCATATTGTTAATCTTAAACATAATCAATTCCCAGAAAAGGTGAAGATAAAACTTCCTGATGTGAGATTTACTGCAACTTAAAAAGGACCTCCTTTTTGATATATCAGTATTAGTTGATGACGCATTATAGTTTTCTATAATGAGGGAAAAGTACATGTTTAGGATTTAACCTAGGCAACACACCAGAGTTGGTGTGTGGAACCCTGTGCCCCCTTGCAGAGGCACACCAACCCTACCCCCTCAGTCACAACCTTTGCAACAAGCTTGTAAGCAGAATGGGCCTTTACCAGTGCATTTAGTCTCCTTCTCCTTGCATATTTTATAACTAAGATTACCATATTTATTTCTAATTATGCTGATAGGCATAACCTACAATGGCAGCTGGGGGGGGAAATGGCCCGACCTTAAATTTGGCATTCATTTGAACATCATAGGGTAGTATTTCTTTTTGCTTGGAGTAGACGATCGAAAAATCATAGTAGCTTGGGCATACTTTGGATTTTGGAGCCAATTTTTTAGAAAACATATTTTCGAGCCGAACGCATTGGTGCAGACATATTAAGGCCATCTATCACCAGCTAATAGAAACTTTTCAAAGAAAGTGATGGATTTGTTAATCAATGTGGATCCTTCAATAGAAGAAACTATATGAAAAATTTAACATAGGAACCTCAAGACAGATATTTATCAGTATTTTTTAGATAGATAAATTTAAGATATCCGTACTAGTTGTATACCTGTCACATTAGTTCTTTATATTTTGATGAGCTCACACCCTTGTTTGGGTGCTCCATTCGACCTTTATGCCTAAATAAGTACTCCAGTCCCATTGATCAATTCAGAGACATACAATTTAATTCCAATATCAATTCTTATTTTTATGGGTAAATGGCCCTCTGTTTTATCTCAGCCGCTTTATCACAGTATCTTCCTTATCACAACTGCATCAATGCAGGCTGCCTTAATGCAGACATATCCGTTGTTGTCATGGGCTGCCTAAAAGTGATAAGACAGATGGATTTGAACGTGGGTTACACTCTTATGAGTACACCCCCGATTCCTTTAGGATACAATCCCTTGGATGCTCAAATCGCAATTTCAATTTCTACAGGGTTAAATTGATTCTTCTTTGTCATAGTTATGGAAGGAGGAAATTATTTTATTTTAGTCAATTTCGCACTCAAGATTAGCACAATCTATTGAACAGTGTTCAGATGCTTTTGGCCATGTTACTCTACAATGTTGGATTTCTGCCACTGTTTCCATCCAATTCTGACATGATAAAATCTCAATAACTGCTGAAAAAGATAAACACCCATTTCGAATCCCTGCATCTTAATATATCATGTTCAGAATTGCAATAATCCCTAAACTTTTGCGGGGCAAGTACTTCAGATAGCAATAATCATTGAATTTATGGGGTGAGGATGAATTGAAATCACACGTCCTCCATTAATTTTTGTTTTGAGCAGGTGAGACTCGGGGCTAAAACACCCACAGGCACTTATTAGTCACCTAAGTTCAAGCTCACCAGTCAATCCTGGCAAGCAAGGATTGCACCTAATCGTAGGATAAATCATCCAAACCTTGCAAACGGTAAGAGGACAACAATCTCGCCTCTGCCTACCCATAAAGAGGGTTTTCCCTACCCAATTGGATGTTGCCCTACCCGAACATTGGCTAGATTGTGGTATTCTAAACATAAGGTGGATTCGATACAACCCAGGTTTAAAATCTTCAAAAACGTAGCTCAAACTTACCCCACACCGCCATCAAAGCAACAACTAAGTTCAACCCAAGATTTATCGAGAAAAATAACAAAAAAGACTCTGCGGACAAATAAATGTGGCAATGTTAAGAATTCATCGCCATCAAAAAGCCTGTTAAGATGGGCAGAAAGATTCTAGGTTTAGGAAGAAAGAAATGGGAGTATGTCAGAGTTACGAATTGAAATGGGACCTTCGATATATTCTGCAAATTCGTGGTGACAAGTTCAATTCCCACGAAGTAAAATCAGGCCATTGTGATAGAAAACAATAATGGAAAATGGAGGGTGTTACATGTGATTACCTCTTTGCCGTGATGAAGGCATTCGAAGTAGTCCTCGCGGAGTAGAGCGCATTCTTTGGGCTCTTTGCAGCGGGAAAAACATTCGCTAAAATCAATCCAGAAATCATAGCATCTTCCCTTACCTCCTGTTATTCCCCATCCGGAAGCCATCTCTCCCTGTTCCTGCCTCGCAGATAATTCTTCCTTCTTCAAATATATATTGAAGACGGCCGATGGGCTTAAAATTTTAGAACGAGTTTCACTTCCCTTGTGAGACGTTCGCAAGTGTTGCCCAATAATGTTTGCTTAAAACTAGTTTGGGTTATTTATTGGGTTAAACACTAGCAATCGCATGTGTAAAATGCAATGTGAACGCCCAACGATATATGTTATTTGATTTAGAGGGATAATTATTACTTTTGTAGTTGATGTTTATAAGGGGTGTGATTGCTTTTGTAAGTGTAGAAATATAGATGAAACATTACATTTAAAGGTTCTATCTTTACATTTCAAATTTGTTACAAATTCATATATATACATTTGCAAATCTTATATCATGAGTGATAGTTAATTACTTTTGTAGTTAATGTGGTTTGTAATTATTTGGGGGAAATTGTGTTTGTGTTGCAACATGTTTAAGACAATGGTTACATCGGTTGTTTGGTTGGTTGGCTGTTGAAAAATCCATTTTTATATTGTCGATAACATGTTGATAAGGGGTGTGATTGATAGTGGAAGTGTTGGATTATATATGAAACATTACATCGAAATGTTCTGTGTATACATTTAAATTTGTTACAAAATCGTAGATATGCAGTTGCAAATCTTATATCACGATATATGAACTAAACATAAATACATGAAGACCTTTGTACATTTAGAGAATTTATATCATGAATGGTAGCATTTTGTGGCCAATTTTATTTCCACTAAACATGAATACATTTGATACCCCTTGAATGGAATTGCCTCTTTGGATACAGTAAGTGTTGACTAAAGTAGTACTGGAGGTGCTATCAAAGTAGAGGGTAGTATTTATGACGGGTTGTTTTGGTCGAGGGATAGTAGTCTTGACTCCTCCTTTCTTCTTGTTCCAAGTGTTGGTATGTGTGCCATTTTTGAGTACCTTTTGAATGAAAAAGGAGGTGAAATGCACATATTTAAAAGTGAAGGAACTATGGAGAAAGTTGTGAATGTCAAACCTTGCCTTTCAGTGGTTCCAATGTTGATAGTTGCTCTATGCAAAGTAAGTCCCTGGGACTTGTGGATAGTTAATCATCAGGCCATTTTATTCGGCAATTGTCTTTGATTCCCTCATGAAATAGGGGTATCCAAATATGTAATCGGTTGGAGGGATCCCAACATGGGCCATTATATCTATCAAATTTGACAATAACAAATAAAGGTAATGTTGGTGGTAACATTGATGTGTCATAGAAAATGTCAGTGGTTGTCCCTGATTATTGGAGGGATTCCAGATTCAATGTTATGTTTCATAACAATTGTTGTTGTATACCGGCTCCTATGCCACATTATGAGATTTAGAAGGAAGTAGTGAAATTGTGGGTGGGAACCAAAATGCCCATCATGTTAGCACATCAAATGTAGATTGTTGTAAAAGCTTCAAGGATAAAAGGGGAAGACTGGTCAAAGGCAATACCTGCAAGCAAATCACAGAGAGATGCTTCTAAATCCAATTTGGTGAGAATCAAAGGAAAGAATTCAATAGTATATGGGAGTATCTTAGATCCACAGAAGAGATATCATTCAGATCATTCATTATTAAAATATATGAAGTAAAATTACAATACAGGTTGGATAAGCATGCAAATTATGTGGTAATGAATGCCCCTTTCACTGCTGTTCATTTTGCAACCTATGAAGCTGCCAAGAAAGTCCTCACCAAATTTTCTCCAGAAAACGCAAGTGAAGAGCACCTACTTGCTCACATCATTGTAGGCGGGGTAGTTGGAGCTCTAACAAGTGTTGTGACAACGCCACTTGATGTGATCAAGACCCGGTTGCAATGCCAAGTCTGAATCCTCTTCTTTAATAATTTAGTATTAGTCTTGAATTTAGATTTTCATGAACGGTATGGGAAATAGAGAGACTTTATAATTTTCCCTGAAGTTCAATTTCTCAACTTGAAAGTTTCAAATCATTGATATAAGCCTTACCCCATAATCACTTTTAGAAATTTACCTTACTTGTATAAACAAGGAATTCATTCCAATCTAGAGTTAAAATCCATTTGATTCGCTATGATTTTTGGGATATATAATATCTATGTTGTTATTTTTTTATATAAGTTATGATGAAAAAAATACAGTGCTCATTATAAAGATTTATTGAATTGGTTTTCTTTTTGAAAATTACTTACACTCACTCTTAGTCATGAAGCTACTTGCTTTCTTACTCTTTGATTGAAAATGGGGCTAAATTAATTATATTCATATATCATTTACCAAACTGTTCCTGTTAGCACCTGTGGAGAATTTCATCTATGTTCTTTTTAGTCTGAGCTTGTCATCAATGTTGTTGTCGAGGTTAACTATTCCATATGCTTTCGTCTTCTTTTCTATTTGTTAGACATCAGTTATCCCATTTTTATGGCAGTAGCTATCTCCAAAAGCTATCTAGAGTACAACTAATAAGACCTAAAATTATATTAGAATAGCTTTTTCCTTGGCATACATTTTTCCATTCACTAGTTTGTATTTACTGATTACAATTGGCTTTCATTAGATTGAATTCGAGGATATTCAGGGCCCCAGAACTTCCAGGTTTTTGATACAAAACATATTAAGTTCTTGAATTTAATATAGTTGTAGAAACGTCCATTGGAGTAAATACCTCTCCCCTGCATCTTTTTTATACCATTGGGCTTGGTATTGGTGATCTCCTCAACCTTCAATCACCATAAACAAACAGAACACATAAAATCTACCATTCTACCTCCAATGGCGTTCTTGCCAAATCCAAGGGCACAGTAAGAAATGGAAGCATGCGAACTGTTCGAAAAAATGCATGCCTGAAAGATATTTGGTCTCAATGACTGCAATGACATCTTAATCAAACTTATTGAGCAGAATGTTCTCTGTTCTTTTAAGTGGACCTGTTTTAATCTCTATTTTATTTGTATTTGCAAGTAGGCTATCTTAGTTGTCTGGGTCACGGCATTCTAAACTATCGTTTGCCAATTGGTTAGGTGTTATTTCTTGTGAAATGTCATGCATTATGCAAGCTATTGGATTCAATAAGTCCATCTTCGATCCTATTAATTTCTACTGTAAAGGTTATCTTAATTCCAATTCTTGAGCTCAAGAGATTGCTATTATCTTTTCTCATAAAGAGCTTGTCAAAGGGCTCTGTAAAGGTACAAATTAGTATCAGGTGGTTGTATCTAGAAATTTCCACCCTGGTACAAATTAGTAACTGGTTGTTTTGATCCCAATCCTAAAACTCTATAGATTCTTATTATTGCCGAAGGGTACAATTTTGTTTTTGCATATTTTCTGAGTATTGTGAGCTTGCACAATTTAGTGAGTGCTTATATATTTCTATTTTCAGTCCATAGACCTTAAAAATAGGAGAAGATTTTCAAGGTACAAATTACGTAGTGTCCATATTCCCAATTTCAGTGCATAGACCTATAGAGCAGGAGAAAAAATTCAAGGGTACAAATTAGTAAGTGCCCATATTCCCAATTTCTATCCATAGAACTAAAAAAGAAGAACAAATTCAGCCTAAAACAGGAATGGAGCACACCTTTGTGCTAAAGCATGTTGTGGGTGCTTCAAATATGCTCAATGCTCAAACCCCATGTCGCTCTCTCAGATCAATCTCATTAGCTACCCTCTTCCCTTCAAGAGAATCCATAAAACCCACCCATAAACTCTACTTAACAAAACGAAAATCTTACTCATTAACAACCGGCAATTTAAATGGAAAAAAATGTCTTAAACACCGTTCAGCAATCTATTATGTAGTAGCAGAACGCTTTACACAAACACCTGAAATCAATTTTTATGAAGATATGCCAATACTGTTTACAAACCAGGGTAGGTCTACCGTCATACTACTATCCTGCAGTGACATAACGTGCAAAGTGGAAAAACTTCAATAACAGAGCTTTGTAAGCCTCATATTTAAATATAAAGCAGTAGAACTATTGGGGAAATAAGTTCTCTTTCAATACGTGTTCGCAGGCGCTGATTAAGACCCTAATGAAGCATGTAAATACTTACCAGATTCATGGTCAGAGGACAAACTGCCACTTTCAACAATGCAACAATGCAATTTGATTAACAACACAATTTGATTTACTGGTAGGTAACATCTAACAGCTTGATGGAATGTCTGAAGCGGAGGGCAACCCATGGACTGCAATATTCACAAAACAAGTGCATATTCTCCTCACAAATTATGATGACTCCAATACAGCTGGCAGGAGAGGCACGTGGAAACAACATGGGTCGGGTTAACAACACTGTAGGCAGAGGGAGAGCTCTTACTGGATCTTAGGCGCGTTGCAAAATAAACCCTTCAACACTAATCCCTGGGCATGGAACTACTGATCGACCATGGCAGGAGGCTCTGTCTACTATTCAATCCACTACAGTGCCGAAACAGTGACCCTCAACCATCGCTAGGGGAAGATGTAGATTTCAATAAATACCCACTGTGTATAGTCTCTAGCGCGAGAGTGGAGGTCATTCTGAGTAGGCGCCCATGTATATTAACATGCATTAATCAAATATACAATTCCAAATATGATTGACGGACAGGGTAGCCAGGTCGCTTCCTCCTACTCAGGGCACTACCGCCTCTGCTATTTCTCGAGGTGAATATGTTACGGTGGACGATCTGACTTCCACAGCGCTCACTCTTCTATCACTCCTCTCTCTCTCAGCAATAAAACATGCAACTGCCATTTCACGGAAAACCCTAAACCAATCACAAGAGGAAGGATATCTAGGGTTAGGTTTACAGATCGGGTGACTGAAACCTCACAAAAACCATTACATGCAAAAAACAACCGTAAAAAATAACCTGAAAAAATGAAAACGTCCAAAACGTCTAAACGGCCGTCAATTTTTACATAGTTGGAGAAACGTCCGCAAGGGCCTTTCCCATAGGGGGAACGCCTTCGGCGTAAAAAAGATATTAAGCTAAGCGCAACGTTAATTCAAGATGCTATCGAGATACTTATTACGCTCTTCTGTAAAATCTTCAGTTTGCTGGAAGTTTCACAAGAAGCGTTCTCAGATGAAAGGGACCACGTAAATCTAAATGTCGTAAGGCTCATGGCAAACTAAATAGTTCAAATCATGGCAAGGAAATGGCCATGATATCTTCCTCTCTCAATTCTTTGAAAAAAAACACAGTTGTTTCAGGTAACATTGGATCCTTATTGAATTTCCAATACGAACCTTGTTCAAAACTTTTGTAAATATAGATTGTACTCGAACACGTTTGTTATGCAAAATAGTTTGTAGTAAAAGGGACGCCTCATTCTGAAACCGCATCCAATGTTTGTAAAGCTGCTGTAAATTTTGACAGAACATTGAAGAATAGAACATTTTATTTTTGTCAGGGGGTTGGTCTTCTACCAAAACACTAGGGTTACTCAAAAACAGATTTAAAATTTGATTAATTTTGAAAACGAAATTTTAGATTTTGTGAATTCGATCCTTTACCGAAATCTTAATTTCTATAGTGCGTCTGTTAATTTTTATTCAATTTTAGAAATTTTAAAAATAGGGCTTGAGAATTGAATGCCCGCGGTTCAAAAGTCTGTGAAATTTTGGTCTTCTTGATCTTAGTCAGGGTTTTGATGCTTTACAGAAACTTCAGAAGCCCCTGGATTTAGCGGCCATGCCTTTTCATAGGCTTTCCTCTGGTTTATTGAGGACAGCACTGAAGGTCCGTCTGGCTCAGCAGTCCTCGCATACGAAAAGACCATTGCTATGGATCCTTCCACATGGTCGATCTTTACACTCGACGCCACATAATTTCCAGTAATCGACGGCCCCAGTGCAGCGGTCGGTGCCGCTATCGAAGCTCACTGACAGTTTCCTCAACGGTATGAGTAGTGTTTATTTAGAGGAATTGCAGCGAGCCTGGGAATTCGATCCCCACAGCGTGGATGAATCATGAGACATGTTTTTCAGGAATTTTGTTGGACAGGCTGCGAACACGCCTGGGGTTTCTGGGCAAACAATCCAGGAGAGCATGAGGCTTTTGCTGTTGGTGAGGGCTTATCAGGTGAATGGTCACATGAAGGCTAAGCTGGATCCCTTGGGTTTGGAGCAGAGGGAAATTCCTGTGGATTTGGACCCGGCTCTATATGGATTCACGGAAGCGGATTTAGACAGAGAGTTTTTCCTTGGTGTATGGCGGATGTCCGGATTTTTATCGGAGAATCGGCCAGTCCAAACCCTGAGGTCGATTCTGAATAGATTGGAGCAGGCTTACTATGGTACAATTGGGTATGAATACATGCACATACCTGACCGTGATGAGTGCAAGTGGCTGAGGGAAAAAATTGAGACAGTAATTCCCAGTAAGTATGGCCCGGAATGAAGGCATGTTATACTCGATAGACTAATTTGGAGCACACAATTTGAGAATTTTTTGGCGACGAATGGACTGCTGCAAAACGTTTTGGTCTTGAAGGTGCTGAGACCTTGATTCCAGGAATGAAAGAGATGTTTGATAGATCTGTTGACATGGGTGTGGAAAGCATTGTTATAGGTATGTCTCATAGAGGAAGATTGAATGTCCTGGGCAATGTGGTCAGGAAGCCATTAAGACAGATTTTCAGTGAGTTTAGTGGTGGCACGAAGCCGATTGATGAAGTTGGAACTTACACTAGAACAGGTGATGTGAAATACCATTTAGGAACATCATATGATAGGCCTACCAGAGGTGGGAAACGTATTCATGTGACTGAAACCTCGCAAAAACCATTACATGCAAAAAACAACTATAAAAAATAACCCGAAAAAACGAAAATGTCCAAAACATCTAAACGGCCGTCAAATTTTACATAGTTGGAGAAACATCCGCAAGGGCCTTTCCCATAGGGGGAACGCCTTCGGCGTGATGAATAATAGTACTAGTGTCTAATTTGCAAAAAAAACATTAGACATAATCATTGCTTTGTTGAAAGCCGAAATATTACAATCTACAACAGAATGAACAAAGAGAGTTGAATTCTACACTTTCCAGATGAAGAAAAGGATTTCCACTCTTAAAGCATGTCAAACTTGGGTGAAGACCATGGAAAAACCCATTCAATCTCCTAATAAGATGTGTTTCCAAAAGAAGGGTTCTAGTCAAAACGACTGAAAAAAGTCATGAATCCAAGCCCAAATGGTTTAAGCTTTTTGACAAAACTAAAAAAGGTGCATAAGGGTTTTAGTTTGCCCGCAAAATGAGCAATGAGGATAGAGAAGCCCAAGGTGAATGAAATTGTGGCCAATGGATGACCCCTAATAAAGAATACATCGTGTAAAATGAGAAAGTGGGGGCTCGAGAATGACATACCATGCACGAAAATTTGCATTGCCAACACCAAGTAGAAGAACAAAGGGGGCAACGAAAGTTGAGTATATCCACCATTGAAAGCTAGCATGAATAGTTGAGAAAAGGTGTATCTAGAAACTATATCCAGTCCTTCCACAAAATCTTAGAGGAAGAAATCCCAATTTTGTGTGACATCTCATTGGGAATAGCTTTGAGAATGGTTTGATATGAGTTGTGGTCACTATTGGTTAATGAGAATTTAATAGTTGTTTTGGGCTAGGTCACAAGCCATTGAAATTGATGGTCAAATTTTGGGTTATTTCAATAGGCCCTATAATGGGCGTGAATTACAAGACCTATATAGTTATAGTTGGTTGTAATAATGCTAGCAATTGTACCAAAATGTACAATGTTCACGTCGATAGGAATCCAAAGAAAATGAAAATGAAAATGACTAAATATTGTGTAAACTATTGTACGAGAAAGATCTGAAATGTAAATATGATGATTTTTATATTATAATGAAGAAAAAAATTGTAGGTAGATCTGTAATTATATAATTATTTTGTTTGTATGCATTAGCCCACATAAGAATCTGTTGATAATATAATTGATGCATTTATTCTTATATGCTAGAAATGTGATTTAATATATATGGAATTAAATCTTAATTTCAGAGTAACTATTGTTCCTAATGATATATAAGTGATATAATACAGTAAATGGACAAGTAATAAACAAGCAATAGTATGAAATCCTAAGCAAGAGGAGGAGATAAAGTGACTTAGCTGATTTCTGAGAAATTTGGAAGTAATCTGGGTAGGTGAATAGCTAAAACAAATTGAGAAGAGTGTCTTCAATGCTCACTGGTGGTTATAGAATGCATAACGGTACAAGACAAGAGCACCCATAGGAGGATAGGAGCACTTGGGCACTAGTGACTGGATTTAGGCGCTAGTATCAAAACAGGTGCTCAGATTCTGATATCTTCTGTGCAGGAAGAGCTTTGCTAATAGTCTTTGTTTGTCACTCTAGATTTGCTCCTAGATCGATGATTGTACTTGTAACCTACAAAACAAGTTGTCTACATGTTGTAGACACAAAATCTTGCACTTGGGTACATTTCTAGGTCCTAAAAGCATACTAGCATTTACATTAATCCTAAGCAATAAAACTAGTGGTTGACAACTATCTTTGGCCTCTTTTCTTTGTTTCTTGCTTTCTTTTTGGTCTTGCATACCCTACAACCCAATTGATATTTTACTTATTTATCTTTTACGACTCTAAACAACAGCACCCAGCCAGGACAATAGTGCCTAGGCACTCATGTCCGCTCTGGGCACCTCTAACCCTTTTCTATCTTACTTGCTCCTTTTGGGTCTCTTTTATCTTTTGGGCATCTTTCTCACTTATGGGTCGGCCTTCCAATTTTCAATTACGAAATTCAAACAAGGGAATCATATAAATACATAGTTATGTTTTCAAAATGAGGGACCAAGCACTAAGCATATACTATCATCACCTGAGCTTACATCACAGGGCACCATTTCTACACACACACACCAGAACTACATGGAGTTTGAGATACAATGTAGCGCTCGGTTGTAAGTTCACTCTCGAGGTGACCGTTGGGGTCAGTTCAACTCCCCATATTGCATCTTTCTTTTTTATATTTGATGTGGTTTGTGGGCTTGTGTAGGTGAACTTCTATTTTGTAGGTTACAAGTATTGTTGATGATCATAGTACCAACAACAAGCAATCAATAAGAAGACACTGTGACACTCTTACGACACAGTAAAAACCAAATTCCAACCATTTGTGTTGCCATGGGTTTCCAGTACGAATCTCCAATGCCTAGGCGCCCTTGCCCTAGTGTGGGCGCCCATGTCCAACATTGTCGGCAAGCTCCTGAATTTCCATAAACCTGTTACGATGTTGTTTACCTCCTATTCAGCATTTTCCCACTTCAGATCAGTCCCGGGCTGAGCGTAAATCAGGTAAGTCTTATTTATCCATCTCTTGCTTAAGGATTCTACTTTACATGCTTGTTTTATTACATCATATTGTATCTTAGCATTTATATATCCAGTTACTCTGCAATAGGGTTTAGTAAAAATATATTTTTGTTAAATCGCCTACACATGTCCACAAACCACACCAAATCTAATTAAAAAGATATACAATGTGGAGTCAGACTGACTCCGACAATCACTCGAAGAGTGAACTTAGTACTGAGCATTGCACTACATTTCAGACTCCATATAGTTTTGTGTGAAAGTGTGTGTAATGATGCCCTGGGATGACCTTGTGCAAGTTAAACAATGATAGTGGGCTAGATCTAGAATGTAGTAGATGTATAGAATGTGTGAAATGGAATAGAATGAACTTCCCCGAGTCCTATGTTGTGTATGTAGAATTGATGCAACCCTTTTCCCTTGAGTGAATGTGTTAGATGGATGCTTTGAAGTGCCCTTGTGCCTTTGCATGCAGGCTTAGGTGGTAGTAGATAATGCTAGTATTTGGTCCCTTATTTGAGAGCTATAACAATGTGTGTGTGTGTGTATATGATTCCCTTGTTTGAATTTCATAATTGACAACTAGAAGGCCGACCCATAAGTGTAAAAGATGGGCTCAAAAGATAAAAGAGACCCAAAAGAGTGAGAAAAGGCTAGAGAGGGTCAAGAGTGCTCAAAAGGGACAAGAGCACATGCGCACTTTTGTCCTAAATGGGCACTAGTGTCTGAGGCCATAAAAGATAAATAAGTCAAGTACCGACTGGGTTATAGGGTGTGTAAGGTCAATAAAAGTATAAGAGACAAAGCAAAAGACTAAAATACGTTGTCAATTACTAGTTTTCTTGTTTAAGAATCATGTATATAATAATATGCTCTATGACCTAGAAATGTACCCAAGTGTATAGATTTTGTGTCTACATTTTTCCCCCACTTTATGATGTTGAGTGAATACTCGATAAAATAAAGTAGATAGAAGATGTGTACCTTGTGATCCCATAGAAAAGAGTTTAGTCAAAACGTGCCGAGTGGAGAAGTGAAATGTGAAGCGTGGAAACTAGGAAAGGGAAGTAGACCCTAGGGGTGAAGTCTATGTGTAGCTTGTACATGTTGTTGCGAGCTTGTGTTTGCTAGGGTGAGCTACTTCTTATCACGTATTAAGGATGGACCTGCAAAAGAAGAGTGAGAAAGTAGTCAAAGTTCCGTTTATGAAAAATCAGAGCAATATGTATATAAGTATGTAAAGAGTGGAAAAGTGTGTAAAAGGAAAGTGTGCACCAGATATGTATGAGAGTATGAGATAGAAAACTATCTTGTTTGTTTGAAGTTGTTGGAGTTGGATGTCAATGGTGAGGTTTTTGGGTGATCTCATGCTAAGAGAAGAGTGTGGGGGAGAGAGGTCTAGATTTTCTCTCCTTCCACGATGTATCCTGAATAAGCACCACTACAAATGGTATGTCCCAATTTATTACTTTTGTTTTGATTGTCCCAATTTTTTCTAATTATAACTAATAGACTAAATTTTGTGACTATAAGCAAGTGCCTGCTACTGGAGAACTACGTTGTAAATTGCTAGAGATTGTGTTGAACTGATAAATTAATTATTTTTCCCCCAAGACACAAGCACCTAGGGGGACACAAACACCCACTACTACTATCTAGGTCTGGGCACTAGTGTTTGCTCTATATTTTGGACCCAATTCTAATTTTGGGCCAGTCTATGACTATGTTCTTGTGTTGATTCTATATTTTGTTGTTTTGTACTGTAGCTCTGAGTTGTTGTAAGGGTGACTTGTTCACCCAATAGATACCCTGTCGTTTAGGGTGCATGCGATGACTGTAGGAGAATGTTGCCCAAAGGAGAGGACCAGAGACTGATATGCATATCTAATAGGAGATACCTACGGGGGGTAGGGGATGTGCATGGTACAAACCAAGGCACATGAAAACAAGAAAGGATAGTAACAAGTGTTAGTATAAAAGCTAGCATGCAAATAGAGGACAATGTAACAAGCACCTAGTAAGACAAGATGGACCATGAAAGTGGGTTTCACACATGGGACATCACTCACAATGTCACATGACAATCATGGCCGAAGCGACCAAAAGCATGTGATGATCAAACAAGACATAGGGGATAGCCTGTAGACAATAGCAAGCAATAGAAAACAAGAAGTGACAGATAACCATGGTTGTATTTATCCTACAAGACAAATGCTACACATGAAGCACCAGTTAGTATGTTAGAAAGATAAATAGTATGTCAAAACATGTATAGATTGTTACAAATATATTGTGTAACATTATTAATATATTGTAATATTATTAATAATGAGTTTATATAACTCATATTAATAATATAGTTAGTGTGAGTGTGTTGTGATAAACAACTCGCGTAGCTATTTTGGAGTGTGAGTGATCCTAGGGATAAGCTTGAGAGATTCATGGAGAGATATATGTGGGATTGAGAGTTGTTGAGGATTGATGTTGACTCCTTATATTAAGGAGAACACCCTCCTATATATTGTGAACTCTTTGTATGAAATATTATCCCAAATAAATTTAATACAGTATTTTATATTCTATGTTTTTATTATTGTGTTATATTATTTCTAATAATTTGGACCAAATTTATTATTTGGTATAAGAGCAGGTTAACCATGAGAGTCTGATAGAAGGGAGACATTCCAAAGGAGTCATGTAGGCAGTTTAGACTGTATACGTCCTGTCAGCTACACTATAACTTGGCGGTGTAAGCCCTAATATCAAAAAAAAATCACTACAGTAAACCTATTGTACAAAAATCTAAGGACACTTGTGCATTTTTTATCATCTTGTATAGGTCAAATAGAACTTCAGTCGTTCATTGCAAAAGGATGAGATTTTCATTTACTGTAAACACTCCTTTGACGTATTAAAGGGACTATCGAAAGATGCTCTCCTCATCATCTCTAAGCAATCGATTGATTTTAATCCTAATCTCAAATTTCTTGTTAGCCAAACATTTCTTTGTTTTCTCTCCTACTATTTTTCCCATTCTCCACCTAATGCTTCATCTTTTCATTCCAAACATGTACACTTTTCCCTAGAATAGTTGGATGTTGTGACACCTCCATGGTGATAAAATAGGCATTGTAACACGATGCATGCAATACATGTAATTTTTTATGACATTGACATCGTGATCTAGATCCCCAAACACTTGGAAAATTAAACTACTTAGAAACTATAAATGAAACATGGTCCCTTCTTTATAACCAAAGGTATGACACGATGGACATTTTTATAATGCAAGGGTATGTTTACAATTTTTTCATTAAATTCAACAATAATTGTTGCAGGTTTAATACAATACACCTTTTAACAATGTAAGCCCGTGTTTACATATTTCCTTAACAAGATCACACTTTTACTACTTAGAAACAACAAAAATAGCTCAAACGACAGATATTATAAAGGAGCACTTGCCCTCTATCAAATATGGGTATACAATGCCCTGTAGTTTATTGGATGAATAATGCAAATTACTGCAGTCGAAAATGGACCATTTCTTAAGAAAAAAATTGTTGCTAAATACAATTACAAAACTTGATATGTTCCACTCTCCAAATATTATTTTATGTCATTGTTGGTACGATACAAGGGATAAATGTAAATTGGTATGTTATGCTTTATGTAATCAATTTTTTTAATTGAATATAAAACAACTACATTTCAGATTGTTGTGTTGTATCATGATTTTTTCACTCTGTTTTATGCAAATGGCTCTTTTTTGGTTGGCAAAATGGATGGTTTTTTTGGGTTCTTCCAATAGCTTTTTTATATTATAGTTACTTCATCTAATCATAAGTCAATTTTAGGTTTTTTGGGTGTTTTTAAATTTTAATAAGAAAAGTCTGCCAAAAGGATGCTAATAAAAACCAAATAATTGTAGTGACAACATTCAAAGAGATCTCTTGAAATATGAAAATACCAAGTCCTTTTTGTAATCATGTATTTGAGCCTCAAATGCCTCTAAAATCTTCTTTACACACTTTGGAGTGGACTCCACAAAATTTTAACTATTGTGTTGCTATGTTTTCTCTTTCTCGACATTTCTTTTACCATTATTTAAAATCTTCTTCTTGGGCACTTCTTTCACATAAGAATAAACTGAGTATCCAGACATAAGGTTTGTATTATATGAAAATCTTTATCCAAATTTCTTAGGTAAGGAACAAATCAAAATAGGAAACTTCCTAAGTGAGATGAAAGTCATAAATTTCTTCCCAATTTTTAAAAGCTCATCTAAGTTTAAGGTTGTCAAAAATATGGACAAAATCACCAAATTTTAAAAAAATTCAGATGAAAAACAAAAACAAACAGACTTCAAAAACAAAAATGACTTAATTTTTAACTAAATGAATTCTAATATATGTAGATCTTTTTCTTAGAAAACCCAGAGGGAAAGATATTTTGGCATAAAAGACCGCATAATTCTTTTAAATTTAATCTACACTTACAAAGAGAGTAGAAAAAATCTCATTTTCCCGTAAATTTGAACTTTTTAGAATAATAACCATGCAATGGATGAGAGATTATTTATCATCATTTGTAAAGATCTCATGAATAAATTTGTTTGCAAGTTATACAAAATTTTAAGGACAAAATAAATTTCTTCACAAATTGTAAAACATTTATGCAAGGTGGAAGTTTAATCTATCAAAATCAAGAAGAAAGCTTTAGAAATTTCAAACAATGAAAAAAAATATTCTCAAAAGAAAATATTCTCATTACTATCCCTTGACAATCAGGGAAATTTCTTAAAGAATACAAATATTTGACAACAATTCATTAAATGCTAGTGAAGGGGAAATTTTCAAA
Source organism: Taxus chinensis (assembly GCA_019776745.2). Lineage (NCBI taxonomy): Eukaryota > Viridiplantae > Streptophyta > Pinopsida > Cupressales > Taxaceae > Taxus > Taxus chinensis. The sequence continues at coordinate 700,404,331 of CM034154.1, read as the reverse complement.
TGCAAAAAATGAAAAGATAATAAATCTTCCAAATTTGGCACCTCTCAACCACAAAAATATCTTGATTAAAGCTCATAAATTGTGAAAGCCCCAAAAGTAGAAATTGTTGGCATGTTGTGATTTAGGTTTTTTCATTGATGTAAAATCCCATTAATTACAAAGAGAATGATGGTGAAGTGTCAGAGGATGCTCAATAGGTGGATGATACAGTGTTTCAGGTATGTTCATGATGTCATGAAATGTTTCAGTGAGAATTTCTTGTTCTAGCAAGCCTAGTCAGTTAGCCTAGCTATCCTATGTGATATTACATGGTGGTTGGAGCTTCTTGGTAGAATAGAGAGCATGTTTGGGGATTTTTTAGGAACTCACATGAGTTTCAGGGTACATATATAGGTGGATGACCAAGTTTTAATTTCTCATCTAGACTAGGTCTAGGTGTTAGGAGACATAAGGATGAGATGTAGAGCCAAGTGAGCTCATGCAAGAATCTAAGGATGTCATACATGGTATTTTAGGTATGTTAGAGCCTTTTGGATAGTTTCTATGGTGACTTATGATGTTTTTTTAGTTGACCCTAGCCTAGACAGTGTAAAAAACCCAAGGGCTAACCATGTAAATGAGATTGGATGGAGATATGGAGAGCTATTATAATTATTGGATATGATGCATAGAATTTTTCATAGAGGTGTAATAAAAATTTGGAATAATTATGGAGAGAAATTTGCAATATAAGTCAGTTTTATTGAAAGAAGGTCCAAGAAAGGGCGTTTTCTAGCTCGAATTACACCTTTTGATGCTCACCCTGAATTGTGTGATTTTCATGGGAACTTTGTGGATTTCATGGATGTTTGAAAATTGAGTCTATAAGGTTTTACAAAAATAATTATGTCATTTCATTATCACATTTTTATGAATGAATGTTAAAAAGGTAAACAAATTTTTGTGTGCTTAAAACCCTAGCTCAAAAGAGGTAGGAGAGAAGATGATCATAAGTACCCAAAATTGATTTCTAGTGCATGGATGATGATTTGATGATGTAGAGTACTCCTCCAGGTATCCCAAAAGGTATGGTAGTTCTTGTGGTGATGAGTGAACCCCACTCAAATAGGTCTTATTCTATGAATAAGTTTAGTTCGGGACAAGGTTGTCCAACGGAGTTGCAAAATAAATGGAAATTGTATTTAATCCCATGGTGAGTTTTTATTTATTTCACATTGTGGTTTCAGTTGACGAGTGATGCATAAAAATGGATCAAAGTGTACCGTATTTGTGAAGGTACTAGTCAAATGACAGTTTTGGGGCAGTTACAGGTAGTTGTACAGGGATGAGCTTGGTTGAAGGCATTCCAATTAGAGTTGGAAGGAGTTCCAATATGTTATGGAAAGAGTGATTTTTATATATTTATAATGGTATACTTATTTTATGATTATGCAATGATGAGATTTTATGGGTCATATAAGTTAGTTTGTGGAGATGAAGGATGTTTCTTGGTTTCCAAGACTGAACTGCCCATGCTAAAAGATTGAGTTGGTCGAAGCATGAGATGGATGATTTAATGCTTTCTACCACCTGGAAAGTGAAGAGGGATGATATTTTTTTCCTCTGAAATTACTTTGAAGTTCTTGCAAGTGACAGAAAGGGTGCAACGCAAGCTCGATTTTGTAAAACTGGTTTCTGGGCAAGTATGTTCTAGTGAAGAGGAAAGTTGTTGTGGTTTGAGTCACGTGGATGTTTTTATTATTTATAACTTACATAGAATGTGATGTATAGGTAATTACGGTTTCTATGGAGTTTTCATCATGCCATATTTGAGTTGATATTGGGTGATCTTGAGGCCCAAAGGTAAAATCAAGGGTGCTTGAAGTAACTGTTTAGTGAAGGATATGAGTCACTGGGCCCATTTAATGACATATTTGACTGGATCAAGTAAATTTTCAACCATTTATTATGTCTTATATGTCATATTACTTATTTATGGTTAATATTGGAGTTTTACTAAGCATGGTTTTGGTGATTTGTGGATTTTAGTCTCATCCTAGTGATAAGGTTTTGAGGCCTTTTGGTGCGTGATGAATGGTTTTGGGCATGGCTGACCTACATGGGTAATATGTGAACATTTTAATGATTCAAATTGGATTTTATGAAGTTAAATTGGTAGTAAAACCAAAGGAGGTAAATATGGTCTATTTTGAATTTGAATCAAGAAGAGCTTAGTAAAATTGATATTTTGGGTGTTATTTGGCAACTAGTTGAGTGCATATGTGATAGTGTGCAACCTATGTGTGAGTAATTTGTCAGGTATAAAAGGAATGTGTTGAGAGATCTTAAAGTGTGTATGAAAGGTTGAAGAATTATTTCAAGAGTGTGTGAAATATTTTGAATCATTAAGAAGTGAAGATAAGTGCAAGATTATTGCACAATTTTGATAAGGTAGGTTTTTGAACAAGGGTTTGAACGTGAGTGAGCTGAATCTGTGATCTCAAAACATTTGTGGCAGCAAACAATACATCATATATCTTCATAAAAATGTGGTTAATTTGGTTCTTGATCATTTCTAGAGGGTTGTATCATCCTTGTGGAGTTGATGATTCAAAATACTAGGGGTTGATGTTCCTGGTAGAAGTTGGTGCTTCACTAAACCAGGGGTTGGTGCTCCTTGTGGGGTTGGTGTCTCACTAAATTTGAAACATAGCAACATAAAGTTTGTGTTTCAATGGGTTTTCTTCCCTTTGAGGTTTTCCCACTTATTTCTTGTGTTATGGTGTTGATTCTCTTGTTCATGGTTGATTGCATGCATGTTATTTGATGTTGTGCACACATTAATGGTTGAATAAGTGATTTTTTATTCAAGTAAGCAATATGAAATTGAATTAATTTTGTAAGAACTGATTCACCCCCTCTCAGTCCATTGTGCTTCCAACGGAAACTACAAAAATAAGAGATTCTAACTCTAAAGTGGTCAAATAACAAATCAATCCTTCATTTTTGAGCCTTTTTTGTCCATCTCCCTCTTTCTTCCAAAAAGTTCATTTGATACGTCTTCATTGTCCTTGCCAATGTGCAACATAATCCAACAATTTTTTTCCGTAGGGTGTTTCATTTTATGCTTGATCAGAATAAGGTTGGTCAGAGACTCAATTCTTTCATATGGAGCATGTTTAGTGCCCAACATAACTCTACTTCTATGCTTTTATCTTGAAATTAGAAAATAACACATGTTTCTTTCAATAGATCTCTGAATAATGTTGCTCGCTTACTAGAACCTAGGGGAGAATGCCCAAGGTCAAGCCTTAAAAAACCTAGAAAGATTTTTATAGATTCAAAGTAGGTGCCACTACGAATTGTGATAATTCTAAGATGAGTTTATTAGTTTTAGGGTATAAGCCCCAAACGCAAATAAGTGCCTCTAAACTAAGAGATTCAGAAGATGGAAAACATGTTTTTTCTTCTTCTAAAAACTCTATTAAAGGTCACCCAAACAATAGAGGAGATGGGTTCAGTGTAGTAGAATATAAGATTAAATTTTCGATTAACAAAAATAAAGTTTAGTTCAAATATATGCATATAGTGTACATACATAATATAATCAGCATGGAAATAACCACTAACATATGTAATAAAAGCGTATAATTACATGGCGACAAAGGGAAGAGTCAGTTCCCTTGTTTCCACAAAGTACAAAAGCTTATTCAGTTTAGTGTTTTTATAAATCCCTACAAATTATATAAGTTATGACATTTGTTTTGAAAATTCACAAAAAACGATTAATTATGCGGACCTTTTTTTAAAAGCAAATGATTCTTCACCACATATTTTTAGAATTAAAAAAAAAACAATTACGAGTACAATTGTTGCCATTAAAACACCTGCCATTACCAACGATTCAAATGAAGTAGTTTATAACTTACAACACAACAATACCCAAAGTAACCCCTACGTCTTTTACTCTCGTTAATTTTGATGCAGAAGAAGTTTTAATACGAAAAAAAAAAGATTCCACTAATGTTGGTTAAGTTTTTAGAATTTTTTTTCTTTAGAATTTATTAAATTCTAAAATACTCATAGTTAATATTTATAACCCTCCATTTTTTAGACATTTCATTATTTCACTCTATAAGTTGTAGTGCTTGTAAAAACCCTTAAAAACATCCAATGGCGTGTGGTTCGAAAATCACATACTATTTTAGAAATAAATGCCCTGTAAATAAGCAATAGAAAGGAAAAAATTAATACCTATGGATATCCATTCATTGACCTATTACAGACAATAAGAAGCCTCTTACACATATTATCTTTTCTCCCGTTGTTTTTATCTATTCTATTTCTTCCTGTCAATCATGTTAACATTTTTAGTATGGATTTATAGGCCCTCTCGTTGAAACTCCATTATTTCAAAATTGAAAAAAAAAGTACTTGTAAAATGAAAAATAAATGAAAGATTGTGGTCTTTGAGAAAAGGAACTACTTTGCCTCCCTCAGACAGAATTTCTTGAGAGTCACAAGAGTTGGCCACAATGATATGAAACCCACTCATCACCGTAACAACTCTCGTGTAGAAGTCAACCTTTTTTGACGCGACGAGGTCTCGAAGATTTTTATTATTGTAGCGATAATTCTTGTTGAAACATGAACCAACAACTCGTGTCTATTTTGACAAAGATTTTGTTCACTACCTTTCTCCATATAATAGGGGTCTTTGGCAGTCGTCAAAGCAAGAGGGATGCAAAGTTATGAGTTCTTGCGTAAGAGCAATGTGCCTGTGGTTTTTGTAGAATGTTGACCCCGACAACCACCATGGCCATCGCCGATTTTCAGCTAGATCAACACCCTTGACGACTTGTAGACTCAATAAAACCCTAACAACATGGGCGCGACTCCTATTACACAGTGACATGCAATTTACTATACATATTCATTTGATAATCTCGTAGTGTCTAGAAAGATTACTCACCATGAGTGCTGGATTTTGACGTTCAATGTTACATGTCACAATAATATTATTTGACGGTCTAAAAAATTATATGGATGTCATTTGACATGCAAAATATAATATGCACTTCAAATTTATTTTTATAATAACTATTGTTATCTCAATTTTTCCCCCGACAAAATTGATCAACTATTACAAAATACAAATGTTGAGTAAAATTTTACATCTACAAGATTGAAAATACATTTATCAACTTCTTTTTACATCCATGGGTATGCTAATCACAATAGTATATCTCGAGAGATGTTCCCAACCTTAAAAAACTCTATTTTTTATGGTTTGGTGGCGTCCACATATCTGCATGTTGTAAATGATACTCATATCCTCCTTTGATATTGTAAATTAGAAAGCTAATGCATATTTTGCAGTGCATCAAATTCATGTGTGTATACTTAGTTCTAAATTTATTACTTTTGCAAATAATAAAATTTCAAAGTACAATTTTAGAAAATGAAAAAAATGATTGCTACCTTCTTAATTCCAAGTTCCAATTTGCAACAAATTCTATCTTCAAATTTCACATTTCTTGCAATAATTCGAGTTTCGATTTATTTTTTGTAAAATATCAAACAAATAACAATTACAAATCAAAATCAATACAAAAAACTAAACAAAAATTCAAATAAAACTAAAAAAAAAATCAAACAAAACTAATTATTATTTGTTCTATTTTTTTAGTTTTATAGAAACATATGATTATGAAATAGAACATTTAATTTTTAAGATTATATTATTTTTATTTTCTTTATATTTCAATATTTATTTATATTGTATTTTTCATGAATCTCAATTTTTTTATATATATACTATAATATTTAATTTATTAACTTTCTTAATTATTATAAATTCAATTCTCACACACAGATACACACACACATATGTAATTTTTTTTTTGACGGTCAAATTTACAAAATATATTTTTACATATTTTTTTTTTGACGGTCAAATTTATTATATACATGTCATTTTGACGGTCAAAATATATTTTTACATATCAATCATGACGGTCATATTGTTAAAGTGACTGTATTTTGACATCTAAAATGACTAAACAGGTCTGCTCACCATCGATTGGAATAGGACGAGCTGAAAGCTCACTCTAAATATGCCTTCAACATAGTTACTAATCTATAGTTACTGTCTATCCACAAATGAGGAGTATGCCTTTATAAAGGGGTGAAAACGGGTATATACACAAATTGACACGCTTGACAAACCCTTTTATAAAGGGGTGAGTAGGTAGGTATATACCTACATTTAAAGGGCAATCGGGGATGAAACTTTTAACAACACAGAACGTCATTTAATTTCGAACGGAGAATGATGTTGACTATTGGCTACCATACGGCTTGTCGGGCCAAACTACTTACACGGTGGAGTCCACCACTGTAAGAATTAATTTCCTCCTTGGCGGGAAGCTACCACGTCGCTATCACACCCATAGAATAATAATAAAAAATTCTACGGTCCGGCATTCATAAATTGGGAGTGGCCCCTGCGGCGGATTTTGTTTTTATTAATTCCACTTTATTGTGATTTTGAAATGGTATATCGTAGAGAGCAAGATCCTCTCTACGTTCTCGGTCGGGGGTTAAATTTGACGGTCGAACAGTCCCGTCGTACATTTTACCCCCCGCCGGCGGCCTGCTTTTCTGGTCTGAAAATATACTGCGCTCAAAACGATCGCTGCAAATCAAAACGTGCGCTTATCACTGCGAATAACAGTCAATTCAGATAGAAAAAGCATGGCAGACTGGAAACCCTAGCTCGAACAGCGGCTTACCATAATCGCAATGAACAAATTTGCGCTGTTATACTAGATCTCGGGTTTATGAGGCGAAGAGTTCGATCCGCGCTCGGCATGGCCTCCGATGAGATTTTTCTGTGTAAGTACCTGCTTTATTTGGTATTCACATTCTCGATCGATCTTGTGCGTGTTTTCTGATTTAGTACGAGTTTTTAGTTATTTTGCGATTCGTCCGTTTCGTGCGCCCGTCGTCTGGCTTGTTTTGGCGGAAATTTGAATTATCAGGTCTGTTTTCCGAATGTGCGTTAGAGCCCTAATGTTTCGATTTGATTCTTTCTGCACCAGTAAAAATGTGCGTAACTTTTGTAAGTGATTTATGGAAAATGTTTCGTTGAATTAGCTTATGTCGGTGGAATAGTACGAGTTGAACGAATTTGTGTCGTGTGGCTGCCTTCGTCGAAAGGAAAATTTAAATGTTGTTTTTGTTCTTATCTGGACGTGCTTTCAAAGCCCTGCGGTTTTGATTCGTATCTTTTCTGTATCGGTGAAAATTCAGGTAATGATTTGTGTTAAAGAATGCTTTGAATGAGATTGCGTCGGTGGAAAATAGCGGATTGAATGCATTTAAGTCGGTGCGTGAACCTGCCAATACAAACTGGGGTTTAAAGATAGTTGAAACTTGCAAATAGGATCTGAGATTTGGCGGATAAAGATGTTTGAATGAGTTTATGTTATCGCTTTGAATTGTGACTGTGGAACATATCATGTTAATTTCCATTGACGTGGCAGGAGTTTAACCAGTGACCTCCCTTTTGCTGCTGGGGTGGCACTCGTCCCTTTGGGGTTTGTTTCACATCATCAAGCGACTCTTCTGTGCGTGGGGCTCCCAAGCTTGGCTATGGGCCTGCTGGGACTTGAACCTATGACCTCTCATTCGTTGACCACTGAGCTACTTGTCCCTAGTGGTCCCGACTCCCGAGTGTGAATTGTTTCCATCGTATCTAAGATTGGAATAATAATAGGCCTTTTCATTAATTTGCATTGCTAAGATTGCATCCAGTAAAAACACTAAAGAACAGACTTCTTGCCAATTTTGAAACCATTTTTTCCATTTAGCTGTCATCTACTTTTTCGTGAAATGTGTGTTTGCCTGTGTATGGGAAAAGAATAAAGAGGCGAAGAGAAATGTGCTTTCGAAAGTTCTGCAAAATAATATACACAATTGGGCTCATATTTCAAGTCATTGTCCAACATTTATCTGACCCTTCAGCAGTGGACCATTTGGGTTTTCATACAACAGAAATTTAAAATTCTATCCTTCGTAATACATTTATTAGGGCAGTTCAGGTGCAGGTCGACGATGGCTCCATCAGTTACCATCTCATCTACCTAAGAAATTCATGTTTGTTTTCAGTATATTCTATATTTATTTACGAAGTATGGTAGAGCTTTTGTCGTGATAAGCAGATCTGTGTCTGGCAATATGTGCATGCCAATCAGTCATTTTGGTACCAGTGTGTGTGTATGTACGATGTCACAGAGTGTCAGATTATATTGCCCTTGTTACTAGCTGGATGATGTCATCAGATTCAATTCAATAAAAAATTGTTGTTTAAGGCTTGTTTTTGTAATTTTTGGAAAATCAGAATCTGAAAACGAAGTTGCAGCCAAGCCAATCAGATTCCTGCAACATGAAAGCTGAAATTTGAAGTCAGAAATTTCATAATTGCAATATAAGGCTTACAAAGACATGAATGAGCTAGAAACTCTCTTAAGTTTTTAATGAATGAATACAAAGAGCAAAGTTTTCCAACAAACAGTTCGATATGAATGAGAAAAAATGGATGAGCTAGGAAGTTCTCAATCGTCACTGTGATGACATCAGATACATAGACATCTTGAAATTTGAATATCATTTGCTGTTCCAAATTGTTTTTCTAAACTGTGGAAGAAGTAGAATATGAAAACTAAGTTGCAGCCAAGAAGATCTGTATTTTGCAATCTAAAAGTAATAATTTGAAGTCAGAAATTTCAAAATCACAATGTAGGACCAAAAAACATGAATTTGTGGGGAAATACCCCTTTGCAGAATACACAGAGGTGAGACTGCTAGTTTACATGCCTCTGGCAACCACTGTGTATTCTCCGTTGCAGAAATTCACTGCAGCTGAACTTTGAAATGAGGCCTCCTAATAAGCATGCTTTAGGCTTGTTCCCGGAGTCTCATCAGCTCAGAATAAAATGGGGTGTGAAATTTGTATGGATCTTTTCAGAGAATGATTAGAAGCAGAAAAGTTTTTCAACGAACAATTTGATATGAAAGAGGAAAAATGAAAATAATATCTCAATAGTTAATAATGAGCTCTATTTTCAATTAGAATGTTCTCGAGTTAGAATGATACAGGCTATAATGACACAAGGTACTCCGAAGTTTATCTAAAAAGTTTGAACTTTGCCGAACTTTATTTTCGTCAAACATGAACTCGAACTTTATCTATTTACTTTTACATGGGAAGTTTTTGAAGTGCTTTTGCATTATTTTATAAATATGTGTGTATACATACATGTACTGACTGAAAACAGAGGACATAAAGCTCTCTCCACTCTTCCGTCGGACATATTTACACATTTTTCAGAAAAAAAAAAATGATAAAAAAATCTTTTGTTTGAAGTAAAAGACATTTTGTTTTCAAACTTTATCCACTGGTGAACTTGAACCGAACTTTATCCTCTTCAAACATAAACTTGGACTCAAACCTTGCAACTTAGGGTACAGATAATTGTGGCTAATCACTTTTGAATTTTAAAAAAATTATGGGATTTCTCAATCATTTATTGTAGATGCAAAAAGTGGCTTACATCAACAATGCACTACAACTAACCACATCAACGATGCACTGCAACCAACCATATACATTGCAATTCAGATTTAAACAGATCTAAACAATAAAATCATATCTAATTGCATAAAGTTAAAATACTGATACATCAGCCTGCAGGGTCATCTATGGATGGTTTGGATATGGTTGGATACATCTGCAGACGTATCTGGACTGTCTGGGATCATGGGATGTATCTGGGCAAGCAACATCTTTTCAATCTTTTTATTCGCAACATTACAATTTAAAGTGACAAGAAAAACACAACAAAACCCCTAAAAAGTGAAAAAGACAACATAAAACAACACAAAACACGAAAGCAAAACACTTACCTCTCATTGCATACTTACCTCTATTTGCATTCGTTTGACATTATATAAATCATCTGTAGTGTTTTGTGGTTATTTTGTTTTTTTCATAATTACCAAAGGACATGTACGAGTACCAATACAAGAAGATGGAGATGGGTATGCCATTTTTCAGTAAAATAGGATATGGTTACTTAGAGACGAAAAAAACATCTAAATAATTTTATAAATACATATAAATATATAAGTAAAATTTAGAGAAAACAATGTTATACAACCTAATATAGCCAAAGAAAAACATTAATAGCTTTTCAGTAAAATAGGAGACAAGACTTGGAGATGGCAAAAACATTACTTGGGAGATTAGCTGCTAGAAGGTCCCATGTATGCCTTTTCAATGGGGGGTGTAAACATTGTGTTAGGGGTCTAATGTCTTACTACATTGGGGACTGTTGAGATGAACTTCCAGGATTTGATAATGCGGTTTCATTATGAAGGGAGAACTTTTGGGTTGAGAGGGATGCAGGCAAAAGCTCCGTAGTTGATAAGTTCTCATCAAATGCAAAAGATGCTTAAAAAGGGTGCAGATGGGTTTGTGCAACAACTATTTTCACTAGAGGCTAAACCATCAAAAGGAACTATACCATTATATCCACAAGAATGAGCACTCAGTTGTTCTTGGGGATATGCCGAAAGGTTTACCCCCCAAAAGAGATCACGATCATGCTATGTAGCTAGTACTGGGAAGCCAACCACCCAACATTTGACCACCCAACATTTGACCTTATAGTTACTCTTATCTACAAAAGACTGAGATTGAAAAGATGGTACAAGAGATGTTGGAAATAGGTATTATTTGCTATAATTAGAGTGCTTACTCTTCTCCAGTGGTGATGGTACGAAAGAAGGATCAAGGTTGGTGCATTTGTTATCCTATTCCTGTCATTGAAGATTTGTTAGATGAATTGCATGGTGTTGTTTATTTTACAAAATTAGATCTTTGCTCGAGATATCATCAAATTAGAGTTCGTGATGAAGATACTCATAAAACAACATTTAGGACACATGAGGGCCACTATGAATTTCTAGTAATGCCTTTTGGCCTTACAAATGCACCATCTACTTTCCAATAGTTTGATGAATTCAATATTTTGGCCATTTCTGCCGAAAGTTTGTCCTGGTATTCTTTGATGATATATTAATCTACAATAAGACATAGGAGGAACATTTACATCGTGTCAATAAGGTTTTGGACACTCTTGAACAACACCACCTTTATGCAAAGCCCTCCAAGTGTGCTATTTGGAGTCAAGGAGGTAAAATATTGGGTCATATAATTTCTCATGAAGGTGTAAAAGTGGATCCTCACAAGATCCAAGCCATGGTGGACTGGGAGATTCTTAAAACCTTCAAAAACCTTAGGGGATTCTTAGGGCTCATGGGTTATTATCGCAAATTTGTTAAATAATTATGGTAGAATTATAGCACCACTCACAAACGTTATTGAAGGACTCTTTTCATTGGAATGAGGAAGACAACCCATGCATTTTGAATCATTGAAAAAGGCTATGTGTACCACTCTAGTTCTGACTACCCTAGATTTTTCCAAAACCTTCATTGTTGAATGTGATGCTTCAAGTGTGTGGCCTAGGTGCAATACTTATGCAAGAGGGACGCGCCATCGCGTTTTAGAGTCGTCAACTCAAAGGTAAGAACCTATCAAAACCAGTTTATGAGAAGGAAAAAATGATGGCTATTCTTCATGCAGTCAAATAGTTGAGACCGTATCTCACGGGTTGTCACTTCAAGGTGAAGATAGATCATGACATCTTGAAATACTTCTTGGAGCAAATGCCTATTATTCGAAGAACAACAAAAATGGGTCACTAAGATGTTGGGATATGACTTTGAGTTCATTTATAAGAAAGGAAAATAAATGTGGCAGTTGATGCACTATCCAAGAGAGATGATGTCCATAGAAGCATCGTTATATGCAATGTCCATATTACAAGCAAATTGGGTAAATCAGGCAAGATTAGAATGGTAGAATGACATAGAGACCCACACTCTCATTCAGAATCTCCAGTAGGATCCGAGCATCTCAGACAAATTTATATGGAAGGGGGATGCATTGTGGTAAAAGGATAGGTTGTACTTATGCAAGAACTCTACCCTTAAAATTTAGTTTCTCTTAGAGATTCCATGCATCTTTGGTGGTTGGCCATTATGGGTTTCTGAAAACTTATCACAAAATTAAGCAAGATTTCTTCTGGGAATGGTTAAAAGAGATGTCTAAAAATTTGTGGTAGAATGCATGGTGTGTCAGTGTAATAAGGGTGAAGCTATTAAGTTTCCATGACTTTTGCAACCTCTTATCTATTCCTAGTGAGCGGTGTCTCGAGGTTTCCATGGATTTCATCATAGGATTGTCGAAATATGAAGGAAAAAGTGTAGTTATGGTGGTTGTGGATAGACTCACCAAGTATGCTCATTTTTTTGCCTTGTCACATCACTTAACGAGTTCAATTGCCATCTCTTTTATGGATATAGTTCAGAAACTACACAGTACACCCAAGATTATAGTCAGTTGATCTGTGATCCTATATTTACTAGCAATTTTTGGACTGATTTATTCTCATGTTTGAGTACTAAAATAGATTCGTAGTTCATCCTATCATCCCCAATCTGATGGATAGACTAAGGTAATAAACAAATATTTGGAGGGGTATCTACGATGCTTTGCTTCATATAAGTAGAAGAGATGGGTTTAGTAGCTACCACTTGGTAGAATGGTGGTATAACACTTCATTTCATACCTCATCCAAAATGTCCCCATTTTTGGAATTTTATGGTTACCATTTACCATCCCTCACCTCAAACTTGAGGGTCTAGCTTAAAGTAAGAGCAATTGAAGAGCACATTCAACATCAATAGGAGGTACTTTCTAGCCTTAAAGAGAATTTGGTAATGGCACAAAACCGCTTGAAGCAACAAGCTGATCAACACCATAATGAGCAAAATATTTGAAGTTGGAGACTTAGTTTTTGTTCGATATGTAGCCATATAAGCAACTATCCTTGAAACAATAGAAAAAAGGATAACAATATTTCACCTAAATACTATGGCCCTTATCAAGTGCTACAAAAAATTATAGTGTTGCATATAAATTGGAGCTTCCTTAGTCAACTAAAATACATACAGTATTCCATGTTTCTTTCTTGAAGAAGGTCATTAGGATGAAGGTGTTTTCTCAGTTAGTGTTACCAGAACTTGATTAGAAGGGAGACATCATCTTAGAGCCTAAAGGAATCCTATTTCAAACACACACTTAAGAAGTTAAGGAAAAGGGTCATTACCGAGTATCTGATCAAGTGGAAGAATTTGGACATTGAAGATGCAACATGGGAAGATGAAGCATTCCGGCAGCAACATCCAGAGATTACCAAAATTGGGGACAATGTTACTTTGAAGGGGAGGGGCATGCTACGTTCTTAATCCACGGTCATATATTGGAATATGTATGGCTGACTTGTGGCCAGACATAATCTCTTATCATGTCATATCACATTTATTTATGCTTTCATATGCTTAGTAGGGTGGCCTTGTGGCTTTGCATAGCATAATATGGTATATATAGGAGTTAGTAACTAGTAGATAATCATCATATGGAGCACTTGAGTCTTATTGTATGGTTTGGAGTTTGCCCCCTCAAAGTGGCTAAGATATTCTACTTGCATATTGTGATCATTTCTCTATATTTTGGTGTTATATATCTGCTGATATTTAGATCTATCTAAGTAATTTCATTACATATATATACATATATATAAGTAAATTTTAGAGAAAACAATGCTATACAGTCTAATATAGCCAAAGGAAAACATTAATAGCTTTTTAATGTAAAGATATTAGTCGTTGACAAAAGATAAGAGGAATTATATATATATATATATATTTTGCTGAGGTTACCTAGGGAGAGGGCCCTAGCCCTTTGTGCCATCACTGGGGTATCCAAACCGTCGGTAGTAAGCCGCCTTAACACAAAGCCGAGATTTGAACCTTGAACCTCCCAATTACTAGGAGACCCAAGAACCATTACACCACTACCCGTTGGATGAATTATACATACATACATACATATATATATATTATAAATACATATAAATATATAAGTAAATTTTAGAGAAAACAATGTTATACAGCCTAATATAGCAAAAGAAAAACATTAATAGCTTTTTAATGTAAAGATATTAGATGTTGACAAAAGATAAAGAGTAATTATATTAATATTTATTAATTATTCTTGACATCTAATCAAATTTAGGATCAAGACTACAAAACATATATTTAAAAAAGAGCACCGAAATGCAAGTCTCCTACACGAGTACCAACAAGTACTAGTCTTTGAGAAAAGTGCTAGTCTCCAAGATGCAATTATTTGGTGGGAGATGAGTCTTCTTGGAACACTGTTTTTTTTTATATGCACACTACGTGGTTAATTCCTATTTACTAGTCTAGGGTTTATATATTTTTTATATGTTTTTTGTATGGGAGTATCCAAGCTTTAGCTGGAGCAAAAAATATTCGCTGTATCTGCATATCAGATTCTTCGTATCCATCCCTGTATCCAAAACGTATCAGCAACTTGGGCATAAAGGAATATTCTTGGAATGTAGGCAATTGTAAATAATTGGCAGGAGTAGATTTTAGAAAGATATTTGGTTTGTTCCAATTCTGGAGAAAGTTATCGGAAATAGACAGCTCAGCACAGGTCCAGACAGTGAGGTGAAGATCCAAAAAAATCTGCGTGAACAGAGCAACCTGGCCAGAACTGTGCTGTTTTGCTAGGCAGTATCCTTATGCCGCACTGTAGCATGTTTCTGGTAGCAGTTTTAGAAACTGAAATCTAATTTTAGTATTAACGCTCCAAAAACCTTGCTTGCTTTTCCTGAATTGTGTGTGGATGGATCTCTGGGAAATTGCTCTTCTTCTGTGGAACCCTAATGTGGCAGCAACACCTTGCAAAACAGTAAAAGATGGGGGATGTTTTGAGGAGCATGTGTGATCTGTCTTTTATTATCAGGCACCTTGAAGAAAACAGTTCTTTGAAGACAACACACCATGTATAATGCAGTTCAGCAAGCAGTTCAAGACTTCAAATTAATACAAGTGCCCAACCCTTATCACTTTCAATATGCTCTAATTAATGCAACAATTAAATGCTAGATGCTGTTCTCTAAATGCTTGTAGTTGCTTTTGGCACGGGGATGCTTCTCTATTACTCAAATTGATAATTCATTCCTCGAGGTTTGTATCATTGTCCTTGTTTGTGATTTCATTTCCTAAATGTTCTAATATACTAATGTATTTATAGACTTCTTGAGTTCAAATTAGGACCCTATTGGTGCGCATGAAAACATATGAGGGACGGGAAAAGCCAACAAAGAAGGGCCAACAACTACAAGGGATCCAAAACAAAATCAATGGGCCCATACAAACAAGCTTGCCAGAACCATAGTGCAGGGCCAAAAAAACATAAACCCAAAAAAATGGAGGAGGTAGAAAATAAGGGTGGAGAGAATAGGAGGAAAAATGGAGGATCAGGAAACAGAAGAGAGCATGTCTAAAAATGACAGAATATACATAACATGTGCCAACAAGAGCCTAATGTGGACCGATAATCGGTAAGCACACAAATACACTAGAACAATGCAAAATTATAACAAATGATTAGACTTGTACCAAAATTAGGTGTCCATATCTCTTTCATATGCATTCAAACAATAATCCATTCCCCTATGTTACCTACTGCAGTATAAAAGGGTTATGGTACATACTTATTAAGGAAGGAAATAAGGAAAGATGATGACCCTGCAATGCTTCACCACTTTTCTCAAGCTCAACAGATATTAGTAGGCGTAAACCCCCCCACACACATCTCTGCTCTCTAATGGAGCTCTTAGATGATTTTATAACACCCTCATCCCACTTGAAAAGACAATAATAGCCATTAAACAACCATGAACTAATGATAATAGTCATTACCCAAAGTAGGAGCAGGAGAATAACTTTTCTATATATACTGCCTGTCATGCAAGGGTTTTACCGGCCAAAGATCAAAGCTGTTCTCTTGGCGAGCGGACTGTAAATCCTCACAACTGCCTTAGACTTCTTTCCCTACCTTTCTGTGCCTCTATTTCCCTGCAAGGATTTCATCCCATGCAACTACACCATGCATCCACAAACGGTTCAACAAGGATACACTATACTTGCACTCAAGTGAACAATATAGCAATCAAAAGTTCTTTTGAGGATTATGCATTCAATAATCATTACTATCTCGACATCCAAGTCAAAGCCCTAAAAAAAATTGCATGTGATATACATACACACACACACACACACACACACACACATATAGCCCTATGGCCTTTTATATTATTGCATGTGTAAAATTAAAACATGCATAGCAAGGTATGCTAGGGTGGTCAAACCTCTATGCCATTAACCTTGGCTTTTAAACTTAAAACCACCTATTACCTTTTACTCAAAACACATATCTATGTCACTTAGTAACTGTTATCCCAAATTTACCCCCCGGGTTAATTTGGATAACACGTTAAAAATGGACTTAGCTATTTTTAATAGGCCTGGGACGTTCAAACGACTGTCAAATTGCACTGCCCAAAAGCACCGACCATTGGCATTTGAAAACCCGCGGGAGGCTTAGTTAAATTCATTAGCGGTTTCTATTTGAAAGTCGACAAATGTTCATATGCCCATCAAATTCAACGCAACATCGAGCAAAGACATGTGGTGGGATTTCGACTCTCAATACTTTTGGCTTCGGCAGACGTCAAGTTCCTGGAGTAATTTGTGTTTCATAATTCGTCGGGTTCGTATCACGACGGGGCTAAGTCAAAGTCAACATGGTTAATAAGGGGCCACGTGGCAGTAATTCAAAGTCCAAAAAGTTTCTAAGTCCCTCAAGGTAGCAAGTTGCGACGCGAAGCTAGCATGAGCCTGACAAATGCAAAGCCTGAAGACATGTGGAGCCATTTCACTGGGTCGCCTTTCGCAAAATGACATTGCGAAGAGAAAGAGGGCAGTTTGACACACTGATACCCCAAAGGTACGTGGTTGTTTCTTATTGGCTCGTGCTTCGCAGCTATCAGTTAAGCTAAAGAAAATTTGACACTGTGAAGTACGTGGAGCTTTTCTATTGGTTCTCACTTCGCAGTTGTCAGTCAAGAACGGAGAACAAAGTTCTGACCTCTGACACATAAATCTTGATTTATTGTTTGCTAGAGGGAAAGCAATTTATCTTTGGGAAAATCGCGATTTTTTCCCTCCTAATAAATCGGCGATTCATGGTGAGAAATTTCAAGAAAAATCATGGAAAATTGGTTTAAAAATCGTGGAAAATCGTTGCTTAGGTATAAAACGTCAAAATTGAAAAAAACGAGTTCATTTCAAAGCGTTTAGGGTTGACTTTCTCCTGCGCAAATTCATTTCGACCACGATTAGCTTTATTTTATTATTATACATTTGTTTTTATTTATTATCAATGTTCAACTTCATTGCTCATACGAATGTACATTATCTACAACTTGTGGGAGTCTAAGATTTTGAGTTATGTGTATTTGAGCTGCTTTCATTTATTTTCCTTACATTCAAATTTGTTTTATGCACGAACTCAAATAACTCGGAGTCTCAGCCTCTTGAATCACGATTTCTAGTATAGTTCGTGTCACATTAGTAAAGCTAAATGAAACATTGGTAATATAATCATTAGTCATTTTCCATTACAGTCAAATCAAGCTCTCTTCAAGATAAGGACTGCTAATTTTATGATATTCCACAGCATATGGCAACGTTCATGATCAACACTAACAACCTCTTACCGTGCCCAAACGTTCTCAGAAAATTTATCCTCTTTTATATATTGTGTGATTGTGAACTGTGACCGTCTTGCGATGTACTGACATATTAAAATGTATTTCAGGTCTGTAGTCTTTTGTGTTTGTCTTTTACCTTAAGCGTGTAGTTTATTAATATGTAACTTTTGTCTGTGTGAAGTTGCGAAAAGATATTTATGGGCCTATGGCATTCTATGAATCTATACATTCACTTCTCATGTCATTTAACAATGTTTTTAAAAGTAGCGATGAAGTCGCCGATTAGTGCCCAATAAATTGCTGAGAAATCACCGATTCATGAGTCAAAGTTTGGCTTGTTGATTAATTGCCGATAACGATTTTTTGAGCTATGGTTCTGACAACGCGAGGGGCATGGAATGATCTCATTGGCTGGATGCTTCGTAGGTGTTAGAAGGGCAAATGTAAAGGATTGACATGCGAAGAGCATGGAGCCTTCTCATTGGCTCACACTCCGCAATGGTCAGTTAAAGGGCTTTAAAAAAGTGAATTGTGAAGGTGCATGGTAGGGTGAATTTTCGATTGGCTCACATTTCTAAAAGAGACTGACAAGGTCAGGGGATGGTTTGATAGCTGCAAGGTACGTGGCAGGGTCTTATTGGCCTGTATTTCATAAGGGCCGCAGATGAAGACAAAGGACAAGAAAGTAAAGGAAAGCAGAGCCGATACTGCGACCCAATGGGAAGCTGACACATGGCAAAAGGCGAAGCAGTGCACATGTTGGCAAAGGCCGATCCCCGAGCTAATCAAAGGCTGTCATGTGTCAAGTTGCTGTGTTTCCCGACATGTAGAATTTCAAATGGCCATATCTTTCGACTCCGAGCTCCAAACAAGATAAAATTTATATCGTTGGAAAGGCCTCCTCGAGCCCTTCAACTTGGCATCATCAAAATCTGATTTTGGTGGCATTTAATGGGTAAAAATTGGCAAACACAACTTCAGAGGCAAAAAAGAGCAGTCCTGAGCACGCAAACGATCAAATTATATAGCTTAAGCACTAAATTGATGAAGTATGGCTTCATTTCCTTCTGCTCAACCACTAAATTGATGAAGCATGGCTTCATTTCCTTCTGAAGGATGAAATTGACATAGTAATGGCCTTGCAGAGTGCCCATGTGCTTTGCAAGAGACTTTAATGCAAATTGTTGGTGGTTGAAAGTTTAGAAAGCCGTGCCTCTCTTTTTTCCCTCCTCTTTCTTCTCTTTGAGCTATAAATTGTAAAATCTTTCATTTTGAAAGAGGATGGACATTTTGATTTGTAAAAGAACCATTGTCAAAATGGTCTCCCGAGCAGCTATGAACTTCGAGCCTTCATTTTGGCCTTTGTAAATGCTTCTTGCCTTCTGTTTCAACTATAATGGATTGTGCATATTTTAAGCAATGAAAATCTGTTTTATGGCACGTTTTGTCTGCCCTAGCTCCTTTTTATTTGCAGTCTTGCCTTCTTCTTACCGTTGCAATGGATTGTGCATATTTCTCTCATTTGCAGGCTCCATTTTGATTGTGTTCAATGTATGTCAACCTTTTCTTGGTGCTATCACCGCCTTTTAGCTTAGGATTTCCCTTTTCTGCACCTTTTGCTGACTCTGGTCCTTTGGCATGTTTAGATTAGGATGTGCTTTCTGCATTAGGAGTAGTTTTAACATTAGGATTAGGTAGAGGAACCGGCCTTCTCCGAAGGTCTGTCTCATAGTGCAAGGTCCTACAACTTGAAGACAATCCCATGTTGCCTCAAAATCCCAGGTTGTCTATGACTCGGGGCAGGGTGCAATTTTGAGCTCCAACAATAACCATATATCCCCTAAGGCAAATGGGCCAGGTCCATTAAAGTCCCTTAGTCCCCCAATGAAGCTGTCGCTAGTGATGAAAGTAGACACAAATATGCAACATCAAAACATGTACACAAAACCACAAATCAGCAAAAAAGTACACAAGGTCCATGCCATTAAAACATCAAATAGGAGACAAACTAGGGTGTGGGGTAAGTAGAACATGGGTAGTGAATTAGGTCGGTGACTCCATGCATGTTGGTGATATCCGAAGAGGTAACAATCTTATGTGATATTGTGTCAACCACCTCCCCGTTTATGTTCCTGCATCCACCAAAATCACCAGCAGTACCTGCTAGAGTGCAAATAAAAAGAGAAAACTGATATGAAACATGACATTGAAATTAACGATGTAAATCCATAATCATCATTTATATGAGCTCATAATCATCATCTAGATCAGCATAATGAAAATCACCATACATACATGTAGTATCTTTTAATTGTTCATAATCAAAAGTCTAATAATCTATTACAAGGTCCGGCAAAATAATAACAGCAATAGCAATAAAAATGTATCTATAACAATAGATTCATAGAATGCAAAGAAGGTGGATGTTACAATTAGATGGTTTTGGATCTTAAAAACAAAGTGTCTCTTCTTCAAGACAGAACCTGTATTGAGCACAAAAATTACTGCAATGCTATTAGTGAAAGGTCAGATGTAGAAAAGTATGATTTCTTGGTTATATTATTTCTTTATTTAAGTGTACGCATGCCAGAAATTTTTGGGCCCAGAGAATTGACACTCATCAACCATATAGTAAACATTTTGACAGTTCCTTGCATATATTCTAAAAATTGTGTATTGTTGATTTTTAAATTGAAAGCACAAGAGCCCCTGTTGTGATTCTTGAGTTTAAATCTGTGAATAAAGTGTTCTTGATATTTCTGTGTTAATCTTGTGTCTCTTCTGAGTATTTGGTAATTGTTAGGTGCAACAACCTTAAAAAGTATGTTTGCTGGATTGTCTGGCACATTAACTTTGCCCCCACATTATCTGCATGCTCTCATTGTTTACGTATATGAGTATCAAGGATATCAATGATTTCTTTGAATGCAAGACACAGTCTTCGATTTACATTTCTGGTAACGAGTACAGTCCTACTCTGGTGGTGCATGGTTGCATCTTCTTTCACAAGAACTTTTTCCTTGATTGTAATTTTGCCTCAAAGATCTCGTAATGATTTTGAGGATGAGCATCTGTTAGTCAAACTGTCGTAGTGTCAGTTGAGGTATTCTAACGAATCAGGGAGTTCTTGCAGTTGGGGAAGAATTGTAGGTTAAGATCTCCCTTAAAAGCATGCTTGGTAAAATCATAAAATTTCCTGAGGCTGCCTTTGTGAAGTTCTTCCTTCCAAATGATGCTGATGATATGTACTGCATATGCACATAAATGCTGCTCTACATGGATGTTCATGTGCCTGGCATAAAGGCAATGTCCAATGCTCTGCTGTGACATCAGTGCTATCTGAAAATAAATGTTCGAATCATATTGGAAATAATTTTTAAAAGCTGCGGACTTATACTTTATAATTCCATCATATCACGGATTTAGCTCAGACCAATGTTTATCTCAAACAGATAAACCTATTATACAGATGGCAAAACATTGAAGTCTCTCATCATGATCTGTTTGATATGAGATATAGACATTTATAAACACTCATGTTGATGACAACCATTAGCTGACTTTATACACATCAAAGGATAAAGGGAAAACAGTGCATGTTACTGCTAATCATATTCTGACCAGAAACAATCTTCACACAAAGGTCCTATCTTTTTATGCATAGGTCTCATGCCAGAGACATGCTACTGTTTGTACAGATTGCGCCAGCAAAAACATGTTTATGCATGTTTTTGCAGGAAGAGATTTAAATTTAGAAGTAACTTAACAATATGATATAACAAGAACAAGCCTGTGAAGTTTCAGCAATCAGACAATTAAACAATCTTTGCAAAACCACTCCTGAATAAAATGGCGACCTTGGAATTCCATTTAGTCATAGGATTTTATGCTCTCCATGATATTTGGATGTTCACCTGCAAGGCAAAAGTGATTTTCCTTGCAGTGTGGACTAATGTGAGGTCAAAGAGGGCAAGAATGAGATGTTTTATGGATTGTGTCTGCATGTTCCATTGTAAGAGGTGAGACACGGAGATTCTTGAAATTTATCAATTTTTTGTGTCATTATTGAGCAGTGCTCAGGAATGAGCTCATGTGTGATCATTTGGGTAGCTGGGAGATGTTTTGTGTTCAAATTGATAACATGTGTTTCTGTATATGGCATTGCTTAAACATGTTGCTTGATTTTGTACTTTACCTTAAACACCTCTGTGACAATATCTGTTGATAGTGGTGGCAGGTATTATGTCCGGAAAACTCTGTAACCTAATTGTAAAGGTCCTTTGGGGCCTGTGAGTGCTATATTTTGTCATGTTGTGGTTTGTTCATCCTCTCAGTTTGTGAAGCATGGATAAGAATCATCTTGACTGCCAATATCCGGGATGTTTCTTTTGTGTCATGAAAGAGGCAAATCCAAGTAAGCGACGGACAAGTATTCTTAATTTTTTTAAAGATCTACCCTCTCAAGATGATGAAGGCCAGGTTCTTGCTATTAGCGGCCTTTGGAACACTGCTATGGCACATCCAAATGACCCCGAGTTCATTGACCTGGGCATATTTGAATGCATGTCAGCTCTTATATCAAAAGGTTTAAAGAATAGGCGGTGGCTTGCACATGATCAAAACATTTACATTCCATACTATGCAGCCCATATTATTGGGTCATACACTATGAACATGGAGGAGTTTGCAGAGAGGGCTGTGCGGGCAGGAGTTATTTCTCCATTGGTGGAGCTTTTAAGTGGAAGATTGACCTGGGTGGAACAAAGAGTAGCAGTGCGAGCACTGGGTCACTTGGCAACATATGACAGCACATTTCCTGCTGTTGCAAATCATGGAGAAGTTCTTGAGATTTCTATGCAGCTG
Source organism: Taxus chinensis (assembly GCA_019776745.2). Taxonomy (NCBI): domain Eukaryota; kingdom Viridiplantae; phylum Streptophyta; class Pinopsida; order Cupressales; family Taxaceae; genus Taxus; species Taxus chinensis. The sequence goes on along the minus strand of CM034154.1, from coordinate 700,381,646 downwards.
GCACTAAGTTCCCTTGAAATTGTGTATACACATTTTTACCAGTTTCCAGATAGGCGGCTGAGCTACCACTGCGACCTCCTTACACGTGGAATGGGGGGTTTGGAAATGGAGTCGCGGAAGGCTGAAGAATGGGCTAGCCAGCTTCAATGTTGGTCACTCCAACTCATAAATTGTTTTGCATTTAAATCAGAGTTTCTTTCCACTATTTGCAAACCTGATTTTCTTGTCAAATTACCTGGTATGTGGGGTGGCCTTGTAAATGAGAGTTCACCAGCTGGTATTGGGTTGTTACGAACTATTTGTCATCACAAACTTGGTCGTGCGCCCGTGGCGAATTGCCCAAGTATTATTGAAGCGCTTTGTAATATTGCGCGTTCCTCAGATGACTGGCAATATATGGCCGTGGACTGTCTTCTTTGGTTACTTCAAGATTCAAACACTCGGCACAAGGTAGGTTTGTTTATTATTTCTTATTTCTCTGTTTTTTCATTATAAGCACAAATAGTTTCTAATTAATGTCAGTCATAAGGTCAAGGCCTATTTAGCCATCAAATCATGAAAAAATTGTATGTGTTCCATTCTTTTTTCCCTGTTTTTTTTTCTATTTTTCCAAGACTTCTAGCTCTAGAAAATATTGTTTCTCTACAAAGATCTCTTTCCATCCCCTAAAATATTACTGCTACCATGCTTGACATTTTTGACTATATCAATTATTCTAATTTGTTTTTATTCCCATATGAGTAAATAGGTCTACTCCATTAGCATACGTGTAATACCTTCTGTGCAGAGAATCCACTCATGAATCCTACAACCATCTCATGACATCCTTCTTTCGGCTTTTAGAAGGCGCAAGCAAAAACTGATGCAGCGATTAATGCTGTTACGGCCACAGAGTCTGATAATGGATTGCTCATGGAAGCATCACAGCACCCGGCAACTACCATTTCTATGTTCTTTCAGCCTTAGGTGTCACTAGTGGATGGTATTGGCTGTGCTAGCCTTTCTTCCCCATTCTTCTCTCCCCACTTTTGCGTTTTTGATTTTCACTTAAGGTTTATGGTGTTTCCGTGGCATTCTCCTCTTGTTTCTTATTGTATTTGTTAGTAGCTATTGTAATAGAGTTGCATGAAGCACCTCCTTGTTCTTACGAGCTATGCACTACATCTGCAGTCACTATTTTCTTGTTGTTTTGCCCTTATTTTGTTTTGGATGACCTGCTTTTGATTGGGGATAAAATGTGGGCATCATGACATAATCAAATCTAGTTTTATCTTTATAACCTGATCAGTGTCCCACATAATTACCTCTTCTGAAAGATACATAGGCCAAAAAAAAAAGAAGACATGGCCAAATATTAAGATATGAGATGACATGCCAGTATATTCGCACAAAGTATTTGAACTAATAAGAATCAGATTCACACAGAAATTGCGTATTATTATATTATATGAAAAACAGAATGTTAAATTTCCTTTATCACGAAGAAATTGATAGGAATGTTCAACACATATAGAAAATGTTGTCAATATGAATCATGGTTGCATCATTGCATGTAGGCCAAGGATAACACATGAAAAAAATGAGCATATCTGTTGCAAAGAAATATGTGTTAACTCAAAGTATGAGCAAATTATGCCAATGAGTTTGTATGGATAAAGTCAAGGAATTGAAGGAAACCTTTGGAGTGCGGAAAAGAATTTTGACCTTTTTTTGTTGTCTTTCATGTTAATTATCATTGACTAGCAATGGGAAACCAAAGGAAATGTTAATATAACTGAGAAAAAAACTGTAAAATAAGTATATTATATTAAAAAATATGTGAATCTGGTAATGAGACACCTTTTCTTGTGGGCAACTTAGTTTCTGTCTGAAAATGTTTCATTCAGTTTTTATTGAGTACACGTGCTTGCCGTGACTATTCTCAGTAGTTTATCGGTTGGTTTAGCTTAAAATCATCTTCAATTTTGTATGAGATTTCTGGTTTGATTAATTGGCTTCAATTGCTGTTCCAACTTTCTGCTATTGTTCCTTCTATGTTCCTTCTAGTACATGTGCATGTCGTGACTATTCTCATTAGTTTATTGGTGGGTTTAGCCTAAAATCATCTTCGATTTTGTATGAGATTTCTGGTTAGGTTAATTGGCTCAATTGCTGTTCCAACTTCCAGCGATTGTTCCTTCTATTTTCCTTCTTGTTGATGCTGGTTTTCCCTTGACACCTTGGGGTAAAGATATCCTCATGTAGATGTTCTCAAAGATAGCATTACATTAAACTAAGGTAATTTTTACCTGGTAATGCCATGTTCATTCCAAAGCTAGTTTTTCCTTGTTCACTGTCGTGCCTGCTTGTATAACTTTTGGCAGCTTTGTCACAGACTTAGATACACACATTTTATTTGCTTGCTCTTTAGTATTAGTTAATGTGGACAAGGCAGGTCAATGAAATTATCAATGCAAATATTTTTCTTCATAATTTTGAAAAATAGAAAATTTGGTTTTAAACACACTTCCTCATGAGACATGACTATCTTTTGTCAAGTCATCTCATGTGCTTTAAACCTAGTCTTATCTCTTTCCTTTTGTTAGTCAATCTTGCTCGTTTTTTCAAATGCATTATAGATAGAATTTATTACAGGCATGTATATGTACTACATTTTCATAGTTTTCGACAGTACTGTATAGGGCACTATAGGTTGTAGTCACTTTGAGATTTATAATATGGTCATACCTCAGTGTTTATTTGCTAGGTTTATATTTTCCTGTTCCTGACTTATTTGTAGGAATCTTTTGATTGGTCTTGAAATCTTCTTAGTGTACCAAAGATTTTAGCGGTCTGATCATGTTTTGTACGTGCAAAATATCAGTAGCATTTATTTCAACTCATTTTTGTGTTATAATTGCTCCATGATGCAAGCTTTCAAGTAATTCACAAATGTGTGCTACTCATGAACCCATGCAAAAATCCTTAGTTTCATATCAAGTTGATTGATCCTCACTAGTGTTTTTCTTCAGAGTATAAGGGTAGATACATTCCACATTCCTTTTTTGTTTGTAGCTTTATGGTAATGCTGTTATGTATGAATCTATATTTTTAGCTCAATGCCAGCAATAGAGTTGTATGTAACCCACATCAGACGTAAACATTACATTGGATGCAGGTAGATCAAAATACTCCATGTCTAACTTTGCTCAATTTTTCTGGTACCATTCATATGAAGGTTTTCATGTTTGGCAATAAAATTTAAACATTTTCTAGTGAAATGCAACAGGTGACATTAGAAGGCAATTTTAGTTTCCACTTTATGAATTTTTTTAGGGAATGGTCATAAGTATTTGTCCTTTGCTTGCACTTTCTGTGCATCTGTCAGCGAATCATTTTGGGCACTTCCTCGAAGTGTTGCTGGTCTATCTCGAGTGAAACTTGAGCATGGGCAGTGTGTAATGGTTTAAGGTTCTGCAATGATATTTAATGGATAGAGCTATCAGTCTTACTTTCCTAGCATTGCTTTAACCATAGTAGGAAAACTCGCCAAAAACTCGCCGAGTTTTGAAAAACTCGCCAAAAAACAAGTAAAACGAGTAAAACCGCCAGAAAACTCGCCAAGACAGCATTTCTTTCCTTTTTTTGGATTTTTTGGTGGAGAAAACAACAAGTATAGAATAAAATTTGCCATTTTTGGAAAGGGTCCGGGAAGATGTAGTAGCAAAAACTTGCATGTGCCATAACTTTCATTCTGTGGCACTGTTTCAGGTGTCGTTTTCTCTAAAAGTGCATATTTTTCTCGAGCTCTATGCATTGATGGCAATATTTTTCTTATTTTCATAAAATCCATTTTTTGTACCTTTTTGGACCAAGCAACTTCTTGCAATCTTCTGAAAGAATCATGAGCTTTGATCGCCTGTAGACAGATTAGTAATTAAAAATACTGGATAGCTTTCCAAAACTTGGCGAGTACTCGCCAAAACTCGACGAGCATTCTCCCGTGCTCGGACTAATCGTCCCACCTGTCAGCTTGGTCGAAAATGTAATTTATTGTATATTGTAACTTGCATAGATATGAAATTTATGATGATATTTTTCAATGTCAATCATCATAATTCATATTACTTATCAGCCGGTCGTCGTATTTGCGTGATGATGCGATTTGTATTGTATTTGTATTCAAATCTAATAGAAAACACTTCTCCAACATTTTATGGGCTCATTTGATACATTTTGTAGCTATGTGTTGCTTAAAATTTATGTTTTTTAAAGAAGTTTGAGTATTTTTTTAATTGTCGAGTATTCCCGAGTATTGGCCGAATATTGGCGAGTTTTTGCCGAGTTTTTTTTTTTGGGGGTCTGGCGAGTATTTGGATTTGGCGAGTATTCCTACTATGGCTTTAACACTGTTTTAGGGATTCCTAGCTCCATTTTTTGGGTTGATCACCTTTTACAAGTAAAGTGATCTATCTTGACTGAAACTTGGGCACGGGCAGTAAGAATTATGAAATAGTTCAAGGTTCTGCAATAATATTTAATGGATGGAGCTATCAGTCTTACTTTCCTAGCATTGTTTGAATACTATTTTAGGGATTCCTAGCTCCATTTTTTGGGTTGATCATCTTTTACAAGTAAGTCCAATTGAAGTCGGTAGCCATTATGTTGTCAGGATTTCCACATCCTTGTCACTTTAGCAATAGACAATTATTTTTATTGTAGAAGGTTGTAGTAAAGCTCTGTGGAAGTGGTTGTTTGGGCTAGTTGGAGGCCTACCCAGGCTTTACCAAATTTAAGTTTATTGGTCTAATGGATTGAAGGGTGTCTTTGATCTTTGGATTTCCATTTTACTAGGTAAACTCTCGAGAGATTTAAATGGGCATTAATACCAGATAGTACCTGTCTTATAAAGGTATTTCTGTTAATTTATGAAGTATCCATAATAATGGAATATAGTGTGCATTTTCTTTCTAAATATGACACTTAAAGGCTATATCCTCAGCAAAGCTTAGAAGGCAATGTAAAATACCATGACTTTGCTACAATTTTCATGTCTTTCTGTAGGATTGTTCACAAAATGTTTGATATCTCTTCTTAGGTGGATCGTATATGCTTTGTTTCAGTGTCTGGGGCTTTCCCGTGATTCACAGCCAGGTCAATGAGGCTGGCACACCTTACCAGGTTTTTCTATGTCACCAGAGTTCATCTGCAGTGGTTAGGAGAGGTTGTAGGGGGGAAGTACCCTCTGCCCTGGGACATTCCCCTATGAAGCATTATCAGATCCCGCATTGGCCTTTTTGCAGTGATAGATGGCGATGCTCATGGTTGTCCTGGCTTGAGCTGTGCTACAGACATGAGACTTTGCCGGTCTCCTGCCCTGGTCTTCCACTTTTATCTTAATTTTCCCCGTTCTTCATCGAGGGGACCCTCCCTCACAGAACCGTTTGTACTTGTGTTCGTTCCTTATAATGAGGGGTTTAACTGCTTCAGGTTTACCCCTCTTGTTATGATTACATTTCTCAGTTTTTAGTGTTTTGTTAACTGCCATACCCTAGGGTCTTTCTTACCACAATAATTCTCTCTATTGTAAATAAATGTTCTCAGTCCCATTGACGTACAAGCATTCATATTATCTCTTTCTTTCTTTTATTTCTCTTTGGAGATTCTGCATCTTAACATACAGTTTCAATGTCTAGATAAGTTTCCATTAGTTTTGATTTCAGTGGCCTTTTTATGAATTTATACATGGATTACATGGTTTGACTTCCTTTCTGATTTTATCTGTTTTCGACATGTGTATTTTGTTCGTTTATGGATATTCGACATGTGCACTTGTTGATGCTTTGGTTCTCTTGGGCCGAAGGGCTTGATAGTACTTGGTTTCATGAGTTGCTTTGTTACCGACTGCTTCCACCATACACACACACACATATGCCAAAGACCAAACAATATATACAACGTGTGTGTGTGCCTGTGGGTCGTTCCGTGACTCCTTTTACAATAGCAAACACATCATATATATATATATATATATATGCCAAAGACCAAACAATATATACACGTGTGTGGGTGGTTGCTAGACTCCCATTACAGTAGCAAACACAGTCACGCACACATGTATTTGTGTGCGCAGCGCGTAAGAATTTAGGGTATTTTATACCTAAAATTGTTTTAAAAATTCTTCAAAGGTGTCGTTTGAAGTTCTTTACTAGCATCTCATTGAGAATTATGGATACCAATTTGTGGCTTCAACCAAATCACTTATATCAAACTTACGCATAATCTTAAATTTTCATTATGATTAAGACAACCTTCAAATAAAATCTAAGTCACGGGGTTTGTAGTGAGAAAGCTGATAGAGTGCTCTTTATAGGGCTCCTAACAAGCAACCTGATTAGCAAGTAAAATGGATTTGTGAAGGGTTCCTAATGTACACTCTGATTAGGATTTGATGTACACGTCAATAGTCTTAATACTATTATCATATGTTAGGAATTTTCAACAAACTACTTATGAATCATCTTAGGCTATGCAAATTGGTATTAAAAACCATAGCTACCTAAGTCTCAGGGATGGAGGGACAGGCATGTTGGGATGGGGTTTCCAGGATGGCAAAAAATTTCCCAAATTTTGGGGCACGGGAGGGGGATGGCTATTAAAATAATATATACAAATTAATATGTGAATATTTTAGCTTTTTTCAGTGAAATTCAGGTATTTAAACTGTATTTTAGTTACTTTCAAGATTATAATGTAATGTTCTTGGTAAAAATATCAGCTTTTTAAAAGTAAAAAACATCAGAAAACTTTTGAAAGATTTTAAAAAATAGGGGATGTCCCCTCCAAGTTCCCAAGTCCCTGAAACGTCCGGGACATCCCCAAAATCTAGGGGACGCGTCCTCACATAACACTATAAAAAACCCTCTTACTGGGTATGGAGATGTGAGATTATTAGGTTTGTACCATTTGTAGGGCTGGGGTGGTTCCTTTCCTCTAGTCACTAAGATCGACTGTCCTTGGATGACCGTTGCATCTCCCCTGCTGGAGTTTAGCTCAACTTTCCTCTAATGAACTTTGCATTCTCCCTGCTGGAGATTATCTTTGCAACTGAGCTTTTCCCTTGGGCATCCTAAAAAGTAGCTATAGGGCATATGTATCCATATATTCACATTACATCTGATAATAATTTGATAACTACTGCATACAAATCGATACGAACTAGTTATAATATAGTGTGTATCATATAGAATATTGGTTTTTAGGAGCAACTAATTATGTCTCCATAACACTAGTCCTCAATTTCACCATTGAAGATAATACAATCCTCAAAATCTGGAGATTTTCCCAACATTCAACATCTTCCAGAATTTCCCTATATAATCGGCATAGTGGTACAGCTGGTATGGTGAGAAAACCACTTGGAATCAGAATTCCTTTACTTTGTATCAAGTTCTTGTAATTCTGTGGTACAAGGCGCAACTTTTGTAGCCTTGGGATACGCAGAGAAATATTTTTCTTCTTCTTCTTTTGTCTTTTGCATTGGATAGATTGGCTCTAGCTATATGTTCAGGTCACTAAAAGTCTCAAGTGTATCAGGTATAGTGCATTGCACACTACCATTATTCATACCCTTTTGACACAAGACTGTAGTACTACACTGCACTTGATCTTGTCAAAGTAGCTAGCACCAATAAAGGACTGTAACTTACACTTTTTGTGTTACCTTCATCTCCACACCCTTTCTAATCCATCCAAAAGGGCAAGTGTCCCAATGCTTATATGTCTTCAGTCACTAAATAACTTGAATTAGCCGATGGCGTTTGCGTAATTGCATATCTTATGCCTCTACCAACATGTAGAATTTCCAAGCCTTGAAACTTGAAATTTACGGATCAAGAATGCAATAATAATGCATTGCACAAGCATCACACTGCCTGAGAGACTCAAGGACTTCATTAAATCAATGCTTCAATACACCCAAGGAATTAACTGAAATCAATGCCTCGTAGGTCCAGATTTTCTCATAAGGAAATGCCTGGTGGAGGTCAAGGACTTAACTATTGCAATGCATAGGATATCCATAAGCCTCACATATAAATGCCTTGTAGGGTCCCCGGGCTTCATAAATAGTCAAGACTAATCAATGCCTCGTGAGGTTCAAAGGACCTTTGACAATCAATCTATTGTGGGGATTGTAGACTTCACTAAACACTGCCGTTTAGGGTTTAAGGGCTTCATAAATATTCAAGACTAATCAATGCCTCGTGAGGTTCAAGGACCTTTGACAATCAATCTATTGTGGGGATTGTAGACTTCACGGAACACTGCCTCCGAGTTTTCTTCTAGATCAGGTCACATGCACTGGGGACTTCTTATATATCCATGTCCAGGACTTTACTGTGGTTACTTGTATGAATGACTTCATGGAACCCCAAAACAACAATATTCCATGAGATAATACAACAGTAATAATTACAGCAGAATGACCCTCAAAATAATAATTACTGCAAATTCATTAGCATTTATGACAATCAATATTCAGATTTGTACAGTTAATAGCACTAAATTCTGGTCAATTCTTTCAAAGTAATCAAAATCAACAAGAGAACAGTTAAAATCTAAAATATTGAATTCAGATTACAGTAGCACTCAAAGCAAATCTAAACAATTTATGACAGTTGACATTTAAATTTACACAGTCAAACATCATGTAGTGTTTGTGAACACACTTAAAATAGTCAAAAACTAACCCTGAAAATATTCAACAGAAGCCAAACATGTCTTTACTGATGTCAAGATGTTTTCTACAGTAGTCAATAGTCAAACTATGTCAACACAGCAGTCAAAAGGTCTAATATTTACACTGTCAAAAATCATTTAGTGTTCTTGAACACACTTAAAATAGTCAAAACTATCCCTGAAAAGTTAAAACAGTCAAGAGACGCCAAACATACCTTTGCTGATGTCAAGACGTTTTATACGGTATGTAACAGTCAAAATAGGTCAACACAGCTGTCAAAAGATCCGATTCTTATTTGCTGATGTCACTTCCTTAATGACGTATTGTATGTTGTTCACATGCTGATTATTCTATTTTTTAGTACACAATTCACATGTTGATGTCACCACAATTATTCCAAAGTGTTCCCCTCTTTTGCTATTCAGTCTGCTGGTTTCAAGGTGTATTCCATAATGGAATATTGCATTTGGTGGAGAGAGAAGGGCATTTATTGTGGTTGGATGAATAAAATAAGGCTGACATTGCTGCTATTTAGCCCAGTCGGAACAATATTCTTATTAATGCTGTGTCTAATGCCATTTCTACCTATTGATGCTTTAATTAATTACAGGTCAGCTTAGAGAAAATATAAGTCCATATTCATAAATATCATGATTGAGTTTGATGTTGTCACGAGTGACTGCATTACTTCGTTCCATATTTTTTTTGGATACTTGTCTATTTTAATGGAGTGTAGGCCTGCCTTGTCTGGGCCATAACATACTGGTATCTTGGAGGAAGTTGGACAAAACATCTTATCCTCTGCCATTTTAGAAATCCCAGATCCTTATCTACTGCAGATCAATACTGCTCTCCTATTCAATTGTTTGGCTGATCATACCATTGATCTTCCTTTGATTTGAAGAGGCCATGGCCTTCTCCATAGTTACCATGTTCGGAAAGTTCGGGTTGTTCGGACATGGGAAAAAGTTCGGAAGTTCGGAATTTTGCAAAAGTTCGGTTCGGTTCGGTATGGTTCAAAAAAATATAAATTTTCAAAAAATATAAAACTAAATAATTATCCATACTTGCTTCAAAAAAATCAATCACACATACAAATAAATAAACATACAAGTATACTAAAGTCTTAAAACATATAAATGTATAGCAAAATCCATGGTAAACTTAAGACTTACAAGTTATATTTATGACAGACAATGAAAATTCATAGTTCATAAGTTCATACTTCATACTTCATAAGTTCATTGTTCATACATATTGATATAATATATAGCGATGAGAATTATCCATTGCTCAAACTTCAAAGTTTTGAGCATTAACCAAAAATAAAAATGCAATTTTAAACATTTGCAACATCAAATCCTGCTTCTACATCAAAAGTGTCACTAGCATCTTCATCTAATATTGCAGCAGTAGGGTCATCATCATCAACATTTTCTTCATCTCCAAAACATGCTTCTCCCAAGCGAGAGTTGTCATCTTCATTTGCAAGAGAGTGAGTAAGCAATCGTAAATTGCTATGCACAAAAACAAGATCAGAGAGTTTTTGAGCCCCTAATCGATTTCTCTTGTTTGTGTGGATTAAATCATGTGTACTCCAATTTCTTTCACAAGCAGAAGCACTAGAACACTGGCTGAAAATTCGCACGGCAAGCTTCTGCAAATGTGGAGTAGAAGACCCATAAGTCTGCCACCATTTAGATGGTTCCCATGTCATCCTACTTGCCCTTGCTTCTTTTTCACCGAACATTTTGAGTTGGTTCTTGAAAATAGTAAGTTGTTCTCTTGCTTTTTCCTTCTCATCCTCATCATGTACCAACCTGTCTATGGTTGCAAGTATACCTCTCTTTATCTCCTCATCTGCATCATGATCTACCTCTACTAATTTAGGATCCAAATAACAAGCTGCTGCATGTAGAGGACGGTGTAGCATGAACCATCGTTTGTCCACGATTTCCCAAATACGCTTGACTTCTTCAACATCATTTGCTAGTATCTTTTGGATTTCTTCTTTTGCTCTATCCATGCCCTCATATACAAAACCCATGCATGGCTGATTACCATCAACCATTCTCAAAATTCGAACAAGTGGCTCAAACACATTTACAACCTTCTTAGCACCATCCCAAAATGTGTCCCCTAAGATAATTTTTTCAATTTCTTTTGAATGGGTTTCCTTGGAAAGCTTTGACTCTGTCCATTCATCTGTAACCACCACTTTTCTTAATGCTGTCCTCTCCTCTACCTCCCTTTGCAAAGTAATGAAGTTGGTGGCAAATCTTGTTTCAGCAGGGGAAAGAAGCTCACGTTTTGCAAAAGAACGATACAAATTCAATGTCAACCGGTGATTGAGGATAAACTTAGAGATTTGTTTTCCTTCAATCACAATATTGCTTACCCATTCTATTTTTGATAGATCTTCAAGCAAAAGATCCAACACATGGGCTGCACAAGGTGTCCAAAAGATATGAGGAAATCTATCCATGAGTATCTCTCCTGCTCCTTTGCAATTGGCTGCATTATCCGTAATAACTTGAACAACATTATCTTCTCCTATCTCCAAAATAGCTGATTCAATGCATTTGGAAATGAAAAGAGAAGTTTTTTGCTCATTACTTGTATCAATAGATTTTATAAACATTGCACCTTGAGGAGATATTGCCAAAAGATTTAGGAGCGGCCTTCGCCTTGAATCTGACCATCCATCACTCACTATTGTGCAACCTGTTCTTTTCCAACTTTTTTTCATTTCATCTAGCTCACTAGCTATAGATGACACCTCCTCTTCAAGAAGACTAGTTCTTAGTCTTTCATAACAAGGCAATGTGTAACCCTTGCCAAACTCAATTGCTGCATCTATAAAAGACTTGAAATGTGGGGAACGAATTACATTGAAAGGGATGGCCTCTGCATAAAACAATCTAGCTGCCAACCTGTCTACCTCATGTTTTTGTTGTGGCCTCCAAATGGACTTCAATGAACCTTGTGACTTTTCCACTTTGCTTGCACTTCCACTTCCTTCTGATAATGGTGATGGAGACCGATTTGAACTGTTGAAGGAGCCCATTTGTGAGATAGAGTGTTGGATTTTAGCCTTCTTTGCTTCTGAAGCTAATGCTCCAACACGACTCACATTAAATTTAGCTTGAACTCGATGTATGAAATCTTTGTATTCACCTTCCTCTGAATTCACATTTGCTATTGGACACTGTTTGACATCTTTGGATCCTCCCAAGTAATGGTACCGAACTCTAGTTATACTGCCTGTAATATTCCCATTGCACAAGGTGCATCTCATATGTATTTTATTACCATCTCTTAGGACGATGTATTTCATCTCCACAGAACGATTGCTGCTAGACATCTTGACCCACTTTTCTTTTCCTTTACCTTCCAATTTCCAACTGTTCTCTGAACCTGCAAAAACATATATTAGGACAATATTTTTTAATTTTTTTACATACTAACAATATTTCGAAAACCATATTTGCACTGAACCATATTCCATTGGACCATTCCATAATTCCATTCGCAGTTAATATTTTTTTTTTGGCAAATTTGCACTGAACCGAGAATAATGATTTCGCGTTTTTTAGTTTTGAGCTTTTGCAGGGTTCGAGGCTCGAGCACTTACCAGTTACCAGAATGCGCTCGTGCCGACCTCGTGGAGACCTCCAATGGCTGCGTTCGGGACTGTTTTGCGGCCGCTTTGCGCGTTCGGGCCTGTTTTCCTTTCGCCGAGACTGTTTCGCGTTTTTTCGCTTTGCGTTTTTTTGCGTACGCTTTTAGGGTTTCGGCTTACGTTTTTACTATTTTATGGATTCCGCATACGTTTTTAGTGATTCCGCGTCCGTTTTTAGGGATTCCGCGTCCGTTTTTAGGGTAAAGCGTTTTAATTTTTCAACTAAAAAACAGGTCAGTCAATCCTCCGAACCGGCGAATATTACAAACCGAACAAGTTCGTTTTTTATGAAAAGTTCGCTCCGAACCGAATTTTGCCCGTGTTCGGGCGAATATGGTAACTATGCCTAAAACCCCCACAAAGGTGGATCAAGGGGAATCTCCACATAAATATAGATAGGATTGGCCAGATCCTATAGATCTATCCTGATATGGGAGGGACTGAATGGGAACAACGCCTTGATTATGAACACATTCCATTCAGATGCTGTATATGTCATGAGCATGGTTGAGTGCCACATCTATTTCTTTCACAAGTGAGGTGGGGTGGGGTGGGATATATGTATATATATATCACCTCTTTCTGAGGGATGGTTCGTTATTGCTTCTGAGGGAAGGTTCCCACTTGGGTTCATTGGTGGTTTCCTACTTGTGTGCCCCCTCTTATCTATCTGGGGAGCCCATGCTTCCATTTGTTTAGAGAAAAGGTAGGTGGGTTCCTACTCTTGTGGTTAGGCTAGTAAAGGGAGCCGGGGCCCCATCTAGTAAAGAATCAATCTATATATGGGGCTGGTGGGCGTGTTCCCACTTGTGCACCCTTCCTCCCCCTCCCTATGATATCTTATCTTATCTCTCTGCCCCTGCCCCTCTCACTATATATCTTATCTTATCTATCTGAGATAGGGCAATCTTTGACCCATTCCCCGCCACTTTTAATCTAGTCGAATACTATTTGATTGACCGAGGGCAGTGATTGATATCTATCTGATTGACCGACTCCACATATAATAGAGGGCAGTTATTGATACCTATTTGATTGACTGACTCCATATATATAGAGGGAAGTGATTGATAGGTGTTTAGCGATGTCGTATAGCCATAGCCACTACCCCACACCTATCTATATAGATTCTAGACAAGGCAACCCCTATTTGAACTATGGGGCATAGGTCCTCTACTCCTGCACCAAAGTTTGGAAATGCCCCCCACTTCTAGAATAGAGAGAGATAGATGGCTATGGAGAAATAGATGGCTCCGCCGCTATCTTGGCCAGTTTGTTCCCCCAGATAGATATAATAGGGCTGGTAGGGTGTGTTGGTGCTTCTCGACCCTTCATGCGATTGATAGATTCTATTGTAACGGTCCCTCAAATTTGGAAAGCAATGAATGGGATGGCCAACCCTATAGTAGCTTCCGCAGCTGCCTCCGTTAACATCCGTTTCTTTCCTCTTGGTCTTTCTTCCCCGCTCACTCCCCCCCCATTAGAATAGATGGGCATTTCCCCATAGATTTTTGTTGATTATGCACACATGGATCGTGGGTATCATGCATGTTAGGTTTTGGCAGTCCAGGCTCAGTACTATCAAGGCAACTACCCATCAAAATACAGTAAAAAATCAGCCAGCTAAGCCACCAAATGACTCTCAAAATTTAAGTAGTAGCAAATTTCAAAAGGCCTCAACTATGCCTGAATTTGCATGATAAGCCTTTGCAGGACAGAATGGTTTTGGATATGGGAGGGATTGAATGGGAACAACCCCTTGATTATGAACACATTCCATTCAGATGCTGTATATGCCATGAGCATGGCCATTTAGCAAGGATCTACCCCAAACAGGAAGATCAAAACCACCACAAAGGTGGATCGAGGGGAATCTCCACATAAATATAGATAGGATCGGCCAGATCATATAGATCTATATGGCAAGGGGAATGGTTGAGTGCCACATATATTTCTCTCACAATTGAGGTGGGGTGGCATATATGTATATATATCACTTGTTTCTGAGGGATGGTTCATTATTGCTTCTGAGGGAAGGTTCCCACTTGGGTTCATTGGTGGTTTCCCACATGTGTGCCCCCTCTTATCTATCTGGGGAGCCTATGCCTCCATTTGTTTAGAGAAAAGGTAGGTGGGTTCCCACTCTTGTGGTTAGGTGAGTAAAGGGAGTCGGGGCCCCATCTAGTAAAGAATCAATCTATATATGGGGCTGGTGGGCGTGTTCCCACTTGTGCGCCCTTCCTTGCCCTCCCTACTATATCTTATCTATCTGCCCCTGCCCCTCTCCCTATATATCTTATCTTATCTATCTGAGATAGGGGAATCTTTGATCCATTCCCCATCACTTTTAATCTAGTCGAATACTATTTGATCGACCGAGGGCAGTGATTGATATCTATCTGATTGACCGACTTCACATATAATAGAGGGCAGTGATTGATACCTATCTGATTGACCGACTCCATATATATAGAGGGAAGTGATTGATAGGTGTTCAACGATGTCGTATAGCCATAGCCGCTACCCCACAACTATCTATATAGATTCTAGACAGGGCAACCCCTATCTGAACTATGGGGCATAGGTCCTCTACTCCTGCACCGAAGTTTGGAAATGCCCCCCACTTCTAGAATAGAGAGAGAGTGGGAGGCTATGGAGAGATAGGTGGCAGCTGCGCCGCCCCCTTGGCCAGTTTGTTCACCCAGATAGATATAATAGGGCTGGTAGGGCGTGTTGGTGCTTCTCGACCCTTCATGCGATTGATAGATTCTATTGTAACAGTCCCTCAAATTTGGAAAGCAATGATTGGGATGGCCAACCCTATAGCAGATTCCACAGCTGCCTCTGTTAACACCCTGTTCTTTCCTCTTGGTCTTTCTTCCCCGCTCACTCCCCCCCATTAGAATAGATGGGCATTTCCCCATCTATTTTAGTTGATTATGCGCACATGGATTGTGGGTATCATGCATGTTAGGTTTTGGCAGTCCAGGCTCAGTACCATCAAGGCAACTACGCATCCAACCCTATAGCAGATTCCGCAGCTGCCTCCGTTAACACCCGGTTCTTTCCTCTTGGTCTTTCTTCCTCACTCACTCCCCCCATTAGAATAGATGGGCATTTCCCCATCTATTTTAGTTGATTATGCGCACATGCATCGTGGGTATCATGCATGTTAGGTTTTGGCAGTCCAGGCTCAGTACTATCAAGGTAACTACCCATCAAAATACAGTAAAAAGTCAGCCAGCTAAGCCACCAAATGACTCTCAAAATTTAATCGGTAGCAAATTTCAAATTTCTTACACAAGGAAAGGTAAATTACAACCCACCCCACTTCACAACCCTTTGAAGCATTGGCGAATTCTGAATCACAAGAGATTCAAAACGACAGTCCTTTATGGAAAATTCTGAATCACAAGAGACTCATACCACAGCCCTGTGTGTAAATAGCACAAGAAAAAGGAAAAGAACAAGTTAGCAGCAATCCTGAAGCTTCCGGTGTAAGTTCTCTTCCATAGCCTTAAGTATTGTTACACGTAATACAGGCCAAAAAAACCCAAATGAAACATCCAAGAAACAAAAAAAGGAAAATATCCAAGGAGCAGATTGACATAGGGGAAGACAAAAGCATAACAAAGACAGCTGAAAGAATGATACAAATCTGTACTCCTACAGCAGTAGCAGTCAAGATAACCTCAGAAGAAATGCCCACCCCCGAATCTGACTCTTGATGCGGATTCTCTTATGGAACATGAGAGGCCTAGGGGCGCCCAATAAGCATTTGTCCCTCAAAGATTTTCTAATAAAAAGGTATTGATATACTTCTTCAAGTGTATGCTTGAGCCAGTTCTACAAAAGGACTTCGATTTAATGGGATTTGGGGAACCAAACAAACTGTTTTCAGCCCAACAACTAGAACTTTTAATGGGATTTGGGGAACCAAACAAACTGTTTTCAGCCCAACAACTAGAACTCTCTTCCATTGGAACCCACCAAGGTATTATTTAATCGCTGAGCGCACCTTTCCTTTTGGCCAATATGCTGTTTTTTTTATTGCTACGAATGTCATAGTGAGATTCATGTACTAAATATGTATATTCCCTGTGTGGTAACAATCATTTACCACTGCTGGAAATGGTGACAACTTAGGTTACCAATCTCAGTGCATACACTTTAATCTTGATGGGAAACTTCAACACAATCAAATTTCTACATGAAAAAAGGGCTGCAGACACAATTCCTGAACAACGATGGCTATGAATATAATAGAGAGTGACACCAATCTTATGGAGCAAATCCACTCACAAGGTTCCTTCACCTGGATGAATCGTAGGAGGGACAAGCTACATAGCACAAAAGCTAGACAAAATATTTCTTTCTGCAAACTGGCTTCTGCCAAGTAAGAGGACTGAAGCATGAGTTAGTGATGAAACAATGTCTGATTCCTGGCCCATCTTATGAAACATTACCCACCAGCAACCTCCAAAAACAGCCACACTTCAAGTTCAGACCCATCTGGCTATCTCACCAAACCTTCCAGCATACGATTGAGGAGGGGTGGAAAAATGCCTGGGATTCTATAGGATTTTAGATGTACAAATTTGTTCTTAAGCTGAAATACATGAAAGGAAAAATCAAGCAATGGCAAAGAACAGAGATGGGGATCATTCATTCCCAAAGATCTTACATTAAAACCAGAGTAGCAGAAGTATATGTCCAAATCTGTGACCAAGAGCATAATGCCAGCTTAGAGGTAGAGAAACAACAACCGATCCATGCTCTATCTGAACTACAAAAGCTATAAAAAATACACTGGCATGCCACGTCAATGATCCAAAAACAAATAGATTAAATTAGGGGGCTCCAACACCAAATTCTTTCATGCCACAACTCAAAACAAAAAACAGATCAACACAGTAAAGAGACTACAAACAGGCAATGTGAATTATAGCACGGTCCAAGCTTACATGATATCCTAAGCATCTAGCTTCTACCAAGAACTTTCTCAATGAACCTACAAATGCAGTTCAGGGTACTTCCACTCAGTCACAGATTCAACATATTCCCAAACTACTGCAGAAGAGAGATAATGATTCAACTATGAGACCAATCACAAAAGAAGAGCTCAAGCCTTAAAGAGGTTTTTTTTCTCCTTTGATCGTGGTAAAGCACCTGGGATGGATGGATTCACAGGACAGTTTTACCAAATTTTGTGGCTCCTAATAAAAAGGAGCTATTGGTCTGTTAGAGGAATCTAGACAAAATACGCAAATTCTGAGACAATTGAACTGGACAAAATTGATTCTTATTCCTAAAATCAATAAGACACACAAATTAGATCAATACAAACGAATTGCCCTTTGCAACATGGTATATAAAATCATCTTAAAGTTTAATAGACTCAAACCCCTTCTCCAAATGCTCGTCTCTCCTTATCAATCAACATTTGTCCAGGGCAAGCAAATTGCGGATATCATCATTAGGTGTTCCAAAAATTCTGCATTCATTAAAGACACAAAAAAGGCCAAGGATAATGATGAAACTTGGCATTTCAAAGGCTTTCAACAGATGTAATTGGGAGCTAATATGGAGGACTCTATCAGGATTTGGCTTTAGTGATCAGACTATTCAATGGATCAGTAGCTGCATGTGCACTCCCACCTACACAGTGTCTCTTAATGGAGAAACAAGACAATCCTTCCATTCCGCTAGAGGATTACGACAAGGAGATCCTCTTAGACTAAGCCTTTTTATTATATTTACTAGGAGATGGGTACGGGTAGAGGGAGATGGGTATGGGTACCCGGCACACTCTTTTTTTGAAAAATAGGAGACAGGTACTCCGAGACGACACATGTATATATATTATATAATTATTAATTTATTATACTATATTATATATAATTTAGAGAATATTGAATATTTAGATTCAAGAAATTGGTAACTAATTATTAAATCAAATCAAGATGTCAACAAAGGATAAACATTAGCCAATAGCACAAGTGACGAGTAATTATGATTTGGATTTATGAATTATATTAATATTCATATTTCATATCATCATAGTTAGGATCAAGAGTACATTACTACATTGTGACTCACTGAAATGCGGACAAATAGGCATGTGAAAATTAAAAACAAAAATATGAAATGAGAATGTGAATTATATATCTGTAGCTCCTGCATCAGCTATGTCACCACCCTCTAGGTCCTTTGCTAGGATGCTCTCTAGATACACATCACTCTCAAGCTTTGGCTCCTCTGTAAGCAATCGAATAGGAGGTAAATCATTGAGGCCATTTGCCTCAAATCCCTCATCTTCCAAGGCTATGTTTGCCACTCCA
Organism: Taxus chinensis; assembly: GCA_019776745.2. NCBI lineage: Eukaryota > Viridiplantae > Streptophyta > Pinopsida > Cupressales > Taxaceae > Taxus > Taxus chinensis. The sequence continues at coordinate 700,362,904 of CM034154.1, read as the reverse complement.
TCAGATGGTATTTGGCCCCATTTCGCTAAAGGAGCCTCCCTGTACCCAAGGTCTCTATGAGAAAGAAGACAATGTGCTATGAGTGTAGACCAAGGTCTCTACCTTCATTGACCCTAATCAGTTCCTCTTCAATGAATGAATGAAACCATATGTACTCCAATTCCTCTCACAATATAAAGAACTGACAACTTGTGAGAGTAGTCGTATTGCAAATGATTGCAATTCAGGAGCTTCACTGCCATGGCTCCACCATCACTCTATTGGGTCCTTCTTGACACGCATATCATACAAGGCCTCCACTGTAGAAAACTCATTGCGCCCACTTGAAAACCTATTCAACTGAGACTTGATATTAGAAGCCTTCTTTGCCTCGACCATAATATTTTTTTATTGCATCCCAAAATCCCCTCACCACCTCTTTGTCCTCATATAGAGCCTTCTTCTGGGCGACATCTGTATCATACCACTTAGGATTAAAAGCATAGGCAGCACAATGAAGTGGTTTGTTAAGTTTGTTCCATGGAATAAATTTCTTCATAAACCTCCCCCAAACATGGCTTGTCTGAGTCTGCAAAACGGATCACCTCACAAATGGGTTGGATGAAATCGACAAAAAATTCCACAACGAACCAAAAACGATCATCAAGGATCATTTGTCTCACCTCAACTGTAGTCTTTGTTGTAGATTGCCTCCAACTTGCCCAAGTATAACTGACTACAGTGGAACATAAGGCCCCTTTGACCGCATAAAGATGGTCAAGGAGAATTAAGAAAGTAACAAACCGTGTATCAACGGGTTTGAGGAGTTCCACCTTGGCAAATTTTTGATAAATAACATGTGTGGTGATGATTGCGTATGAGCATCTATATTTTTCTGCCGTTTTCAATGAGCATAGAGATCCACTCAAACCTACTAATATCTTTCAATGCATTATTCAATGTATTCACACAACATGGTGTCCAAAACACATGTTTGTATTTGTTTTGTATTAGCAAGTCAATTGCTTTAGAAACTGGTGCAACATCTGTAATAACTTGGACAACATGTGATGCCCTTACCTCCTCAATCATATCACATAGTTGGTCCTTCAGGAACTTTGTATTTTTTCTTACCATAAACAATCTCTTTCCTTAAAAAAATAAGGGCCTTTGGAAGAAGTCACCATAACATTCAAAAGTGGATGGTTTCTAGTATTAGTCCAATTGTCCATCACAATGCTGAATCCTTCTGTGGACCACACTCTTTTGACTGGTGCAGTTTGTTCCTCTATCTTTGATTTCTCTTTGTCAATTAAAGTCACGCAAAGTTTTTCATATCCAGGGGGCTTATTCCCCACTAGCCCATTGTTAATCGCACAAACCTCCTCATAATAATGAGAGTGCAACGTTGAATGGTATTCCATCCACATAAAAGAAACGCGCAATTGCTGCATCAACTACATCTCTACCACGCACATCAAACATGTCTCCAATGGGGTTTGAACCACCAATGTTCGGTCTCTTACGAGAAGAACCCACACCCCGTTCTGCATTCAATACATGTAGAAGACACATCTAGTTCTGATTCTGTTTCCTCAATTCCTCTTCTATGTTGGGTTTGAGGTGCAACTATCCTTGAAGTGTGAGAGCATAAATTAGGCCCTCTGCCTTAAGCCCTTTCTTGTTCCCTCATAACTTCATACCTCTCATCCTCATTTGAACATTCCTCAATCCCTTTCCCTTTTGTGCGGAAAAATAGGCATAGACCCTTGTGAAAGTACCTTAAAGCGACTTCTCGTAGAATTTGCAGGTGATAATCGATGTGCCACCACTCCCTTTTCCCATTGCAATTCGATCACAATATTTCCACAACGGAAAGAGGCCATCTTTTGATCCTGACATACCTGAGTCCCTGCCAGAAATTTTAAAAATTAAAATTAAAAATAATAAACAATTGAATATTAAAAATTAAGAAATAATAGTGAAGATTGAACACTAATAAATTAAAAAATAACTAGTAATAATAAGTTAATTTATTAAGTTTTACATGTAACATCTAAGTTTCTAACTTTCTATTTTATATAATTTAAAAACTAAATTAAAAAAAACTTAAAGGACTAAATAACTTTTAAAATGAAAAATGAAAAAGCAGATTGGAAAATTAAAACCTAAAGCTTTTAATTTTACCTTTATAACATCTAAGGTTAAGTTTAAAGATTTTAACTTTTTTAATATTTTATTTTTTAACATAAAGTTTAAACTTGAAACTATACTCGACGTTACGTGGTGTTGATGGTTTAAAAAATAAAGAAATGGAGATTCAGACCCGAGGCCTTGTCCCAAGCGGCAACACTGTGATAGTGTTGCCGCTTGGGATGACAAGACCTCAGGTTTGCTTTGAGTCTCAAAACAAGTATTAAACAATGTTGTTGTTTAGGACGACAAGGCCTCAGGCTTGCTTTGAGTCTCAAAGCAAGTATTAAAGTGGAGAACAAGAAACGGGGAACCAAAATGCCATGCTAATGCAAATGCAAACAGGGAAATGAGAAACCAAACAAAAGCAAAATCAAAGCTTGGGTGTGCATATAGCCAGTTCCAATAAGGACGGAAATGAGAAATGCAGGTAGAAGAAACAAAAAAATACAAGCAGATATGATAAATACTTGGTTGAAGTCCAAAATGCCTTTGCAAGTTCAATTTTGCTCTAAATGCCTTTGCCCTGAATCAATGGTGCTATTAAAATATAGAGGCATTTTTAATGGAAAATTCACAATTTTTAGGGTTTACTCTTCATTATTTAACATTTAATGGAAGGAGACATTGTTTAGGTTTTTAGAGACGGGTAAAAGACGTTCTACGTTCTGTATGGCCGTCTCCGGGGATGAGAGACGTCCCAATACATGTTTTTCGTCTCCGAAATGCATCCTTGTCTCTAAAACACGTTTTCAGGGGGGAGACACATCTCCTTGCTACACTGCTTTTTATCCTAGTGAGTGAAAATCTCTATAGAGATGTACATAATGCCAAAACTGAAAGAAATATTCGTGGTGTAACAACCACCAAGGAAGGATAGAGGTACAACATCATTTTGTTGATGCCACTCTTGTTTTCGTCTCTCATAACAAGGGACTCACTGGTATCCCAAGAACATTCGAAGAGGCAAACCCACCTACATGATGGCTCTTAATGGAGAAATAGGACAATCCTTCCACTCCACTAGAGGATTACTACAACGAGATCTTCTTAGTCTAAGCCTTTTTGTCCTAACGAGTGAAAATCTCTATAGATCCGTACAACATGCCAAAGCCAAAAGAAAACTTCATGGTGTAGCAACCATCAAGGGAGGATATAGGTACACCATTTTGTTGATGCAACTCTTGTATTCTTCTGCAATAACAAAGGATTCACTGATATCCTAATAACATTCCAAGTGGTATCGGGGCAACAAAAAACAATGTCAAGTCAAATATTTTCTTCTTTAAACTACAAGGAAAGAAAGAGACATTCTTCGTGCAATACCATTTACTGACGGGCATTTTCCCATTACATATGTGGGATTCCCTCTTCATCTCAAAAAAACTTTATGGGATAGCATGGTGTCAAAAATTAGAACGAAAATACAATTGGACCAACAAATGGCTCCACTTTGCAGGAAGGATGATCTATACCATGGGCCCAAGATCTTGTGCGATGGACAACCTTATACAGAGTGCATACTGGCAGTTAACTTCTAGAAGTAAACCAAAACACAAATTCAATAAGTGGAAGTCTGATTTGCAAGAAACGCACCTTCTATTCATTATGAAAGAATAGGGAAAAAGTACAAAGGTGTATATACTATTATAGCAAGGTTAGGAGAGCAACGGCTTCTGTAATCAAAAGGGGAAACACTTCCTACGGTTTTCCTAGAATGAACATGCATATACAAATGTGTATGAGGGATATTGAATACTTAGGGTGTCGATGATCAGTATTGTCTGGTTTGGCTCTCAAGGATGTCAACTCTTTACCGGTTGAGTATGTTACTTATTTTGTACCACAAAAACAAGAAGTTAGTTACAACTGGAAATGGCTACAAGTCATTTGATCTTCTGATTCAATGACGGTTGAACTTCTTCCAAGTGCGTAGCATTTAATCTTCTTGTCGGATGGTTACTCTGAGAGACTCTCTAATGTGCTGCAAAAATGGAAAGTGCCACCTAGCAAGCCACACGAAAGCGAGGGGTTGCCATGTGGTTGTGAGAAGCCGCTGTGTGTAATGTGATTCTTGCGTAGGAGAATGCCTCAAAGTTGACGTGCAGTTGTGAAGTGAGGCAAGCTCTATGGTGGGTGCAAGATGCCGTAAGGGTTCTGTGAGGCTTAGAAGGCTTTGCATAGAGGGGAAGTGCTGCGTGGTCCTATGGTAGTGCATAGAGGAACCATGAGACTTGTACATATATGGGCATTGGAAGGTGCATGTTGTGAAGGAAGAACTCCAAGTTGAAAGGTGCATAGGTTGTGCAGGTGTGCAAAGGAGAAGCGTGCACAACCATGCATGGATCATTCGCCTATTCTTAAAGAGCAACGACCTTCATTGTGTCCTCGTGTAGTTGCAGGAACTGGGAAAATCCACAAGTAGGTTGGCACAGACTTAATCTTGATGAAGCGACAAAAAACAATTCAAGGAATGCAGGAATTGGGGGATAATCTGAGATGAAAATGGTGACTAGTTGTGCTTATGCACAATACATAGGGCCTAGAAGTAACAACTATGCATGACTAGTGGCTTGTTGTATGGAGTACAGATGGATGGCACTTCCCCTATACAGAGGCTACTCATTGAAGGAGGCTAAAACATTGTAATTACTATGATTACTGAGGCAGTCCAATTCCATAGAAAAAACCAATTGGAAACACTTTACACTTCCATCAACTGGAAGATGTCTAATATCATCCAATAAACTGTACTACAACTCCAGGCATTTGACCGAACAATTTTTCAAAAGGGTGGCAGACAAGCTTGCAAATTTGGTCTCCTCTACTAACAAGTAAGGATCTAAACTCTCCATTGCTCCAGACCCTCTCATGTGCCATCTCAAGAAAATAGTAGACTTACAGCAAACTACCTCCTGCTCTAGACCAGATGACTAGTATGAATCAAAATCATACTCGAAAGGTAACAGCCCTCAGTTATGAGCATAGCTTTTTGAAGGTCCTTAGTACAACTATAGTGCTATTTTCTCCTTTTCCATATTTTAGTTTAATTTCAGTGGGGCTCTCATGGCCTTCGACTTGGAACCCTACTTGTTCTTAAGCTTTTCCTCCACCTCTGACCAAGCATTCTTTTCACTGTCACAATATTTGTCACCAAACATTCTTTTCACTGCTGATACCCCCTTGTCCTATTATATTTTTCTGTTTTTGTCTAAACCTCGTCTTATTCATATTATTTACCCCCACTGCCTGCCTCTGTCTTTTCCATTTATTAGGCACTGGTAAATTATTAAATATACTCCCTTTAAATATTTGCCCTATGTTTTTGATTCTTCCCACATCTGCTATGTTTTCGAACTCCACTCACACCGATGTCACAGCAAATCTTGGTCACAGTTTCTTTATCCTCCTCACTACCACACTCATGTAATATCTAACACCATGATCGTGACCATCAATGCCCATCAGCCGAAGCCACACCTAGTGAATTCCCTTTTCTCCATTGCTACAACTTCATATCACCTGGAGCATTGATGTTAAAAAAGGAACAAGCATGTCATGCAAGAAATATGAATATAAGAACGTTTTCGGCTTGGAGTCCAAGGCGCCCCATCTGACAGAGATTTCATTCTTCCAAGCCAAATCGAAATCTCCCAAAAGAGGCGATACGGAACATTGGGAGGAGTGTGAAACTGTTTATGGCGACCTGTATGTGCAAAGTGGAGTTGGTCAAAAGCAAAGCAGCCAAAGTTCAACCAAAGGACTGGACATTTTACCATTAATTTCCCCTTCCATTGCTCTACAAAATACAAGTGCCAAACAACCCCTCCACCATGCCATTCTCGCAACTACAATTAATTCAGATAGGATGGTTTATGAGATTTTCCATAGCCTTACGATCTCATACAATCAAACGAAGCTTGATCGTCACCAATTCTTGATCATCACGAATTCATCTTAATCTCTTTACTGTCAACAAACTTGGGACCATTAAAAGGCACTTGTCAAGGCTTATAAATAAGGGAAAGAGATGTGCAAAGAATGGGGCAAGCAAAGCCATCAACAAAGAACTCAGAGGATACAAAAGAGAAGAAGGGAAAGGAAGCCAGCTTTAACTTCTTCACAGCAAAATTTACAGCAGCAGATTTTATGCATGAAGAATACTCAACGAACGCCTATGTAGGTGGAGGATAATGAAGTCACCATAATGCATGGAGACTTCCACATCAAAGACACCGCATAGCTGGGTCCTCAACCGTATACCTACCACAGCTGGCTCCAAAAATGGAATTGACCAAGGTAATGAATTCCATCCTTGCCTCTAGAGTCTATACATATTTCTTGTTTGAAAAAACTCCATGTTCATTCCAAGACTCTTTAAGTAGCTTTCGATTCATTCAGGAGAAGCTTTCAGCCAAGGATTGCAAAAAACTCCTTCATCCCTTAATCTTCCTTCAGAAGATTAGGTCTAAATCCTGATATAGTTAACATTCATAGCCAGTACATTTGACAGTACCTACTTACATTCTCCCTCACACTGAGCTCCCCCACTATACTTTCGAAGGTGCTACTTGCAAACCTATTCCTACTCATGTCCAAAGTAAGCTAATGCGCTTCAGCCACACCTGGGGAAATCTGGTTTATCCTTTGACCTCTCCAACCTCTTTCAAACCCCAGGATGAGGATCTTCTAGAGGCTATGCTGAATATCTCAGGATAAAAATACATGGGCAAATCATAGAGGAAAAAGAGTGCGTAACCCCTATATGGAAACTGCTCTCTCTACGTTACTTCAAATCACACGTAATCAGCGTGAAAGAAACGGAACCCTTCAGACCTGTGTGGAGCATTTGAGCAAGATTCGGAAAAACATTTAAATAAACAATGGATGCAGTCAATGCTATAATACTTACTGAAACAGGTAAACGCAGAATTGAAGTAACAATAATTAAGACAGCTCAGTCCACTCCTTCAGCAAAGAGGCAAGCAACAAATGCAGGATTTTTTATGAAGACAAGAAAAAAGAAACTGTTTGGTGCACACTCTTCACAGGAGGAAAGTTTCCTGTTTGAAATTGCACATGATAACTGATATCTCATTTGATACCATGCTGAATTCTTTTTGGTATTATGTATCTAGTGGAAGTTTTGTGGTGTTCATTTTTATTGTCATTCTCTTTGTTTATTTCCCCTCTTGGTCTGATTGGGGTGAACTGTTTTTTCAGAGGTATCCTTCGATGAAACACTTCTTTTTAATATATATATATATATTTACCTCTTGTCAAAAAAAGGAAGATGAATATTTGCTGTTGAGACTGTTAGATGAATTGATTGCTGCAGATAAGTGAAATCTGTTGGACCATGATTAAATTTGGTAGAAAAGGAGTGATCAATCATACAAGGTAGTGTTGAATGCTAGAAAGTTGCCACCATAGGTGAGCTACCTCTGTATACTGAATGGTATAATTGTGTGGAAGTGGAGAAAATATTTCATAGTATTCAGAAGAAATATTGGGGAGGTGTAGTCAGTGGTCAGAATCAGTTTATGTCAACGGTGCTCTATTAGTCTTCATTGACAAGTCCTCATGCCTATTGGAATTATCATTGCCATCTCAGAACTGTCAGTGGTGCCCAAGTTCCATGTCATACAAGGTTTTAGGTTGAGGATGTTATGTCGTGCTGCGAACCTCATCTCATGTTGAATAACTCTGAACATATTATCAGATTCTTCGCAACAATCATACTTGAGGAACCTGACATAAAGGCATTGGCATTGGAACTTGACAACGAGGGGTGAACTCAGCAAATGTTTTATAACTTGAAAAGGAATTAGACTTCGGCAACAAGAGTGGAATGACAAATGGGAACCTCTTAAAGGAAGGCTTGTCAGAACCAGACCTTGCAGGATCCATTAGTGAATGGTGAACATTAATACTAAAATAGGTCCTAAGGAACTGAAGAACTCATAATTATTGGAACCGTCTCTAGTAATGTGAATTTGTGAGTTGGACCTAGGCACTGTACAAGGCGTAGATCAAGTAAAATTGGTAAAGGAAATAGAGTGTGGAAATATAGAAACATAGGCTATAAGCTTTATGTTATCCAATAATCTCTGTGAGGAACAACAACTCTATTTTGTTGGTGATCATTATAACTACATGCTTTGTAAGCTCCTCTGTCTACCAATACATGTTTGTAATAAAAATGGTTGCTACAATTCCAGTCAGATTTTTTTGCTATGTCTCAAGATCTGGGCAAACTCTTGTAATAATTCCACACAGCTCTTGTAATAATTCCACACAGAATGAAATTTTGCAATTGGTATAATGATTCACAAAAGTGCCTTGATATGTATGAAGCCTGGTTAGGGTAAAAGGAGCTCTGAGCAGCCTGAATCAATATTAAAGATCAACTAGTATCACAGAGTTTCTTTTATTGTATTGAGTATCAAAATTTTTAAACAGAGCCTATTAGTAAGCTTACCTATCCACCAATACTTGATGTAATAAAAATGATTTCTAGATTTAGAGACTGATTTTTTTGCTATAGGTCCCAAGATCTGTTAAAACTTTGTTTTAATAATTCCACTCATGATGAAAGCGTGTAACTGGTATAATGATTCACAGAAGTACTCTGATAAGTGTGAAGAATGGATAGGGTCAGAGCAGTGTTGAGCAGTTTGAGCTAATAATAAATATTAACTACTATTACAGATAGCCATTTTTAGTGTAATGAGTATCAAAGCATTTAAAAATTTAAAAGAGAGTCTATTAGTAAGCTCATATGTCCACCAATACATGTAATAAAAACGATTGCTAGAATTCCAGTCTGATTTTTTTCCTCTCTGTCTCAAGATCTGTTGAAACTCTGTTTCAATATTTCCACATGGAACGGAATCTTGCAACTGGTACAGTGATTCACAAAAATACTCTGATAAGTATGAAGCCTGGTTAAGGCCAGAGCAGCTTTGAGCAGTCTGAATGAACATTAAAGATCAACCAGCATCACAGAAGTTGTTTTTAGTGTATTGTTCATTGAGTATCATAACATTTAAAATAGAGCCTATTATGAATACTGATACCTTTATTGGATCCACAAGGCCTCTTGGCCACCTGGAAACCTGCTCTGGTGGTTACTGGGTCTCTCTCTCTCGTTCTTTGATCCAAGGTTTTATGTACCTAGTGAAATCTGCCAATAATTATCATAGATATCATCAATGGGATGGCAGTTTTATGTTGGAATTAACTCTTCTTTTTGTGTTCAGATTGTTTTATGAATGTGAACTTGGGCAGTAGCCTCACACGGTACTAGATTAATTCTCTGTAAATGGAGTTTCTGGAATTACGGATTTAAAACGTATAAATATAAAAACCTAAATAACTCAGATCTACATGATATATTGTCTAATTATCAGATTCAACAAGATTAGGCTGTCAACTGGATAGGAATGCTGGTTATTTTTTTTTCGAGTTCTATAATATTGTTGTTTTAGTTCCTAAGGTACATTTTTTCAGAATCCTTTTTCGTGTTCATTTTATTTTGAGAGGATAAATTTGCGGTACTCTCTAAGGATGCTACATTTATCATGGAAATGTGACCTTGATGAAACCCCATCGGCGGTGAATTATAGGCAATTCTGATAATCCACACTGGATGGGCAATTCGTATTTGCAGATAGCAATTTTGAATAATCCATCAAATCTGGCTCTTTTTTGAGTAGTACAAATGAATAGGCAGTTGCATATGCATCTAGCGCTTTTGCTACTATGGTAATGTACTTGTGATACTGTCTACTGTGTATACACTTTCTTTGTAACTGGAAAAAAGCATGGTTTATGTACTAACTTTCCTATCTTGTTTCTTTTCTTGATCTCTTCTGTACTTTCCATCCTTTCTGCCCATCTTTTAACACTATTTCCCCATTTAATACCATACTCATTTTTTATAAATCAAGGAACAGTGATTAAATTGTTTTCTCTGGGTTAATGCTGTATGTGATACTGTTAGGTCATGGAAAAGACGGCATCAGCACTCGTGGATCTGACAGAATTATCAAGTTTGGGAGACCAAAAGAAGCTTGGGGAGTCAATAATGAATGTTCTTCTTCAGGATTTCAATTCATCACAAATATCTCTTCGTACAATGCTCACTTCCCATACAAAAGTACTACTAGATGAGTTGGCTAATCAGCGGCAAAGATTGAAGTGGGAGAAAAATATGCCTAAAGAAGATCTACACATAAAGCAAGCAGCAGCACTTGTGGTGAAGCTTGAGGGGAATTCTCTTTTTTCCTCGGGAGACATTGCAGGTGCAGCCTCAAAGTACTCTGAGGCACTGGCCCTGTGTCCTGTGAGGTCTAAAAAAGAAAGAGTAGTTCTTTACAGCAATCGAGCACAATGCTATCTCCTCTTGCAAGAACCTTTGTCAGCTATTAGTGACACTACACGTTCATTGTGTATCCATAACCCTGTTAATCGTCATGCAAAGAGCTTGTGGAGGAGAGCTCAAGCTTATGATATGCTGGGCTTGGCCAAAGAAAGCTTGTTAGATGCTATATTATTCATCAATGAATGTTCCCAGTCAACAGATGCTGATCTATGCTTGAGGCAAAATAAGGTTCCCGACTATGCTGAACGTTTGGTGAAGAAACAGATGCATTCTGCATGGTTGTTTAAGGAAGCAGCATTGAAACATGGGGGTGTACATTATGATGGTGAAAGGGGGGAAGCATTTGGCAGAGAGGGTGATGATTCTGAGTGGGAAACAGCTAGTGAAAGTGATATAGGAAATGGGGAAAGAGAAGAGACCAATGATGATGAAAGTGAGTTGCAAAATGAAGATGACAGGAAAATAAAACATGAAAAGCCTCCAGTTTTTAAAGGTATCGTGCTTCAAGATCTCGTAGGTTATCCTCTATAATGTGTGAAATTGATATCCGTGTTTGATTGCAGGCACTGTTTGTAAATTTAGAAATCTTATTAAAATGTATTGGATTAGTTGACTAGTAATTGAAAGGAAATTGTAAACCTGTGTTTTGATGATAGATCTAAACAACAGCGAGTGTAAGCGTTTCTTTATGTATATGATTCAATTGAGTAAAGTGTGTTAAAAGCATAAATAGTTGTACACAAAATGTACTATCTGTTTTCTTGAGCTAAACCACACAAGCTGGTATCCATTATTTCAATGTGTTGCTGTGGCATGTCTTTCTGTTTGGTGTGAAGTTGAGATTGACCTTGGTAAGGTTTATGGAGATTGCTCTAATTGTTAGCTTAATGTTTGCTCCGAGTCGAGACCTTTCTTGGAGAAATATGAACTTATCCCTAAGAAAATAATATCCTGGTTTGCTGTCTAATGTGTACCTTAGCCAAAATTTAGTCATCTATACATTACAGTTTTCATCATTTTGATTGTATCAACAATTTACTAATAATATATTATGAAGCTGGTTATTTTGATGGAAGAAATTATGGGTAATATTATCTTATACACAATGTTCTGTCACCCCTTGTTGTCTTTTAAATGTCAATATCATTCTGGAAGTTTAGTGTATAATCAGCTTCGCATCTATGGTTTTCTTTGAAATGCTGAAGGCTTGGTTCTGGTGTAGACCTTGCATGTGATGGCTCCAGTAGGTGCCCCCCTGATTTGAAGTAACAGAACTCTAAATACATCCGTAGTGAAGATTATATATGGTCTGATCTGTTTCCTATATGTGATTGCTTGTAAAAATATACACTTCGTTGAATAGTATTTTTTTAAAAGACTGACCTCATTGTCATATAACAATTGTATACTAATGCTTTTCTGTGCTATTGCCATATCTAATAACAGCCTAGCAAGACTTTAGAGCTGCATTAGAGTTCTCAAAACAAATGTCTAGCTCAAATTTATTAACGGGCATTGATGAATCAAAAGCATTGTGTACTTTTTACATTTTATCTTTTGCAGATTATCGTGCAGAATATGTATCTTAATAGAACTGAACATTTGCATTGATGAATCAAAATCATTGTGTACTTTTTACATTTTATCTTTTGCATATTATCGTGCAGAATATGTATCTTAATAGAACTGAACATCTATGTCTGTTATATCTCTAATTCTGATGAAATCATCCCAAGGCAGATTGGAAGCTTGGATACAGTTTGCCAGCCTGAAGAAGATGGACAATGGTAGAAGAGATCTATTTTATGGATTGGAGAACGTGCCTTGTATAAAATTCGGAGATAGGAATGATACTTTGCCTTGCTGCTTTGCTTGGAAGCAATTAAGGGAATTCTATATGAGCCTGATTTGTACGACTAACTTGAAGAGTCCAACTTTCTTTGGAATTGCTTAAGACAAAAGATTCCTGTATGCATTTGTGCTATGTAATGATTGTGGGTTAACTGTAACAGGAGGTTTAGTTTGCTTCAGAAAATTTACTGCATGCATTATTGTTTTCTGATGGTCTCTCAAGGGAGTTAAACTAGTTTCAAGGTTGATATTTGCAAATGTATTTCAAAGCAGTTAATAGACTGGACTTTTATTGGCTATCAACGATAAAAATGGAGACTTGCAAATGCAAATCTTTATGACAGCCACCGAGAAGAACTTGTCTGAGCTGAACTTATTTCTTATGTATTTGAGTCGTCCCTATTTTTGTGATGAATTTGTAACAAATTTGTTGACACTTCACTCTTGAGAGCAAGTGGTGATTAGTTATGTACAATATGTTAATCCGTGCCTTTGTTGACATTCCACCCTTGAGAGTACGGGACATTTAGTTGTGTGCAATTTGTAAAACTGTGCTTTTGTTGCATTTCAGAAGCATTATTATTCTCTAGTGATGTAGATGATAATGTCAACCATCCTTACTTAGATGGTTGGCTGATAAATGTATTGTGAAAGGTGTGAATATCTTGAAGCTTAGTGGCCCGTTCAATGTTTTAAATCTTTTAGAGTGGATAAGCTATGTAAAACTTAGATGTGATGCATTTTAGGTATGAAAAGCAACTGTCAAAGTTTTCACTGCACTTACGAATACATAACACATGTTTTTGGTCATATCTAGTAACGAGGCTCTAGTGCAATATTTGCAATCTAACTTTTCAGTTCATGGTCTCAGCGATTAAGTTGTAACAAACAACATACATTAAGTCTATGATACCAGTACATTGTTCTTGAAACTAAGGTATTCTAGTACTCTATTTAACAGTTGCTGTGGTAAAGAGCATTTTGTGCCTCTGTTAGCTGCCATATGGTGGTGAGCAAATGCATGTAATTCGTTTAAGGTAACTGCCTAAGTTTTCACTGCAGTCGGTGAAAGATAGAATCAAAACATTTTTGTCCATACCGAGTATCAAGGATTGAGTGCAAGAGTTGCAATGTAAGCTAGATGGTTGTGTTTGTTAGTGGCCATATGGTGGCAAGCAAATGTTTGTGTAGCACAGTTCATTCAAAGATTAAAAAAGAAAAGCTGAAACATATGCATTTCCTTCGAATTGCATGACCACATGGTGTAATATAGAACAAGAGCACTTAATTGGCGTAAGTTAGAAAACTCATACCTGTTCATGGTGTGGTTATACTATTTAGAGGGCCCTGATATCCTTGGAGATGGGTGTGGGTTTGTCGATGGAATTTAATTCATTATGGATCCTAATGATGTAAATTATTGTGAATTACTTCCACCACTTTAAGAACCTCGACAAGTTAGAATACTAATGAGTCACATAAATGTTAATAGAGATATTAATAAATGAAACTCAGTCCAACTTGAAGGGCAGAGTGAACCTCAAGCAAGAACTGTGTATAGGAGTATACATAATTACCTTTCAATCTGCATAAGAACTCTGCCTTGCATTTATGTATGAGACAAGTCCACCTGAGAATGTGTTAAATATTTTATCATAAGAAAAATAGTGGAATGCTATCATTGCTATGTTGGATTTATATCATCAAATGAAAAATAATGGAATCCTAAATTGGATTGTGGTTTATTGCACAACTTTCAAGTCAAAGTAAGCTTAAGAGGATTTGCTTTTAGGATTATCTTTTTATACCTGTATTGTTGTGCAGTGCAGTATAATTGTTTTACTAGTTTATTCACGTTAGAGGGCAATTGTAATTGCAGTTGATATGTGAGTAGGGACCAACAAGGTAAATGACCAATTTTGGGGATTGGAATTGGCATGGAGAAAATAGAGGAACTTGTACATGACACAAGTTCTATCTCGAGCGATCTTTCCCTCTTATTGTCACCCTAGTTTATTATTAGCCAAGTATTTTAGTTGATATAAAGAACATGTCATGCCTAATTTTCTATGGAGTCACTACTATTACCAAGTGAGATTTCAAAAGCGCTAAGTTGTTATTGTCGTGTCCATTTGGGGATCCTTTTGGTAAAACAAAATATAACTTTTATGATGCAGTTTGTAATTATGGATGGTTGCAAATTTGTGCATGCCTTTTTTTAGATAAGATTGTTAATTAAATTGCTAATTAACTTTTAATATTAATTAAGTTGTTAATCTACTTTCTAATCCTTAACCCTAACCTTCTCCTCTTATGTATATAAGAACATAAAGGGTTAGAGACGAAGGTGCAATTTATAGAAGAGAGTTGGTGTCGAAATGGTGGTATTTTATTGGGGATTCTTTAATATGAAGTGGTAGTCATTCTATCTAGAGAAATCTATGTATTGTCTTTCTTAAGTTTTTATTGATATATACCATTGTACACGTGGGTGTTTTTCTTTGATGAGTTGAAAGACATGTTAGTCTAGGTATGACGATCATGCAGGGGAAGATTGGATTGTTGGAGAAAAATATTGACCTTTGATGTCTCAGAGCGAAAGTTTAAGCACTTCATGTTGTGTAAGAATACTTAACAGATGGATGAGAAATAAAAGATGTATAAAATTGATAAGTGAGAAATGTGAAACCATATCCAAGGCCAACTGTGTCATATAATAATTCTATCATAAATCATATCTTTTTAAATTAGATTATCTCTAAGATATGATTATATGAATGAGGGGTGTAGCAAAGAGTGCAAAGAGAATTCACACTTGTTATCTAAGTTACATGACAATTATAACAAAGTTAAAAATTATAATGCAAAAAATGTGTGAGAGTTCATCGCTCATCTCCAAAGAAACTAATTGAAATGGTGGTAGAATAAGGCCTTGACAAAAGACAAGTTTAAAGAACTTATAGTTAAAGGGCATATACAAAATGGAGCCTACCAATTTATTGAAGTTGTAAGATTAGTAGTTCTGATCTCTAGAGTACCCTTAGTATTGTTTACACCCTGATTAAATTTAATGGGTTGTTATGGGTTATATCAACTAAGAAGGGTATAAGGGTTGGCAATAGGTACACTATTATGATCTAATTAACTTCCAACATCAATTATACATGACCAAAATAGTGCATTCCAACTTCAAATGAATTAAATGATTGATAAACGATAAGTAACTTGTTAAAAATAAAAGAGGAGAGAGATTAATTAGTCTATGAATATTCTAGAATGATTTGGATGTGTTAGGCAATAGAACATGTGAATTTGGGACTTTGGATTTTGCACAAAAGATTTTAGAAATGGGAAACATGCAGGTGTAGGACCATACATAATCTGTATGGCCTAGGCAAGTTTTGTACGATCCAGGGCAAGGGTTGCCTGGTCTTGGACCAAAAGACAATTGACATTTGATTTTTTTGGGTGCTTTGCTTGCTTGAAAATGGTGCTCACTGCGTGTTGCACTTCTTCACACAACCTTGGGATGCCTGTGATGACCTACAACAAAGTAGAAACCATAACAACGTGGAGAACCCTTCACAAGAGAATTAGAAAACGAAAGGATAAAAACTCATTTGTCTGTTTGAGACCGGACCACCTGGGTGGTCAGATTCCCAACTACTAAACCAATCCTAGTGGTGCACTACATATCCTTGATGCAGAATCAAGCCTCATGTAGTTCTCATAGGAGCTTCTATAAGTGTGTAAAGATAACCAACCCCCTAGGGGTGCCCTTGTGTCTCTTGACACCAAAATAACGGGCTAATTGCATAATATAGAATGTACTCAATGTAGTGGTAGCGAGATGTGGCGTGACTCAACTATGTGACCTTATCCTTCTGTTGATTAACACCCTTGTGCAATATTTGGAGTGACTTTAGTTTTTCTTAGAACATGGCTCTATGCTATTTGCATGCTTGTAGATGGGTGAAACTAGACTCCTTGACCTAGTTGAATGCTTTAGACTTGTAATAAAGACTGCTATAGACGATGTGCACCTGATTTGAGCACATTTAGAAACCCTTTAGTGCTTTTGGAATGATGTTTACAATAGGAGCTTGTAAAAATGCCAGGTGAGTTATAATGTGATAATGACATACTTATATAATCTTATGTAGGTGAGATATTAAGATAAAGCTAACCCTAAGAAGGTGAAATGATCCAAATAATTATTTAGCATTGAAAACAAATTCGGTGATTGAGAAGGGGTATGACCATACATGTCGGCCAAGACTGGACGCCATATCTTGACCCTTCCATACAGTTTTGGACAAGAGAGAGAAACTCTTAAACTGAAAGTTGTGCAATGAATGTTAGATTTTCTATGCGTCTTTGATTGAATATTACTTCTAGAATTGTTGACAAAGTATGGTGTAAAGATAAGAAATTTGTAGAATAGCTACAAATATGATGAGATTGGATTCTAAATGTGAGCATTTTTCTTGATAATACAAAGTTAAACTTGGCATTGCACAAGGAAAAGTTACCAAATCTAAGTGTCTACCTTTACCCCCAATTTAAGTGTGAAATTGAAAATTGCATTCATAAAGGAAAAACATACCTGAGTGTGCACACACACTTTGCCTTTGCTTGAAGGGACTTTATGATGTGTTGGTGTTGGCATTCTCCATGATGAAACTTGCAACACACAATGTAGATAATGTATATGGTAGAAACTACATTTTAACTCAAAATATAAATAATGCTTTGTAACTTTGAACATTGCAAAAAATACTCAAAGAAGATGAAAAACAAGGAAAGATACACCTATTTGTTTTGAAGAGTGAGGAGCTCCCATTGTTTCCATCCCTTGGAGAGTTGGAATGTGCTTTGGAGATGTCAGAGGATTGGGGGTGATCAATCCCTAATGTTGTTCCATAAGAGATAGTAAAGAAGGAAGGATTAGACTATGAAGAACCCATGTGCTTCAATGCCTTCTCCATTCGAGAGTATGAAGAGAGGAGGAAAGATCAACCTATGAAGCTCATATTTTTGCTTCAACGCTTTCCTTTTTGAGAATCTAGTGAGAGAAGGGGAAAGACCAGTCTACGAATCTCACAGTATTGTTTTGATGCTTTCCACTAAACCCACAAACCACACCGATGCAAAAATATAGGCCCAATTTGTTCCAACACCTAAGATATAATGACCCATGCTATGCCCCCATAAGTTGCTACTGTGTTTGAATCGATTATTAAAATTTTGAATTTTTTAAGGAGATCCATGCTCCCAAACTCTATTTTGTAGCTGTATATAAAATACCATTATGAAGGAAGGAATGAAGTACTCATGCCTCCTGTAACTGTGCTTTGAATTGTGTAATATGTATCTGTGACCTGTGTAAAAATCCTTGTAAATGTCTGACTAGAATCTATAAAAAATTAATTTTTGAGTGAGTATTCCCTTTATACAGTAAAGTATGAAGAGGTCAAGACCAATACCATCGTCCTAACTATTTTGTATAGTTTTGACCATGCTTGAATTCTACCACATTTTAGTATCTATGACCTTTTTTGAGGATATGAGCCAAGTAAAACTATTTCCTTGTATCATGTAATCTACCTATATTTGTATAAATACCCTATTGAATGCCCTCTCTTTTGAGGCACATGTGATAAAACATTTGAGTATGTGTCTCAAAAGAATATGTGTGTACCCATGTACTATATGTCTAATAAACTATAGGTAGGATGTGGAAGGATGAAGTGGTGGCCACCATTGAGAATATGTACTTAAAAAGGGGGTTACACATGGTGGTAACCCTGACACGTAAAACAAACAACATACAACAAGTAAAAATCAAGAATACATGTGTAAAGATAAATAGTACCAATAGAGAAAAATAGTAATCATGTCCTACTCCATAATAAAACAAGTGTGTAATCAACATAGTAATCATGTCATAAGCCATAACAAAGACAACTATGTAATCATCAGTGTAAGCCAGTAAACATCAGAGTAATAGAAAAACTATGTGTTGTCAATTAAACAAAATCATGTAGAAACATAGTCAACTATAGGCATGGAGATGCAAACATGGGACACCCATAGTGTCACATGAAAATTGTAGTAGAAGGTACAATGTGCCGCAATCAAAGAAGCAAGTGCATACATGGAAAGTAGGCATGAAGCCACAAACATGGGACACCCACAACGTCACAAGACAAGCAAGGTTCTGAGACCACATAAAAAAAATAGTCATAACATCATAGTAAGAGAAATCCTCACAGTAAGCAATTAAGGAATGAATTCATATAAACAAGTAGTGACAACAATATAGAAAGCATATGTAACAACTAGTAATAACAACAATAGAGATAGTAATGTTAGGTTAACACTGCACAAAACAAGTGTTAGTTTCATTGATCCAATAAATAACAATAAACACTATATATGTAAATAAGTATGGTGAGGAAGGTGTAAAGTAACATGTAATGAAACAAAAGCACCTGTAAAGTGTGGAGGGATGCCCCAAGAGTAGTGTAAGGAACCAAATTAGCTCCTATCATTGTGTAACAATATGTGAGTGTCCTGCATCAAGCTCTCAAGATACCTCGTGAACACATGTGTGTAAAGAATAAATATTATGTGTATCAATTCAATGTAACCAACATGATGTATAAAATAATAGGATAAGTAAACCAACTAGAACAAGTATTGATTTTGTATTTTTCTTATGTTTGAATGTTTTTGTATTATGTGATTATTTGAATGTTTTTGAAAACAACCTATATACAATAAGGGGGATAACACAAGATCTATGCAACGAGGGCCTCATTAAGAAGTATGCCATGTGTGGTAGGCAAAGGGGATGCAAGCCCATCAAGTGACATAAGAGACAAAGTATGCTTATATGTGACTAATACAAAATCCATGATATTTTTCCGAAGGTGAGTGAGGGAAGGAAGATCCATGAGAGGTTATAGATGTGGGAGATGATCAAGTCACATGCCGAAGGGAGTGTGTCCATTGAAAATCAATGTGTGTCCTAGGTGACTATGAAGCAGACCTATATATGAGTGCATGATAAGAGATTAAATGAGAA